>CM056054.1:136119793-137319793 GCA_029574335.1 Rana kukunoris | reverse complement strand
GAGAAATGCACAAACAGATATGTTTTCTAAGCAAAAGTGCCCAGTGCAAACTATTTTTGAAGAATTAGAAAATCATGTCGTGTCACTTTAAGACTTGCATAAATGATGGCTACTGCATAAATTTGGTGAACAGGACAAATGACACATCATCCCGATAAACAGTCATTGCACTTATGGAGTTTTTCTTCAGCTAAAAAAATACCACAAAAAGTAGCAGTTCCTAAATTTTGTTAACATATGAGGTTAAAAAATTATGCTGCATATGACTATCACAGGTCTGAGTGAAAAAATAATGTTAAAAAAAATATCAGAAATAAAACAATTGTAATACAAGCTTTATGTGATAATAACTCTTTCAATGAAGTGTTGTTGTTTTTTTTGTTTTTTTTTTTTATATAATCCAGTTCATGTAATTTTAACCACTGAAGACCTAGGCCTTTATTTTTCTCACTTGTATGTCTTGGAAGGATGTTTTATTATTGCTTTCAGATGAAAATACATCATAAATTCTGCCAGGATTACATTTCATGCATACCATCTTTAATCTACTGTATGGAAAATGCATTAAACATAAATGTTATTGCCCTCAGCTGCCAAAGTGTTAAAAAGCAAGCATGCATGACCATTTTGTAGAGGGGGGGTAGGGTTTGACGCAGTTTAATATTGATAAGGCTCTTGACGTCATGGAATATTAGAATGCAGGGGCTGATTTAACACCACCCTAGGCAAAGTTTTCTATTACTGTTCCAATAATGTGTACTTTATGTTCAAGCTTTTTCCTAATCGTAGTACACATGGCTCACTTTTACAGCTCTTTAGGTGTATTTTATAAGCATCTGAAAACATTTCAGCAGTTTCTTTAATAGTCTGAAATAACCTTAATTAATTTGTAACCTAGATTGAAATTAAAATTGACTTTTGCCTAAAACTCATCCCTGAACATCCCTACCACATTATTATTATTATTATTATTATTATATTTTTACAACAGTTGCCACCATAATGCAATGGGACCAAAGTGAGTTAATCTGTTACCTTTGCCGTAAAGTATTCAGTAGTGGACTGAGACACTAGAAACAGTATTCAACCCTAAAAAAATGCTTTCTAAAACTTGGAATTAAGAAGAATGTTCAAGAAACTTGGAGGATACAGTGGGATTAAATTACTAAAGGCAAAAAAGATTGTGCACTTTGCAAAGTGTAATTGCACTGTGCAAGTGCAGACGCTCCAGTTCTTAGTAAATGAGAAGAAGCTCTGCTAACTTCCATCATCCAATCATGTTCCTTGTCTGACACACCGCATCTCCGATCGTGGTAAGAAGCCTCTGACAGAGGCTTCTTACCACGTGATCAGCTGTGACCAATCACAGTTGATCACAGCGTGAACCAGGAAGTGCCAGTAAATGGCCAACCGGCTCTCCCTGTCTGGGGGGGGGGGTCTGTGCTGAAAATCAACACATTGATCATCAGCACAGCCCCCATCAATTGTAAAAATAAGTTGCCAATCAGTGCTCAGTCAGTGCCCCATTATAACCCCCTGCCATTGCCAATATGTGCCCACCACAGTGCCAATCAGTGCCTACCACAGTGCCAATCAGTACCCATTAGAGTGCCAATCAGTGCCCAGCAGAAACACTTATCAGTAACCAATCAGTACTGTCCATCAGTGCCACCTGTCAGTGCCAATCAGTACCGCCAATCAGTGCCACCTGTCAGTGCCCATCACAGCTGCCTGTCAGTGCCCTTTACAGCCACATATCAGTGCCCAGCAGTGCCGCCTATCACTGTCCATCAGTGCTACATATCAGTGCTGCCTATCAGTGCCCATCAATTCTACATATCAGTGCCACCTTATCAGTACCAACTCCTCAGTGCCCACCAGTGAAGGGGAAAACAAAATGTTATGACAGAAACTAAGAAAAACCTTTTTTATATAAAAAATTTGGATATTTTTTAGTTTGTTTAGCAAAAAATAAAAACCCCAGAGGTAATCAAATACCACCAAAAGAAAGCTCTATTTGTAGGAAGAAAATAATAAAAATGTAGTTTGGGTACAGAGTTGCATGACCGCGTAATTGTCATTCAAAGTGTGACAGCGCTGAAAGTTGAAAACTGTCCTGGGCAGGAAGGGGGCGAAAGTAACTGGTATTGAATTGGTTAACCTCTTATGGACCGCCGCATGTACATTTACGTCGGCAGAATGGCACCGACAGGCACATCAACGTACTGTATATATACGTTGGTGCCTTGGGGGGGGGGTTCGGGGGTCGGGTCCAGGGTAGCCCCGTCACCCCCCTAATAAAGTTTTACCCCTTGATCACCGCCCTAGTTAACCCTTTTACTCCCTATTGCCAGCGTCACTAAGCGATCATTTTTCTGATCGCTGTATTAGTGTCGCTGTTCCCGCTAGGTAGCTATTTTTTTTTATTGCGATTTTTTTTTTTACTAAAGACATGTGGCTAAATACATTTTGGCCTAAATGTTTGACTAAAATTTAGTTTATTTGATTTTTCTTATAACAAAAAGTAAAAAATATTGTTTTTTTTTTAAAAATGTCGCTCTATTTTTGGGAAGAAAAGGACGCAAATTTTGTTTGGGAGCCACGTCGCACGACCGCACAATTGTCAGTTAAAGCAGTGCCGAATCGCAAAAAGGGGCCTGGTCATTTACCTGCATTTTGGTCTGGGTCTTAAGTGGTTAAAGCTAAAGTTTAGCTAAAAAAAAGTCTTCACAGCTTTGGTCACTTACCTGTAATGAAGGATGTCTCACATCATGCAGGCAGTTGGATCCTAGAGACATCTTCACTGCAGTGATGCCAGTTGTATTCCTGTCTCAGAACTCCCGATGCTGCAACTGTTAACAGTCTCAGGTCTTAAGGCAAGACACACTCCCTACTTCCTCCTCCTCCAATGAGAAAAGTTATTTCATTGATTACACTGCCTATAACAGATCTGTGAATGGGGGAGATAATCCTGTGATGGATAAGACTCTCCCTCCATTCACAGATTGTGGTACAAGCAGTGTATTCAATGAAAAAACTTTTCTCAATGGAGGAGGAGGAAGGAGGGGACACCCCATCTTTACTGCTGTTCTGCCTGAAGAACAAAATCTGTTAACCATTGCAGCACTGGAAGTTCTGAGACAGGAAGAGGACAGAGATCCTTGCAGCGAGGATTTCTCCAGAATCCAACTGTTTCACAACCTGAGGCATACTTCATTACAGGTAAGTGATGTAAATAAAGCTGTAGGGATGTTTTTTTAGCTAAACACTAGCCTTTATATACATTCAGGTCCATACATATTGGGACATGGACACAATTCTAATCTTTTTGGCCCTAAATACCACCACAATGGATTTGAAATTAAACAAACAAGATGTGCTTTAACTGCAGACTTTCAGCTTTAATTTAAGGGTATTTACATCCAATCAGGTGAACGGTGTAGGAATTACAACAGTTTGTATATGTGCCTCCCACTTTTTAAGGGACAAAAAGTAATAGGACAATAGGCTGCTCAGCTGTTCCATGGCCAGGTGTGTATTATTTCCTCATTATCCCATTTACAAGGAGCAGATAAAAGGTCCAGAGCTTATTTCAAGTGTGCTATTTGCATTTGGAATCTGTTGCAGTCAACTCTCAATAAGAATAAAGGAGATCCAAAGAGCTGTCACTATCAGTGAAGCAAGCCATCATTAGGCTAACAAAAAAAAAAACATCAGAGAGATGGCAAAAACATTAGGTGTGGCCAAATCAACTGTTTGGAACATCCTTAAAAAGAAAGACGACGACACGCACGCCGTCTTGATCGGCGCATCTGGCTTCCTGCTTCCCCGTGGCTCCCTGAAGAAAGACGACGACGACACGCACGCCGTCTCGATCGGTGCATCTGGCTTCCTGCTTCCCCGTGGCTCCCTGAGGCTCCCTGAGACACTGGACCTCCATCACATCGAGCTCTCCTGTCGGCCGAGGAGTGTGGATCGGGACCAGGAATCGCTGACCACCCGTATGACATCAGGCCTGCATCACCATCTATATGCCCTTTTACCTCTCATGTTTTGTGAGTGGCCATTTGGCTGTATGTGACACACATTTTCATTAAATTTTCTATTTACTGCACTTAGATTGGCGCATCTCTTGCTCTTCTTACAATATATTTCAGAGCTTGCTTCTGCTTCAGGGCTGCTGCTGCTAGTGCATATATATGTATTTGGACTATTGATCAGATTTTTATTGGACATTGGATTTAATTTTTAGTGCCTTTTTATGGACCATATTATATTATATTATCTTACTGACCATTATTGTGTATGCTCGAATAATCGTGCGCCATCTTACCACATTTTTATAATAAAAAGAAAGAACGCATCGGTGAGCTCAGCAACACCAAAAGACTCGGAAGACCACGGAAAACAACCATGGTGGATGACCGAAGAATTATTTTCCTGGTGAAGAAAACACCCTTTGCAACAGTTGGCCAGATCAAAGTCAACAATCAAGAGAAGACTTCACCAGAGTGAATACCACAAGAGCCTCAAAAACAGGAAGGCCAGATTAGAGTTTGCCAAACAACATCTAAAAAGGCCTTCACAGTTCTGGAACAACATCCTATGGACAGATGAGACCAAGATCAACTAGTACCAGAGTGATGGGAAGAGAAGTGTACGGAGAAGGAAAGGAACTGCTCATGATCCAAAGCATACCACCTCATCAGTGAAGCATGGTGGTGGTAGTATCATGGCGTGGGCATGTATGGCTGCCAATGGAACTGGTTCTCTTGTATTTATTGATTATTTGACTGCTAACAAAAGCAGCAGGATGAATTCTGAAGTTTTTCGGGCAATATTATCTGCTCATATTCAGCCAAATGCTTCAGAACTCATTGGATGGCGATTTAACAGTGCAGATGGACAATGACCCGAAGCATACTGCGAAAGCATCCAAAGATTTTTTTAAGGGAAAGAAGTAGAATGTTATGCAATGGCCAAGTCAATCACTTGACCTGAATCCGATTGAGCTGTTCAGGCTTGGTGTCCTTTGTGCTTTCCATGATTATTGATTATTTTAATTTCAACATCTATCTTAATATTTGTAAGTCATTTATAACATCAACATTTCTATTGTTGCCATACTAGATTTTATGTATTATAATGTATGTTTATTTATATTTCAGAATGTACCACCACATTTAACTTCCTGGTGAAGATTGTAATTGTGAATCAGAACATGTTGGGGTGTACCTTGTAATACACATTAGTGTACAGTGTAATACAGTCTGCTTATATTGGTGGTTGATTTACTTTTGATCAGGTTATACTATGCTATTTCCAGTTTGGATTTTAATTGATTGTATAGTAAACTGATATTGTTGCACCTATATTTAAAGGAGAAGTAAAGCCCTACTGACGTCTGCTGTCGGCATCACAGAGCCAGTCCAGGCTCAGGAAAGATTGCGACCTTACGGTTGGGATCCGGCCACATGCCCGTACTGTCACCTGGCTCAGCTTCTAAACGAGCTGCTGGGAGGCTGATCTGGCCACTTCCACCCCTTCCATTGCTCAGCGGTCCAGTGATCGAGGGGGGGGAGCAGAGTGACACTCACCAGCTCTCTTCTTGGGAGCTCTGAGAACTGAGTGATCAGTAGTGATTGATCACTCGGTTCTCAGTGTTAGAGCCGGTGTGGGACAGATGCAGTATTGGACCGATGCTGCATACACCTAGGTAAGTATGATTTTTTTTTTAATAAACAATTCCCATACTTCTCTTTTAATTTTGGTTGTTACAACGGAGTGCCTGAAAAATCCTATCCATTCTTTATACAAATAAGTGTTCTACACAATTAGGGCTGTGGCACAAACACGATCTCTGCTATTTGAATCTTGTATCTAATAACATATATAGATATAGGGAAGAATTGAGCCAGTTTTACATCTGTCATCGTTTTTTTTATTTTTTTCTAATTTTCTAATCAGTTTTCAGTCTCTGAAATTGCATGAAAGTCTTATTTAAAACTCAGCTGGATTGCAGAACATCATAACCAGTGTAGAAGGTATTTTTAATACATTTTAGTTATACATAAAAATGCAGGGTTGTTCTAGGTATAGTTTTAAAAAACTTTGTGAATTACCAGTTAGTCAATTTGTCTTCTGACTATCAATATAATAACTTATTTTTAGGCTATGGGAACTTTGAAAAGTTCCATAGACTAAAATAGGATTCTTTTGTACTCACCGTAAAATACTTTTCTCTGTCGTCCATGGACGGACACAGCCTTCTCAAGTCTTGACAAGTGGGTTATGTTCCTGTTCATAGGAGAGGACTAGGCAGAACATGTTAGATATTTTAAATACATGTTACTTTAACACAGTTGAACAGCCCCGCCCAAGTGGTGGTCCCTCCAGACATAACCCTCCTCCCTGCAGCATGCAGCCTCAGTTCATAACAAGCAGTACAAACCTAAAAAAGGAGGGGTGGGTGCTGGGTCCTACCATGGACGACAGAGAAAAGGATTTTAGGGTACAAAAAATCCTATTTTCTCTTATCTTCCATGAACTGACACAGCCTTTTCAAGTCTTGACAAGTGGGACGTCCCCAAGCAGTGTCCAAAAACGAGGGGTGGAAACAGTATTAGTAAAAACAAACAACTTCACCCCAAACAAGCAGAGCTCCTCAACGGAGGAGGTGCAACTTTAAAAAGCCGCTTGCAAAACCTTGCGGCCAAAAGAAGCATCTGAAGATGCACTCACATCAACCTTGTAAAATTTGGAAAAGGCATGAATGGACTACAAGGTCCCCGCCTTACACACCTGTGAGATAGACGCTTGATGTCGGAAAGCCCAGGAAGCACAGGAAGCACCAATTGCCCTGGTCGAATGTGCCGTGACCGGAAAGGGGGGTGCCTGCCCCTTAAAAGCATAGGCCTGTATGACGGTCTGCCTAATCCACCAAGAAATGGTGGCCGACGAGACCGGTAGGCCCTTTTGTGGACCAGACATCGACACAAATAGTGAGTCAGACCTCCGAAACAGAGTCGTAGCAGACAAGTACACCCACAGAGCACGTACCATGTCCAAGGTATGTAGTGCAACCTCCTTAGGATGCGCCGGCTAAGGACACAAGGATGGAAGTACAATATCCTTGTTAAGGTGAAAGGCCGAAACCACCTTCGAAAGAAAGGAAGGTTGCGGGCGCAACACCACCTTATCCTTATGGAGGAACAAGTATGACGACCTGCAAGACAAGGCCGCTAACTCACCTGACAGAAGTAATGGCCACCAAAAAGGCCACCTTCTGAGATAGTGTCACAAGAGGAATCTCTCTGATGTTTTCTAAAGGAGGGTCCTAAAGAACCGAGAGCACCAGATTCAAATCCCATGGAGGAAGAGGTGGTTTAAGAGGAGGAAGTATATGATTAACCCCCTGCACAAAGGTACCCACCAGAGAATGAGCCGCCAAAGGCCACTGAAAGAACACAGCCAAGGCTGAAAACTGTCCCTAATGATGCTTAAAGAAAGTTTCTGATCTACTCCACGCTGTAAAAAAAACAGCAGAACCCTAGAAACTGAATACGTCCGTGGACGCCACCCCATCTCTCCACACAAAGAGATGTAGGCCTTCCAGGTGCGATACCAGGACAGACTTCTGAATGTTTAACACCCACCCAAATTCCGAGGGTCTGGCTGGCTATAGACACATCCACCTCTAATTCTGAGCCAAAAGCTGCTCTCAGAAGAAGGTTGTCTAAGTAGCCCAAGATGGCAATGTCTTGCTGTCTCAGCCAAGCTAGGATCAGTGTGAGCACCTTGGTGAAAACTCTTGGTGCTGACGCTAATCCAAAAGGAAGAGCCACAAACTGATAGTGGTCTTCCCCTATTGCAAAGCGCAGAAACCTCTGTTGACTTGCGCAAATTGGGACATGCAAGTATGCGTCCTTGATGTGCAAGAATGCCAGAAAGTCCCCCGGATAGAGCGCAGCCAACACCGAGCAAATGGATTTCATGCGGAACTTCCTTACTCTCACAAAGGCATTCAGGAGGTCCAAGATTGGACAGAAACCCGTCCTTCTTCGGGACCACAAACAGATTAGAATAAAATCCCTGAAACCTATCATCCTGCGGAATGGGTAAAATTACCCTGCAACTTAGCAAGTCTTGCACTGCCCCCAATAGGGCAGACCTACCAGCCGGAAGGATAGGAAAGAAACTCTATCTTGTACCCCGAAGAGACCACCTCGCAGACCCACTGGTCGGAGAGCAGGGAGGTCCACCAAGCTGTGAACCTGCGAAGCCGTTCCCTCACCCATGAGTCGGGCGTGGCAAAACTTCATGCAGTGGCGGGTTTGGATGCTGGTTTGTTCGGCTTACACACCCAGGGACGTTTCTGTCCCCCTGCTGAGCCTTTGTCGGCCTGGGAGTGTTTACCCGTGGACACCGACTGAAGAAAATACCTCTTCTGAGTGGGAAATGAAGGACCCAGCTTATGGCGTGGCTCCTTCCCCTTGGTGAAATGCAGAGAAATTACCGCGCTAGCAAAACCTAAATAAAAACCATGAGCTGCAACAGCTAAGTGTTATACACACAAAAAATACAAAGGATAAAAAATGATGTTGCGCTAACAAAGTAACAAAATATTGACAAATAAACTAAACTAAATAGACAAGTGTAATTAAGGAGACCATTTGTGAAACAGTGCCCTTGCAATGTAAATAATAGTGATTGTCCAATAAAATTCAGATGGCGAATAAAGCCAAATCAGCTTCAAACTCTAAGGCCTCGTACACACGATCAAATCTGTCCGCTGGAAACGGTCTGCTGGACCGTTTCAGCAGACAGATTCGATCGTGTGTACGGCCGAGCCGACGGATTTGGCCACCTGACAGATTTCAAAGCATGCTTTGAAATCTATCGGGTGGGAATCCGTCCGCCCGACATGTCTGCTGGTTAGTACACTTACCAGCAGACATGTCGTCCCGCACCGCCGCCGAATGGATTCGGCGCATGCGCGGAAGTGTTTTACTTCCTGGTGCGGTGACGTGGCGGCGTCAACGTCACCGCCACGTCACCGAAACGTCAGCGCGCCGTCTGCTGGCGGGGATTTTGGTTTGCTCGTGTGTACACGCGAGCAAACCAAAATCCCAGCAGACAGATTTGTTCAAATCTGTCGGACAGACAGATTTGAACAAATCTGTCTGCTCGTGTGTACGAGGCCTTATGCAATAGGGTATGAAGGATTATGTGAAAACAAGTCTTATAAAGAGTGTTTCCCAAACAGTCCTGATGACACAAGGTCCAATATGTAAAAACTAGATGTCCACCACCAAGAATACACCGATTGAAAAAGATGGAGGCTTACCAAAAGGCAAGCATAACAGGCTTGCGGCTATAAACCCCAGCCAGGGCCTTTATGGAGTCCACAGCAAATAGAAGGGATTTGAAGATAGCTCCAGATATATCATCAGTGGGTTCAGTGTAACCAAAAAAAATTAAATCACATAGTGAAGTATGCCAAAACAACACATAAAAATATTCTGGCTGTAACTATATTAGCACCACCACCATATCACCCAATAAGATGGAGGCTTACCAGAAACAAAGATAAATCCATGTATGGCTAAAAAACCTTTAGCCAGGGCCTTGTTGTAGCAGCTGCTGACTAGGTGTCCTATAGATCCTCCAGATATCCCGTTATCGGCAATACACCGGAAAGGAGTAAAGAGCCCACATAGTGAAGTACGTTTAAAACATTCCTCCCAGGTTTATTAAAAGTTAAACTTACACAAATCAGAAGAAATAAGGCACAGAAAAATGTAAAGCCGGCCGGCTTACTCGAACGCTCGGATCGTCACGTCATACATCAGCACGTCACATTCCCGACGTACTTTTCGTCATAAAATTGACGTCGTCTGGGGCTGTGCCGTATGACTTGTTTGATTGGGATGGTCAGGGAGGGGGAGGCGGCTCAGGTCCCGGACACAGTTTTGAGCCCAGAGGGGGTGTCCGGAGTCGATCTTCCTGGCAACAGGACCCTTGAATGTCACTGAGATTATGCTTTGCTATTAAATTGAGAACTTCTTTAGTTTGTAGAATGTACTTTTCTTGGATATGTTCTTATAACACTGTTTGGATATCTTGTATCGCTCATCGTATCTTACACTAATTTTGTTTTTGATGTGTAATATACCGTTCGACTTAATTCAGCATTTTTGTTTGTAAGCTGTAAAGAAACACAATAAAAATCTATTGTTTAAAAAAAAGAGGCGTAAACTGAAGGCTTTGCCATGGCCTTGACAATCTCCTGACCTCAACATAATTGAAAATCTATGGATAGACTTTAAAAGAGCAGTGCGTGACAGACAGCCCAGAAATCTCAAAGAACTGGAAGTAACTTTTGTAAGGAAGAATGGGCAAAGATACCTCAAACAAGAATTGAAAGACTCTTGGCTGGCTACAAAAAGCATTTACAAGCTGTGATACTTGCCAAAGGGGGCAGTACAAGATATTAACTCTGCAGGGTGTCCAAACTTTTGCAGACACCATTTTTTGTTTTCTGTAATTTTGAAAGTGTAAATGATGGTAATAAAATCAAACTTTTTTGACATATTATAAGAATGTCTAATCTGTAATTTGATGCCTTTTTGGAGATTTTTCCATCTTTCCTTGGCTTCGTTATGCACATTCTCCTTTTTGTGACCTCACAGCTCCTGTCGATCCCTTATATCTTCAATTTGTTACAGGAGTTTGGAAGGGTCTCTGGTCTTCAAGTCAATGGGCCAGATTCAGGTAGATGGGAGCATCTTTACTCTGGAGTAACGTTTCTCATTTACGTTACTCTGGCGAAATTTTAGGAGCAAGTGCTGTTATTCATGAAGCACTTGCTCCTAAAGTTGCGGCAGCGTATCGCAAATGAGCCGGCAGAATTCAAATTGGGCGGGTACGGGGCGTGTATTATTTAAACTAAGCGCGATCCCGCGGCGAACGTACTGCGCATGCGTCGACTGTCAATGCATCCCAGTGCGCATGCTCCAAATTCTGTCAGTGAACGTCAATGACGTCAAATCCCCATTCATGGACGTTTTACGCAAGCGACGCAAATTATTTTTTTTTCGACGCGATGACGACGGCTATACTTAACATAGGATACTCCACTAGGGGGCTGCTTTATCTTTACGCCGCGTATCTCTTACGGAAACGTTGGAAAGTCACTGCGTCGCGCCCGAATACGATCGTGAATACGATTCCCGCTGATTAACATATTTTTCCGGCGTTAATCAGCGGGAACGCCCCCGGCGCCATTTTTAAATTAAAGTTGCGATGCGATGGCGAAATTCAATTACGCCGCTCGCATCGGAACTCCAACCCGGCGTTTCTTGTTTTCTGGTTACAGAAAACAGAAACGCCGGCTTAAAGTGACAGTTAGGCTGGAGTATCACTGATACTCCAGCCTAACTCTACCTGAATCTGGCCCAATATGTTTAAATCAATGGCCCAAAACATTACTAACCCGCTATCACTAGTTGAGTGCACGCAGGATCATTTTTCGTTTACTTGGAGCAACTCTTCTATTCCATAGCTGGAGGTTCATCTTGATGCCTGCATCAATCAATTATATAAGATTAACTTTCCCCCGCTGTATAAGAAACTAGAAAAGGACCTCACACAGTGGTCGGAATATGGTCTTTCCTGGCTGGGTCTAATTAATGCCGTAAAAATTACACCTTTGGCTCATGTTCTCTACCTATTTAGCTCGCTACCCATACCTATTGTAAAATCACGAATAAATACTGTAGATTTCAATCTTTGATCTTTTGTTTTATCTGAGGCAAGAATGGACATCACCTTGCTAAAATGTGTTATAATGACTTTGTTCCCAAGTGAGGCTCGGACTTCTAAATTTGTAGTGACCAAGTACAGAGCTTCAGGTATGTTTTTTATTAATCATGGTGCCTTCTATGTAGCTATTAGTATTGTATATGTTAAATAAGGCATTTTACCTTTTAGGGATAATGACCCTGATTATGCAACAGGAAACAGAATATACCTTAAAGGCTTAGATGGTCATAAAATCAAAGCATTTAGGCTGGTTATAGACAGATATACACTATGTTAGGTCAATACAGAAAATGTTTCAGCATCATATAAAATTACCTCTCCATGCACATGTAACAAATTAATAAAGGATATATTTGATGTGGACCTGAACTAAAAAGGTAAACATATGCTATATTACACCAAAAAGAAAATGTGATTGTGCTTAATCAGTACCCTAAGGCCTCGTACAGACGAGAGGATATGTCCGCTGAAAACGGTCCGATGGACCGTTTCAGCAGACATCTCCGATCGTGTGTATGGGCTAGCGGACAGATTTGTCCACCCGACAGATTTCAAAGCATGCTTTGAAATCTATCCGGTGGGAATCTGTCCGCCCGACATGTCTGCTGGTTAGTACACTTACCAGCAGACATGTCGTCCCGCACCGCCGCCGCGCCGCCGCCGAATGGATTCGGCGCATGCGCGGAAGTGTTTTACTTCCTGGTGCGGTGACGTGGCGGTGACGTGGTGGCGTCAACGTCACCACCGCGTCACCGACACGTCACCGCCGGCGGGGAATTTGATCAGATGGTGTGTACACGCCATCGGATCAAACTCCAGATCGGACATATCCGATGGAAATGGTCCGCGGACCGTTTTCATCGGATATGTCCGATCGTGTGTACGAGGCCTAAAAGATTTACCCATTTCTTGGAATTCCTCCGGAGAAATAGCAGGGCACTTCTTGTGGATACAGCATCATCACAATATACCTGCACCATACCCTGCCTAAGGACATGTAGACAAGCATCCCCCTGCTTTATGCCTTCTGGAGATCTGTATACCCTTTATTGTTAGCTGCTAATATGCATAAGTTTAAAACATATGATAAGTGTTATGTATAAGTATAAAACATATTAAAAAAAAACGTAGAGACGAATGGGCCTGTCCACGATGCTAAATCTAGGCCAAAAAATACTATTATGCAAGCATTCCTATGTTATAGTTTAACTGTCAGGTCCATGTACACACGACCGAGGTTCTCGCTGGAAACCAGCGAGAACCTCGCTGGAAGCTGCATTCCAGCGAGGACCTCGGCCGTGTGTACGCTCTCGGCGAGCATCCCGTCGGGAATCCCGTCGAGCAGAAACAGAGAGCACGCTCTGTATTTGCTCGACGGCCCGCCTGGATGAATGGCTGGTTGCCATTCCCGACGGGCGGGTCGCCGATTTCGACGGCCGGCAGAGAACCTCGACGGGCGGAACGATGTGTTCTGCCCGTCAAGGTTCTCTGCCGTGTGTACGCGGCCTCACTGTCTATAGCTACTTGAGTTTGTTTCTGAATCCTTGTGACAGATAAATTATTTCTGTCCTATTGTTATTATCATACGTGCACAGTGCCACATAGCTATGTCTATGCTACTGTATGTGTGTAGCGGACACCTTCCAATATATTAGTAGGTGAACTTGTTTATTGCAATATAGTTTATATACAGCTCCTGTAATTTTAGTTGATCTTGTCTTTTCTGGTCTTGGATTCTCAAGCTGGGTTTAGCTTACAGCTTGATACAGAGCTGGTGCAAGGATTTTTGACACACTGTTTGTCAGGCAGATGACAAACAGTGTGATGAGTACTGAGCCCCATCCTGGCTCCTAACATCACTGGACACTGAATGCATTCTTCCCCATTACTGCCCTCCTCCACCACTTCGGAGTCCGGGCGGTCCAACGCCGCCTCCTCAGTGACATTATACTACAACTCCGCCCTTCAGAGCTCATCTTCTCTCCTAATCCGGGCAGTACAGAACTCCTCCCCCTGCAGATCGCCTTCTGAGGAGTTACTGAGCGATCTGAGGGAGCTGCAGTGCGAACGAGGGGGAGCGGGAGGGGGTGCCTCTGACTGAACGGAAGGAGCAGAACAGGAAGATGCCAGGGGAGGCAGGGCGTCCCATTGTGATTCACCTGCTCTGCCGCCAATTATTTCAACACCCCTAGTGGCTGTGCTCTAGGCGGCGGTGTGCCCTAGGTGGCTGCCTAGTCCACCTAGTGGTAGCCCTGGCTTGATAACCAATATGGCCCAGGGCCAGGTTAGGCAATCAATGGCCATTTCTTGTAGAGGTTATTTGCATGTTAAATTGGCAACTACTAGGGAGGGACTAAAGCAAAGAGCAGATAGAATGACTCTGAGTTCCAGTACCACTCCACAATTTCTACATGTGAGAAGCTGCGATGCAGGCTGGTTGGACAACAGCTGGAAGATCACCTCATCACTGCTGATTGTGTCCTTAGGTCTCTGACACAAAGATGGACACAGCATCGTGATCATCCTAAGGGGAGACAACATTTATCTGCAGGTACCTCTATTAAAGCGGTAGTAAAACATTATTAGGACCACTCTTCTACTTAAGCCAGCCATAGACGGTTCGAATCTTGGCCAATTCAGCAGGGACTGGCTGGTCCTCTTATTTACTTACAGGTTTAGCGCCATTACCTGTTTAGGGAGAGCTATTTCTCATAACCCCCCCCCAAAAAGAGGGCTACATGTACTTTGTGGAACTCTCCTGTTGCTTCTTGATGAATCCTTCATCAGTCACCAGAGAACCAAACACTAGAGGAGTTTTGACACAAAGAACCAAAGATCTGCCAAGTTGGCTATCTCACAGTGTCAAAATGGCACGGTAAGGGAGCAATGGGAAAATATCAGCTGCGGGCATTTCTAGTAGCTAAACCTTTACCTTTTTTGGCCACAGCTTCCACAGTTTAGGGTCTCTTCTACAACAACTGAAAATGCGTAGGAGTACTTATAAGTATTTACCATTGTTCTGAAAATTGTATGTTTTTGAGGGTTTAAGGACAGTAGTTGCAAAAAATACTTTGGTATCTCAATGAAGTTGTAAACAAACCAGATTTACACTCATTGAAAGGTCTATATGTGAAGCACCAGAATTAGGGATTTGAAGTTATTGAAAAAAGTATCACCTACAACAGAAAGAATAAATCCTCATAGGTACAATTTTTTTCACTGCCATTATTTCTCAATTGTACATTACGGAAAAATGATTTCCTTGTATCTCAAAAGAGCCATTACTGATACTTACTATCTTCAGGTAACATCAATCCTAGATATGAACAAGTTAATATAGTTTAAGTGTGTGGCATTACCTTTAGCATATGAGTCTATTCATCTTTGAATTCTTTATTATCCAAGCAGAATTAAAAAAATCAGCCTTTAATTTTAGAAGGCGGTAATAATGCATGCACTATTTTTAAAAAAAAGGCGTAACATGCATTATAGCAAACATCTCTTGGGGTGGTTAATGATAAAACTAAAGAGCTCCTTGGTGAAATATCAATGAAATGCATTATACCTATATAAACAGAAAATGTCTTAACATTCCTAGAGAACATAAAGACTGAATTACGCAGGAAATAACAATGGAACCTGACCTACTTGTGAACTTAATTGTAATGACTTTGTTCTATATTAGTGTATTAGCTGTGGGTTTGCAAAGCAATGATTTTCTAAATGGTATCAAGTAGTAATCTCAGAATAAATGAAAAAAGACAAGGCATTCCACATAGTTATATAATTGCAACACAATTGCCATTCAAGCAGGATATTGATTGTGAAAATAGTACTTTACAATTGCAATAGATAAGAATTAGGGTGGCCATTAAAAATGTATACAAAAGTAAAATGGTGATGTAAAAGAAATTGTGAATTCATTCATAACTTTCCATTGATATAAATGTAGGATGTGTAATCATTTTTATGGCAACAGGAAAAGGCGGCCACAAGGGCAGTTGTGATGGGATATTTGGTCCTTCTCACTGTAATGTATGAGGGCACTGTGATATAAAGGGGACTGCATTGTAATCATTACAGTACCCCTTTACAATGCAGTCCTGGTTCGATGCGGAACGCAAACTCATAAATGTGCATTATTTGCAGATAACATTCTCTTTTTTGTGACCTCACAGCTCCTGTTGACCCCTAATATTTTCAATTTGTTACAGGAGTTGGAAGGGTCTCTGTTCTTCAAGTCAATATGTTTAAATCCATGGCCCAAAACATTACTAACCCGCTATCGCTAGTTGAGTGTGTACAGGATCATTTTTAGTTTACTTAAAGCGGAGGTTCACGCAAAAAAAAAAAAAAATGTATATACTATTACATTCAGCATACTTCCGACATGTACAGTATGCTGTTTTTTTTTTTTTTTTTTGCTGTACATACCGTATTATTGTTCTTTTCCACCCAACTTCTGGGTTCTTAGTAGGCGTTCCTATGAAGAGGCGTAGTGTCACCTGGGACTTAGCCTAGATGATTGACGTGCTTGATAAAAACTTCTCCCCGGCGGATAAGGCGCGTCATGAGTTTACCGAAAATAGCCGAACTGGGAGTGGGTTCTATACGGCGCCTGGACACAGACTAGGAGCCATGTCGAGCTGACTGCGCAAACTTAAAATTGAGACCTTATTTATTAATATACATATATTTGAATATCTATTATTGTGCCTGTAACAATAGCCAAAATATCAGCACTGTATTCCACAAAGCTAGCGCCATTCCTACTCCTATCCTTTCTTCAATTATTTCCTTGTCAATATATCTTTATTGAGGTGATAAAGAAATGTACAATTCAACAAAATAAAATAAGTTAATTACAGACACAGAATAATTTCTTGGTTTACATAAGTGGTAAGTTCACAACAGGTGAGTCTGGTGGCTTCAATGGACATATAAATAGTACAGATAAGGTTATAACTAAGAGACCAATTTTCTGGAGTTTATTTTAAGATGCTTCGTTTCTTCCAACCAGCCCAGATGGTTTTAGGGCTGTGGTTTAGGCAAGAGTCCTGATGCGTCAACGAAAGTGTTTCAACCAAAATCAACCTTATAACAATGCTAAGAACATGTATAATAACGAGGTTCATAGTCAGAGCCCAAGGCGGGGGGAGGAGGGTGGGGAGGAAAGCGGGGAGGGGAGAAAGGGGTGTCTGCAGGAGTGGTCCGGAATTGGCTGTCAATATCAAATATACGCTAAGCGGTAGACTGTTAAACAGGCTGGGCTACCATGGTAATAATACAATATCATTGATTTCATTGGGTGTTGCATATTCATACCACGGTTTCCAGGTTCTTTCGAATCCAGCGGTCACGTCCATGTCGATTGCCATCATTTTGGCGTGAGTCATAGCTAGGTTCATTCTGTTCGTTTCTTCGTTAATTGATAGATTAGGGGTTTTCCATGCTTTTGCCAATGTTTGTTTCGCAGCTGTAAAGAGCTGTGTTAATAGTTTAAATTGTTTATGTGAGACATTTTTGGGTTTGAGGTTTAATAATGCACTTTTGGGGTCCAATGGGATCCCCTTACCCGATAGTTGACTGATTATTGTGAAAATTTCTGACCAGAATAACTGTGCTTTAGGGCACGATCACCAGATATGAAAGAATGTTCCTGGAGATGAGCAGCTCCTGAAACAATGTTCAGGGTAGTTTGGCACAAATTTCGCAATCCTAGTAGGAACTAGGTCAAAGATATATTGTCTGATGGCGCAAGGGGAGATGGATAATAGAACTACCTTGGCAAGTAATATAAATATCAAAATAAACGTTCATAAAAATATATGATAAGTTCATAAGTCCATAAAAAATCCAAGTGTGCACTTTAGCGGCAGCAATCCCTGAAGAGCAGAAGCATACTCTGTACAAAGGTAGACAAAAAGAGACAAGGATGCGCCCAATCTAAGTGCAATAACGTGTTTAATCCATAAAATAAGATACAAAAGGAAACGGCCAAATGGCTACTCACACTTTAAAAGTGGATAATAGGCATGTAAGAGACCGTAGATGTAGTCATCATCCGTTGTGTGAGGGGTGTCCGCTCATGGTGGTGAGGTGCTGTAGA
Source organism: Rana kukunoris (assembly GCA_029574335.1). NCBI lineage: Eukaryota > Metazoa > Chordata > Amphibia > Anura > Ranidae > Rana > Rana kukunoris. The sequence continues at coordinate 137,301,861 of CM056054.1, read as the reverse complement.
TGGGAAACACCGAGTGGAACAGCCTGGAGGAACTTGTTGGGAGCGCCGTGTACGACGGCGCGCGTCTCACGATGGAGCGCAAACACAAGCCAGTCTCACCGGAAGTGACGTAACGTGACGTGGCGGGCTCAGATGAGGGAACCAATAGGATAACGCGTTTCACAGCCCAGCTGCTTCTTCAGATCCATGGATCCATTAGCGATTATGGGCGTTTCCTCCACGGCCCGGACAGTGCCAACACCACCCCGGCCAGGAGGAGGGAGATTTTGGATATGATCACTGAGCAGGTCAATTCAGCGGGGGAGGGGGAGACACGGACCCGGTCTGGGATTGACAAAAAAATCAATGACCTCCGGCGTCTGGTCAAACAGAAGCTGGCCAGAATGCATGCCCATGCCAGGGGCACAGGAGGGGGCCCACCATGCCGTATTAGGCTGACAGCGGAGGAGCATGCGGTGGCCCTGACCTTTCATCGGCATGAAGTTGAGGGCCTGCCCGGCTTTGACTCAAGTCCGGAGCCCGTGGTGCCAGGTAAGTATTTTTTTAATATCAGGTGTGTAGCATGTGTGGGGGAGGGGGTTGTGGCAAACCTAGCCACTTCTAGAACGCTGGACGTTACATGTTAAAAGGTTGTCTGTATTATAGGCTGTGTATTCTGCTGGGTCTTATGTGGGCATAGTAATTGGTATGCTGGCAGCCGTAAGCCACTAGCATTCAAGTACTTTGTTTTATGTTGCCCAATCGGTGTTCGGCAGTTTTAAACCGAACTCCCACAACACATAACCCCAGATCCCAGCTATCAACTGACTTTTCCCTCATGCAGCAATGCCTGATGGGAGAATTATCCAAAATGTTAAGTTCCCCATCTGGTCCTCCCTGTATTACCCCTGTTAAATCTATTTGGCTGTTTGGAAACCCCTTGTATGGGGAATTCTATAAATATGGAAGCCTGTGAATAAAAAGTCAGTTGACTCTCAGAGCTGTGTGTCATCTGGTTACTGGGGAGATTTGGGACATTGCCTTACTTTTCAATGCTGACTGTGGATTTACCCTGGTTACCAGCGGAGATCGTGGAGTTTAATATTGTACTCCGCTACAATTGGTGGCAAGCGACGGGATCCAACCTTACAGCCGATAAGCGCAATTCGTGCAATGTGAACTACCGATGTAAATGGAGACGGATTATTCTAGGCTAAAGCGGCAGACATTAAAGGAACTGCTAGAAGCCAGGGGTAAGGTAGCCAGCAACAAATCCAAAGCTGTACTAACTGCCGAGCTGATGGAGGGAGACAGAGCCTGCATCGCTACACCACCAGCAGCCATGGAAGAAACCCTCTACCAGAGAGAAATGAGGACCAGGCTGGAATTTTTGCCACACTTTATTTTAGATGCCATGCTGCACATGGTAATGGCGAATGTGCAGGAGTACGTGATGGCACACAGTCCGCAGTATACACAGTCTCGAGTAGAATCCACTACTGGGTCACTCTACAATCAGGTAAAACCCAAAATTCCCTATCATGCCTTTAAAATGTTTTGTGAGGAGAAGGATGAGATTGATGGGTATTTACAGGATTTTGAGAGACTGTGTGATTTACATGACTTGGAACGGACAGTATGGGTCCCATTGCTAGCAGGCAAGCTGGCAGGTCGGGCAGCAGAAGCATATTGCGCTGTACCCAGTGAGGACAGCAAGGATTATGATAAAGTGAAGCGAGCGATATTAGAGAGATACGCCATTACTCCAGAGGCATACCGGCGCAAGTTTAGAAACCTGCGCAAACCAGAGAAGGATTCACATGCTGAATGGGCACACAAGCTGGACCAAGCTTCCCAAGGGTGGATACAAGCCAGCCAAGCCACTACTATGGAGGAACTGAGACAGTTAATGCTGTTGGAGCAATTCTTCAACGGTTTGTCCCCGGAGGCACAAGAATGGGTGCGAGACAGGAAACCTCTCACCCTAACCGAAGCGGCTCGATTAGCGGATCAGCATTTTGATGCGAGGAGACATCATGGGCCCCTAACCAAGAGTTATCCTCGACCCACGGTACCACCCAGTACTCTACCACCCCCCGCTCTGACAGCTTCCCCTTTTCGTCAATCCCAAGGGACTTTACCACCACCCTCCAGATATAACGGACGTGCCAACATCCAATGCCACACCTGCAAACAGTGGGGACATATGGCACGCGAGTGCACCCAAAACCGGGGCAGACCCACCTGGAACCAAGGCTGACCGAACCCGGCACCAAGGGCTGCTGCCCATCATTATCAACGGGAGCCGGCCACTCAAGAGATGTTGAGCATTCCAGCGGAAGAACCCCTGGGAATCTTGCATGAGGTGATGACAGTCTGAGCCACGGATAACCGGCAGCATCATCGACAGCCAGTGACCTTGGAGGGGAAAGAAGTCCAGGGGCTTCGGGATTCAGGAGCTACTTTAACCTTGATAGCACCCCATTTGGTCCCTGAGTCGGCACACACTGGCGGATCCGTGGCAGTACGAGTGGCAGGGGGAGCAGTGTACCGACTACCCATTGCCAAAGTACATTTGGATTGGGGTGTGGGAGGGGGGACGGTAGAAGTGGGCCTCATGCAAAATTTACCAGCAGATGTTATGCTGGGAAATGACTTGGGCCAGATGACCTCTGCTTTTGTACCCCAGGCCCCATACCAGGAAGCCCATCCAGTGACCACACGGCAACAGGCTCGCACCACGGTTCCACCAACACACTCTGAGGCTCCGGTAAGAGACCATGACCCCCACACGACACTTATGTCCTGGGATACCCCGACTAAGTTTGAGGCCGAGGTGAGGTCAGACCCCACGCTACAGGTATACAGGGACAGGGTACACGCTGACCAGGCTGGGCTAGAGGGGGAGCGGTACACCTGGGAGAAAGGGCTACTTTACCGCATTGCTGAAAGACAAGTGGGAGGGTCGGCCACAGTAACGACTAAACAGTTAGTGGTTCCCCAGAAGTATAGGCAAGAACTGCTTCGGATTGCCCACGACATTCCCCTGTCTGGGCATCTGGGAATGACACGTACCCGATACAGGTTGACCCACGCTTTCTTCTGGCCAGGGATCTCCAAGGATGTGAGGCAATACTGCACCTCCTGTGACATTTGCCAGCGAGTAGGCAAGCGAGGTGACCGCCACAAAGCCAAGTTATGTCCTCTTCCCATTATTGAAGAACCCTTTAGTAGGGTGGCCATAGATATAGTGGGGCCCTTACCAAAACCCAGTCCTTCCGGGAAAAGATATATTTTAACTGTAGTGGACTATGCCACCCGGTACCCCGAGGCTATAGCCCTCACCAACATTCATGCCGAAACTGTGGCAGAGGCCTTAATGAAAATATTTTCCAGGGTGGGGTTTCCCCAAGAAATCATATCCGATAGAGGCACCCAGTTCACCGCCGAGGTAACCCAACAACTATAGAAGATATGTGGCATTAAGCCAATAGTAAATTCGGCGTACCACCCCCAGTCCAATGGTCTATGCGAAAGGTTTAATGGTACGTTGAAGCAGATGCTCCGTACATTTGGAGAGGCTCATAAAGACTGGGAGCGCTTTCTACCCCATCTGCTCTTCGCTTATAGAGAGGTACCCCAAGAGTCAACAGGGTTTTCCCCTTTTGAATTATTGTTTGGGAGAAGGGTGCGAGGGCCACTAGACCTAATTAGAGAGCATTGGGAGGGGGAGAGTAGCCCAGACGGAACCCCTATTGTATCCTACGTACTGGAGTTCAGGGACCGTCTGGAGGCGCTAACCCAGGCTGTGCGAACTAACCTCCGGGCAGCTTTCAGGTGGGACAAAAGGTTTTGATTTTAAAACCGGTCCACACAGACAAGCTGCAGGCCATCTGGCAAGGCCCATACCAGGTGGTGGAACAGAGATGTGACACCACCTATGTGATTGGCCCCTGCTCAGGGGTAGGGGAGAGACGCATGCTCCATGTGAATATGCTCAAACCATACCACGAGAGGATAGAGGATGTGGCCGCCATATGCGCTTCCACCTCGGAGGATCAGGAGAATCTGCCACTACCTGACCTCTTAGAACAGGAGGGACAGATGGAGCCCTCCAAGGGGGTTCAGCTGGGGGAGCGGCTAAGCCCTCAGGAGCGTTCCCAGGTACAAGAGCTGATTGTAGCTAAGAAAGCTACCTTCTCCAATTTACCTGGGTACACTCCGCTGGCCACTCACCGAGTCGAGACCCCGGGACAGCTACCCATGCGGCAAACCCCATATCGTGTCCCTGAAGCAGTCAGGACGCATATGAAGACTGGGATTGACAAGATGTTGCAGCTGGGGGTTATTGAACCTTCCGATAGCCCCTGGGCATCGCCAGTAGTGCTGGTACCAAAGAAGGATGGCACGACACGTTTCTGTGTCGACTACCGGAGGCTAAATGACAAAACGGTGTCTGATGCCTATCCGATGCCCCGGATAGACGAGCTGCTGGATAAGATGGCACGGGGCCAGTATCTCACTACCATAGACTTATGTAAGGGATACTGGCAGATTCCACTGGCTGAGGAGGCCATCCCCAAGTCAGCGTTTGTCACCCCGTTTGGCCTGTATCAATTTCGGGTCATGCCATTCGGGATGAAGAACGCTCCGGCAACTTTTCAGCGGATGGTCGATCGGTTATTGGACGGATTCCAGGAATACGCATGTGCCTATTTAGACAACATCGCCATATTTAGCCAGACCTGGGCAGAGCACCTACAACACATAGCGGCCATTCTAGATCGTATTGGAGAGGCAGGGTTAACACTGAAACCCAGCAAGTGTCATATAGGGATGGCCAAAGTGCAGTACTTGGGCCACCGGGTGGGGAGCGGGTGACAGAGACCCGAACCAGCTAAAGTTGAAGCCGTAGCTAAATGGCCCACCCCCAGGACGAAAACCCAAGTGCTAGCGTTTCTAGGTACCGCGGGGTACTATAGAAAATTCGTACCCAATTATAGTGCCCTGGCCAAACCCTTAACTGACTTGACACGCAAGAACCTGCCCCGACAGGTTGTCTGGGCCCCAGAGTGTGATCAGGCATTCCAACAACTAAAGACTGCTCTAACTAATGCCCCTGTACTTGCTGCTCCTGATCCAACTAAAAGATTTCTTGTCCACACAGACGCTTCAATGTTTGGATTGGGAGCAGTGCTAAACCAAGTGGGAGCCGATGGCAGAGAACACCCCGTAGCTTACCTGAGCCGAAAGTTATTGCCACGAGAAGTAAGCTACGCCGCCATTGAGAAGGAATGCCTGGCCGTGGTGTGGGCCCTCAAAAAGTTGCAGCCGTATTTGTATGGACAACCTTTTTCGCTACTCACAGATCACAACCCGTTGGTGTGGCTAAACCGTGTGGCGGGAGACAATGCCCGGCTGCTGCGCTGGAGTTTGGCGCTGCAGCCGTTTGACTTTACAATCCACTACCGACCAGGGAAGCAAAACGGTAACGCCGACGGGCTATCTAGACAAACTGAACTTGAAAAGTGATCTGTGAAATTACACCCCCGGACATCCCCAAGCCGATCTGTTGGGATCAGACTGTGTATGCCGGCTTGGTTCTGGGGGAGCATTGTGACAAACCTAGCCACTTCTAGAACGCTGGACGTTACATGTTAAAAGGTTGTCTGTATTATAGGCTGTGTATTCTGCTGGGTCTTATGTGGGCATAGTAATTGGTATGCTGGCAGCCGTAAGCCACTAGCATTCAAGTACTTTGTTTTATGTTGCCCAATCGGTGTTTGGCATTTTTTTAAACCGAACTCCCACAACACATAACCCCAGACCCCAGCTATCAACCGACTTTTCCCTCATGCAGCAATGCCTGATGGGAGAATTATCGAAAATGTTAAGTTCCCCATCTGGTCCTCCCTGTATTACCCCTGTTAAATCTATTTGGCTGTTTGGAAACCCCTTGCATGGGGAATTCTATAAATATGGAAGCCTGTGAATAAAAAGTCAGTTGACTCTCAGAGCTGTGTGTCGTCTGGTTACTGGGGAGATTTGGGACATTGCCTTACTTTTCAATGCTGACTGTGGATTTACCCTGGTTACCAGCGGAGATCGTGGAGTTTAATATTGTACTCCGCTACAGGGGTGAAAGGGAATATGTGGCAAGTGTGTGGATCCTCCAACCTGTGAATGTTTTGTGTCATCCACAGATGTGCAGGAGGGTGCAGGGCCATCTGGCCTGACCGCACCATCCCCAGGACAGCAGCCTAATGAGGCCCCCCCAACAAGGCCGGAGTCCGCGGAGGAGGTTCAAGAGGAGGAGGAGAATCATGAGGAGGAGGAGAATCATGAGGAGGAGGAGTCCATGTCAGGCACTGGACGTTTGGTTTTTGAGGACTCTTCCCCTCTGGCTGGCAGCAGGCAGCCCTCCCTAAGGGGGAGCCCCCCCTCCTCCCCCAACATGGCTCCCCTCCCAAGGTCCTCCCCTTCTCCCCGGCCACAAGCATCAGCTGGAGGCAGGATTTCATCCCAGAACACCAGGGGGTTGGCCGATCTCCTGCCCGCCACTCTGAGAAGGGACCAGTTCCTCCAGACCCACCATCTGGGACAGGTCAGCCAGACATTGGTGCGGATGGAGGAGAGCCTGTCCTCCATCAAGGATACGCTTGGGAACCTGGACTCCCACTCCCGGGCTTTCACAACCTGCCTAAACGACCTGCAGACTACATCAGCAGGCGTTGGGCAGGATGTGAGGGCCCTTACCCAGGCTATCCAGGCCAACACGGCAACACTTGGTGCTGCCCTGGACAGAATAGCCGTGGCCTTGGAGGGCAGGCCGCCAGGTGGGCAGAGATCAGGGGCTGCTCCTCCTTCCCCGGTTTTCCCCCTCCCCATGAGTCTCCCCTGAAGAGCCGGGGCCGTGGCCGGGGGCGCCCCAGGCGTGGCTCACGTCAAGGGCAATAATTGTTTTTTTCCCCTTTTTTTTTTTTTGCTGGCAAATTTTTGATTTTGCTGGTAATTTTTTTTTTTTGGGGTTGTGAATGCTGTTTGAATGTGGGGGTGACATTCCTGCCAGAAAAGGGGTGTCACCCTCAATTTTGGTGGGGAAGGGTTCCCCAGGACCAGGGAGAAGTGATCCCCAGGTCCGTGTGAATGGTGTATGAATGTACAGTGACATAATTGGAGCCTTGGCGTGGCGTTGCTGCTCACAAGTCCTGCATGGTGGACTGGTGCCAATCCAATTTGATGAGGATGTGATGTGTCTGTGCTAGGGACCACAGTGGTGTGCATGCATGCATTCTCATTGTGCCATGATTAATGTGTGTGTTTAACGTGCAAAGATGCCCAATGTGAGCTGTCTCCTGGCTGCTCTTCCCTCAGAAGATGGGGGACCCTCGGTTAGGGGGGGATTGTCTGGTTCAGGGGTCAGGTCATCACGTAGGTCAATCTGCAGGCCTTTTTTTCTGCGAAGTTGTGCAGCATGCAACATGCACCGATGATCTGGCACACGAAGTTTGGGGAATACAAGAGGGTACCCCCAGACTTATCCAGGCATCGGAAACGTGACTTTAGGAGGCCAAAGGTGCGCTCCACCACTGCTCGTGTTTGGGCATGTGCTTGATTGTATCTTTCCTCTCCTGGGGTTTGGGGGTTCCGGATAGGAGTCATGAGATGGGGTCCCAGTGGATATGCAGAGTCACCTGTAAGGGAAAAGACAGGAGGATGTTAGTCATGCATGTGCTCCTTGTGATGTGTGCATCATGGGAGGGGATAGTCATGCCTGACTCCCATGTCACTCACCAACCAGCCAGGTGTCCCCATACACGTTCTGATCGAATTCTATTCGGATGTGGCATTGATTGCATATGTAGCTGTCATGGCTGGACCCTGGGTGTTTGGCACGGACGTGCCATATGAGGCCTTGGGCATCGACTATCACCTGTACGTTGATGGAATGTCAATGCTTCCGATTGCGGTACATGTGCTCTGTCTCATGGGGGGGCTGGAGTGCCACATGTGTGCAATCAATGGCCCCCACGGTGCGTGGGAATCTGGCAATTCTGTAGAAATCTGTCATTGCCTTCAGCCGCAGGTCCTCAGTGGTGGGTTTGATGATTTGGTTGGCCATGCGTCTGAGGATTGCAGGGACAACCTGGTGCACACATCTGCTCATGGGGGATTGTGACATCCCAGCCACCACTCCACTTGTACGCTGAAAAGAGCCACTGGCAAGGAAATGGAGTGTTGCCAGGACCTTGACCAGTGGCTGCACTGCATGTGAGCGTTGTGTTGGGCTGGTGATGTCCTCCTGCAAGGTTGTGGTTAATTCCAGGATGGCATGAGGGGTGAATCTGAAGATGCGAGACACCTCAGAATCACTCATGCCAAACAGGTCTATGCGGGTGCGGTATATCCTCTCCCGTGCCATCCTCCGTGCCATCCTCCGTGCTCTCATCCTTCTTTGTTCATCTAAAGTCAGTAGTATAGCTATGTGCGACAATGCCCCTGGCATGTTGGCATACAGATTGTTGTGCAACACGTGTGACTGCTGAGCTCCTCAGTAACAGTGTTGCTTTATCTAACAAGTAGACTTTTTTTCTCTTTTTAGACCAGCTTTTATATGCTCTAATTTTAGACAGGACATTTTGCTGTTGCGTACACTGCGTCGCCTGCGCTGCCCCAATGTTCTTTTGTGGATCCCCGTAAGTCCCTCATTAGCATATTTGACTAGCAAATCAATGGTCTGTCTAGCGCACTTTTGCGCGGACGGATGCGCCAGTCTAACGAAATTACGCGGGACCAAAAAAAGTAGATTTTTGGCGTATCTCGTTCTGGGGATGCCTTGCATCGAAACACACGCGCACATTTTGACTTACGCACGCGCATCTCCTGTTGCGCAGGGGTAATCGCTCTGTGAATCTGGGCCAGAGTATTTATCATTCAAAGTGTGAGAGCCCCGAAAGCTAGAAATTGGTCTGAGCAGGAAAGTGCTCTGTATACTTTAAAGTGGTTAAAGTATTTTTTGTTTCTTTAATGTATCTACCTAGGATGTAATTAGTGTTGAGCGGAATACGCCATATTCGATTTTGCGATATTTCACGAATATATAGAGGAATATTCGTGAAATATTTGTTAATATCGAATATTCGTGATATTTTATCAAAAAATAAATTTTGCTAATGCGAATGCTAATGCGAATGCGAAATTGATTGCGAAATTCTCGTCAACACGCGAAAACGGAGATCATTTCCTGGATTACTCAACTAATATGCACTAAACACTAACTCTACTTACACAAACTTATATGACTAAACTAAAGCTAATTTTTTTTTGTTTTTTGTTTTTTTATACACAAAACACAGAAGGGCAGAGAAAGTATTTGCGAATATTCGTAATACGAATATTCGCATTGCGAATATTCGGCAACATAAAAGCATCACCTCAGCTACTCGGCCCAGGGTCTCTAATCATACCAGCAATGCTTTTAGACGTCGATGGAGATCACTAGGATGTGATCTGTTTTAAAAAAAAAAAAAAAATATGAATATTCGCAATATCGAATATTCACCGCGATATTCGATTTATTTGCGAATACTCGAATATGCAATATTCATTACGAATATTCGCAATGCGAATATTCGTGAGCAACACTAGATGTAATGCTTGATATACTGACCCATGTTAGATAGTTCTTCTAGTCTGGGTGAAATATAACAACTTTTCCATGAAACGTACTTATGTCCCCAGACTTTCTCTCTCCCTCTCCACTTTCTCCTTCTTAGGTTTTTAAAATCGCCCTCCCAGAGACAGGCAGCTTCTTTCCTAATATTTGGTGGTAGCAGCTAAAATCATTAAATCCAATACTGAGCCCATAGTCCTGCACTGGATGTGAAGAGTGTAGAGGAGAAGAGGAGAGCAACGGCTGCCAGGGGAGAAGAGAATTGGTTCTTTTTGTAGGTCTCCAGTGCTAAATGGGCCTTTAACCCTTGATGGGCCTTAACTTAGCTGTTGAGTATTTACACATTTGAAGAAATTGTATAATTGTAACCTACTGTTCAAAAAAGGCCAATAGTTCTAGTGCACATAATAAAAACTGAAAACAAAACTTACTGCTTAGATTTTTTCATCCTTATAAAATAATTGTATCCTATCAGTACAGATCAAGCTGAGGTTAAGTGAAATGTTGAATCATACTGAACCTATTCCAGAAGAAAACCTTAATAATGAATTCACTCTGACATAAAGTACATTGTGTTTTTGCTTTAAAAGGGGAATTTTATGAAACAGGGCTCAAGAGTCTGCAATTAGTTATGTTACGTAATCATCCCTTTAGAGTAGTACTGCAGAGGCATTTTTATTACATTAATTGTATTAAACAAACATATATGGTCAAACTTTACTTACCCTCTTCACATTCCAGTGCTGTCCCCAACTGCTTCCTCTATTAAGCAGCACTGGTCCTTATCATTTAACCCATCAGAGCTGTGTGATTACACATCTCAAGTTAATGTCAACAGCCTGGGCTCACAGTACTTCTGGACTGAGTGACGCTCACATGTCTTTACGTAAGAGCCAATAAGTGCAGAAAAAAGGCCTACACCTACTGGCAATAAAGATAGTAAGGACCTGTAACATCGCTTACCTGTAAATTCCATATTCTGGAGTACAGTACAGGACACAGGCTGAATACTCATAGACCCTGGGTTATAGGTTGGTACCTTTTGGATGATTAGACACAGGCAAGCTACTCAGTTTTGTAGCAAGAAATGCAGAGACCTCTAGTAACACCTCATCTGGAATACGCAATTCAGTTTTAGACACCAGTTCACAAAAAGGATATCAGGGAACTGAAGAAAGTGCAGAGAAGGGTAACCAAACGGATACAAGGCATGGAGGAGCTCAGCTAAGAGGAACATTTTGAGGAACTGAATTTATTATCTCTTGAGAAGAGGAAATTAAGGGGGGATATGATCAACATGTATAAATACAAAGGTGGTCCACATAGTGAACTTGGTGTTGAGTTATCACTTTAAGGTCATCACAGAGGACAAAGGGGCACTCTTTATGTCTGCAGGAAAATAAATTTAAAGCGGTAGTAAACTCGTAAAAAAAAAAAACGATTTAAGCAATATTACAATCTACATATGTATTGAGAAAAAAATGGGCACCAAGAGTAAGCCAAAAATCGTTCTTACTGTAAAAAGACTGAGTCTTGTAACGCTGCTGCTCTGTTATAGCTGTCGCCATTACCACTGTGGTCTTGTGTGTCTGTATTCCTAGTAATTTCCGCCCGCGTTATATTTCTCTCCCCATAATCTCGCGCATGTGCACTAATTGCAGTGTCCAGGCCTCGCCAGAGGCGATTTAGTTCGCATTTGCCGCGCTATATACGTTTTTCATTCATTCATTAGTTTCCAGTTACTATGGAAACGAACGTTGAGCGAATCAGAGATAGATCCTGTTGCTGGCATCGCGGGATCTCGGGGCTGACGTCGACAATAGGAAATGACACAGTCCGGCATAGACACTGCATTTGTCCAGCAGGGTCTCGGCCGGCCGGAAAGTTTGGACAAATGGCGAATGCGTGGGCTACGTCATGAGCCACAATTATACATATATCTTGCAAGGAAGGCAGGTAAGGAGACAATCTTCTAATACAAATGGATATAAAGCCTGCAAGTGTCCACATAAAGAAAAGTTATCAGAATGGGTGTATACCCATTCTGATAACTTTTCTTTATGTGGAACCGCTTCAATCCCCAAATATGTAAATGTTTCTTCAAATTAGGAACTGAAAATGTGGAATAGTTGTGGTTCTGGCCAGCTCAGTAAACTGCTTTAAAAAATACCTGAATTATTTCATAAATGTACATAATTTAACTTAAAACTAACATTTATAGCTAAAGTTGATCCAGGGAATATTTGATTGCCTCTTGGGAGGATCATAAAAAAATCTTTTCCCCTGCTTGAGCAAATTGGATCGTGCTTTGCTGTTTTTTTTTTTTTTTTTACCTTCCTATGGATCAACTGTGGGTATAAAATTGTGTATAAAGGATTGTACAATTTTCCCTTTTATTGGTTGAACTAGATGGACTTTTTTTCAATCAGACTAACTATGTAACTAACACAGGAATGGAACAGAGAGTGGCCTGTACTGTACACCAAGACTTGGAAATTACAGGTATGTCAAAATTCCTTTTATCTTAATTGTACAGTACATATCACAGGCTGAATATTCATAGATTCTGGGATATCCCCAAATAGTGAATGAGAAGGGTGGACAAAAACTAGACAAACAGAATTGTGCCATCAGGCCCAACAACAACAAGGATCATACACAATATAAGCAGTGCTGTATAAAAATAAAATATATAAATAACTCCCCAAATTTTTTTTACATAATAATAATCAATATTCCTCAAATAAATATAACCACATTTAAACAAAACACATTCCCTTTTTCCATCTTCCTCTCACATATTGTCAGGTTTTTTTTTTCAGTTTTTAATGCAATTCCGCCATTTTTTATTTATTCACTTCATCACCATAACCACTTGCACATGTTCACCTTCTCATTTTCACAGTCAGTGATGCATATGTTCTTCCATCCTGAATCTGCTATTTACTTCTATGACTAAGCCCCGATGGGTGGGACGAAACATGTCTGAGGACGTGGTGTGTAGAGTGGTGCAAGGCTGAGGCCATCTTACACATGTTAACCACATAGACTGGATAGGGTTGATGGGATTTTTGTAAGTATGATACACACTACTGGATGGTGATATTTTCAGCCAGCTCCTCATTCCTAAATACCATTGGGACTATACACTTTACACTCTCTTTATTTACTTAGAGCGGCACTACAAACATTAGCATGTCACTTTTACACAAAACATATTAAATGTTCAAAACATATGTTTGCAGATTTAATATGTTTTATGTAAGAGTGATTATATTTATTTGAGGAATATTGATTAATATTATATCATATTTTTGAGGGGTTTATTTATATTTTATGCAGCACTGTTTTAGTGTGTAAAACTTGAATATCTATTTGGATATTTCTGTCAGACGCTTCAAAAAATTGTATTTTTTTTTTTGGTTTAAGCGCAGAATACGACAACAAGAGTCAACAGACCCAACGTTAGTGTGTCACTGCAGAAACCTTACATCTAAAAGCTGCCTCTGTAGAAGATTGGACATCTACCTTGTAGAACTTTAAAAAGGTATGAACGTAGGACCAAGTGACATCATTACAAAGCTAGGCAACAAAGGACTCATGTCAGAGTACCCAGGAAACAGACTTGGTCCTGGTGGCGACGACTGAGGTAATCCACCTTCCAGTTGTCTACTCCTGGGATGTGGACCGCAGAGATCGCTGCATAGTGTTTAACCATTAAGTTGATTATCTGTCTTCTTTCTTCAAGGCTGCATGACTCCTTGTGCCCCCCTGATGACTGAGGAGTGATTGAGTCTTGTTTGAGTGTGCATGCAGAAGGAGGGTCAAGTAGTGAAGAGTCTTTTTTACCTAATTTAGCTTCAGGATGTTGATGGGTTCCTCTGGTGACCATGTTCCCTGAACTGGGAGGGATTGGAGCACTTATCAGCAGCCTGGGGCAGCACAGTGATGTAGTGAGTAGCACTCTCGCCTAGCTGTAAAAAGGGTTGCTGGTTTAATGGCCGACCACGACACTACCTGCCTGGAGTTTGCATGTTCTCCCTGTGCCTGCGTGGGTTTCCTCCGTGTACACCGATTTCCTCCCATTTTCCAAAGACATGCTGATAGGCTAATTGGCTTCCGTCTAAAAAAAATTGCCCCTTTGACATGAATGTAAATAAACCCCATTGTGTACTTAAAAGTGTGGTATGTCTGTATCATATACATGAACAAAACTCGAACACCACCTCATATGCAATAAATATTACAGATAGTCACTCCTCCTATATGGAGGTCACCACCATAACCAATAAGCATATATGGAAAAAGGGGTTTTTGGTCCTATAGAGAGCACTAAGACAGTGTGCCTCTATGGACCTAGCGGTTATCAAGGTAGTGACGGACAATAACTGAATATAAAAATAGTAAATTTATTATAAATAACAGAATTGTATATAAATAGTATACACAAAATCTAGCATGAAGAGTGTACTGATTCTAAAACCTAAATATCAAAAGGTTATCAACTATAGGTAGCTGGCCAAAGCTACACCCGTGAAAACAAGATTGTTGTTCACTAACCGGTACTAACATAACATACACGAGACAAAAACAGGGACAGACAAAGACCAACAAAAAGGTATAAAAAAGACAGCTGTCCGGACGCTTCAGTACGGTATCCCCGTGGACATTCCCAAAGATATCACCATATGAATATGGGGTAATATCATGGAAGTATTTGGGAAATATTAACGGGGGGACCCCCTGGGGAGATGAAAAATCAAAAAATATATATATATATATTATATATATATAATGCCTCAGAAAAGGACTATAGATTAATTAATGTATGCTGATACTGGTGAAGTGTAGGGGTAATAAATATATCCACCCCAAAAAAAAACCTCTACTTGGAAAAATAACCAAATAAAGTCCACCTGTCCAGAAAAACTAAAGTCCAAATGCTGTTTGCGGTATAGAGAGGTAAGTGGCAGTCTATATGGCCTGAGGATGGCCTAGTTGTACCAAGGAAAGTTCAATGATTATATTGTTCAGTCCCAATATAGTTAGTACAGCTGGTAACATATGAGCCCACTTATACAGAGCTACAATGTGTAGTTGGATATTCGCAGTGCTGACACTGCTAATTAAAAGGGGTTCGTCTGCTTAGTGGTAGAGCTTGATAGAGAGATGGCAGTGAATGAGCACAAACCCAAATTTATGAGTGCTGATAAAAAAGTGTGGAACGATCTTACCAGAATCCACCTAGTAAGTGGTGCCGTTACTCTCCGTCCCTGAACGATCAGCTGTGTAGCTCAGACCTCTGCTGCTGTTGTGCTGATGCTGTTCCCATAGATGGGATATGTTGACACAAACTGAGATCCTCGTTCGGCTCAATATATGTACCGATTGCTGGTACTAGTACCGTTGGCTGGTATGGGATGAATCCTTGGATCCAGAAAAATTGAATCGCTCCTGACCTCTCTCCGCCTGGTATCGCTTTCAAAATAAGATTTCAATCTCCCGCTATGGTGCGGGGCCTGGGACTGTGGCGTCCGTCAGCGTCTGACGTCAACGCGTTTCGCAATGGCAGATTGCGTAGCTTCGTCTGGACGTATGAAGCTTGACGTGCGGTACTCCCTTTTATTCGCTATCCACACGCCCGCTCCATGATGGTAATCAGATGTTGAACGGAGTTTTAGTCTTACTGTCATCCTATGTTTTGTGCATAACATGTCTATTGCCTCCCACATCCCCCACACTGGCACACAGAAAACACAAAAACATTACAAAAGTGCTACTTATAGATTGTATGTCTGTATCAAGCTAGGAGCATGAGTAGGAGAGAGAAGGAGCATGCTTGTTCCATGCTAACAGGATATTGTGTTGCAGAGATTTCAAAAGAAAGTAAGCGAATTGGACAGCTTTGAAGGGGCCACCATAAGACCCTAAACTATATTGGAATTTTACAGAGGAGCATCTTTTTGATTTTAGGTTCCAAGTGTGAGTTCTGAAAAATATATATTTTTTTCACTGGAAGTAGGTATCCTGGGCCAAGTGAAGGTTGGAGAACAGAATTTTGGACTTTGCCAACAGTCTGAAGCATCTGAACTGTCCTGTGGACATTTGCAGATACCTAGAAGGTAGAAAAGTCCTTCAGAAGAAGATCCTCTTGAGGGCAAGAAGAGGTGCAAGTACTTTTGTAAATACACTGGGGCAGAGGATAGGCCCTAATGCCATTGCGACAAACTGGAAGCAGTTGTCTTCTACTGCAAAGCGTAGAAAGCACCGATAAGGTGGATAAATGGCAGTAACTGACCTTACAGTTTCCATGTAAAATTTGGGAATTTAAAGTTATATTTTTATGTTCAGGATAGGATGAAAACCTCCATTGGGTTTTGCTCCTGTGAACAGGTTTGAATAGAATTAATTGGACCTGTTCTCTAGAGATACTGGAACAGCTACTTTCCGGGACAAGAGATGGTTCAGGGCATTCTGCAAATCTAACTGTTCTTGGAAAGATTTTCATTGATTTGAGAGGAGAAAGAGAGGAGGGGATACAGTTTTGAACTGGTTTGCCCCACCCAGTGAAACCACAAATCTGGGACATCTGGGACCCAGAGAAAGGAAAACTGTAATGGACTGTAATAGACGACCCTCCACTCTCAGGCCGCGTACACACGACTAAATAAATCCGATCAAATCGGTCTGACAGACCGATTTGATCGGATTTGTCTGCTGGGATATATTGGTTTGGTCGTGTACACACGATCAAACCAAAATCCCCGCCGGCAGACAGTGCGGTGACGTGGCGGTGACGTTGACGCCGCCACGTCACCGCACCAGGAAGTAAAAAAAATTCCACGCATGCGTCGAATCCATTTGACGCATGTGCGGGCAGATATGTCCGCTGGTTAGTGTACTAACCAGCAGACATGTTGGACGGACAGGTTCCCAGCAGACAGATTTTAAAGCATGCTTTAAAATTTGTCTGCTGGAAAAACCTGTCTGTCCGCCCGTACACACGATCAAATTTGTCTGCTGAAATGGTCCGTCAGACCGTTTCCAGCAGATAAATTTGATCGTGTGTACGCGGCCTTAGGAGTGGGGGCACCCCTTGATCAGGAAGAAGGCTTTAAGAAGACTTGATGGTCTTTGTGGGTCAAGGGAAGGGATGAACTTAGGCTTAGAAAAGTAAGCTTTGATAGAACATTGAGGTGCTCTGTGTTTTGAGGAGGTAGAGGCTCCTGAAGAAGGGGGTTTTGGAATTAGCGGTTTTCTGCTAGGGAAGAAGAACCTTTTCTCCTGTGACATTGTTGATAAACTTGTCAGGAGACTCGCCAGTAGTGTTGCTCACGAATATTCGTATTGCGAATATTCGGCTCGAATATGGCATATTCGAGTATTCGCGATATATTCCGAATTTCGCGGTGAATATTCGCAATTATTTTGTATTGTAATATATCACGAATATTCTGAGCCAATCAGAGTGCTCCATTCCGCATTTCTCGAAATTTCGCAATTATTTTGTATTATAAAATATCACGAATATTCTGAGCCAATCAGAGTGCTCCTTCCGCATTTGCCGAATATTCGCAATTATTTTGTATTGTAATATATCACGAATATTCTGAGCCAATCAGAGTGCTCCTTCCGCATTTGCCGAATATTCGCAATTATTTTGTATTGTAATATATCACGAATATTCTGAGCCAATCAGAGTGCTCCATTCCGCATTTCTCAAAATTTCGCAATTATTTTGTATTATAAAATATCACGAATATTCTGAGCCAATCAAAGTGCTCCTTCCGCATTTGCCGAATATTCGCAATTATTTTGTATTGTAATATATCACGAATATTCTGAGCCAATCAGAGTGCTCCATTCCGCATTTCTCGAAATTTCGCAATTATTTTGTATTATAAAATATCACGAATATTCTGAGCCAATCACAGTGCTCCTTCCGCATTTCTTGAAATTTCATTCGCATTCGCAATTCGCATTCGCATTCGCATTCGCAATAGCGAAATTTCGCAATCATTTCATTTCCAAAAAATATCGCGAATATTCGCATTTAACGAATATATCTCGAATATTCGACTATATATTCGAGATATATCGCGAAATCGAATATGGCATATTCTGCTCAACACTACTCGCCAGAAAGACTTTCTCCTTCAAAGAGCATATGTGTGATGCGTCTTTACAGGTAGTTTAAGCTGACTAGGCTTAGACGTTCCCAGGTACGCACCTATCACCAATACTTCCTATTTAAACAGGGCTTCTGCACTAGCTAACTGCTGTTTGGTCTACAGTGTTCTGAATGTGTTCCTGATTCCTTTGTCTGACCTCTGATCTTGACCCAGCTTGCTCCTAACCATCCTTGTCTGCTACCTGCCCTGACCTCAGCTTGTCCCCGGATTCTGCCTCCGTATTCTGCTCTTGTCTGACTGGAAGCTTCACAACAAACATATTGTGCAATCCAGTGCTTCCATGTGTGTTACACCACCAAGTGCTTCAGCCTCTTACTGGATATCAATGTTCTGTAGGTTATAAGCGATCAGCAGCATTTGTTTTAATAGATGTCAGTACCGCAGCTTTCACAGCGTGGTCAGCACAATCAGATTAACAAGCTGGTAACCTCAGAGAACACAGGAAGGAAGAGAGGCAAACCGAATTGTATAAAAATACTAAAACCAATATACTTTATTTCAAAAGAAAGGTACTCACAATGTAGATCAAGTGTATCTCACCACCACGTCAATGTCAGTTGGCAGGCTTGGTGATGTCACAGGCCAGGCCCCGCCCAATGCATTTCATCGCAGAGAGGATGTTGTCAGGGGACAGGAGCAACATTACACATTTACACTTTCACTATTCTAAATACCATTAACAGACAGAGCAATATAAAAATGGCATATAATACAGACACTCAGGCATAGTAGAGTAAAACAAGACCAAAAGGACTGTAATAGTTAGCGCTATTTGGTAAGATTGGCAAACCACAGTAAACAAGTCCACAACTGGGTAATGTGCACAATGATACATGGCTGTCTACCCAATGAAACCAAATGTTTCAAACTTTCTTTGAACTACTGTGCTTGTAGGTAACTTTTTCAAAGTGTGAGAGACTTTTTTCCAGCCACTCACCAATTGATGGTGGAGTTTTTTTGCCATCCATCTTCTCACAAAACCTTTTTAGAAGCAAATAGTGTTTCGGTTTCAGTTTCCACAGTGTGAAAATTTGAAGCATTTTGGAAATTATAGTCTCAACAATGATGATAGATACAGATGAATAATGGCTTGTTTTAAAAATACTCTTAATTCTTGTTCAGGATATGTAAACTATTTAGCGTGCATAATATCTGTACTGGTTAATTTTAAAGTACATTAGTCCCAACAGAAATATGGGGGATATCATTGCTATTTTCTGAAATCACTATTACTAGGCTATTTCTAGTTTTAATTGTTCAAAGTCAGAGGCCTTTAACAAGCATACTAAAATGTCAGAGGAAAATGGGATAAAAATCTGACAGGTTTTTACATCTTCCATTGAGGGGACTTCTTTCAGTTACTGCATGGTCACAAGAAGAGAAAGTGAGTAGAATCTCTTTAATAGATGTACTGAATGCAAAAATGTTTTTTAGTCTTAAACCCTGTACACACGCTCGGTTTTCTCGGCTGTAAAAAGTCAGCCGAGAAAACCGAGGGGAAAGCTGAGAACCCGGCAGGAAACTGCCATGGAGCTTTGGACCGGAATCCCGGCCGTGCGTATGCTCCATCGGCACTGCCTCGCAGTGTTTCCCATAGGAAAGTAGTAGATCTGGCGGAAAAAATAAAACGCTGGGAATCCTGATGGGAAAATAGAGAGCAGGTTTTCTATTTTCCCGATGGATTCCCGGCTGTTTTCCTGTCGGGAAAACTGCGAGGAAGCATACACATGTCCAGTTTTCCCGGCCAAAAGCTCTCTTGGCAGTTTTCCTGGCAGGAAAACCGGTCATGTACGGGGCTTTTTAGTAGTTTTAGTATACCTTATGGTATCTCAGTTTCAGAATATTGCCTTCACATCCAATGTGGACACTAGAACAAGAACTGAAGATTAATATTTCCAAGAAGAACACAGACAGCAACAAAAATTTGACAAAGGGGTCTCATCCTCCTCCATTCAACCTAAGTAAAAAAAACAACAACATTTTTATTGGAGTTCAATTTGATATTTACAAGATCTTCACAATTCCACTGATGTAAGCCAGCCAGCCATTGAATGTGGTAGAGATGACTCTTGCTTATATTATTTACCATATTCTAAAAAAGCAAGCCTGCTCCTTGACAGGCTAGTTTTTACTGAGGTTTTATTTTCTATTGAAGTATAATTACATTTTACATATCAAGGTGGTGCTACCTAAAAATATATACTGTATTTATTGGTGTATAACACTCACTTTTTTTACCCTGGAAATAGAGGGTAAACTGTGCTTGCATGTTATACGCAGGGGGCTGTGGAAAGTTTTTTCCTGAAACTTCCCTCTTAAAGTTAGGGTACGTGTTATACTCTGATAAATATGGGAATCTATATAAATATATTTTCTAATAAATAAACACTATATCTGAAAAAGTGAAGGTGAAGGTCATTAGCCACTTCATTACTGGGCACTTAAACCCCCTTCGTGCCCAGACCAATTTTCAGCTTTCAGCACTGACATAGTTACATAGTTAGTCAGGTTGAAAAAAGACACAAGTCCATCCAGTTCAACCACAAAAAAATAAACAAACAAAATAAAAAACACAGTACAATCCCATACACCCAACTCCATACTCGCAGTTGATCCAGAGGAAGGCAAAAAAAAAACAGCAGAGCGATGATCCAATTTGCTACAGGAGGGGAAACAATTCCTTCCTGATCCCCCGAGAGGCAATCGGATTTACCCTGGATCAACTTTACCTACAAATCTTAATACTCAGTTATATTATGTACATTTAGGAAAGAATCCATGCCTTTCTTAAAGCAATCTACTGAGCTGGCCAGAACCACCTCTGGAGGGAGTCTGTTCCACATTTTCACAGCTCTTACTGTGAAAAAACCCTTCCGTATTTGGAGGTGAAATCTCGCATTTTGAATGACAATTGCGCTGTCATACAACACTGTACCCAAATTATATTTTTATCATTTTTTTCCCACAAATAGAGCTTTCTTTTGGTGGTATTTGATCATCTCTGCGATTTTTATTTTTTGCGCTATAAACAAAAAAAAATTGAAAAAAAACACAATATTTTTTTCTTTTTGTTATAATAATATCCCATTTAAAAAAAAAAAAAATTCCTCGGTTTAGGCCAATACGTATTCTTCTACATATTTGTTAAAAAAAAATCGCAATAAGCGTATATTTATTAGTTTGCGCAAAAGTTATAGCACCTACAAAATAGGGGATGGATTTATGATTTATTTTTTACTAGTAACGGCAGCGATCTGCGTTTTTTTTGTCAGGCCTGCGATATTGCGACGGACATATCGGACACTTTTGACACAATTTTGGGACCATTCACATTTATACAGCGATCTGTGCTATAAAAATGCACTAATTACTGTATAAATGTGACTGGCAGGGAAGGGGTTAACACTAGGGGGTGAGGAAGGGGTTAAATGGATTCCCTGGGTGTGTTCTAACTGTGTGGGGGGAGGGGACTGACTGGGGGAGGTGACCGATGCTGTGTCCCTATGTACAAGGGACACAGATCGGTCTCCTCTCTCCCTGACAGGACGTGGAGCTCTGTGTTTACACACAGAGCTCTACGTCCCTGCTGTCACCGCCGATCGTGAGCACCCGGCAGACATCGCGGCTGCCAGGCACACGCATCGGCTCCCCAGCGATGCGCCGGCACAGTGTTTACCGCTGCGCGCCCCCAGAGGCGTGCACGGGTAATGCACATAAAAGGACGTCCAAAGACGTCCACTCGGCACTTGAGAGCCGCGCTGTGGACGTCTTTTCGTCTATAGCGCGGGTCTCAAGTGGTTAACAGGTAAGAAACAGTAGAGACAAGAGTCCGTGTTCAAAGAAAAGCAAAAGAGATCTTGACGGCTTGAAATGTTCATCCTCACCCACCAGAACCACCACTCGTGAAGGTAATTTGGGGTCCAAATACACTCCTGCTGTAATTGCTCTTACCAAAAGGTACTGTATATACAGCGTTGTATAAACTCAAAAGTGCCTCTCCACTTCTCCAGATTCAAAAGGGTACATAAACATATTCAAGCGACTGGTGCTCAAATATAGAGATAAAAAAAAGCCACAATATACCTAATAAACGTTGTACTTAAAACCTCTTCCCTTTAAAATTGCACTTACAATATATAAAAAATTCAATGGCAATACATCACATCACTTTGGTGCAGCGAGAGCATATCAGGGCGATGTTTCCGTGCCTCCGTATTTCAGCCAAACCAACACAATTTCGTGTATCGTGATCTGCGTGATGACGTCACCTAACCTAACTGACAGCTACTGTAGTTCTATGGCCTAATATAATTACTATAGTTCATATTTGCAAGATATTAAATGTTGCAGGTTTGTCAGAAGGTTGTCATTATCTCCTGTATGTTGTTTACAAGCATTTTATTCAAAGTGGGAAATTTAGAGGACATTAAGGGGTTGATTTACTAAGGGCAAATAGATTGTGTACTTTGAGGTAAGGTTTCACTTTGCAAAAAGTACCCAATCATGTGCAAGGAAAAAAAAAAACAGCATTTTTGCTTGATTATGATTGGATGATGGAAGTCAGCAGAGTTTCTGCTCATTTACTAAGCAACTGCACTGCATCTAAAGCAATTGCACATGCAGAGTGCAACAGTCTTTTAGCTTTCAGTAAATCAACCCCTCACAGTCTATGCCCTGAAGAAAAACAAAAAAGTGCTGGAAACCCAATAAATGATGATAGCAGCTCCCCAAGTCAAACCATGGTAACACCTGATTAGCCAGCCATGAGCAGGCTTCCACAGAGGAGGCTAGTGTTGATCATATGTCATGTGCTTTCTTTGTCATCATGGCTTCCCTGCTGCTTTGCAGGCAAATGACGGCTGCTTGGAATACCCATGTTTATCCATCTCCATGCTATGTATGATTGATAAATGACACTGCTGTTGCTCTACGGTAAATGTCTACTGCTTGGTCTACCTTTGTTTACACATCTCCATGCTATGTATGATTTATAAATGACAAATGCTATTGCTCTATGGTAAATGTTCTAATATCCTTAATTATATCTATATGTGTGGTGCTTGATTCTTTCCTTCCTTTTGCATTTAGTGATCAAATAATCAATTATCATTTATGACATTGGCCTGTATCTGTGGCTGGTCTGGTTTGCTGAAAAATTCTCCTTCCATTCAAGTGTCTGTTATCAGTTCCCTATTGATCAATTGACATAAGCTTCCCTGCCCTGCTTTTTGGACAAGCGTTAAAACAGCAGTTTAACTAAAGCAGTAAGAAGATTCAAGAATAACTATGCTCCGCTCTGGAAAGAATTCAAGCAAACCAACATTTTCTAAATCATTTCTTATGAAATCTGATTCCCGCTGTCTCTTCCCTCTAGTATGCTCCCTCTATCCTCCCTTCTCACATTAGTGTCCTCAAAATTCTCCTTACTTTACCACTCCTAAAAAAATAATAATAAGGTACCCACCTTCTAGTGTCTAAACCAGGGGTGCTCAACCTTTTGAAGAGTGAGGGCCACTTAAGGAACTTGGTAATCAGTCATGGGCTACAATGAGTGTTGCAGGCGGATGACAGGTCCGTGTCCACTCTGCTTATGCAAAGCGGACACGAACACAGCCCGCTCTACTCTATGGGCCCTCTGATCTGATCTGCCCAGACGGAAAGGGATGGATCCCCTTCTGTTTTTCTTAGCGGTTCGGATTGGGGGTAGCCTGTTAACATCTGCCACTCCATAGAGTTGAATGCATGGTCTGATTGGGTTGGACTGATCGTGTGAAAGGGGTCTAAGGCTGCTTTCACACTGATGCTCTGTGGTTTACTCACACCACGGGTGCAGAGCACGTCAACTGTGGCTTTCCTGCGGGTTAGCTGCACTTTGCCATAGACGTCTATTATATCCTAAAGGTGTGGTGCACTTTTTAAACACTTCCAGACCGCTATACGACTATATACAGCCACACTTTAAAGATGGATATCTTGGTAACGGCAGCAGCTGCTGCCACAACCAAGGTATACATCTTTAGTGTGAGCGGTCCTGTAAAAGATAACGGCAGTCTCCGCGGTGGATTTGCCGCAAGATCGCCGTTATCAGCAGCGGGAGAGAGCCCCCCCTCCCGCCGCTCTCCTGCACCCTTCGCCGCTTACCGGAGCCGTCGGTAGAGGCGGAGGCGATCGGGTCCGCTTAGCTGCTGTGTGGGGATGCGAGTGAGGGAAAAATCGCCCCCACCCGTCCCCATAGCTCTGCTGGGCGGAAGTGACGTCAAAACGTCAGTCCCGCCCAGCGTCTTAAAGAAACATTTTTTTTTGTCATTTGAAAAAATTACAGTTTACATTTTTTTTTTTTTTTTGCATTTTAGTCTAAATATGAGATCTGAGGTCTTTTTGACCTCAGATCTCATATTTAAGAGGACCTGTCATGCTTTTTTCTATTACAAGCGATGTTTACATTCCTTGCAATAGGAATAAAAGTGATCAATTTTTTATTTATTTTTTCCAGTGTAAAAAATAATAAAAAAAATAATAAAAAAAAATAAAAAAATTTAAAGCGCCCCGTCCCGACGAGCTCACGCGCAGAAGCGAACGCATTTGTGAGTAGCGCCTGCATATGAAAACGCTGTTCAAACCACACAAGCGAGAGCAATAATTATAGCCCTAGACCTCCTCTGTAACTAAAAAAATTCAACCTCTAGAATTTTTTAAACGTCCCCTATCAAGATTTTTAAGGGTAAAATTTTGACGCCATGCCACGAGCGGGCGCAATTTGTAAGCATGACATGTTGGGTATCATTTTACTCGGCGTAACATTATCTTTCACAATATATAAAAAAATTGGGCCAAATTTATTGCTGTCTTATTTTTTAATTAAAAAAAAGTGATTTTTTTTTCAAATATGGTGTGACAAAAAGTATTGCAGTGATCGCCATTTTATTCTCTAGGGTGTTAGAAAAAGAAATACATAATTTTTGGGGGTTTTAAGCAATTTTCTAGCACAAAAAAATGTTTTGGTCTTGTAAACACCAAATCTGAAAAACACCCACGGTACTGAAGTGGTTAAAAAAAACACACCAAACCCGCAGGTAATAACAGAAGTCTATGGCTCAGTGCAGGTAACCCACAGGTGCACTGCGTTCCACCTACAGATCAGTTTGAAAGTAGCCCAGAAACCACTGCAACAGATATGCCCATATATACACTGTGATTTTAGTAGTAAACTTACTTTTAAAAACTTCCATTCAGTTATCGCCAGCTGTTGCTGCCCCAGGCAGAGTGAATTTGGTATCACTCGTCGTGGCCCACATCAGAGGGCACCACGAGCCACACTGTTGTTGCTAGCCCAATTATGTTTTAGGAAAAAGAGAAGAGAAACTCCCAGGGGCTTTTGCGCAGCTACAAATATTGTATACTCCTTAATAAGGTTTTAAATATGTTTTATTATCAAGTATCAAAAGGGATTTTACATAAAAAAGAAGGATGGATCCAATTACATTCAGGGGCAACATTAAGAGCTCTGGTGTACACAATTGTATTATATGATGTTTACATATATACATCTCACATTGACCATATATAGTTAACAATTTGGCTGCCATATACGGATCCGTCGGGACCTTTCAATCTTTATCACTGTAACAATCTTCTTCAGGGGGTTATGTAGATATCTATGGTGTATTTAAGACTGTTATTAACATTTTATATTGTTACATTGTATTTGCATTCAATAAACATCTGTTTATTTAGATTAGAAACAGTAAATAAATAGCATCAGACCTCATGTAAAACACCATATATTTTGGAACAGAGTGTATTTTAAAAGCATAGTGGTAGAATTCTCCATGACAAACTTGCAACCGAACGCCAAAGGAGGGGAGCCCAGGTCTGCCTACAAGAGGTCACATGTAAATATTGGACACACACTAAGGCTACACAGAGAAGGGGGAGGAGAGAGGGGAGAGGGAGAGAGGCAAATTCTACAACTATGCTTTTAAAATACACTCTGGTCGAGAATATATGGTGTTTTACATGAGGCATGATGCTAATTATTTACTGTTTCTAATCTACATAAACAGATGTTTATTGAATGCAAATACAATGTAACAATATAAAATGTTAATAACAGTCTTAAATACACCATAGATATCTACATAACACCCTAAAGAAGACCGTTGCAGTTATAAAGATTGAAACGCGCAGGGGATCCGTATATGGCAGCCAAATGGTTAACCATATATGGTCATTGTGATATATATATATATATATGTGAACATCATATAATACAATTGTGTACACCAGAGCTCTTTTTTTTTTATTCCACAGTCAGCCTTTAAGAGAGACCAGCTCATGGTAAAAGTGCTTAATTTTCGTCTCCGTTTCAGATTTGCATCATTTTTTTTTTATATATTGAATATATTATTCATCCATGTTTATGAGTACATTAATTATATATTTATTTTGTCCCCCCCCCCCACCTCCCCCCTTTCCCCACTTCCAACCCCTCCCCCCCCCCTCCCCCCCCCTCCCCCCACACCACTTTCATGTGCACCTATCTTATCGAGCTGGTTTATGGCACTGGCCTTAGGTTTTCTACATAGCTCCACGATCTTTTGAAGGCTCTCCATTTTTCCCATTTTATGTTGTCCCCATTATCTTCTAGGCTATCTCTGGGATCTTCCATCATGTATGTTTCCTCAACGGTATCTATCCATTCCCATATCGTGGGACATTCTGTTTCCTGCCACTTCCTTGGTATCAACCTTTTTGCGGCGTTTAAAAGGTGTGGGACCAGAGACTTCCTATATTTTTTAATCACGTCTCCCCCTCCATGGAAGAGTACCGTCCATGGCTCTCTTTTTATTTTTTCCTTTGTGATATCTTCTATTATCCTCAAGATCTTTTCCCAATATATTTTAACTTTTGGGCATTCCCACCATAGGTGGGCCATGGTCCCGGGGGATTTACAACCCCTCCAGCAGTTTTTCTGGTGTTATGTACCAGCCTGATAAGCATTTAAAATTCATTTTGGCGGTTCGGCTATCGAGAGCCGAGGTATGGGTCAGTTTTAGAATTTTTTCTATTGTGGTCCTATCTCGACGTGTCCCCAATTCCTTCTCCCATTTTTTAATAAAGGGAGGTACCTCGAGCTCCTCCAGTTGTAGTAAGATCTTATAAATCTTAGATATAGTTCCTTTCCCCCTTTTCAGTGAACATAGTTTTTCTATTTCTGAGAGTTGATCTCCTGTTCTTAATGGTTGGGGTAGTTTTCCAATAAAGTGGTTTAGCCGTTGGTACCTCCAGTTATTAAGTGTCATAAAATTTTCTTTTTGCTCTATTTGCCTATATGCTAATAAGTGTCCTTGGTGTATTATATCTCTTACTTGTGCCTTATCATTCTTGATCCAATTTCCCCCGACCTCTACTTTTCCCGGGGGGAAGTAGTCATTATCCTTTAAGGAAATAAGGGGTGAGTTAAAATTGTAAATCTATTTTTTTTTGTGTTAGATCCCATATGTGAAGTGCATTTTTGTGACTGCGTGTGCCTCTGTGTCAAGTGATCTAAATTGTGGAGGATTCCATATTATTTTTTCTAATTTCACATTTGCTAGTGTATTCTCCAAACTAACCCATCTTTTTTGTGTGTTTACTCTGGCTCATTCCACTACCCTCGACAGAATTATTGCATCATAGTATTTTTTGAAAAATGGGATGGCCAGTCCCCCCTTATTTTTTGTTTGTCTAAGGGTTTTAAGTGATATCCTATGTTTCTTATTTCCCCAGATATAGGTAATGGTCAGGTTTTTGAGAATGCGGATCAGTTGTTTTGGGAGTTTGATCGGGATCATCTGAAACTTATATAAAATCTTTGGTATCAACACCATTTTACAGAAATGTATTCGTCCCAACCATGAGATTGGTCTATTTTTTATTCTAGATATTTCTTTTTTGATTTCTTCTATCAAGGGGATATACCGTATTTTTCGCACTATAAGACGCAGTTTTCCTCCCAGAAAAAACGGGGTGAAATGTCCCTGCGTCTTATAGTGTGAATACTGACCAGCCACTGCTCCCTCCCCCGTCGCCGCCGTGTCAGAAGAATCCCTCTCTCCTTCACAGAAAGGACAGGACGTAAGACGCATTCCTAGCAGGGGCATACCAAGAGGGAGTGGGGGGGGGACGTTTTTCTCAAAACAGGGGGGATGTCAGTAGCAGTGCTATGGGGGTGCGCTCCGCACCCAGATTGGGTGTCACCCGCCAGAGGTGACACCATCCCGAAGGCAGTGAGAGCCTTTGCTGGGGTTTTTTTTTCAGCCAAAACCCCCCCACCCTTTCGACGCCGTGGTCTAGTCCTGTCTGACTTCCTGCTCCTTCCCCTGCAGCTGCTGCTGTAAAATGTCCCCACAACTAATTTCTAGCTGCTTCCTGGGTACATCTGAGAGCCAGCCAGCCAGCCAGCCAGCCAGCCAGAGAGCATTATAATGGCAATGTCCTCCACTGCCTGAGGTGAGCTGTTGATAAGGGGGTGGGAGGTGTGAGCTGGCATGGTATCCATTGCTCATCACCTGAGCTAATGTGGATGTTTGTGTCTGCCCTGCCACCCTGAGCAGATTTGGGAAGGGGGGAGGTTGCTGTGTCCGCCACCAGATATAGTGTAGCTAAGCTGATTTGATAGGTGGGGGTGGTATTGCTGTGTGTCCACCACCCACCTATAGTAGTAGTATAATATAAAATATTTTAATACATCATTTGGTTCAGAATATTTTTTTTTCTTGCTTTTCTCCTCTAAAACCTAGGTGCGTCTTATGGTCAGGTGCGTCTTATAGTGCAAAAAATACGGTAGTTAATTTCATAAATTCTTTTTTCCGTACTCGCCAGATAGACGCCGAGATATTTGAGCTCTTTTACCCATGGGAATTTATATTCTGTTTTAAGGATTTGCATATCTATCTTTGGTGTGCTGGCGTTTAATATTTCTGTTTTATTAATATTTAATTTGAAATTTGAGATTTCCCCATATTGACTACATAGACTTAGTAGTTTTGGGATAGAGGTTCTAGGATTTGTCAGGTAGAAGAGCACGTCGTCCGCAAAAGCAGCCAGTTTATGCTCTTCTTTTCCCACCTTAATTCCATTTATTTCAGAGGGACAACACAAATAATAGTGGAGAAAGAGGGCACCCCTGTCTCGTACCGTTTTCCATTATAAAATAATGGGAGAGACCTCCATTTATCTTAATCCTTGCTGTTGGAGCTTTATATAGGGCTCCGATCCATCCCAGCATCCTACTTCCAAATCCCATTGCTTCCAGGGTTTGCAGCATGAATCCCCAGTCTACCCTGTCGAATGCTTTCTCGGCATCAATCACAAGGAGCAGACTGGGGATCCCACTCCTCCTCATTTCCTGCATCAGGAGGAGGGTCCTTACGCCGTTGTCTCTTCCCTCTCTGCCCTGAATGAACCCTGTCTGGTCAGAGTGAATCAGCCCTGCCATCTCTCGTTTTATTCTCTCGGCCAATATCTTTGCAAACAGTTTTAAATCTGTGTTTAACAGAGATATTGGCCGATAACTCGAACAGATCTTGGCGTCCCTGCCTTCTTTTGGTATAACCGTAATTATTGCCTCAGCAGCTTCTCTACTAAAGATATAGTCCTCTCCTAGACCATTGAAATATTGACATAATCGAGGTATGAGGATATTCTTGCATTTTTTATAGTAGAATGCAGTAAAGCCATCGGGGCCTGGACTTTTTCCTGATGCAGTACCTGATAGCGCTAGTTGTACTTCGTTTTCTGTAATAGGCCTATCTAAAGTTGATGCATCTAATACTGTTGGGAGTCCCGCCCCTTGCAGAAAATCTGAGGTTTTGTTTTTTTTCTCCTCTTTTGTCCAGCTTTTCTGTCTAACTGCATATAGATTCTCATAGTAGACTCGGAATGTTTCAGCTATATCTTTTGTTTTATACACCTCCTCTCCTTGCTTATTTTGAATTTTTTCAATGTAGTTTCTTCCTTTCTTTTTTTGGACCATCCTCGCTAGGTGTTTGCTGGTTTTATTGCCCCCCATGTATCTTTCTTTTGCTATTATCTGGAAATCTCTTTTAGTTTCCTGGAATAGGAGATTTTTGAGTTGGTTACGTTTGTTAACTAATTCTTGATAAACGTTTTGTTGCAAAACCCCTCTTTTGTGTTTTTGTTCTAACTTGCATATCTCCTCAATTATTTTCTCCTTTAGAAGCTGTTTCTCTTTTCTCTTTCTTGCCCCTTCCGATATCAACGTTCCCTGGATTAAGGCCTTATGTGCATCCCATAATGTGGCTTTAGAGATGTCATTTGTGTCATTTAGTTTAAAGTATTCTTCTAGCTCCTTTTGAACTCTGGTTAGACTATTTGCGTCTTTTAATAATTCCTCATCAAGCCTCCAAATTTGGGGTGGCCTTGGGTTACCTGAAAAGTTGAGGGACACACTGATTGGGGCATGGTCTGATATAGTCATGGGCTCTATTCTCGCATCCACGACCTCCTCCAATGAGCAATGGTCTACCAAGATATGGTCGATACGGGAATAGCATCCATGTACAGGAGAGTAGAAGGTATAGTCTCGGGTCGCTGGATTTAGCACTCGCCATGCATCTACAAGTTAACTACAATGCAGGCTATTTTTTAATTTTTTTTGTTGTTTTGTATTAATCCCCGTTGTCTGGGTTGTCTTATCAACTTTTGGATCCATGCAGAGATTTAAGTCTCCTCCCAGTATAACCCTCCCTTTTTTAAAATCCCTTATCTTCCCCAGGATTTCTATTAGATATTTTATCTGTTGGTTGTTAGGTGAGTAAATATTTGCTAGGGTGCATTCTGTCTCTTCTAATTTCCCTTTTAGTATCAGAAATCTCCCCTCGTGATCTATTAATCTATCTATTAACTGGAATCTCACACCTTTGGCCAACCCAATAGCTACACCCCTCGCACGTTTTGAGACAGTGTCCCCATAGTACCAAGCTGGGAAATCGGTTGAATATAATTTCATATTTGAATCTAGAGTAAGGTGGGTCTCCTGTACATAGGCTACATCGGCTTTAATTCTCTTCAGCTCCTTTAGGACTTTATGTCTCTTTGTGGGGCTATTTAAGCCTTTTACATTGTATATGGTATTATCTGTTATTGGGGGTCTTCCTCTTTAATTCTTTTTTCATTTACTTGCTCTATCAAGCTTTTTAGTATGTTGTGTCCCCTTCTCCTCCCTCCCCTACCCTCCCCTCCCCAAAACCCCCCTTCCCCTCCCTCTTGCCACCTCCCCATCCCCCCTCTCCCTACCCCTCCCCCCAATGGCCAATAGTAGGCCTCTGGACCAATTGCCCCTCTCCCTAACCCTCCCCCCATGGCCAAGAATATGCCTCTGAACCAATTTTTATCCCTTGGTTCAGTTTCCCTCTGGGGTGGGACCTATTTCAAATCCCCCATCCTGCTTGGGTGGGGGGTAAGAAGCAAATTAGAAGCATTGCGCTTCTTAAGGGTAGACAGACCACCTAGTTAATTCGGCTCACCCCCTCCCTCCTCCCCCAAAGAAAACAAACAACAAAAAGAAATACGAAGACCAAGGGGAGGGGAAATTAAGAAAAACCCTTTTGCCACCTCCCCCTATTGCACCCAACCAGGAAGGTCTGCTATCTGTAGGTCTAGTTTATTGCTAAATTCCCTCAAGTCTTCAGGGAATCGCAATATTGCTGATTTCCCTTCTTTTGAGCCTACCAAGTTTGCGGAAATCTCCAGTTATATTTAACTTTCTTGGTCGTGAGTTGTTGTAGGAGCGGTTTTAAGAGTCGTCTTCTAGCCAAAGTCTCTGGGGCTAAGTCCGCATAGATCTGTAAGGAGGACCCATCATATATATATATCCCCTCAGTTTCTTCCAGATTTCGTCTTTCTCTTCAAACGAATGAAATCTGACAATAACATCTCGGGGCCTTTCTGTATCGCTTCTGTTTATTCTTCCCACCCGATGGACTCTCTCTATTCTGATCGAGTCGTCTGGGCCCTTCCCCAATATTGGGTTTAATATTGTCCCTATTATTTTCCTAAGATCCTCCCCTTTTCCTTCTAATTCTCAGATTCTGTCTCCTAGATCTATTTTCCTGGTCTTCTAGCTTGTAGAGTGTGTTTCTCTGTTGTATATGTAGCTGGGCTATTTGTTCTTTTAGCTCATTTGACTCTTGTTTTTGTATCTCTAACTGCTCCTCCATCGTCTCGACTCTAGAGAGAAGATGGCCAAAATCCGTCCTTAGGCTATGTATTTCTCCTTTAATCGCATTTTCAAGTTGCATCAGCATCTTTTCCATGTCTCCCCTGGTTGGGATTTGGTCCTCAGGTCTCTGTTCCTCCCCTCTACTTATCTCTCCATCTCCCTCACAGGTCTCTTCCTCTCTTGAGTCCTCTCTTAAATCCTTTGATGTTTCCCCTTGGGTTAGTTTCTGGGGGGTTTTTTCCTCCATTTTTTTATCTGTCTTCCCTTGTGTAGATTTTGGAGATCCTGTATTTCTTGAACTTGATACTTTAGACATGTATTGTTGAATTGAGCTTGATGCGGCCGTAGTTCCAGGTGTCTTTGGGGTTCCTCCCTTTGTTGATCTGCTTGACATCCTGGACATATTATTTTTCACTTTTCTAATTCTTTTCCCCAGTTTGCCAACTTATTTAATTCCTTACGACCTCTGAATCCAAGCTTTCACCCTTTTTGGTGACTGTTGATGGGACCTATAGGGGCTACAGTTAGCCTCTAATAAATGCGAGATTTACCCAAGAGCCACTGAGCTGGGTCTTACACTTTTTGGATAGAGGCCCCCTATATCCCATTCCACGATCCCTTGGTTGAATTTATATATATTGTTTGGGCGTTGATGGGGTAGATACTCTCTTCTTTATTGGTCTTATGAACAATAATCTTGACCTCGATTTATGCTACACGTCCTAGAATTTTGCCCTGTGGGAGGTTTTCCCAGGGGTAAGCATAGAGGCACAGAGGCTTACTGGCTGTTAGTGTAGCTTCTTATGAAACCTCCCCTGTCCTCAGTTTTAAACAGAGGTACCTTCCCAGGGGAAGGAAGGGTAATAGTAGGAAGTACAAAGATAAACCTGTGCCTCCAGTGCGCCCACCTGGGGTATATCCTTTCCCCAAAAAGTATTTATTTAGTAATATATGGTTCTAAGAAATCATCCAATCACTCACATACTCCTGTAGGGGGGGTCCTTTTTGCCAGTTAATTTAATGCAGCGGTATCAAGTGTAGTTTTGTCATATTATTCAGAAGCCCGTCTCCAGGCTGAAGTCCACTTTCAACCGTTTATCTCCCTCAGTGACCATCCCTGTTGCTTAATTTCAATTTGTTCTGATGGGAGAATGATATTCCCTTTATTTCAGCCTTCAAGTGTATGGTCCCTGATGATGTTGCCTTCAGAGTCATGTGCTATCTGCGATTTACTAATAGAGTTCAGTTATTTCTGATTTTTAGAGCTTTCAATGTTTCATGCAAAGATATACTATTTTGCTATTGATTTATTATATTCATACTTTCGGTGTTTCACCACCGTCATATAAAGAGTCACTACTTTGCTGTTACCGTATTTATCCGCGTATACCGCGCACTTTTTTGCCCTGAAAATCAGGGCAAAATCGTGGGTGCGCGGTATACGCCGATAGCCGCTTTCCCGCGCCGAGTTTCAAATACTGCGCCGGCATATACCGAGCGCAGTATACTCGGGTATAGTCGGGCAGACTCGGCTCCTCTCGCGCTGACGTCCTGGACGTACAGGACGTGAGCACGAGAGTAGTCGAGCCTGCCCGACTATTCACGAGTGTACTGCGCCTGCATATACCGAGTGCAGTACACTCGTGTATAGTTGGGCAGGCTCGGCTCCTTTCGCGCTCACGTCCTGTACGTCCAGGATGTCAGCGCGAGAGGAGCCGAGTCTGCCCGACTATACCCGAGTGTACTGCGCTCGGTATATGCCGGCGGAGTATTTGAAACTCGGCACGGGAAAGCGAGGAGGACGCCGCGAGGACGCCGCGAGGACGCCGGACCCGCCGAAGAGGACACCGGACCCGACGAAGAGGACACCCGAAGCCGCAGACGGACGCCGGACCGGACGAAGAGGACACCCGAAGCCGCGCAAGACACCAAAACTGTAAGTACAACAAACTTTTTTTCCACAGGAATGGCGGCAACTTTAGGGGTTCGCGCTATACGCGGGAGCGCGCTATACCCCGATAAATATGGTAATTTATTGCAGACACACCATCATACAAGGGGCATAACTTTTAGCTGCCAATTCATTGCCATGAGACCAGGCATCCATCTGCCGTAGTTACCTACTAGTCTTTACATTGAAAATCAATCTAGCATGTCTCCCCTCAGCTTTGTATCAAATTATGCAGCTGGCATTTAAACCTTTCAATGACATAGACATGGTAAATTTACCTTCAGGATCCAATTTACATACTACCTGCTGTTCTCAAAGGAGGATTTGTTTGTTTTGGCTTTCAGGGCTTTCCGTGTTGAGCGGTCTGTATCCGAACTCCTGCATAGGGTTACTGGAGAATTTCCTGGGAGAGCCAGCCTCGATGGAGAGGAAGGGGGGGAGGGTTGGTGGCAATCACTATGGGGAGACGCGGCTCCTGTGTTTCATGCCGCAGTCTCTCCTAAGTCATTTCAGGGTAATTCCTGGTCCGTTAGCGGCACTGTCTCAGGGCAGTCTACGAGGAGTTATCCGCGGCTTCTCCGGACTAGCCGACACGCTCTCCGGGGACGCGGCTCCTCTTCCCTGCTTCCCGTGCTTCAACAGCGTCTCACAGTCCCACCCACCTTGCGGCGCGTCACGTCCTCACGTGCACGCCATCCCCGTCAGCTGTCCCCTACACCAGAGCTCTTAATGATGCCCCTGAATGTATCTGGATCCATCCTTTCAACCATATCCCTCTTTTTTATGTAAAATCCTTTTTGATACTTGATAATAAAACTTTTTTAAAACCTTATTCAAGAGTATACAATCTTTGTAGCTGCGCAAAAGCCCTTGGGAGTTTATTTTCTCTTTTTACTTTACCACTCCTCTCCACCCCACAGCTTATCACCCTCACTCCTACTCTCTCCCTATTACTGCACTCATTACCTCCTGAAAATACTGAACCCACATGAAGACTTAAACATCAGGACAGTGAGGTACAGAATATGCACCCATCCTGCTTCCATCCTAGTTTCCTCACCCACCTCTCGCTACCATCTTACTTTCCTCACCCTCCACCTTCTCCTAATCTCTGGGGAGATTTCTCCTAACCCTGGACCTCCATCCTCTAACTCCACCTCCCACATCTGGCACCCTTACTCCCCTGGCAACAACTGCAATCCACTCAGTTTAATTTCCATACCTATGCTTCCAAAAACCAGCCCCTCATCTCATGTGCCCTCTGGAATGTCCGCTCTGTCTGTAGTAAGCTCACCTTTTTATCTCCCAGTCCTTTAACTTATTTGCCATTACTGAGACCTGGCTTCAATAATCTCTCTCATGGTGGATTCCCCTGGATTAACTCACCCAGACCCAAGGGAGACCCCAGCTAGAAAGGTTGTGTAGTTGGATTCCTTCTATCCCCACTGAGCACCTTTCCAGTCCTTCTTATCCACCCCTCTCTACACTTCTCCTGTTTCAATAACCACTGTATACATCTGTTTCCTTCAATTTCTCTGAGAATTACAGTACAATCTCACCTCTGTCCTGTTCTAACCTGGCTACCTCTGCCTACAATAATTATTTTTCTAACAAGAACGAAGAGGATGCCAGGACTGACAGAGAATGGGTATGTGAAGGAAAGATCTACTTTTGATGATGTACTGTAAAGTTTACAGTACTGTGATCCAGAAGCCTATCTAAAAACAATGTTTACACTGAATGTGTTTGTATATGGCAGTATATAGGCTAAATAACTAATCACACACGTAAATAAAAAATACAATTTAATGTATCTACTAATTATTTTGAAAATGCAAATCTCTAAGCACCTGACATAGTGTGAATGTTCCACCAGTTTTTTTCCCCGTCAGTAACACTCATAACATAGAAGAATTAGAAATAACGACCATTTTTTTGTTAAATTGAAGGTTTAAATCGCATTCAAATTTTAACAGGGTTCATTAGCATGTGTATGTAAAAGGCTAAGTCCACTATAATTGCTCTGTACCAAATACTGGAAGACAGTACCATTCTCTACTTGATATTAAAAGGAGTTGGTTGGTTTGTACATGCTCTTCTTTGGAAGGGTGACAAAGCAAATGAGCCTGAGAAACTACATCACTGTCTAATGATTAAACAAAAAACATACCAGAAGCCAAAGAAATTGTTAAATCATACCCAGTTTTTCATTGAAGCTTGTTAGTAGATGATCACACTTGCAAATAAGCATTAACATACAGTGAAAGCAACATTGAAATCAAACTGTGCATTTAAAATGAAACTAAAATACATATTTCCCTCAAAATATTACATTGCATTGGAGACAACAGTAATTAAAAATAAATTCCAATACAATGATCTCCCAATAAAAACAAATTCAAGTATTTTTCAAATTTTTAGGTACTTGTGCAATTTATAATGTTGCATAGTAAAGAAAAAACATAAAAAATCATATTACAAAGAGTCTCAACATGCACCTAAAGAAAGTTCAAAAAGTAGACAGTTCTCATACAGAAGACTTAAGTTATTACTGAGGAGTCGTGCAGAATGTGTTTTATATATGATGTTTAAATTGTCACTGCAAAGCACTTATAATAATTTAGGAGCGGTTTTATCTTGAGTTGGTAAAGCCTACAGTATTAATTTTTAGGGTGTAACTTACTAAAGTGAAGTCAACCTGTTTTATGCTGCAAATCATATGTACGTGAATAGATATTTGAAACAAACTTAGGTTCACTTTACTTTAGTAAATGACCTGATGTTGAGGAACCATGAAAAGCTATGTTGGAAATTAAATAATTACTGTTATTTTCTTGTGTGATTTTACTTCAGAAATCTAAAGTTTTTTTTAGAAATAATTACCAGCTGAATAGATTTGTGTGATAATTAAGAGATTGGAAAATGTTATACGTTTTAAAATACCTCACCACTATGTCTAGTTCCAATACCTTTAAAGAGACCTTGTCACCAACTTAATTTTTTGGGGGGAAAAGCACCGAAATCTGTTATTTTAAATGCTTACTAGTAGTGTTTATTCTTTCTTTTTCTTTTTTTTTTTTTTACTTTTAATGTGCCTTCAAACATGCTAAGGATTTTGACTACTCCAGAAAGAGATTCCTTGCACATCATAGAGGCTAATTACTATCTGTTGCCTCCATTTCTACCCTCCTACATAAACTGCCAGGGTAGGAGCAAATGGAAATTCTATAGAGTGTCATTTTAGTGGCAGCTCTGAGTCTGCTGGGATTGCTACACAGGGGGAGGTTTTTACAGGTACATAACATGCAAAATAATACATTAACTGGCATACAACTGTATGTAAAGATTGTTGTTGAAGTGAATAGTCTTATGACAGGGTCTCTCTAACTATCTAAACCACATGTGATTTTTCAAATAAAAGTACACAATTCTCCACCAACTTTTTATAAACGTGCATAGGAAATATGCTGAAAGAGGAAATGCACTTCCCCAACAGAATATGTAGTATGAATTATCTATATAAATGCCTTAAACTGTATATATTTCCTAAAATGTTACCATGAGATTTTAGACTGTCAATGTAATTCACAGTAGAAGTTTACTTTTTTTTTATATGACCGCACACATTAGTATCTTCTTTTTTTATTTGTGACTAGATGACAGCAATGTAATGGAGTTTATAAAATTGAAAATTCATATAGTCTACTACATAAATAGAGTCAATTTCCAGACCTAGGAGAAACCCCAAGTAGTAACATGTAAAATTAACAGTGTCAATGTTTACGAATAACAAGATGTGAAATTATATTAGGTATGTAATGTTTGGAAATTTTAAGAATTCTTGAAATCAGTATTGACTGCACAACATGAATGTTGACTCCTCACTATCTTACCGGTATCTCAGATACATCTACATTCTTTCGTAATTCATTAGGGACAGAAAAGTAAAATCTTCTCAACTTCAATCACACATTGCAAGTCTACCGAATGCATTTCTAGATACACCACTGAAAACCAAATCAGATATTTGATTGTATTTCACCTTAGTAAAAATCATCCTGAAATGCTACACTATGAAGAAAACATAACATATTTCTATAGAACTAGAAATATCTCCTTTAAGAGCCTAAAATGTATTTACTGATTTACATTCACTGCTGTCATATTATGAGCAGTTGCAATGAACATTTTGTTTTTTTATTCAATAAATACTGTAGTACATATTGAATAAGATCTGGTATTTAAAAGTAATCATTTGGTATTCCAGCAATGGTACTGACATCTTAATAACCTTGTCTCTCATATAGTTCAAACTATAATTTGATACTTTCATGGATAGATATTATATTTCTTATGGGTTTTCAAACACAGTGTAAAGTTTAGAGCATTGCCTTTCTAATTCTATGGAAGGATATTGTAATGTGTAGGATATAAAAAATATGTAAAATTGATAAAAAAAAGTTTAAAAAAAATACATTGTATTTACATATTGTAATGACAATGAGCTGTGTAAAGTGAAACAGCCCATAACAAAGTATTTGTTTTTTCTCTTTAACTAATATGGCATCAAAAAACTGCAATGTGGTTGATTGTTATGGGTTGTTTCACTTTGTACATCTTTTGACACTCCAATTTAACACAATCCCAATATAAGAGTTCCATCTCTGTGACAGCCCAAACTATGTAGAAAGATTTAAGGGAGAATGTAACCTATGCTTTCATTGTGAGCTAATTTATGGTTAAGCACCTACTGTTCTACCTGGAAGCAAGCAAACTCTCTCTGAAAAACAAGTACATTTTCATTTTAAAGAAACCAAAGGGTTAGGGAAATATGGGTGGGGGAAGCATTGACTAAATAAATGGAGTGAAAGCAAATCTTAGCAAGGCTCAGACACTTTTTTAGGTCAAAAAGGGAATTAATTTACCTATCATTATAATTTAATAAACTGTTATGTTGAGTATATGGTGTACACATGCTACTGGCTAAAAACAAGGGCATGAAATTAACACGTTTTCATTTAAGAGCAAGTGCTTTCTAGAAAGTTATTAGGTTATCAATACCACCATTCACATGCAAGTACTTATTGCACATTATTATTCCTTACTTTTGAGTATGTACACAAGTGATGGAAATACCAAATGTACAGAGTAGTTATTTAATAATTGTGTAGGGTGTGAACATTGTAGTACCTCAAACTTAAAATGTTATGTATGTGCCTGATTAGGCCTAGTTAGTGACATTT
Organism: Rana kukunoris; assembly: GCA_029574335.1. NCBI lineage: Eukaryota > Metazoa > Chordata > Amphibia > Anura > Ranidae > Rana > Rana kukunoris. The sequence continues at coordinate 137,262,599 of CM056054.1, read as the reverse complement.
TGCTAACAAATTCAAATTAGAAAAGTTGTCAGTTGCCACTAAATACCTAAAGGTGACGATTGTGTTCTAGAATGACATTACCCAGCATATATGATGCCTGGTGCCCCTGGAGAAAAGTTATTATGGAGCATCTTGGCATTTATTTAAAAATAAAAAGGTTTGCTGCATTATGACTAAGGATTAAATGTGAGCTTTACAAACTCAATTATTTTACACCTTAAAAATATTTATCTATACATCTAGGTTAGGAATAGATATCAGGAGAAAATTTAAAAATGGCATAAACATCTTACTTACATATAAGGTTTTCAGACAACATGTCTGGTTTTATGATGCAACAATGATGTAGTGAAATGCATTAAATGTAATTATACAATGAGTTTCCAGTCATATATATATACACATATATATATATATATATATATATATATATATATATATATATATATATATATATATATATATATCTATATATATATATATATATATATATATATATATATATATAGATATATATATAGATATATATATATATATATATATTTACAGTCAAACCTCCAATTTGGACCTTAAAAAAGAAAAACTTGTGGAAAAACAAGGTATTGCTCAAACATAATTAAAATAGAAAAATGCATGGAACTTGTTGCACATCCCTACATTAGTCTACATGTAACATGATGCAAAATACAGTCAAGCCTAGCATTATCCAGCATTGAGAGTTCAGTAGTCCAGTGAATTATAATGAAAGTATGCTATAGATTTGTTTGGAAGCTGTACACTACTGCTCTTTGCCTCAAGTTATTTTACAGCAGTGGTTCTCAACTTGGGGGTCGGGACTCCTTCTGGGTCAAATGATGATTTGCCAGGGGTCACCAAATCCTGGGCTGTTCCTGAAGCCGGCAGCACTCTCCCAGCCTTTCTGCAGCTGCCCAGCAGGGCTGTCTCTGGAGCCTGCGGCCACTAGTGATGAGCGGAATACGCCATATTCGATTTCGTGATATTTCACGAATATATAGGGCCAGATTCAGGTAGAGTTGCGCTGGAGTATTTCGATATGCGCCGCGTAACTGTGAATATGCGCCGTCGTTTCTATGTGGCCATACCTACCAAACTAGATGCGACAGAAAACGGGCCATTTCCGATCGGCTTAACCTTCCGACGCCAGAGTCTCGTCAGCGCATAATTTCGCTTGGCGCATCAGTCGCGCCTATTGATTTCCCCTGCAAATATGCAAATGAGGGAGATTTCCCAATTCGCGAAGGGATTAGCACCATACGCTGGCTACATGCGCCGCGCGTATCTCGTCCGTCCGGCGCAAAGTTATTTCTACAAATAGCTGCTTTATCTTTACTCCAGACGGCCACAGGTCAGCAGGAGAGCAGCTACAGCAGCGTTACCGACGATAAGAGCTAGCTGAGCACCCCCACTTGCAGGACAACACCACTGTCCATGCTTGTCTGTCAACTTTTACAGCCATGGAGGAAGACATCATAGGTCTCCATAGCCGAGATGACGGCTGACAGCTCCTGGCCTTTAGAGTTCAGCTTTCTCATGTGTGTTTGCGGGGAACGGGCGCATTTAAACGCCCAACGGAACGCATTGCGCTGACGTTTCCCGTGAAGTGGTGCCGACGGAAGTTGTGAGCATGCGCACAGGGGGGCGAGTGAAGCCTCACTTACTGCGCATGCTCCTTGGATGATGCGCTGAACGTAAGCCTCTGCGCTGGGCTCCGCCCATCATTTACATATGATCACACCCACTTCCACTTGCGTCGGGTTACGCCAGCGCATTTTCGTTACTCCGGCGCAAGTTTAGGAGCAAGTGCTATGTGAATTACAGTACTTGCGCCGAAAGTGTCGGCGGAGTAACGTAAATGAGAAACGTTACTCCAAAGTAAAGAAGCGCCCATCTACCTGAATCTGGCCCATAGAAGAATATTTGCGATATTTTGTCAAAAAAATTCGAAATTTCGCTAATGCGAATGCGAAATTGATTGCGAAATTCTCGTCAACACGCGAAAACGGAGATCATTTCCTGGATTACTAAACTAATATGCACTAAACACTAACTCTACTTACACAAACTTATATGACTAAACTAAAGCAAAAGGGCAGAGAAAACACAGAAGGGCAGAGAAAGTATTCGCGAATATTCGCATTACGAATATTCGCATTGCGAATATTCGGCAACATAAAAGGATCGCCTCAGCTACTCGGCCCAGGGTCTCTAATCATACCAGCAATGCTTTTAGACGTCGATGGAGATCACTAGGATGTGATCTGTTTTAAAAATAAATTTGAAAAAATACGAATATTCGCAATAGCGAATATTCACCGCGATATTCGATTTATTCGCGAATACTCGAATATGCAATATTCGTAACGAATATTCGCAATGCGAATATTCGTGAGCAACACTAGTGGCCACCCAGCTGGGCTGTTCCTGGAGCCCACGGCCGCCCACTTATCCTCTTCACAGCCGCCTATTCAGTTCACGGCATGGCTGGGAGGCAGAGACTAGAGGTCTGCTGACTGGTAAGGATTGTGAGGTGGGAGGGGCTGTAGGAGGCCCTTTCTCCTGATTTCAGCATAGGCATCACTGCTACGAGACACCACAAAGTCGGAGGCCCAGTGAGTAACACTACCTGTGATTATAGTTGCCATTAAAAGTCCCCTCTACAGTTCTCAGATCAGATGACCTTAATCAAGAGTGCCTAAGTTGGCTGATCAGAACTCCCCCCCTAGCACTACCACTCATCCCATTCCCCCCACCAAGGAGTAGGAGAAGGAAAAAATAGAGAATACATGGAAGGGTGAGGAAAAGAGGGGGAGGAAGAAAAAAAAAAGGGAGAGAAAGAATAAGAGAAAAAACAAGAAAGACAGCTAGAGAGAGGGATGGGGAAAAAAAAAACAAGAAATTAGGATAGCGAGAGATAAAAGGGAAAGAAAACAGAACAAAGAGAAATAGTGGTACATCCTAAAATGTACCATATGAGGTTTTAATACTGTACGAGTGGAAGGGACTCAGGGAGAAATTACTTTTCTTGCCTTGGGTGCTGACAACGCACGCTATGAAAATGTTACTGTTAGGGGTCCCCACAACTTAGGAAATTGTATCAAGGGGTCACGGGACTAAAAGGTTGAGAACCACTGTTTTACAGATTCTCCATGGAAAAAGTTATATTCTTTCCTTGAGCATACGAATTTTCAAAAATTCATTGATTTATAGTCTTCTCTTCCATGAGAGAGATGAGGGCAATTTGTGCAGAATCTGAAGTTACCTGGTTGTTAGGTATTTGTTACTCAGTTTGATGATTGGTGTTTTTCCAAACAGCCTTCTATGGGACAGATGAGAGCAGTTTGAAGATCTGGCTATTATGTACTTGTTGCCTTAAAATGGAATAGGTTATTGTGATGACACCTCCCCCAAAGGCCATTTTTTTCAGAATGACATTTCGAACAGCCTTTGGCTCCTCCTTGAATGATAAAGAGCTGAGACCTCTAACTCAGTAAAAGGTTCTCCCTTGTAATCAAGTGAAAGGAGTTTAACTATTTCTGGAGAAACTCTTTCAGAAAAGCTGAGAAAATTAAAAGTTGGGAATTTGTGGCTAAATAAAATATGAAGAAAAATGTAGTTGGCAGTGCTGGGTGCCTGGATGTGTTTTCTGATTTGTTGGCTAGCACCCTGGAACCCCATCAAAATGGGGTTCTGTAATGGGGAAAAAATTAACAGCTCCCTTGGTCTTTTGACTCAGGATTGTGTTTGCCTGCATCTGTTAAAGGAGAAGTAGGGCCAAAGCTCTTTTGGCCCTACTTCCCATGTGGGTCACAGGAGTGCACTTAGTTCTGTACTAAATCTGTGCTAAAATCCGCTATCGGCTGACATCATTCAGCTGGTCCAGACTCTCGAGAGATCCTGATTTTAATGTCAGGATCCACCCAAATGCCTAATAATAACCTGGCTCATCTGAGCACACACTAAGAGTCTGAGCCACCCACTTCCACACCGTCCACAGCTTAGCACTCCAGTGAGCACTGGAGGGGCAGAACAGAGAGCCAGTGACATAGTCACCGGCTCTCTGCTCAAAAAATATTGAGAACTGACTGATCAGTGGTCTTTAATCGGTCAATTCTCAGTCTTAAAGGTGGTGGGGGACAGATGCAGCATTGGGCTGATGCTGTGACTACATAGTTTAGTATGATCGCTTGATTTTTCTTAAATCCCTGTTCTCTTTTAACAAATCCATATAATGAAGGATGGCGGGAGGAGAGGACCAGGCAAAGGTCTGTCTGGGACAGGGTCATTGTTTCCTCATTAGAGCACCCTGCTTCTTGGTGTCTCAGGGCATTCTATGATAAATTACAAAGGGCACGAAGAATACTAGAAAAGCAAGCTACACTATGAAGGTGTCAATTTCATATGGCCATTGACTCACTTTGAAGTAAATATATCCTAATTCTATGTAACTACATCTGAGACTATACATAGAAACGGCACTGTATTACACTGCAAAAATATTACAAATTAATGCATTTCATGGCATAAAATTAGTAAATAAGGATTATATCAAAGAAAAGGCTAATGTACCAAAATAGAAAAGCTTACAAAAGAAAAAAGTGTAAATCAGTGGATTGACTGTATCATTTGCGTCATACACCTATATTATCGCATTAAAAAATACGATTATGCAAAGAATTACATATTTACATGCATGTGGGAGACAATCAAGTGATAACAGAAATGTGCATATGAGCTTGGCACTTTTGTGATTAATTTGAATGAATAGTTATATTTCTGGTTTCATACATTATGTACAAAATTTCCATGACAGAAAAGAATGGAACTTAATCATATTTAGAATTATTACATATATATTCATTTACAGTATATTTTCATAAAGGTGTATTTTTTGGTTTCAAGCATACAAACCTTAGTTCATCCGTGTTGTGCCAAAATTTCCTGCAAGTACATGCTTAGTCTTCTCTATTAAGGTATGCAAGCCCAACGTGCCAACCCTACATGCTAGAAAAAAGAGAGGGGGCAAATGTGTGTATGAGTGTGCATGTATATATTTTTTTCTTTTTCGTGTATGTGATATATATAACATACATACAGTATATACATCTATAATATATATATATATATATATATATATATATATATATATATATATATATATATATATATATATATATAATTTTACATACAAATAAAGCTTTTGTCATCCGAAAATCTTTCAGTACATTATATTTAAAGTCCTATTTTCATATTTACATGTCCTTAGTATTTTGCTTTTTATTTGTATGACTTCATGCCCACTCTGTCAGTGCAGAGAAATCATGGCTTAGATTTTGAGAAATGTTTTTTTGTGGATTAAAAGCCTGCAAAGCATGTAATAAAGTAATTCTTCCATGTTCCACGATGATGTCATAATTTCCACATTGGTTGAACATGGTTGGTTTAGTAGCTACATCTACGGTATGTTTAATTTCGTATGTCTGCTTAGTGCTGTGCCATGCAACGTTGCTCTTTTCTTCAGTAAAAAAAATCATTAAAAAAATCATGCCTTGGTTTTTCTTTAGTGTTCTTTGAGAAGAATTAATCATGCTTAAGTTCGATGAAGCATACTGAGTGCCAACCAGTGAGATAGAAGTGGTTTTCATTTTTGAACCTTGTATTTTTAGAAAAACTATTGCACCTTCATTTGTAATGTTATATAGTTGGCTGATTTGGAGTTCAAAAGAGATATATCAATGAGCAGGTCTTTACATTCTGAGAAAACAAAGCCAATGAGGATATTGTCAAAATATTAAAGGCTCAATTTTGATGGCCATAGATAAGATGGAGTGACGATTCCCCATAAATGTGACATTGGAGTCCTTGACCAATGGGTGCAGGAAGACAATATCCAAGTTGCCTCATATTCCAGACTGAGATGGGTCGTATCTTCTCTTTTTGACATTTCTTCCAGGATGTATGAAAAGAAGGTGAGAAAAAAAAAGGCAGATATTTGTTAGGGGTGTTTAATAAACACAAAATGAACAAATAATGGTTGTGTTTATGGCAGAGAATGCAGAGAATGCAGAGAATGCAGATCACCATGAGGTAGAGCTGCACAAAATTATATATACTACAATCAGAACTTCATAGTCACTTATGACACCAATAGAAATTATGTAATTCAAATATACTTTATGTGACACTACAGCATTGACACTATAGTGATTAGAATACAGTACCATTTGGTGAGTGCCCCTCTACCATGCAATCCTGCCATTCTTTTTACAGAAACAATGAAAGGAGAATGGACACAATTTTGTTAAAATGGTAAGTGCGTTAAATAGTGATATCCATTCTCCTTATGCAGCATATGTTTTTACCAAAATAAAGCATAACAATACAGTGCAACAACAAACACTTTGTGCAACCTCCCCATAATCTGGCTTTATGTGGGGCATCATAAGGCTCATGCATTCAATCTGGATACACTTGGCATATGCACCACTACCGCCCTCAGGGTTAGCATGCAAAAACACAGAACAGTAGTTTCAGAAAATGCATATGCAGCCATGTGTTCTGTGAGAAACTTGTGAAAAGTTCTGTTGGTTTAACAAAAAAGTGATCTTCAATACATTTTTTCACATGATAAAAGCAGTTTTCAAAGTTTATGAGCTACTAGCATACAAATGTAGCAATGTTAAAACAGCTCAAAGTTACATTAATACAATCAACACAGCACAATACTGTATGTATGTGAATAATCCAGATTTTATATTGACACCATATTTAAAAAACTACTCACTGGACTAAAAATAAATATAAATAAAAAATCCTGTTTTATACTGTAGTACATTGTGTATACAGTACATTGATGATAGTTATAGTAATGCTAACACACACTGATACTGTGGTGGCAAATTAAGCCACTAAAAGTCTACAAGGAAACTACTGCTATACTTTGATAGCAGGAGCCATGGTACATGTCAGCAATCCTTCAAGTAGTAACACTTTAATTTATCTTAATGTTTGTATGTTTTATTATTTTGATACACTTTGTGAGCTGTGTGCATATTAAAATGGTAGTACTTTCACTTTATTTTACACCTGTTAGCATGATAGCTAAATTCATTTATACTTTTGCCTAAGGAGCAAATTGAAACTTTTATTAAAACCTAAAGCAAATTTGATTTGCCCATTGAGGGAAAAGTAATAGCTGAAGACTCACCTCATCTGTTACTGATACTTACCCTCCCCCCCCCCCCCCACACACACACAGACACACTTCACACTGGGGCCCTTACAAAAGCTTTGTCTAAGCTCCAGGTTGGACCTTCTTCATACCTCCCAAATTTGGACTTTCATAACTTTCATGGTTACATAGCACTAAATACTTGTGATTGTTTAAAGGGGTATGGTTTAATACAGTCTGGGTCTACACACAGTATACACTGCACACGTTTGACAAAGTCTTGTACTACTATTGAACGTCAGAAGTATGTAATGTACAGCACAACATAACAATTACAGGGATTAGGATTGTGTAACAGTGCCTGTTTCATTGCTGGTCAATAGAAGGGAGAAAAGTGTCCTGTCATGGGTAGTTAGTGGAAGAAAGAAAAGTGTTATTAATCAGTAGGAGAAAAACAAATGCCCTTCTGTTGGTGATTAGTGGGAGGAAAATACATGAAATTATTGTTGAGTGGAAGGAAAAAAGCCCCAACATTAGTAGAGGGGAAAAGGCTCTGTCAGTGAGAATAAAAAAATGCTCTGGCGTTAGTGGGAGGAAAATTTCTGGTGTTAATGGTAAAAAGTCCAATTTCATTGGTCAGTGGGAAAAGTCTTCATTGGTCACTCGGACAAAAATGTTCTACGTCATTGGTCCGAGAAGAAAAAAAACCTCATGTCATTGGTCAGTGGGAGAAAAATTCCTGCCATTATTAGGCAGTGGGAGGAAAGATTTGTCTGATATGAGGAAGAGGAAACATGACTCTTGAAAGGTAAAAATATCCCAGCGTCAGTGGTGGTCAGCCGCCCTTTCTTAACATTTAGACCCCATATCAGTCCCCCACACCTCTGATCAGACCCATTTAGTCTACGTTTCAGACCTATGATATGCCCCTCTTCAGACCCCAGATCAGCCACCCTATATCTAGTTTCTTTCTGTTTTTCAATGTAAATTAAAAGTTATTTTGCATATAAAAATTTAAGATGTACTGTCACCAGGGTTGCTGTTAGAAATCACGGGGTCCCGTACAGTCTATCTGCTAGTGCAGGGTTAAATTAGGTGGTGGGAAGGACAGACCCCTAATGTCTCAGTTTTGAGACGGAGTAAGGTAATGAAGACATAGATTCCTCTATTTTTTTTTTTCCGCCTAAACTGCACAGATGAATGAATAGGAAGTGCTCAAAGGCTTCCTGTTCATTCACAAACTGAAGAAAACTAAACACAGTTTACTGTGCTTTAGTGATGAAAGAACACAGGAGTGATCAGTACTGTTTGCTCACTGTGTTCTTTCAGGAAAGCAAGGGGCCAGCAAATACAACATATTTACCAGCCCCCCTGCTCTCCATCCTGAAAGTACCCCCCTGTGTGCCCTCAGCAGCTGCAGGTGGGAGGGAGTGGAGAGGAGGGAAGACAGCAGTGCTGCAAGGGAAAGGGTACACAGGGGGGCATGGACAGCAGGGGTGGGGGTGATCAGAGGAGTAAAACGGTGTAGGGTTGCAGATACTAGAACCGATTCCCCTGCAGCACAGCCATGGGAAGGTAGAGGAGGAGAAGCCGGAAGCGCCTCAGTGGAAGTCACAAGAGAATCAGTGTCAGCAATAAGGCAGTACAGCTGGCCCTGCTGCTCATAAGGTGCCAATCCCCCCCTTTGAACTGATGGGGCCTGGGCCTGATACAGAAGGGCCAGCTGTACTGTCTTAACAGCCACCCTGACTGGCACTCATATACAGAGAGAAATTTAGTAGTCTGCTACAAATTCAGGTTATTCTCATACGAAGCTGCAGCACCTGACAGCAAAGCTGTTTGTTTGTCCAGAGTATCAGACTAATATTTCAGATTTTTGTCTGCTCCATGACACAAAGTACAATATTGTTGGTTAAACCCAGATAACACTAAATCCTATTTACAGTCAAACACTGTCAGTTTGTGTTTTGTGTACACACATTAGTGAGCTCTATTGAAAAAAATCAATTATGTGTGCTTTTAATGGATCTGATTCTCATGTGATAAATATGTGTGGCTGCATAGCTATGGAAATGAGGAGATCTGACACACAAATACTGTATCAGATAATGGCTGGAACAAGTAGGTAGAAAATATATTTCCACAAAGATGCACATTTATAATACATATGTGCTTTTCTGGAGAAGGAAGGGAAAGAGCAGGATGATCTCCTAAGTTTTTCCTGTTGTAAAGTAATATTGACTGTCCTGGAAAATACTACCTGGTCTTTCTGTTTTTTTCCTATGACCTGGAGATGTCTGCATGCATTTTTAGTGTACTCACCCACTGAAATATAGTTAATTAAATTCACAAATGGGATCAAATGATGCTCATCATATACCAATGTGCACCATATTTTTAACAACTGTACTTATATTTACCTTTTGTTTAAATAGTTGCCTTCACCTCCCTGAGTGCTGCCCACTAGGTGTTGCATTTATCTTTATCCCTAATCCGGAAATCTTCACTGCGTGGCCCCACTAAGGCTCCATTCAGACCTAGGCGTCGGCGGCAGCGGCATATTCGGGCGACATGCAATAGTCGTTTTGTCCCCTACGATTTGGCCGAACGCCGAATACGCCTGAAAAAAAGGGTTCGGGACTTGTTTCAGGCTTCAGGCATTTCGGCGTAGAGATGTGAACCATCGCCATAGCCGACAATGTAAATTCGCCCCTCCAGCGTATCACAGGCTGCTGCAGCGTCGGGCGTAGGGCAACAAAACGCCTAGGTCTGAATGGAGCCTTACAGCTTCTACTGTGCATATAGGGAAGCAGTACTCTGAGTGACTGAAGACCCTAGGTGTTTTACTTTCCCATAGGAATAAAGGGGTTTGTGGTGCACATGCTCAGTAAGAAGCAAACATTTTCACAGAGTGGGGCCATACAGTCCAGATTACTGGAAGGTAGCTTTATTTGTCCCTCATTTTGGTCTAATCTATATAGTTGTAAATAAAATGCACTATTTATCTATCAAAAATTATTTCCCAGTGCTAAACCTTTAACCTCCCTGGCGGTATGATTCTTTCAGATTTTAGGTGCTGAAAGCGGTACTATTATTTGCAAGGAAATTTGGCGTTTTATACTGTAGGCTTGTAATTCTTAGGAATAACTCACTTAAATCAGACCAAAGAAGAGTTTAATAGGCATCCCGGGTATGACATTTAAAAAAAAAAAATATATAAATTATAATATAATAAATAATTCTAAATAATTATAACAAATAATAATATAATTATAGTAAAAATTATTCAATAATTTAATCAAATCAAAATCACTGAAATTTGCTCAGTTGCAGAATTGTCATTATTTATTTATTTTTATGACGAAATTCCCCACAAATCGCTATTGCTAAATTCTGCGTGATTATAATTTATTATCGCTGTTTTTTAGCAGATCTAAAACCATTTTTGACATAAAGGGACACTTTTGGTTGCTATGGACAATCTACAGTTTGCAGGCAGAAAGAATAGTTTTTATTATGTAAAAGAACATGTAGGGCACTGGACAGACCACTAGGGACAGGGGGGGGGGTGTATTTTTTACATACAGTACTGTAATCTATAAAATTACAGTATACTGTATGTAATGTGTTTGTTTACTTTTTTGCATATGGCGACGTTCTCCGCTCCCGTGCGTCGTAACGTCTCAGGGAACGGAGCTCGGCGGCACACAGAGGCACTGTGTGAATTGAGCGAGCACCCGCTCGCTCACACAGCGCGGATGCATCGCTGGATCCAGGAACAAGGTAAGTAAACCCTGTCTGTGCACTCTGCGAGGCGAGCCCGAGTCAGACTCGGGGTTACCGATCGCAGCATAAAAATGTAACCCCGAGTCAGACTTGGAAATACCGCCAGGGGGGTTAAAGGGGGCATGGCAGGGTGTTAAATTGTGTCTTGTTCCCATCTTAGAAAGTTGTGAAGTATGGCTAATTTTAAGTATTATAATTAGTGGGTAGCACAGGAGCACAGATGTCCTTTAAAGAAAAAGTATGCCTTCACGTTATAAATAGTCCTAGTACAACTAGACATTCGCTACAAAACACCCCAGCCACCTTCAACTCTCTCCATCCCCAACTTAGCCAACTAAGCTAATATAACCTAGAACCTACCCCAGCACATACTTAGCTTACCATGGTGGTCTCTCACAGTGTTTACACCCTCAGTGCAGACATCTCCTCTGATCTTTGCTATGACTGTGCAGTAACTCCCCACAAACTTGAACAAAGTAGTACTTTTTAGCAACTTTAGTGCAGAGAGCATATCTTCAGGGAGATGTTGTCCAAGGTAGGCAGCAAGTTATTGTAATGTGAAATATGCTGCCTCTCTAGGACTATGTTTTGCAATAGAGAATTGTAGTGGTGGGTGTAGGCATTGTGTAAGTGGTGGTCATCCCTTTCCGTGGCATTACTTAGCATTACACTCGTAATACCCACAAAAGCAGCCAATATTATAACAGCCAATGCAGTCCAGTGGAGCAGGAGATGTGTCTGTGACAGCTGGGCAGCTGCTGATGGTCTTGTGTGATGTCAGAAGTGATGCATAGTGGTGAGTGAATCTGCCTGGGTTTGGTTCCCAAACTCCCAAACTGTTTGCTGAATCTTGCTCAAAGTTTGCAAACTTTGAGTGGAACTTAGCTTAGTTTACGAGGGAGGGGGGCACATTTTGCTATTAAATTCTGCCCATTTTTAGGGCCATTAAGCAAGTTATATTTTTAAAAATGGGACTGGATTATTTTTACTCCAAATTATTATCTAAACAGATTTCTATTCTGTTGATTGACCTGTGAGGTTATTGACACATTCACATTATTCACACATTCAAAATTTTCAAATGCTGGGATTCACAGCAAACCCATTATAAAGGGAAACAAAATCCTCATCCCTAGTCACACAAATCAGAAGTGCAGTGACCACGCTAGAACAAACAGGGAAAAGGGTGAAAGAGGAGAAATAAAAATGCTGCTTTTGTGCAACAGGCTGAAGTCACAGCTACCGTGTTTCTTCGAAAATAAGACTGGGTCTTATATTAATTTTTGCTACAAAAATCACACTAGAGCTTATTTTCGGGGTAGGGCGTATTTAATTACGATATTAAAGTGGTTGTAACCCTAAAAAAAAAAAGTTTATTTTAAAGCATGATAGATAGCATAGTGCATGTGCTGCATTATTTACCCCTCTCCATGTTCTAAAAATCAATCATGAATAAATCAATAAGGAATTAAAAAGTTCATGTGTCCCTCCCCACCCCCCTCCCCACTGTCAGGTAAGAAGTCAGTTTAATTATTAAAAAAAAAAACATCTTACTTAAAATCCTTATCAAACACTTTTAATAACAATATTATACTGGTACCTACATTAGTGTGTCAACTAATCCACTGTCCACAGTTATACACCATAAAAATACCTTTTACAGCTCCCCTGGGCATTCACGCGTGATCTGCTTTTCTTCTCCGAGATCCCTGCTGACGTCAACCCCCTCAGTGTACTGCAGAGGGAGGGGCCACATACATCAGTGTGGGGAGAGGAAGAGAGAGAAGAGCCGAGATCCCACTGATGTCAGCCTGCTCCATACACTGAAGATGAAGGGGCTGCAGACATCAGTGCGGGGGAGAGGATAAGAGAGAAGAGCCGAGATCCAGCCGAAGTTAGCGGGGAGGAGAGGATGAAAGAGAAGAGCCGAGATCCCGCTGACGTTAGCCCACTTGTACACTGAATAGAAAGGGGTTGCAGACATCAGCCGGGACGAGAAAAGAGGACCTCCAGTGGCTGTAAAACATATTATTAAACCGTAATAAACGGAGACACTGCACCAGTATACAGTAATGGATTACAGTTTTTTTTTAACTTTGATAGGGCTTATTTTCAGGGTAGGGCTTATATTGCAGTCTGCCCTAATAATTGCACTAGGTCTTATTTTCGGAGTAGGGCTTATTTTCGGGGAAACACGGTACAAAACACAAAAAAAAAGGTAAGGCTGGAGCAGCTTAAAAACTTTGTTGGTCCATACTGGCAGTACTATCTTCCTGTCTGATGCCCATCATAATCAGACATCTATAAGGTTTAGGTTGGGTTGGCCAGATATTACACAACGCTAAATATTTTTTCCCTACCATGAGATGACAGGGGCCCTTGCCTGGCAACTTAGCTAACTTCACTACAGCTGGAGAATGGGACAGCAAGGCATTGTGGAGTAGGTAAGTATCATCAGTCATCAGTGAAATAGGTAGGCTTTAACCGCTCGTTCGATCGAACATTTAGAACTTCATTGAAGTCTATGGGACTCGAATGTTCGAATTCAAAAACGCTCATTTTAAAGACCAATATTCAAGTTATTGTTGGAAAACGTCTTTGAGAACCCGGGTCTTGCCCGACGGAACATGTATCAATATAAAAAAAGTTTTAAAAACGGTTGTTTTTTAAGGAGCAGGACTCCTGAAAAAATTACCGTTTTTAAAACTTTTTTCCATTAATACATGTTCCCTCGGGCAAGACCCGGGTTCTCAAAGACGTTTTCACCGGCAAACTAAAGACACCCAGCAGGTACAATATTTAAAGGAATTTTTTCATTTTTTTTTTAATTGAAACATTATTAAAATCACTGCTCCAGGAGCAGTGATTTAATGATGCTTAAATAAAAAAAAAATGAAAAATTCCTTTAAATATTGTACCTGATGGGTGTCTATACCTGTGATAACGTCTTTAAATAGCACAATCACCTGCCTGCCAGTAAATTAGGAAGAACTGATCTAGCTAAGCTATACAGTGTATAAATATATGTACAACTCCTAGGGATGTATATATATCCTCTACACATTATAAATTAAGCTAAACTGACTAGCCTGCCTGCTCTATCTAGCTATATAAAAAGACTATCTCTCTGTTTTTCTGACCGATCTCAGTTCAGCGCTGGAACACACTACATGAGGCCGCCCAGCAGGCGGCCTCATATAGTGTGGGGCGTGTGCTAAAGCCCTGAGCCATAATTGGCCAAAGACACCCTGGCTTTGGCCAATTATGGCTCTCTGTCAGGGTCATAGTGCATGTTTGGCCAATCATCAGTGCGCAATGCCGCAGTGAATTATGGGCCATTGAGCGTCACTTGAATTTGGCGCGAACGACCCGTTTTGTTTAAAATTCGTCTAACGTACAAACGGGCAATGTTCGAGTCGAACATACGTTCGAATCAAACGCGAAGCTCATCCCTAGTTTCCACAAAGTGCACTTACTCTCCCCTTGAGCGTCACTTGAATTTGGCGCGAACGACCCGTTTTGTTTAAAATTCGTCTAACGTACAAACGGGCAATGTTCGAGTCGAACATACGTTCGAATCAAACGCGAAGCTCATCCCTAGTTTCCACAAAGTGCACTTACTCTCCCCTCCCGCTTTTATAGACCTGTTTGGAGCTTCCTAACAGAAAATATGTGATTTTGTTTTGCTTTTTTTTTTATTTATTTCAATACTGAAATAAAGTAAGGTAAACTAAGTTATAAAAGCTGCTTTGTGCACAGACACTGCAAATAATATAATATGCAGTTCAATATGATATTAATCCAGGCATAAACACACAACACAGAAATATGTCACTTTAAATTATAAGTGGATTTATAAATATGCAAACATTCCTTTATTGATGACAGATTCCCTTTAATTTAGTAATGACATAAGAATAGATTTAATGTATCATCACTAAAATAAACTAGGATGGAAAAGGACCTGGGGGTCCTAGCAAATGATAGGCTCAGCAATGGCTGCTGCTAACAAAGCAAACAGAATATTGTCATGCATTAAACAGGGGATCAACTCCAGAGATAAAACAATGATTTTCCAGCTCTACAAGACTCTGGTCCGGCCACACCTAGAGTATGCTGCCCAATTCTGGGCACCAGTCCTCAAGAAAGATTTACTGGAAATGGAGTGAGTACAAAGAAGGGCAACAACGCTAATAAAAGGCCTGGAGGATGTTAGTTGTGAGGAAAGGTTGCGAGCACTGAACTTATTCTCTCTGGAGAATAGACGCTTGAGAGGGGATATGATTTCAATTTACAAATACTGTACTGGTGACCTCAAAATAGGAATAAAACTTTTTTGCAGTAAAGGAGATTAACAAGGCACGGGGCAACTCATTAAAATTAGAGGAAAAGAGGTTTAACCTTAAACAACGTAGAGGGTACTTTAATGTAAGACCGGCAAGGATGTGGAATTCCCTTCCACAGGCAGTGGTATTAGCGGGGAGCATCAATCGTTTAAAAAAACGATTAGATAAGCACCTGAACGACCACAACATACAGGGTTATACAATGTAATACATAAATATAATCACACACATAGGTTGGACTTGATGGACTTGTGTCTTTTTTCAACCTCACCTACTATGTAACTATGTAACAATGTAATGTTAGAGCTTCCCATCCATAAAAGAATATCCTTTCTGTTTTTTCAGGGGAGATTATGCATCTCACAATCTCCTTTTGATTTTTGTATTCAGCTCTAAAAAGCTAAGCAATTACCAGTCTGGATGATGGCCAGCATCATCCAGACACCCCCACCTCAGCTTGGCTGTCAGGGACAATCCCCATATAATCATCATGCTGCTGCCAATGCCATTTGTTGGTGTTTCTAACAGCATTCTGCATGCAAAGGCAGACTGTCAAACAATGCCAAATTACTGTCTCATGGCTTGACTGGCTTAGTTATTGCAGATAACATAAACCTGTACAGTCAATAGGTTATGCCTTAGAAGGGCAGTATTAGTTTTTAGAAAAAAATATATAAACACTAATATGTCTGCACAGATACTGTTTTCATATCACTATATCAGAGGCTTTGAAGTTAATTGGGCAGCATAGATGGACAAATCACAGGCAGCAGATAACATATATATATATATATATATATATATATATATATATATATATATATATATATATCAAAACTTTTAATGCAGAATGCTAAGAAAACAGCTTGGCATACAGTTTTTAAATTCATATATATTTATTTCCACCTGCAATAGGATTTGAAATGGTCAGCCATTTTGGAGCTGTGTGCACCTCCGTAAGACAATAATATCACTCTACTACATCTTGCTTTATGTAATTTAGTAAACAATGCAATCAAATGTTGCACAGACATAAACTTGAGTAGATACAGATTGCTAGTAAACATATGCATCATGTTAAAAATTAAATGAAAAAATTGGGCCATAAATGTTAATTTTGTTAGGCTTATTAAACATTTGAGTCCACGGAGTGGCTTTAAAAACGTCAAAGCCAGAAAAAAATGTAAGTTGGTCTTAATTTAACTAGGAAGAGTTACAGCTGTGTGTTGAACTACCCTTCTTTAAAAAACATAATTATTGCATCTACTGCTTTTCTTTAATCATTCACATTCTTTTATTCTAGAATAGTAAGAACACTGCAAATAATGATTTGAAACCAAAAAAGTAAATGGTTGGTTAGCAATTAGATTCTTTGTGTAGTCAATACTGCAGTGTACTAATTATAGCTATTATAATTAGTGTTCATTTCACATAGCAGTTAAATAAAATCATCTAACTGATTATGTACTAAAGATTATTACTCCTTTTTACTCATGTGTGGTCATTCACCAAATAATTATACAACAGAAGTTCAGAATCTAAACAGACAGTAGCAAACAACTCACTAATGCGCACACAGAACTGATCCCATCAACAACACAGAACATTGGTATTTTTTTTGTTCAAGTTTTTCACACTGGCAGTCTTAAACATAAGTCCACGATACCGATGCCAATCCACCAAAATCTACATTTAAGAATAGTTTATTGTTTCCCGCCCCTTCAAAATTAACATGCACTTTGAGCTGTGAGCTAGACCAGGCCAATTTATTGAGGTTCTGCTACAATGTAAACATCAATTAGCTTATCTATTTTTTATTATCAGCTTGAATTAATAAAGTATCATTTTAATGTTTTCTCAAATAAATGACACTTTAGGTGCAAAGATAAGATCTTACTTTGCTGACTTTAAAATAGAATGCTTGAACATCAACTTACATT
The DNA here is from genome assembly GCA_029574335.1 of Rana kukunoris. NCBI lineage: Eukaryota > Metazoa > Chordata > Amphibia > Anura > Ranidae > Rana > Rana kukunoris. The sequence continues at coordinate 137,245,338 of CM056054.1, read as the reverse complement.
AAAAATGTCACTACATAGATCTCATACTTACTACTGAAACGGAATAAAAACTGGATTTTTGCTAATTTAACTACTTCATGCAAATCGCCGTACCCGTACATGGGTACTTTGATGCTAACTACCAGTGTTATGGCAGCAGCTAACTGCCATAACCCCGGTATTTTCAGGAACGGCGTGCATTTATCTTTAGGATAAAAGTGGTCTCCTCAGTGGATTCGCCACAAGATTGAATCCACAAGGTGCTCACCCCCCGTTTGCTGTGCTCCGGTCATCTCCACTGCTTACCGGATCCGCTGGTAGCAGCAGAGTCAATCGAGTCTTATTCTGTGGATGCCTGGCTGCCAACTGAGGGGAAGATGGTCCCTGCTTGGCTCCATAGCATGAGAGGACAGAAACTGTCAAATGTCACTTCCGCCCATAGCTCTTAAAGGAGATTTTTTTTTTGCATTTTAGTGTAAATATGAGATCTGAGGTACCTTTGACCCCAGACCTCATATTTAAGAGGTCCTGTAGGTCCTGTAATTGTATGCTTACATTCCTTGTAATATGAATAAAAGTGATCCAATTTTTTTTAAGAAAGACAGTGTCAAAATAAAAAGTAAAATAAATAAGAAAAAAAAAAAGTCTCAAAATCTTAGTTTTGAAAAAGCAAAAGCTGGACTCAATGAAATAAGAGCTTGTATCAGTTTTGAAAAAATCTCTTCCATTGAATACCAAGATGGGTAGGAAGCAGGTTCTTCCTACCTATAATTATATAAAGTGAAACACATAAGACTTAAATGAAAGGTACATTTAATCCATTGTAGATTCCCTTAGCTTAAACTGTAATAAACATGACAAACTAAGACCAGTTATCAATATTTTTTAATACATAATAAGTTAAATGAAGGATACAAGTATCCCTGTGGTGACAATCAATAACTATATGTATCTTTCCATCAGTTAGGTGCATTTTTATTAATGTGTTTGCATCCTGATGTAAATTGATAACACGTTCTCATAAACTCTTTACTTTACATAATCCATTATCTCACAGGACATTTACTGTTCAGAGACAAGGGCTAACTAAACATCATCATTAGGTCAGAAATCTGTTAAGTTTACTTCCTTTGTCTGAGTGTCACAATATGTTGCAACCAGCAATGCTTTTTATAGACTATATATACTGTCTTAGTAAAAATAAATCAGAAACCTGTGCTATACAACAAATAATGTGCCATTTACATCATATAAAAAAAAATCTACATTGTACTTTGAATGTTTAATTTTGAGAATAACACACATTTTGCATTTCTGTGTGTTTAACGCTAAACACGGGTAAATCCATGATTAACATATATTTTTCATATATTATTTTTTTGTGTTTATTTATAACAGGGCTTTTATGTTCATGTTAGATTTATCTTTTCACCCAAGTGTCAGCTACTGTTTCAAGTTCTTCATTTTTTAAGCAAATTTCTTGTTTTTGTGCAACCTGGATCATGTAGCAGAAACTCAAAATTTTGTGAAAAACAGTAAGCAGTAGAGTCATGGCATAGCCATTGAAGAGAAGACATGCGTTGTTCCTTACTTAAAGCCCCATCCAGTCCCCCCAAGGACAATAGCTGCTACCAGGATGGCACCAGCGATGGACCCTATTATAAGGTTGGTAGCACTAGGACCTGTGGTAAAGGATTATGGGAAGAAAAACATAAGAACCAAAAGACAAAAGGGAAACTCAAACAAATCATTTTGTAGTCTGACATAAAATAAATAAAGGTTTTCGGTCTTATTTAATAAAACAATGCACACTGTATAAAATGCAGTTACAATTATAAAATGATTTAGGTTTTATTCATTATGGACCAAATGACCCTAAAATTAGTCTGACTGATTAATATAGATTACTACTCTTTGTGCATTTTAACTATGATATGCACTGTCTTATTGAATAAGCCTGATTATGTTCTCATTGTTATTTTCATCTATTGAATATACATTTATTAGCATTATTTTTATAATGGTTTGTGTTGTTCAAAATCTGAAAATTTGTTTGCAGTAATAGCAACCTCGTATTTTTGTCCAAGTTAAAGAAAGCACAACACTGTTCATTTTTGGAATCTAGAAGGCTGAAAACTCATTGTTGATAAAGTAATTAGATAGAAGTTATAGAAGTATGAAATTGTTTTCCTTCTGTGAAGGCTAATTAGCCCACCCACTTAAAAGTAAAATTTTGAACGACAACATTTAAATATCTTCTAATATATGAACTCAGTTCATCCCTGTTTACACTCCAGAAAGTTAAGAAAAAGGAGTCTTTATAAATTCAAAGAGATCATTTGAACATCTAAACACTATATTGTGACTGGAACATTCCAAACATCAAAGCAAGGTAATTAGTCATTTACAAGCAGCCATCAAACAGTGTAAGGCAGCAAGCAGGCTTAAGAAAAAAAGAGGGTGACCAGAAGAAGCCTATTTGTGCAATTATCTCTAAGGAGCAGAGAACACTTAAAGCAACTGAAGGGTCCTTGTCATAATTAACCTACACCTCAGCTTGGTATTTCCATGACACAGTCACTTTTCAATTGCACTTACACCTCTTTCATTGTTTCTAAAATCATTGTAACATTTGTCAATATCATTTTACTGCAGTTATGAAGATGGTCCAGAAACACAAATAGGTTCATGTTGCAAGGACATTTTTTCTTAGCTTATTGAATGAGGTGAATCTCATCTGACTTCTATCATTCAATCAGATTCAAGCAGAACTATTGGCCCAGATTCAGATAGAATTAGACTATCGTAGAGTATCAGAAATACACTACGCCGCCGTTTTTTACCTGGCTCTACGTGGAATCCAGGTAGATTTTGTCCAGTAAACGACGGCGGCGTAGTGTATTTCTCCCGTCTCAATCCATCTGCGCGAGTAGGGGGCGTGAATCATTTAAAATAGGCGCGTTCCCGCGGCGATCGAACTGCGCATGCTCCATTCGCAAATTTCCCGCCGTGCATTGCGCGAAATCACATTCTTTCAGCTAATGGAAATTTACCTTTCAAAATTCCAATTTCCTTAGTTATTTATTTTTAGTAAATCAGCCACTATGACTCTATAAGCAGATATACCTCATGATGATAAAAAGAGGTATGCCAGTGCTGACTGACTATTTTGAAATGCTATATCCCTGGAGTTAATAACTATAAGCAAGCATTTGTCTAATGTTTGATCATCAATAAACTACATGGTGTTATTAAAAATATAAAAAAAAAATGGAGCATCTATTTACTTGATTATGGGAACAAACTTTAAAGTGGAAGTCCAGTCTAAAACGAAAAATTCTAAATCTACTTGAAGGCACAATCTAAGACTAACCTATCTAACCCTATAAAGAAAAACTCGCTATACATACCTTTCCTGAAGCTTATACAGTCCGGTCTCCAGCTGCGGAAGCTTGCAGGACACAGCTGACAACTGCTGTGAAATTCCAAGAAAGTGACATCACCCATAGACTTACTATGACGATTCGGTTGTCGCTGCCTCTTCTGCACTCGCTTAAACAGAGAAGCCGCCACTCACAGCTCAGCGTGGATCAGATTGGACCAGCTTCAAAAAAGGTATGTATAGCGAGTTTTGCATTACAGGGCTAGATAGGTTAGTGTTAGATTGTGGCTGCAAGTAGATTTAGAGATTTTAGTTTTAGACTGGACTTCCACTTTAATACATTTACATTTTTAGATTCGCTACTCACTGCTCTTTATTGCATGTTTGGAAGATTTAATTTGTTGAATACTGGATTAGCTTGGTAGATTTTGGTAAAATACAACAGTGGTAGACACTTTTAAAACTGAGAATACCAATACTATAACATAAGTTCAAGTGCAAGTGTGTATATGCGCATGGTAGACAGTTTTGTTTCTTGATTGTTGTAGAGGCATGGCCAGCACCAGAGAGCAACTCACTCCCTAACTCTTTACTGAATATAAAAAGTGATTTCCAGTCCATATCTCTGGCCTCATTATCTATCCATCTATTTATGTACATTATATAATGTCAATAATAAGGGACAGTTTACAGTATCTATATACCATCTGGTTACATTATGTGCTTTTTATTTCTAAAAGCACTAAAGCAAAGTATCTTATTGCTGTCCCTTTTATATCAAATGGTATAATTAAAACTACTGCTAAAGAGATATATATATATATATATTTTTATGAAAAGTAAATATATAAGCAAACAGTGAGTGGATAGTGTTCAAACTGAACCAAATTTTACCATCCACTGTAAAGGAAAATCTTTTACAACTTACCTGTAGAAGACATACCATTTAAACAACAGTTAATAAAAACAATTTATTATTTGAGAACCACAATAACAAATTGTTACTTGTCCTGGTAGTTCTGTAGCAAAGACTGTAAATATGTGTTGAATGTAATATTTGTTTAATAGCAAGCCAAAATATGGATGCAGATGTCTCACCATATGAAAGCTGTTCAGAGACTGTACCTCTAGAAATATCATCCAAGCCAAAGTCTACTTTATGTGGACCTAAACTCAGTGGTATCCTAGTCTGGGCTAGTTTTATTGTTCTAAATAAATAACCCCAAATTTAATTCCCCAGGCTAAAGACTAATATTGTTATTGCACAACAACAAAATGTTTTTACTACATCTACAACACATTACAAAACTCAAACTACACAATGATTTATTACACAGTACCTGTAAAATTACATCAAACAAGAAACTTTGCCTTCAACAATAACTGCAAAACATAAGTTACACAAATACAAAATACAGCAAACTATGCCAAGACAATTTTTTTAACAGAATATAACAACACAATCTCGTCTCCTTAGTTGAGAGATCAGTTCAGCTGAAACAGAGTGCTGCTTCATTAATTTGTTCAAACATTTGGCAGCAATAGTTGTAAATAAGATTTCCATTTCTAATTACATTGCTGCAAAAAGAGTGGCAGATTTTTAAGCCATGTCACCATGGATTTTTAGCCATGTATAAACCAATACTGGTACCCTACCAACCACAAATCTCAGACTTTGAACAGGTGTTGCAGATACAACATAGTCTCTAATATTAGATTAAAATATTAGATTAAAATATGCTTGTCATATTAGAAGTCATCTGCAAAAAAAATGAAAAGGGTAGAGGAAAAAAGACTTAGCTGTAATATAATAGTAAGAGATGTCTACTGCCTGAAACAGTATTTCAATAACCTCATGGTCATAAGAAAGAGAATGTATTTTAAGTGGAACTAAAACCAAAACTTGAACTTTAATTAACTTTGGACAGAGTGGATGAAAAGTAGAACCTTTCTTATGCTTTGTTTTAACTGATGGGGAAATTTTGCCATCAGTTCACATCCTGGTGCTTGGAGAAAACACGTTAAGGCTGGGTTCACACTGGTATGACACAACTGTTGTACGACTGTCATCCTACTTTTCCCTGCGACATGGGTGGCCTTACTTCAGTCCTACTTCCATCTGACTTGAACGAATAGGATAAGATTGTACACTGACTTTGAGATAGTCTGACTTGTCCTTTGACCAATCAAAACAATTCTAGTGTGACTATGTCGGATATCACAAGTTGGATGGTTAGGACAAAGATCCGTGTTTGATCCTACTTCAATGATATTTAATGGGCTGAAGTAGGACCAAAGTCGGACCAAAGTAGTACAGGAACCTTTTCCAAAGTCGGACCGACGTGTCAGACAAGTAAAGACAGCTCTCATAGGTAATCTTTGATTTACACACGTCATGCGACATGTGCTCCCAAAGTCGGAGCGTATGTTGTACCAGTGTGAACCCGGCCTAAATCTCCAACTGACAACACAAAAGCAATTCAAACTATTTTTGGTAGATTGTGGAAGTTCCATTAAGGTTTTTGTATGCTGTCTATGTCCCTGTTAGTGAGGTTCAACTTCACTTCATATCAGACAGAACAGGAAGTATAAGTATATCTCTCAAGCAGGACTGAAAAAAAAAACGAATATTGTTTTTACACTTTTACATTTGTTTATAGTCCTAAAGAGGGAAGCTACTAAAGCCTTTAAAATATGTTAGCTAAGATTACAATTCCATAAAACATATTCTGACTAAGAACTATTTGTCCACCTTTGCCATGGCACCCAAATTAGGGTTGGCGTTTCCTGGTGGGAGTAGGACTCTGACTTAAGTTTTACTTTATTTTTCATGAAACATGTGGGGCCAGATCCACAAAGAACTTGCGGCGGCGTATCTATTGATACGCCGCGTAAGTTCTACGATGCGCCGTCGTATCTTTGTTTTGTATTCACAAAACAAGATACACCGGAATTTTGCTAAGATACAACCGATGTAAGTCTCTTACGCCGTCGTATCTAAGTTGCATATTTACGCTGGCCGCCAGGTGGCGCTTCTGTAGATTTCCGCGTTGAATATGTAAATGAGCTAGATACGCCGATCCACGAACGTACTTGCGCCCGGCGTATCTATATATGCTTTTTACGTAAGGCGTACGACCGGCGTAACTTTACCCCTCATAAAGCAGGGGTAAGTCATGTAAAGGTATGGACATTGGAACAGCATGCGCACTAGGATACGTTCACGGACGGCGCATGCGCCGTTCGTTCAGCCATGCATCTACATGGGGTCACGCTTAATTTAAATACAACATGCCCCCTACCTGCCTACTTTGAATTGTGTGGGCTTACGCCGGCCGATTTACGTTACGCCGGTGCACATATGGGAGCAAGTGCTTTGTGGATACCCTACCAGCCTCACAAAGTTACGTTGGCGTAGCGCATATCAGATGTGCTACACCCGCTTAAAGATACGCCCGTTTTTGTGGATCTGGCCGTGATGTTTTGGTGTTGGTGGATTCCATGCTTGTGCATGTGACTAGGCTACACCTTTTGACAGGTGATGGTCTCTGGTTTGCACCCAGATCTATTTAACTAATCAAATCAAGACAGAGGTTCTAACTTTTCCCAACTTCATCCAAAATATAAAAAAAGTGTTGGCTGAAATATTCAGGTATATATAAGAAAAAACAACACACAGTAGCATAGGGGTCGAAGTCTTAGTAATTCAGGCCAGCAGGTAATTTATTTCTGGCTGTAGTTCTAAAAAAAAACTATTACCAGATATTGGAAGTTTGAAGGCACCATTACGTTTTTTTTTCATTATTGCATATGTGCAGAAAGGAATATAGATGGAAAAGGGGCCTGCAGCACTACTGATAATGTTTTAAAGAGAAGCAGGCACTCCTACTGTCGACAAACACTGATATGCCTATTTTAGCTGTCAAAGGTTCACTAATGGATACTGATTTTATTTAAATGCTTTTGCAACTTCTTTGCAAGTGTTATGGAAATTTTCAAAGTTCAGTGCATAGACAGAAGCTGTACAATAGTTTTATCAAACAAGTACTTACAAAAAACTATTCACCAATTAACATAAATGGCTAACGGGTCCCTGAGTGTAGAAATACTTTGATATACTTGTACAATCAGTAATATATTCTGGATCTCTCACAGTAGAATTACTGTAACTAGTAGGCACAGTTACAATAAATATTGTCAATATAAAAGTTGTCAAATTTAATACAACTTAATTCACTCGATTGCACATGGATATATTCAAGAGCCAGATAAAAACAACTAATTTATTCTAGAATCTAAACCAGCCTGTATTTATTGTAATTATTAAAAAAAAGGACTGCCCCCTTTATGAAAGGCTGCATTTTTTCAAGGTAAAAAATTACTTTATTTTTTACCACAGACAATTTAGGACAACAAAAATTGACACATCTAGTTCTTTGTGGGTTTAATGAAGAGAGAAATTCATACTATGCCCCACATTTTCCCAGACAAGAGAGGGTCAACACTGCATGAGCAAATCACATAACAAGGACACGGTCAAATCACATGACTATTACGTTCATCACCACGTGACACAAAGCCAATGGGACAAGTACACATAAGGCTCAGACACACAGTATACTTTCACCTCACACACTAATCACCAGACATAAAACTTGGAAAAATGCTTACTCTATTCCCCACCCTGTGCCTCCAAATATCACCCCCAGAGCCAGAATGGTCCCTGCCACTGCACCTATAAGTCTGTTAGTGGCCATGCTCACTGTTTGGAGGGAAAAGGGAGATTATTTTTCACAAGAAGAATAACTTTTCATTAATATTATTAAAACAAGTATAAATCATCTGTCTGTAAAAATTGTTCCTTGGAATCTTTATTAAATTCAAATGAGTGGATTACATTGAAATAGTAATTGAAATAGGAGGTCAACTAGTAAAGAAATGTAATTCTTGCATGAGATTGTCTGTATGCTTATACAGTGTGCACCTTCATGAGACTCTGCAACATAGTGTCCTGACTAAATGTAGTGAAGGTGGTAGTCACATTAAGGGCTCATTCACACGGATGGTTTTTGCCATATATAGCCAAGGGCCGCTCATCTGCCCCTAACTGCAATTAACCACTCAGATGTGCAGTTACATGCGTAAGGCCATGACACATTTCAGCCTGTCATTGATTTGTGCAGGCTGCTTGCCACAGCTGTGCATACCTACAACAGAGAAATTCTGATTCTTGGTGGCCCTAAATAAAATTAAGTATAACATTTATATAAGCCTTATATTAATTTGTATGTGATGCCTTGGGTTACTAGTAAAAGCAAACCCTAGCTATGCCATCATTAAATTACCCTAAACTGCACCTTATTAATATCTGAAGCTTCAGGCATCATGGAGAAATTAATCTTCAAACTTCACAACAGAGGCACTAAAGTGTTAGTTCTTGTATTACTTTATATTGCAGGAGAATCTTGGCAGTCCGCCAGAAGTCTTATGCAAATACACAGCAGGCGCCTGCGAACTGTTAGAAAACCACCAAAAATCTGAGCTTTAGAGCTTTGTTTTGATCTTTGAGAATTGTTTAGTTCACAGAACAGTCCCCTAGAGAGGTCAGAGATGGTTTGTTTTAAAGCTTGTTTATTGCTTGATAAGAACAGCTGGTATCGTTACCTGAAGTTCACCTTTATATTATCTTTCTCTAATATCCTGTATATGATAAATCTGACTTTTAGAGTATTAGAACCCTTTTTCTTTTTATCGACTTTTTCAGAATACCCCATGGGAAAACTGCATTCCCGAAAGCATACCATAGAAAACAGATTAATAAAAAGGTGGTATTTACTAGGTGGGTGCCAGTGTGCAATGCAATCTCCTGGAAACTCCTGTAATAAGAAGTGCATTGGATATTTTTTTCTGCAGATTAGGAAGCCTGAATTTAAGGTGGGATTTTAGTCTGTTTACCTGAACACTTTATATTTACATCTCTTTTTGATATGTGTAAATGAATCTTTCTTTTACTTGACTGAAATTTTTTCAGGACTTCCACTGAATGTCAGAAGACAGTGGGCCTTTGAAAAATAAATGGCTGACATTCAGCCCTTGTGTATGTCGGTCTTTCCGACAGAAGAAAACCAGCAGCCGACTGACACCCATCAGCACTCTCAGCCAATGACAGAGAGCGCTGATCAGAGTGTAACTGCAGGGGGGGGGGCATCCCACTGTCAGAACACAATAGCTCAGTGGGGGAGATCGCTGAACTAACCTTGCATGGTTATTACAGCGGCTTTGACCAGAGCCGTTAGTTTGTACTGTTATGCCCTGTACACACGATCGGTTCGTCTGATGAAAACGGACCGATGGATTTTTTTATCAGATATCCGATGAAGCTGACTTTCATCAGTCTTGCCTACACACCACTGGTTAAAAATCCGATCATGTACAATGCGGTGACTTAAAACACGACATGCTGAGAAAAATTAAGTTCAATGCTTCTGAGCATGTGTCGACTTGATTCTGGGCATGCATGGATTTTTGACCGATGGATTTCCCCACAGACGATCATTTTTTCTGATCTGTTTTTTTAACCATAAGAAAAATTTAAAACAGGTTCTATTTTTTTTTCACCGATGTGAAAAAAACTGATGGGGTCTACACACAATCGGTTCGTTCGATGAAAACGGTCCATCGGTCCGTTTTCATCAGACAAACCGATCGTGTGTACAGGGCATTAGTGTGTACCAGGCTTAAGACTTCTTTGTCCATGCAGTACTGCTCCTGACATTCGGCCCATCTGTACAGGGTTTTACTCTTAACCCTTTCTTGTATCCTTACTTTGATTTAAGCAATAAGTAAGGGAATGTATAAGGGAAAAGCTTACTTTATCTGAAACGCCATGAGTTATGTCAGCTATAACAAAGGGTCAGCTGTAAAAAATGCATCATTGTGAATTGCACTTGGCTAGCCATAGGCATAAGATGGCAATTTGAAAATCTGACCTCTGCAGTGTGACTGTGGCATAAATGTATGCCTATGAGGTTGGAGCAGAAGTGCTTCTGTGGATGTACAGCATGTAGCAAACAAATCCAAAACAGTCAACTGAAAGACTTGGATCAATGGTCTGAGCCTGTGGTAAAGCGTTCTACAAATAGCAGTTAGTAGCCAGTTTAAGTGGGTTAATTAGATCTGCAAAATGGGCACCTGATCTTTGCCTGAGTTGCAGGCTTTAATAAATGGAAACTTTATTTAACTTGAAACATCAAAGTTTTTTGCATTGAAGCATCGGGGAGAGCTTTGGTAGGTAAATCTGTCATATCATCTGCTAATATGCTGTGCTTTTTAAGGGGCCCTGTTTTTTGTTTAGTATAGCATTTTTTTCTGCTTTAATATTATCTTGCTTTTCCTGCCTGCCTTGTGTCACGTCTGATTGCCATCAACACACTAAAGCATGTTTAAGCTGAAAATGTTTATAACGTTATGCACCTTTATACTTCTACCTTCTCTCCTCTCCCACATCGTTTTTTTTTATATTTTGCCTACCACACCTGTGGAATGATAATTTCCCTCTTTTTTAAAACATTTTTTACTTATTTTCTTGCCTGCGTTTCCAATATTTTGACCCTCCTGCCAATGGATTATATATTTTGCACTGTCTGTTCAAACTTCAGTAGAAAAACAAATAAAGTATAGTTAGTCAATGGATAGCACTTAAGGCTTTATATTAACTTTTCTCGGGACACCACTTTAGCATGTCTTTGATGCTATTGCAGCTTGATTAACCAGGGCCTAGCTCAGCTCTTCTGAGCTACTTGTCTTGCAGATAAGACCAAGAGTTTGCTATACATATCCTAAATACCAAAAGTAATATGATAAATTCAGAAATATTTTAACAACAGTGCCATAAAGAGATTAGCAATGAAATTTCCCCTACCAAGTTTAATTTCCATTAACTAATGTTAATAAAACAAACAAAATTGTATTGTAGTTCTTATACTTCTTATAGAATACTTACAAAAAAGATTGTCTTTGCATATGAAGCACATACATCTTGTGTATTCCTTTTAAATAATTAATGAAGCAAATAGGGCAGATTTTTTAAAAATTATAGAAATTAAAAGTGTGGAAAAATAGAACTACATCAGATTCCTCATTTAATTCAAAAGATAAAAGCAGTTTTGTTGTTGGGGATGACGTCTTCTCTTTTCCCTACCTTAACATTCTTTTAAATCAGATAAGTTCCTTGTATCACACTACCAGACAAACATTTCAGAACGCCAATTTTCCAGTTTTTATTTAAAGGCACAGTCCATTATTAAAATAAAAAATATGAATGTATTAAAGTTTGGCATTGAAGCCTGCAGAGCGTTATAGCCATATTCAGTGCAACATAGGTTCAATGCAATGCACAGGTTCCTACAAACTTCTCCCCTACACCCAGGTCCTAATGGAGCTACAGGCCTTCTGCTAGGGGGCTTGAAAAAGTATAAAATGGGCTACACGTGCGGTAACATCACTGCACTTGTGTTCTGTTGAAATTTACAAGTCCCTCTGCTACAGTGGCAAATGTGACTTTTATGTTGCATACACACGATCAGTTCTCTGAACTTTCGTCCATCAAGAACGCGGTGACGTACAACACTAAGACGAGCCGAGAAACTTAAGTTCAATGCTTCCAAGCATGCGTCAAATTGTTTCCGAGCATGCAACGGAATTTTGCACGTCGGACGATCGGATTTTCCAATAGGAAGTTTTTCCAGGGGGAAAATTTGAGAACCAGTTCTCAATCTTTTGTTGGCGGAGATTCCGTCAGCAAAAGTCCGATGGAGCATACACACGGTCGGAATTTCCGTTCTAAAGATCACATCGGACTTTTGCTGCCGAATTTTCGATCGTGTGTATGGGGCATTAAACGATCAAGGAGTGACTGCGCGCTGTCACCAAGTGATACAAATGGGTAGCTGCTGCTATGAACTGTCTTTCACACATAAAATAATTGAAAAGAGGTGAAAAGAGGCGAGTATGTGATAGCGTACATAATAATAACTTTATTCATTGTTTAGGGTTTATGCTATTTATGCAATAGTTATTGTTTGAGCAGCGCTATCACATACTCAACTCTTTTCAATTATTTGATGTGACTTTTAGTCATTCTGCTCTCATATTCTTGTGAATAGATCTGTAAATGGATGACGTACATAACTGTGAGCCACACACAGCCATGCTAAATTCAAAAGAAAACAGTACGCTTCAGGGAGAAGCACACCATGATTTAGGTAAATAAGGGGGGGGGGTGGTATGAGGGGGCTGGGGAATGAGACCATGCTTCATGTTACACCCAAAAACAAGGTCACAAAGGTGGACTTGCTTTTACATTAATTAGTGAATACCCTGAAATGGTGCAAAGGTAAAAAAAATCTATAGGCTAAGAAGGGTTTAGGTTTCAAAAAACTGAAAAATTGTGCACATTTTAGTTAACCTCCCTGGCGGTCTTCCCGTGTGTGGCACGGGGTGAGATTTTAAAGCTACGATCAGTAACCCCGTGCCACACACGGACTTGCCTCGCTGGATGCATAAAAAAGTTTACTTACCTTTTCTCTGCGATCCAGCGATGAATCCCCGCAGTACACGGCGGGCGGATGTCCGCCTGATGCTGTGTGTTCCGCCGATTCCCTTCCCTGCGAGCGTCGCGACGTAGGGGGGGGGGAACGGCGCCAAATTTAAAAAAGTAAACAAACACTATACATACAGTACACTGTAATCTTATAGATTACAGTACTGTATGTAAAAAATACACACCCCCCATGTCCCTAGTGGTCTGCCCTGTACACTACATGTCCTTTTATATAATAAAAACTGTTCTTTCTCCCTGCAAACTGTAGATTGCCCATAGCAACCAAAAGTGTCCCTTTATGGCAAAAATTGTTTTAGAGCAGCTAAAAAACAGCGATAATAAATCAGAATCACTTGCAGAATTTAGCGATAGCGATTTGTGGGGAAATTCGTCATAAAAAAATAAAAAATAATGACAGCAAAAATTCTGCAACTGAGCAAATTTCAGTGATTTTGATTTGATTACATTATTGAATAATTTTTACTATAATTATATTATTATTTGTTATAATTTTTTATAATTATTTATTATATTATAATTTTTAATAAGAAAAAAAAAAAAATCATACCCAGGATGCCTATTAGACTCTTGTTTGGATAGATTTCAGTGAGTTATTCCTAAGAATTACAAGCCTACAGTATAAAACACCAAATTCCCTTGCAAATAATGGTACCGCTTTCAGCACCTAAAATCTTAAAGAATCATACCGCCAGGGAGGTTAAGCAAAAAGGCTCTTTTTACAAAACAAGTAATACACTCTCTGAAGAATTATTTGGACAGTATTGCAATGCACTGCAGTGCAATGTACTGTGCAAAAGGCAATGAACAAGGAAGAAAAAAGCTAGCCAGTCACATATAGACTTTTTTTTTCAGGTTGAACCAAAAAAATCTAACAGTTTGAGTTGATTTACCAAAACTGAAAAGTATAAAATCTGGTGTAGCTGTGCATAGTAGTCAATTGGCTTCCAGCTTTTTCATTTAGGTTTTGAAAAAAAACCTGGAAGCTGATTGGTTTTAATGCAGAGCTGCACCAGATTTTGCACTTTTTATTCTTAGTGAATTAACCCCAATGTGTCCCTATACAGTGTGCTTGGCAAATCTCTTATTTTAAAAGCTGGACTTCTAGCTGTAAAAATACAGGAACCCCAGCTATATTTGATTTCACGCAGTTGTTGCTCATCTAACAATTGTCTCTGCCCAGCTCCTTCGATTTTTCAATCAATGGATGCCGGGCAGGGGGGTGGCGATCAATAAAAAACAATTGACACAATTCCACCACTGCCAATTGCTTTGGCACAGTCAAAAATTTCTCAGAACCTCACAAAATTGATCAAATGGTGGTTCTTCGATTTGGAATTTGCATTCAATTCAGTAATTTTAGTTAGACTGAATGGCCAATGGTATGATCATATTAATACACGTTTGGCAAGTTCTCGGCTTAATTTCTCTTTGGTAATTCCGGTATTTTTCTAATGCAGTATTTTAAGTGGTTCTAAAGGCAATTTTTTTATAATTAAAATAAAAGAAATGTTATACTTACCAGCTCTCTGCAACAATATTGCAAAGAGAGGCCTCTTATCTCTTCTTAGCCCCGCAAGCGCTATCCACTCCTCCTTTCTGCGGGTGCCGCCATAGCAAGCTGTTTACTATGTGGGCACCCGTGTGGGCGTGCTCCTGAACTTGGCCACGTCCTCCACTCCCTACTTTGACTGACAGCAGTTCCTGCTGCTGCCTGTGAGACCAGCACATGGAGGAGCAATGCTTCAGAGGGTACAGTGCTGGAGCAGTGACAGGAGACAGGGAAGTGTTAAGAAAATGTGTGTGTGTGTGGGGGGGGGGATACAGTTAGAGAGCTATTGTTTTACCTAAATGCAGGATATGCATTAAGGTAAAAGACATTCAAAATTTAGAACCACTTTCAGTATGTGTTCTCCATTAAAATGGCTCATGAAACAATTTACTTTCCTTCTGCTTTTTCATGTGTTTTACTTTACATTATCAGTATATTCAGTTGCACATTCTGCATTCATTTCACACA
Organism: Rana kukunoris; assembly: GCA_029574335.1. Lineage (NCBI taxonomy): Eukaryota > Metazoa > Chordata > Amphibia > Anura > Ranidae > Rana > Rana kukunoris. Next base: position 137,230,338 of record CM056054.1, on the reverse strand, counting down.
GACATGAAGAATGTTGTGAGCTAATAACCCATTATCACATTCAGACAGGGAAGTACAACCCAAACTTTTTTTTTCAGTTTTGAATGGAGTACGGAAAGGAAAAAACCCATGTAGGGTTTAACTGCTATCTATTTAAGAGCCTTTCCTTCCAGTGATTTTACCACACAGGGAAAAGCTGCAACAGAGACATAGCATGCAATGGAAAGCTGCCTTCCCCTACTGCACTTAAATAAAAAATAAAAAAATAACTTTTATTTTCATCTATGTTTCCTTAGTAATTTAAAGCATGTGACAGTAAGTCAAGGGAAATCTCTGTAGTAGACCCTCAAATAGCAGTGAAAACACTGGGGTTTCAATCAATTCTACAAAAAAAAAAGAGTTTGGGTTGGATATACACTTTAAAACTGTACAAATACCCAGGTGTTATTCATAACCAAACTATAGCACTTGCTGTCTTTGTTTTGAGATAATTAACTACAAATCATGTGGTTTTACTAAATAAATAATCCCAGTAATAACAGTTTATTACAGCATCTAAAAAACCTGTTTACATAAACGCATGTGACATATTTCCTGCTTCCCTATGTTATGTGACATAATGTAGTAGCTAATAAACAAGATAAGAAAATGGCACAAACCCTTCGGTACTTCCTCTTTTTTTTCAGGAATCGCTTTTTTTGGGTCATAAATGCTGCAGTCCGTTCCTGCCCAGGTGGAAGAGCATATACATGTGGCTTCATTGCTGCAAACCTGAAAATAACTGAATGGTATTAGGAACTACAAATGGTATCTTCGCAATATGTTGCACATTCTATGAATTATTTTTATAGCTTCCGTAGGCGCTGTTGAAAGAGACACTGCAACTTTGCTAATGCAAGGTTTCTGCCAAAGTCCCTGCTCCCTGCCCCTCCATACTCACTTTACCAACGTTCCCTTGCCAGTTTATCCTCCACAGCTGGCACTGAAATGGCTGGTGTCTACGATTAGGGGAAACAGTGACTTCACTCCTCTAGCCATGTGACAATGCACAGTCCTAGTGATTGGCTGCTAAACCCAAACACTATCAAAAGGAAGGAGGGAATATGCTCCTCCTCCTCTGGGTGCCAGGTATTGTTGCATTTTGCAAAGAAGGAAAAACAGAAAAGCTGATAGGTGTGTGAGAAGGGAGGATTTCCTTGCAGAGACCTTACACAGACATTGTCACTTTTTACCCTCCACGTTTAAGGTGATAGTATCTCCTTAAATAAATGAAGTGTGCAGTGGTATTTAAATCCAACTCTGCAAGAGTTTTTGGCATGTTTCTTTAATTCTTTATTCTTTAAAGAAACTCTATAAAGAGAAAAAGAACACAAACTCTGCAGTTATAGAGAGTAGGCAACTAAAGACACATCTGCACATATCTGCAGCAGCCTTTCAAAACCATTCATTGTGGCCAAGCTGTTTTACATGGTAAAATTTAAAAAATGTCCATATAGTGAAGGAGATTGCTCCGAAGCTGTGCTCCCATATTTTCCAACTTGCCAATCACTATGATAAGCATTATTTCTGGCTAATACAAGTGTGGAGACCAGAAGGAAATGCCATAGATTTGCCTGTCAGAACAGCACAGCATTCAACAATCACTGAAGGGTTTGCAGAGAAATTTAATTCAGTCAAATCAATCAATGTTAAACACTTTTTGAACCACTAAGACTTGTAAATATGAACACAACATCAGTAACTGATGCAATATATCACCCATGAGTTTGATCAGGCCCCAGAATTCAGTCAATTGTGAAGTGAAACCTGGGAAAGCTTCAATACATTTTACTGAATTATCAAAATAAAATGGAAATGGAAAAAACTATAGTAAATAGAAATTGTGGAAAGGGCCAAGGAGTTGGTACCAAATGTGGAAGAATGGAACACAGAGGCCCAAAGAAATTCGCACAGTTATTATTTAGTTTAATTGTAGGTAGACACACACCAATTGGGGTAGAGTGCCAAAGTTCTTGACCTAAAAGCTCAATGAAATAAATAACACCTGGAGCACAATATCACAAGAACACAGTTGCAGAAGTTCCAGCAAGGTTAGTGTCACTATAGCAAGACACTAGCATTTAACAGATTGTCACTTTGGCAGGCTTACTTGACCAAAGAAACATCTGAGTAGAGGGATGGCTGTAGACAAGTGGCGTAGTATTGGCAAATAGCAAACTAACGTGGGTTCCAAATCACAGCACAGGCTTTCTGGTACTAGAAGCGCTGGCACCAATGTTCTTCTCATGCTCTATTCCAGTGATGGTGAACCTTGGAACCCCAGGTGTTTTAGAACTACATTTCCCATGATGCTCATGTACTCTGCAGTGTAGTTTAGCATCATGGGAAAAGTAGTTCCAAAACATCTGGGGTGCCAAGGTTTACCATCACTGCTCTATTTCCTCTGTACAGTGGTCAGCAACACAGCGCTACGTACAGAGGGGAGGGTAAACTGCAACTGCCTACATGATTGTATTTTTTAGCCTGTTCGATGAGAGCAATTTGAATCCCATCTCCTTATCAGTGAGTCAATTACTATTTTATGCTTCTACTGCTTCTGCAACTTTGACAAATAATAGATTTAAAAGTTTCATCTTTTAATTTCAACAATTAAATTGCCACGTATTGCCGTGTATGGTCAATTTTGAAATTAACCTATGTCCCAGACTATGCACTCGAAAGTATTTGTATAGTTTAAAAGAGCTGTGAAAGTTCTTTGAAAAAAGCCACCATTACCCTTTGAAACTACATACATTGTGGAGAAATGTGTTTTTAAACTTCACAACAGAGGCACTGAAATCACATTTTTTCTTTGTGAGCAGATTTCAGTAGCCTGACAGCCTTCTAATGTAAAACTGTAGACCAGTTTCATCGGACCAATTTATCGGACCGTTGTCCGTCGGACCAAAGTTTTAAAACATGCTTTAAAATCTGTCCGACAGACACCTGTCCGTCGGACAGATTCGATAGTTAGTACGCCAAAGCATCGGACCAAAAACCCGCGTATGCTCAGAATCAAGTCGACGCATGCTTGGAAGCATTGAACTTTCTTTTTTTAGCACGTCGGTGTGTTCTACGTCACCGCATTCTGGTCTGATCTGATTTTTGGTCCGATGGTGTGTACACACATCAGACCACTTCAGCCTCGGACCAGCCATCGGACCAGTTTTATCGGACAAGTCTGATCGTGTGTACGTGGCCTGAGGCCGCGTACACACGGCAGAGAACCTCGACGGGCAGAACACATCGTTCCGCCCGTCGAGGTTCTCTGCCGGCCGTCGAAATCGGCGACCCCCCCGTCGGGAATGGCAACCAGCCATTCATCCAGGCGGGCCGTCGAGCAAATAGAGAGCGTGCTCTCTATTTCTGCTCGACGGGATTCCCGACGGGAGGCTCGACGAGAGCGTACACACGGCCGAGGTCCTCGCTGGAATGCAGCTTCCAGCGAGGTTCTCGCTGGTTTCCAGCGAGAACCTCGGTCGTGTGTACGCCGCCTTAGAGGTAGGAATAATTCTTCCACAGTAGGGCTTTTTCTAACAGTTCTAAAATAAACTTACCCCATGTCCAGAACAGACTTTGTCATTTGAACCCATTGGACAGCTACTGATGTTTAGTGATGAAATATGGAGACATTTTCTGTCTAAGCACATCATTGATGGGCCACATGGTGTTCCATCTTCTACATATCCCATGTCAGTTTCATCATCCAAAAGAATATGGGCACCACTGTGTAAAGAGATAATTATACTGCAGTAGAGCAAAAAACACTTAAATTTTTTTACATTTTCTGTAGAAAAACCTATATGAAACCAGCGATCAAATAATTGTACCATGGTACAATGCAGTGGTCCTATGCAGTGGAAAATTATTCACAAATTGCAGATGTGATGTTGGGAGATAATCTTAAAACATGCTCCGAGAAACAGGGGATATGCAAGTAAATTATGCATGTTCATTTAATTATCCTAAAGTATAACTAAAAACAAAACGTGTTTTAGTTTTGTATAGAGTAGAGAGTGATTAGAACACCTGACAGTTTTTATTGCTGCCTCCATGATTTACCCTCTTGATTTGTCCTGTTTACCATTATCATTGAAAGTGAAATTTTGGGTTGTTCCCAGAAAAGTAATAGAGGGGAAGTCTTCTAATGGGGACACTAGTTCTATTAACCTGGGGGTTTCCAAGAAATGCCCTTAATTTGCAAAAATTAGGTAGGCAGGGCTGAAAACACATTCAGAGGGTTCTCATGTCAAAAAAGAAGATAGAAGCATACTACATTTTTGGCATATCAACCGTTATTATTCTGTACCTGTCCAATGTTTAAATGGTGAAACACTGGGAAATTCCTATGTATTGCAGAGATCTACAATATATATATATATATATATATATATATATATATATATATATATATATGTATATATATATATATATATATATATATATATATATATATATATAAAAGTGTGAAACAATTGAAAATATGTCATATTCTAGGTTCTTCAAAGTAGCCTCCTTTTGCTTTGATTACTGCTTTGCACACTCTTGGCATTCTCTTGATGAGCTTCAAGAGTTAGTCACCTGAAATGGTCTTCCAACAGTCTTGAAGGAGTTCCCAGAGATGCTTCGCTGCTTAGCACTTGTTGGCCCTTTTGCCTTCACTCTGCAGTCCAGCTTACCCCAAACCATCTCGATTGGATTCAGGTCCGGTGACTGTGGAGGCCAGGTCATCAAACTACCCAAATGACCCTGATCAAAAGTTTAAATATCCCAGTTCTTAATACTGTGTATTGCCGCCTTTAACATCAATGACAACTTGAAGTCTTTTGTGATACTTGTGGATGAGGTTCTTTAACTTCTCAGATGGTAAATCTGCTGATTCTTCTTGGCAAAAAGCCTACAGTTCCTGTAAATTCTTACACTGTCTTATATGAAATGCACATTTGAGATCTTCTCAGAGTGGTTCAATGATATTGAGGTCAGGAGACTGAGATGGCCACTTTAGAACCTTCACTTTATTCTGCTGTAGCCAATGACAAGTCAACATGGCCACCACTGGTGAGGATGGTTACCCTTAATAGCCATTCAAACCTGTCAGGTCACCTGTGGCCAGGTAACAAGTGAACCATATTGGGGTCAGGGGTACACTACAGGGTAGTGAACCTTATAGCCGACTGCTGCGGACGGACCACAGAGCGGATATGGAAGAGAGGTTCGCTGGGGCACAAACAGGGATCCTACAGGCAGCTTGGGCCCAAGATTCCCCAGGGCGCAGAGTCTAAGACCCAGCTTGGTGTTCACCAGAGCCTCTAGAGGTGAGGATGGCCTTTGCTGCAGCTGGATCCAGGTTGCGGCCCCTGGAGTCCCCTAGGTCAGGCTCCGTAGGGAGAGAGGGGAAGCAGCACACAGGACACAAGCGTTAGTGGAAGGTAAGCCGAGGTTGGTGCAACAAGCAGACGTGGATTTACCAAGGGACAGGCCAAGAGTCAAGGTCACAGGCAAACAGGAGTATTCGTATACAAGCCAAAGTCGATACACAGAGATATTGACATAGCACATAGCAAGCAGGAACACAAAGCTAACACACAACGTTGAACAGCAAAGCAGACATGCAGTGCACTAGTTAATATAAAATTCCTGGGATGGCCTGGGGTGGAGCAATACAGGGAGGAGAGTTGATAAAAGGCAGCCAGATAAGAGAGTCAGTCCTCTAATGAACACATGGAGGAGAAGGTAAGCTGTCAGACATTATTGCATATCCATGACAAAACCCTTTTGTGTCAACTTGTGCGCATGTTATCAGGACAAAATCAACAGGGTATGTAAACTTTTGATCAGGGTAATTTGTGTAGTTGCTGTTGCCATTATGATTTAAAACAGTAATAGATTCATAATAGATGGTTTCAGCCAAACAGTAACCATGAGTGAAAGAAATGTTTTTGTTAACACATTTATATTCTCTGAAAAATGGCTAAGAAATCATAAATTCTGCCAGGGTATGTAAACATATGAACACAACTGTTAATATATATATATATATATATATATATATATATACAGCCCTCAAAATTTCCACTCGCCTACTAGCATTTGGCGAGTGGATTTAAGCTGGGGGCGAGTGATGACAGGGCTGCATGACCAATCTCCCTTCAATCTGTGCCTACACTTAGAGTCCTGATGAGATTGTCGGCCGAAGAGGAAAGGTGCCCTGTCTCCCTCTGGTCTGCCCCCAGTGCCCTGTCCCTCTGGTCTGCCCCCAGTGCCCTGTCCCTCTGGTCTGCCCCCCAGTGCCCTGTCCCTCTGGTCTGCCCCCAGTGCCCTGTCCCTCTGGTCTGCCCCCAGTGCCCTGTCCTATTTTGTTAAAGTTGTTGTTGGTAATATTTAATTTTGTAACTTGATTCTGCATAAAACATTTAACAGTGTCATTCCATGAGATAATCTAAGAGGACGTGTTTACAGGTGCAATTAGGTGCAGGGCAGTGTATGAATTAGGTGGGGAAACTGGTGGCGAGTAACTCTTGAGGCCTGGCTAGTAGCTCAGGACTTTAAATTTTGAGCCCTGTATATATATATATATATATACATATATATATATAAAAGCCTTAAAGGAAGTATGAAACCTGCCATTGTTGAACACTTTCTCAAGGAAAGGGCCCATACACACTTGTCCATTTTTGGCATGTCATTGAATGGAATGCCATCATGCCCTCATGCCCATTCAAATACAATGATGCACATTAGAATGTGTGTTGACTTTCATTTTGATACATTTAAATTAAATGGAAATTTAATTTATTTCAATGACTTTATTACAGCAGTAGGAAGGACCCAGAAAGACTTGCAGAGGTGAAATAGCAGTGAAGTGCAGAATCCTATCTGAAGTGCAGAGTCTTGGGCCTGAGGTAGCCCCCCATTCTGCCTTTGTTGTAATTCACCACTGTTCACAATAATAATAGTATAAAAAAATATTTATAAAGTATGCAAAACTTTAAATAAATACCTGCAGTCCAGAACTCTCTTTTGGTGATTAATGTATGTTGGTGGAATGTCACCCTCTAATTTGCCAATACGAGGGGTTTTAGATACATTTGCACACAGCAAAAATCCACAAAATACATCACTGCAAGAAAAAAGTTAAAATAAATGACATTGCTAGTGCCTTTTATTCATTCAATGTACATCCCTCAATATAACCTTCTTAAATTATTAAAACAAGGGAACTAATGCGCAAACCACACTAAAAAGGGCCTAATAATCAAAATAAATAAATAATAATAAACAGCAGCTGCCACAGCGAAATAGTGTTCACACACTGATAGAAAATGTAAAAAGAGGGGTATTGGAGCGCTTACTGATAAAACAATAAATAAATAAAATAACAAGGTGCTAAGTTGGCGAAATAAATTATGTGCATAAAATTCCAGTGATCAGACACACAGTACAGCAATGCTGATGTGCTGTTTCACTAAGTGCAAATGGCAAACGTAATAATGTGCAAAATATTCCAAAAGATAAAGGGCCAGATTCAGGAACAGTTACGCTGGCGGATCGAGTGATCCGCCAGCCTAACTGTGACTTTGAGCCGGCGTTTCTGTTTTCTGTAACCAGAAAACAAGAAACGCCGGGTTGAAGTTCCGATGCGAGCAGCGTAACTGAGTTTCGCCATCGCATCGTTACTTCAACTTAAAAATGGCGCCGGGGGCGTTCCCGCCGATTTACGCTCAAAAAATATGTTAATGAGCGGAAATCGGCAATTCACGATCGAAATCCGGCGCGACGCAATGACGATACGACGTTTCCGGACGGGATACGCGGCGCATAGATATACCTACATGGGGTTGGAGTATCCTATGTTAGGTATAGGCGTCGTCATCGCGTCGGGAAAAAAAAAAAAAAACGTTGCTTGCGTAAAACGGTCATGAATGGGAATGTGACGTCATTGACGTTCATTCACAGATTTTGGAGCATGCGCACGGGGATGTTTTGACACTCGACGCATGCGCAGTACGTTGGCGGCGGGATCGCGCGTAGTTAGCATACTACACGCCCCGTACCCGCTAAATTTGAATTCCGCCGGCTCATTTGTGATGCGCTGCCGCAACTTTAGGAGCAAGTGCTTCGTGAATGACAGCACTTGCTCCTAAAATTTCGGCAGCGCAACGCAAATGAGAAGCGTTACTCCAGAGCAAAGATGCTCTGGACTACCTGAATCTGGCCCAAAAAATACATACCTAAAAATACAAAATTAAAGATATATCTTCATGCAATGATGTGCAAAATGTGAGTCTCTGTGCACAAGGCAAAGCAACAAAAAATCCAATGTCATGCAGATTGATCCAATGTCCACAGTTGTTTTATGGTGTAAGGTGCTCCAAACAAATCACAAGGTGCTCCACTCCAGGTGATCCTGTTTCCCCCAGCCTCTCATCTTGGCTGGCTTTTAATTAAGCCTCTTAATAATCACACTGGCAGCAGCTCCTGTATAGTAAATCACTCTTAAACGCAGGCAGGTCCCTTTAAGTCCACAGCGGCAGCGACTAAAAACCCTTTAACGCTCCATAGTGTAAAAACGTATGAACAACTTTTAATAAAAAACGTAGATGCACTCACATCTTACCCTGCAACTGCAAGCAAGTTCAAAGGAGACCGTCCACATTTTGCTCTGCTATAGGCCGCCCGGCCCAAAATCGCAGCTGCTATCATCATGGACGGATTTCTTCTCCACTTATACCCTCAACAGCAAACATCTTTTGCTGCTCGGGGATTTCAATCTCTGGGCCAACTCCTCACAGGACCCCATTGCCGACGCCTGTATTGACCACCTGGAAGGATTAGGGTTGCAGCAACTAGTATGTGGGCCCACACATGCTTCAGGTCACACACTTGATCTTATTTTCAGACAAGCTCTGGAAATAAAAATTTGGGAAAATGAAAAATTGCCATGGACAGACCACCATGCAATTAGATTCAGTATTTCCACCATCCCCCCTGCAACAAAAACATCAAATCCAGTGACAACACACTGGACTAGATGTCAGAAGAAGCTCCACTCGGAACTCTTCAAAACCACCTTAAGGAAAAAAATAGAAACAACTCTGCCGCATCAAACAGCCGTTGAAACATTGGAAGCCATAAACTCGGCCATGCTACAGTCAGCCGACTTGGTAGCGCCGAAGCGACGAACCCGCATTCGGAAAAACAACCGCAGCTGGTTTAACAACCAACTGTCGTTACTGAAGCAAGAATGCAGAAGGGCCGAATCTGCCTGGAAAAGATGTTCTTCAGAGCTAAACCTATCCATCTACAAGGCGACTACAAGAAAATACCACAAAGGAATTTTCCAAGCTAAGAAAAAGTATTTTTCGGAGGCTATCAACGGCGCCCTAAACCGCCCCCGCGAACTCTTCAAGATGGTCACCCAGACCATGAAGCCAGGATGCATTCAAACCCCCAGCTCGGACACACAAGAATTTTGCAATGAACTATCGGATTACTTCATTAATAAAATCGAGGTAATCCGTGAAAGCATTCAGCAAAACAATTCCCCCCTCAGCCCCTGCAGCCTCTCACACAACACCCATAGTAATTCTTCTATATCAGGTAAGTTCGCCCTGGAACCCATCTCCATCGAGACCACTAAGAATGTCATTTTTACTCTGCGTAATGGCACAGCGCCAAATGACATTATCCCCACTAAACTGCTGAAGGAATGCGCCGACATTCTGGCTCCTCCCATCACGCAGCTTATCAACCAGTCTTTCTTGGAAGGCATAGTGCCCTCACAGTTGAAAGAGGGTATAATCCAACCCATCATGAAGAAACCCTCCCTGGACCCCAAGGATCCACTCCACCGCCGCCCCATAACAAGCCTCAACGTACTCTCAAAGATAATGGAAAAAGTAGTGGTACAACAGCTGCAACAGCATCTAGATACCTACAAGCTACTTGACCCATTGCAATCAGGCTTCCGTCCCGGACACGGGACGGAAACAGCATTGCTGAAAGTATGGGACGATGTTCTCAAGGCCGCAGACGAAGGAGAATCTTGTCTTCTAGTTCTGTTGGACCTAAGTGCCGCTTTCGACACTGTAGACCACAATCTGTTACTGACTCGGCTTGCGGAAGTAGCCAGAGTCGCAGAAGGCGATCTATCTTGGTTCTCCTCTTTTCTGGAAAACCGATCGCAAACAGTAAAGTTAGGACCTTTCACGTCTGACAAACGCACAGTAACATGCGGAGTCCCTCAAGGATCGCCTCTGTCACCAGTGCTGTTTAACATATATCTTCGTCCTCTCTTTGAGATTATTAGCAGCCAAAAACTGCTTTACCACTCATATGCAGATGATACGCAACTGTATTTCCGCATCTGCAACAGACAGGATCACCGCCTCAATCTAGAGACATGCCTCTCTTTGATAGAGGACTGGATGACAAAGAGTTATCTTAAACTCAATGGAGCAAAAACAGAACTTCTCCTGTTTCATGCCAAGCGCAGGAATCAACTTTCAACAGCGTGGACCCCCCCGCCCATTCTGGGCAAGCTCATCACCCCTAGCGCCAAAGTCAAAAGCCTAGGGGTCATTTTTGACTCCTTTATGACAATGGACGCACAAATAGGATCAGTAGTCAGTGGATCTCACCATCTACTGCGCCTACTACGCAGACTCACTCCGTTTATCCCTAAAGAAGATTTAGCGGTCGTGGTGGGAGCAATTGTAAACTCCAGGCTGGATTATGCAAATGCCCTTTACCTCGGCCTCCCCAAGTACCAAATCGCCCGTCTACAAGTCGTTCAGAATACGGCCGCCAGACTTGTGACTGGGAAAAAACCCTGGGAATTCATCTCACCATCACTGAGGGCACTTCATTGGCTGCCAGTCAATTGCTTTTAAAGCTCTCTGTCTTACTCATAGATGTGTCCATGGGAATGCCCCACTTTATTTATGCGAAATAATAAAAGCGCATAATCCCAATCGCGTTTTGCGATCCACGAATCGGAACCTACTCCAGGTTCCGAAAGCCAACTTCAAGTCAAAAGGAGAAAGGAGATTCGCGATCCAAGGCCCCAGACTATGGAACGCTTTACCAACCAGCATTCGGTTGGAGGAGAACCACCTAGCATTTAGAAAAAAGGTCAAGACTTTTCTCTTTTGATATCAAAGGAGACAGGAACAACAAGCGCCCAGAGGCGATTCAGTTCGCATGTGTCGCGCTATACAAGTTTTCATTCATTCATTCATTCATTCACATTTAGAGATGACACAACAGGCACAAACAATATCTTCTCTCGGCTGTCAAAGGATACCCTATGATTAAGTGGCGTGTACAGCCACGTAACCCGTGAGGGAGGAGAGCCGGTGGTGACGTCATCTCTGCTAACGGCCCGGAGCGGAGGAGATATTGTTTGTGCCTGTTGTGTCATCCCTAAATGTGAGTGCATCTACGTTTTTTATTAAAAGTTGTTCATACGTTTTTACACTATGGAGCGTGTTCATTGCATTTTGCACAGAGACTCACATTTTTCACATCATTGCATGAAGATATATCATTAATTTTGTATTTTTAAGTGTCTATTTTTTATCTTTTGGAATATTTTGCACATTATTACGTTTGTTATCTGTTTCATTGCATTTTTGCACAGAGACTCACATTTTTGCACATCATTGCTTCTTCAATTATTGTTATTAGTAATTACTTGTATATCAATAATGTAGCACAAATGTCAAATAACAATATAATAATGTCAATGAACACTTCACCGTGAGCCTGCAAAGTTGTTGAAGTATGGATTATTGCATCCATGTTATAAAAAAGCATACAGTCATAACTCCTACATGGAATAGGCATGTGAAATAGAAAGCTTCACGCACTAATACTAGAAAGTGTTAATCAAGTAAATCTTGCTTATGCTAACGTCAGCTATAAAAAAAAAACAAGGAAATGGATGCCGGCCATACACGGTTCGAATTTCGAAATAATTTTCTTTAGAAAATCGTATCTAAAAAATTTTTTTTCGTATTTCGCACCATAAGTAGGCTGCAGCAACAGCCGATTTTCATGCGGTAATCCAATTTGAGGAATCAGACATATTGGACATTTTTTGAAGAACAAACGATTTTCTAATCAATGATGGGAGAATTGTATCAGAAATGTAATAGAAAAAAATGCGCATTTGCAAGAAAGGAAATTTCCCAGAGAGAAAAGAAGATTCCCGTTCACAAAAATGTATTTCTGTAGCAACATGAAGGCTTGGTCGGCCGAATTTTCGAAAATCAATGGTGGCATTATTGGATCACAAAAAACAAACAAAAACGTTTTGATTTAGAAAAGAAACTTCATTTGAAATTCGGCCGTGTATGGCCTGCTTTACACACTACAAAATTTAGAAAGTATACAAAGGAATGGGACATGCAATACATAGCCCTTCAACATGTTACACTCCAAGAGTAGGGAAAGTGTTACTTCTGAAATGTCTTCTGACTTTGTCCAAGGTCTCGTACACACGACCGAGAAACCCGACAGAATCCATCAAGAAACTTGGTGGGAGAGCTTTTTTTCCGAGGAAAACGATTGTGTGTATGCTTTTCATCGAGAAAACTGTCGAGGAACACGACGAGGAAAAAAGACAGCAAGTTCTCTTTTTCCTCGACGGGAGTCTCAATTTCCTTGTCGTGTTCCTCGTCGGGCTGGTTTTCGACGAGAAACACGTTGGTGTGTATGCTTAGAAACCCGTGCACCTTCGTAAAAGTAGCGTTTGTAATGGAAATAGCACATTTGTCAAGCTGTAACAGACTGAAAAGTGAAAATGTCTCTTACCAAACTTTTACCTAACACGCAGTAACATGAGATTAGCAAAAGCAGCCCCAAGGGTTGTGCCAGTGGAATCGTACTCCCCCTGCTGTTGTATGTGTTGAAGTCACCGCGTTTGAGAACGAGGAGATTTGGTCTTGACTGTGTGTACGCAAAGACAGCTTGTCAAGTTTTCTCGACAAGCCTAACAAGGAACTTGTCGAGGAAAACGATGTGTCTTTTCCGACGAGTTCCTCGGTCGTGTGTACGAGGCCAATGGTACGTTAAGCATGTCTAAATCCAAAGCAGTTTTTCTGTCCTTTAAATAGCATGACGAGAGGTAAAACCCCCTTTGTTTTTATTATAATTCTTTTATGTACTCTGTGCCTTTAGGGAGTTTTTTTTTCCTTTTCATGTCCTGCAAATCCAATAGGAAGAGAGAGAACATCTCCCCAAACTGAGGGAAATACCCATTTCTCCTCTGTTTTTGTTTTTGTGTCAACTCAACATTTTGGATGAGAGTGGTCACCCGGACACATAGAAAGATTTAATTCCCTATTGGTGACACAGACAGCAACAAAATCCTGATAGGTGTTGCATTCATTCCCTACTCTACTCAAAGAAGTTTTCACTTTTCACTTTTAAGGAAACTCTTTACAGGAAGTTAAGAGAACATCAGAAATCAAGCATTTGGAACAAGTCATGTTAGACATTCTGAGTAAAATATAATTGGATCACAAATAATGTCATACAATAATCCTACTAGGCAGGGTTGGATCTTATTAACTGGAGCCTATGAACAAAACTTTTGTAACTCTGTGTAATACCCCTCTACTATCTATTTTAAACATATTAGCTTGTTTTTATCCTGGCTTAGAATAATGTGATAATATACCACTAATATAAACTACTCCTAAGCTTGACAGAAAAAAAAGCCAATAATAATACAGAAAAAAACACCACCTTTGCCTCTGTTACCAATAGACACATGCCTACTGTGCTTAACACTGGTAAATCCCCACCTGCTACTGGCACGGATAAGGTTATTAATGAATATATTGATAAAACAATGATAAATGAAAACTGATACTATTTGTTCATGTATGTTTCACTTACACAGAAAGAGGTTGGTTTACTAAAGAAATATAGATTGTTCACTGAGTAGATAAAGTGAAGCTGTGTTCACTTTGAAAACAGGGTTTTTGCCTGCACATGATTGGATAATTGGTTCACCGTATGTGCTAAGCTAAGTGAACATTCACTTTACACAGTAAACATGTTCTATTTCTAGTAAATCAATCCTTATATTCTCACACATAGGACCCATAACCAATAGTAACTTTTTGGACAATTGGATCTCTTGGCAAATTATATGAAGGGACATTCATTCTGCTATTCCTACATAAGTCAGGAAACAATGTTGGCTTATATATAGCAATAATATTAGGAGAACGTTCCTTGAAGTGTCCATGTCCATTCTCATAACAACTAGCTCTTTTTAACTTACTGTTTGCTGCACTTGATCCAGTTACCTCCATCCTTTCCACAATTTCCTTTCTCTGTGCCTTCTGCATTCAGTCTTTCATAACAATATTTGTCCGACCCTGAAGCTTCTGCCATGACAGCAAAAGAAAATTATAAACCAGTAAATTGTATACTTATCTAATAGTAATTTTCCTTTTCTGAAGCATGGCAGCATACTCATGGATACGGTTTCATCCCCTTCTTGCTCACAAAACCAGTTATACATAAATGAAATCCCCTCAAAAGGGACATTGTTATTGTAAATATACTCAATGTGAAAGCCCTGTGAGTTTGTATGTTGCAATGCTTTATTATCAGGAAACGAAAATTACTGCCATGCAAGCATACATTTTTCCAGTTTCCTGACAAAAACATGGCAGCATATACCGGTACATGGGACGTAACACACCAAACAAGGTATTTGGACAACTTACATTCATTCAAAACTGAACAACCAGACTCCACTGTGGTCATTGCTGCACTGCTGACCTTGTAATAGGTTTGGAACGTGTAATGTGTGGAATGTATTGCTAATGTATGTATTAAATCTGGACAAACTCCTCCAAGTTCCACCCAAAAGGACATAATCCCCTGTAGAGTGGGCATTGAAATTATTTGATGGATCTGTATTCTTTTGCTCTTCGGATTGTTTTGACCAGGTGCAATGCAATTGTCCTAGTGGATGTAGGAAGTCCTTTTCTGATGCCACCAGAAATGAAGAACAGGTTGTCTGACTTTCTGAAAGAAGCAGTTGCATCGCTATATATTTTTAGCTTTGTGCCAACATACATGGTATGTGGCAGGTCAGAAACTTTGCTCTGGAATATTGGCAAGACAATGTCCTGATTTTGATGGAAAGATCTTAAGACTTTTAGATAATGCTGAGGAAGAAGTTGCAGGACTACTCTGTCTACGAAATTCAAGCGATAAGATAAATTGCAGCCTAAAGCTTATAAATCTGAAACTCTGCTTCTTGAAGTAAAAACTAAAATACTTCATTCAATGACAATGTCTATATTGAAGAAGCTTGATCTAGAATAAACGAAGAATGAAACATGTCCAGCACTTCTTTAAAATACAAGGAGGAATGAACGGTCTTCTTGGAAGGTGAATTCTTACACAGAATTGATTCACCAGCTGAGCAGACTGAGCCTAGACTTGAACTCTGAAGGTGCTAATATCTACACCCATGTTAAGTCCTGCCTGAAGAAAATCCAGTATATACTTTACAGCAGGGATAAGAGAGTCAGAAATCTTTGAACTTGCAAAGTCTATGAACTTATTGCATATTTTACATGTTTACAGTAGGTTCCCTAGCTCTTAAAATGGTCTCAACAACTGAAGATGAGCAGCTTAAGCAAGTTGTCGTCATCTTTTAAATAACATTCTTGGGGAGTGCTTTAAACCTGCCTGTGAAATGGCATATCTGTAGGATATACTAAACCAAAAGTGATATTTAGAAAGAAAAAATACTATTTAAAATATTATTACAATTTAAATACTATCTAATACTATTTAAATTGCCACTATGACATTCTCCACAACATTCATACCAGACCCTTAAAGTAGATCAGGGTCTGGTATGGATTTTAAAGGGGCATCCCACAAGAAAAGAAATATGGCATAGTGCTTTTTAACTGTCATACCATACCCTCATCAAGGCTATGGTTCTGGTATGGAATTTAAATGTAAAATGTAAGAAAACAGAAAACAAAATCAATCTGGGGTCCCCTGCAAAATCCATAGCAGATCCCTTTGTATGATTGTGTAGTAGCCAGAGGTTTGCCCTGCCTGAGCATTGTGGGCACGCAAAGTTTGGTGCCAACTTTGCATGGCCACAAATACACACCTTGTGCCTACCCAGCGCTCGTTAGTAACAACCCAATCCTAATGCGGAGAGAGCAGGTAGGATTAGGAATCCTTGGAAAAGGTTAGGCAGCTAGAGCTTGCTGGAACATTACTGTTAAGTCTATAGATCAAATGACTATGGTATCTAAGGGGTTACAGTACCAGTCCAACTAAAACAATTTTTTTGTAAGTTATGGTGATTTGAGCCAATTAATGATTTCTAATATCCCTCCAGGAATCCAATGGTGTAAGCTCTGTCTTGAGTTCCCTAGGCTGGCTATTCCTTGAGGCTATAAAAGGCCTCTGTTGTTCCTTCTGTATTTAGTACTGATTTTCTATAATGACCAGATTCTTTAAAGGGATTGTAAAGGGACAATTTTTTTTCCCTAAATAGCTTCCTTTACCTTAGTGCAGTCCTCCTTCACTTACCTCATCCTTCGATTTTGCTTTTAAATGTCCTTATTCCTTCTGAGAAATCCTCGCTTCCTGTTCTTCTGTCTATAACTCTACACAGTATTGCAAGTCTTTCTTCCTGGTGTGGAGTGTCATGCTCGCTCCCTCAATGGACTACAGGAGAGTCAGGATGCCCACTAACACACAGCTCATTTCTCTATCTGCAACGTAGAGAGCATCCTGACTCTCCTGTAGTCCAAGAGGGGGCGAGCACAACACTCCATACCAGGGAGAAAGCCTTGCATTACTGTGTGGAGTTACAGACAGAAGAACAGGAAGTGAGGATTTCTCAAAAGAAATAAAATCAAAATCAAGGATTAGGTAAGTGAAGGAGGACTGCACTAAAGTAAAGGAAGCTGTTTAGGAAAAAACAATTGTACCTTTACAACCCCTTTAAGTTTTTTTTCATAAAGAAGCATGAAACAGAATGGGCAAGATTTTCTCAATGTAATCAGAACACCCAAAGCTTTAAAATGGACAAGAGTGCCGCTAGGAACTATGACAGGGAATACACAAGATGTATGTCAGAAAATGAGAGTCTCACTTAAATAATATGTCAACCCAAAATGTAATCTTCTCGATAAGTGCTGCTGTACCATGTACTTGTATGAAAATGTATCCTGTTCCCTTTGTTTTGCTTCCTTTGAATGTGAATTCCTGATAGCTGCCTTACTGAAATCAATTGAAGTAAATATGATAGAACAATTAATTTTGCACCAATGAGCATTTAGCGCAATAGATGGGCTGTATCTAAATAAACTGTAATAGATATAGTAACTAAACTAAAAAGAAAGGAATACAATTGAATAGCTGATTAATAACTTACTTTGTCCCCAGATGTGTTTGCACTGATTGTCTCTTGTCTTGCATTCCCCATTGTAACAGCGTCCCTGAAATATATTTGAATGTCCAAAACAGATATATAAAATTACAAAATAACACCTAATTATATTTTTCTGTTAAAATTAATATTTGTACATACCACAAGTGATAGATGGTGAGACATGCAAGAAATGTAATTATTTTACCTGTAAATTTGTTACAGTATTTTAGGCAAGGCTCTCATGTGAAAAAATCTGATGATGTAAAATCTTAAATCTAAATGGACCTCCATGGCAGGCTCGCCAACTAAAACTGGTTTTACAATTGAAAACAACTTTTTAAATGGCAAATTTAATTAATGTTTACATGAGAGTTTAGTGAATACATTAAAATATAGTAAAAGAGTAAAGTGAGCTGAAGTGAGCTGAAGTGAACTTGTGTGTGTTTCAAGGAATTTTAAACACAGCACAGCTTTACTTTTAGGTGTTGATATTTTTGATTATTACTAATGTTTACTCAAGCTCATTTCTTCCTTTGATAGGAAAGTGAGGACTGCCACTACTAACCTCCTTTTGGAAATACTAGTTGTCTGGCTATTATTCTCACCTTCAATACCTTTTGAGTCACTGACTCAAAAATATGTAGATCAGAGGAGTCAGGGAAAAGTAGAAGGAAACATGGCAGTTAGGCAACTAACATTTCTACAAAGAACCCCATGTGACAGCACTGGGCCAATCACCTGTGCTCTGAAGTGGGAAGAAAGGGATCAAGTCACATGCTCCCCAAATACCTGGAAGTATCATGTACTGTATCCTGCTCCAGTTGGAGCATGGAGTGGTGGGGGAGTGAAGGTAGGTGTGAGGTATTGCCGCGATCGTTAGAGCGAGAGCAATAATTCTAGCCCCAGACTTCCTCTGTAATTTAAAACATGCAATTTTTTAAACATTGCCTGGAGATTTTTAAGGGTAAAAGTTTGCCGCACAATTTTGAAGCGTGACTTGTTGGGTATCAATTTACTGGGTGTAACATCATCTTTCACATCATCTTTCACAACATAACTTTGGGCTAACTTTACTGTTTCAAAAAAGTGCATTTCCCCCAAAAAAAGTGCACATGTAAGACCGCTGCGCAATTACGATGTGACAGAAAGTATTGCAACGGCCACCATTTTATTCTCTACGGTGTTAGAAAAAAATATATAATGTTTGGGGGTTCAAAGTAATTTTTTAGCAAAAAAAACAGTAAATACCAAATCTAAAAATGAGGCTCTGTCGATACGTGGTTAATAACTACATTTTCTTCAACACAACAAACAACAAAGTGTTACCTGGTTTGAATCACAGGCATAGCCATCTTGTTTGCGAAGATTGGGTGGACACTATAAAAAAATAGATAAGGTCACAAAACATATATAGTATTATACATAGGGATGAGCAAACTTTAGAACCCCCATTGAAGTCTATGGGACTCAAACATTCAAAATCAAAAGTGCTAATTTTAAAGACTAATATGCAAGTTATTGTCCTAAAAAGAGTTAGGTGGCCCGGGTCCTGCCCCAGGGAACATGTATCAATGAAAAAAAAAGTTTTAAAAACTACAGTTTTTTCAAGAGCAGTGATTTTAATGATGCTTAAAGTAAAAAAAAAAGTGAAATATTCCTTTAAATATCATACCTGCTGGGTATCTATAGTATGCATGTGAAGTAGCACGTTTTTCCCGTGTCTAGAACTGTCCCTGCACAAAATTACATTTCTATAGGAAAAAAAGTCATTTAAATCTGCTTGCGGCTTTAATGTAATGTCTGGTCCCAGCAATATGGATGAAAATCATTGAGAAAAAGGCATGGGTACCCCCCAAGCCCATTACCAGACCCTTTGGGTCTTGTATGGATATTAAAGTGATAGTATACTCTATACTACCACTTTCCCTTACAGGTAAGCCTATAATAAGACGTACCTGTAAGTATAAAGAATAACTCCTAAACCTGTATGGTTTAGGAGATATTCCCCTCGCAATGCGCCGCTGATTGCAGCGACACATCCCGGACCTTGCCGAATTGAAATCGATTGAAATGACATCTCGCTCGGCGTGGACCAGGTAAGTTCTACTTTCCTCTTTCCGAGGTAAGTATTTCATAATGAGCTAGTATGCGGTGCATACTAGCTCATTATGGCTTTTCCCTTGCAGGTGTAAAAAAAAAAATGTTCTGCAGGTATACAACTGCTTTAAGGGGAACCCTGCACCCAATTAAAAAAAAAGGAAAGGCGTTTTCTTGTGAAAAAAAAGAAAGGCGTGGACCCCCAGGCCCCATATACTCTGAGCAGCAGTATACAGGTGGTGCAAAGAAGACAGGGACTGTAGGTTTGTTGTTAAGTAGAATCAGTTTGTAATTTTGAACATTTTTAAAGTGTAGCTCCAGCCAAAAAATCAAGTTTTAAGCTTTTTGGAAAACATAGGTAAGGGTTATCACCCCTGTAACATTTGTTTTGCTGTCTGTGCTCATCTGTTCAGAAGATTTCACCTCACTTTCGGTTCCAAGGACAATTTTTTTTTATTTTTTTATTTGGGGGTTTTAGTGAACTAAGGATTGGTGATAAACCATCAGTGGAGAGGAGACACCTCTTACAGGAGAGAATTTATCTTCCTAGGGGTAGACTTCCTCTCACTTCCTGTTGTCTCCTTCCGTTTGCAAGTAGGAGTCGTCTTTTGTAAGTTGAATGTTTGAAAGTAGGGGCCTGCCGTATATATACTCTTCAGAAATGTGGGCCTTAGGTGTTGGTGTTGCCACAACACTGTAAGCCCTCACAGTTAGTCTTGGTGGACACTGGAACGCCCTGTTGTGAACTATTATATCAAAAATGTTAATTACATGCCATTGTTGAACAGTGGTAGAAAATTGGGCCTTTAGTGGTGGTGCTGGTGCTGGTGCTGGTGCTGGTGCCACAACACTGGAAGTCCTCACAGTTACTCTTGGTGGGCGCAGGAATGGGCCCTGCTGTTAAATATTAGATCAAGAATTGTATTTACATGCCCCTGTTGAACAATGGCCTGCAGGGAAATGTAGCTGCACAAAGCTGGGATGTATATATATACTGATTATACTGCAGCTAGCAGAATCAACTGCCTGCCTGTAGTAGTATTATTAGGAGAACACCAGCAATTGTCTTCAGTTATCTTTAGTTACACACTGTGCAAAGGGCACAGTACACTAACTGAAAATACTTGCAGATCCCCGTCTGTGGTATTAGTATGAGAACACCAGCAATTGTAGTCACGTCGCTTTAGGTGCACACTGTGCAAAGACACAGTACACTAACTTACAATACTTGCAGATCCATGTCTGTGGTATTAGTATGGGAACACCAGCAACTGTAGTCAGGCAGCTTTAGGTGCACACTGTGCAGAGGACATAGTACACCAAGTGAAAATACTTTCAGATTCCTGCCTGTGGTATTAGTATGAGAGTATGCTTTAGGTGCACACTATGCAAAGGACACTAAAACTGAATACTGGAGGTTCCTGACTGTATTTGTATGAGAACACCACCAATTGTATTCAGGTAAGCTTTAGGTGCACACTGTGCAAAGGACACTAAAATAAAATACTGCAGCACCCTGCCTGTATTTGTATGAGAACACCAGCAATTGTATTCAGGTAAGCTTTAGGTGCACATTGTACAAATGACAATAAAACTGAATACTGTAGGTCCCTGCCTGTAATTCTATGAGAACACCAGCAATTGTATTCAGGTAAGCTTTAGGTGCACACAGTGCAAAGGACACTAAAACTGGATACTGGAGGTCCCTGCCTGTATGAGAACACTGGCAATTGTATTTAGGTAAGCTGCACAGTGCATTCTGTACCCTGATTGAGCAAAGGTTTTTCAAATCAGGGCGCAGTAAAAGCTGGTTGTTAAGGAGTGGGACCAGGAACCCGGCCACGGCATCCTTAACAACTGATGAGTCATCAGCTGTCAATTGGCTTCTCTTCTAACTGCTGAATAAAAAAACAAACAAAACTTTTGTCGGTAAAAAAAATAGTCCAGTCCATACCAGACTCTTATCAAAGCATGCAGCTGGCAGGTCAGGAAAGGGGGATGAGTAAGCTACCCCCTCCTAAAGCATACCAGGCCACATGCCCTCAACATAGAGAGTGATTTGGGGCACAGGGGGCTCTGCCCCCCAACCCAAAGCACCTTGTCCCCTTGTTGATGGGGACAAGGGTCTCTTCCCCATTACCCTGGGCTGTGCTTGTGGCTGTGCTTGTGGGGGTCTATGGACAGGGGGCTTATTGGAGCTTGCTCATCCCCCCCCCCGTTTCATAGCTCTGGTATGGATTTTGGAGGGGAACCCATGTCATTTTTTATTTTTATTTTGGTGTGGGGTTCCCCTTAAATTCCATAAGCTTCATAAAAAGCACTGCTCCTTTAAAAACAGACACCCCCTACCTTTTTGATCGCCAATTACTTGCATATAAGCCTTTGAAAGGGGCACTTTTAAAAATTTTCTGTTCGACTCCCATAGACTTCAATGGGGTTCGCCATTCGTGTGAGATTTTTCCCCCTGTTAGAGGTTTCTGCTGCAAAACAAACATGGGGGTGTTCGGCTCATCACTATTTGTCACATTAGTGAATGTACTAAGAGTAAATTTGTATGAACATGGATGGCCAGCTTAAGGTGGGAGCTTGTATCACCACTGAAACAGGTGAAAGGTGTGTTAGGGTAAGAATTGGCAGTGGGTGGCGCAGTTGTATATATTACTAGGTATTCTGTAAATTAAGGGTTACAGAATGTATGGTTTCTGTAAATTTTTGTTATCATTAAAGCATAGAAATGCAAAGCAAAAATGCAATATTGGGAGTTACAAAATTACAATACCTGGCCTGAGTCTCCTGTGCATTGCTCTGTGATGTCACAATCATTCACTGCATTACGACACTCATACTCTCGAGGTAGAAACTGCAAAGGTAACGGATAACATAAACAGTATTTTCTGATTAGTAGACTTCAGTTCTAAAGTCATATACCAATTCAATGTGAACTAAAAAACAAGTTGTTCATGCTTTTGTCCTGCCATTCTTTTCTATGAACACCTATAGCTGGGTGCTTTCATGGTGTCCCCAGGCCCTATAAATACTGCAACTTTCTGACATATTCTGGGTTTCTTTGGGGTTTTTGTCAAATTCAAGATTTTTGATTTCCATGCCAGTCATACATATTTTGCCAAATTTCAAAAGCTAAAATCTTTATTTCTGATGCTCCTGAAAAACAGTTTTGTAACTTTATAGAGACGGGGGTTTAGCCCAAATCATAGCACAGTTTTATTTAATTCATTTAAATTCAAAAATTTTGATTTCCATGCCAGTCATCTATTGAAAATATTTTGCCAAATTTCACAAGCTAAAATCTTTACTTCTGATGATCCTGAAAACCAGTTTTGAAACTTTATAGATACAGGGTTTTGGCCCAAATCATAGCACAATTGTATTTAATTCATTAACAGTTGAATACTGACTTTGTGTTATTGTACATATTATGTAAAAATTAACAAAAAAAATGTGGAGCCTTTTTGATGCCCCAAGATCTAGTTGGTAAACCTAGACCTAATTTTATCCATAGCTTAATTACAGCTCTGATCCTTATTCTTGCACATATAGTCAGTCATTGGCTTTTATAGCAGCAGAAACCACACTGGTTCCTGCTTGATTCCCTTCGATCTGGACCTTTCAGTGATAAATGGAACAGATATAAGTTCATGTAGCCATACTGACCACAAAAAGCACCTGGCTAAAAAGGTGGGAATATTATGGTACTATAAATCCATCTGTTATAGTGATGAGTACAAGTTGAAATTGTTCTTGCACTAGAACATAATTGTAATTAAAATTGGTAATTTTTGCTCTGGCTACATGTACATGACACATCTAGTACAATAGACATAGAATAGACAGGACTGTATTAGACCTAATGAAACTTCTGGGTCACCTACCAGGGCAGCAGGGTTGGAACTAACATTGCAAAGCTGTAGCATTTACAAATAACGTTTCCCTATTTATTATTTTTTTTGTCTCTACTGGCCACCTCTGGAATCTGTGGCTAAATTCAGCAAGAGAACTTTAGAGGGAATGGGGTGCAGTTATGTTGAGAGAAGTCAGAAAATTCACTATAGTTCACAACACATGAAACCATCTCTCCTCCCTGGTTGTCCATACATGTACAATGTATCTGTGAATATAAAGCAAATGGCATGCTGCCTCCAAAAGCACATTCAATAATTATTTTTTACTAAAATAATCACAGGACAAAAGCAGCAAAGTTAATATAGGATACCATGCCTAGTGCAGTTTGATATCTAAGTACAACCCTAAAAAAAGATCAAATGCATTACAAAAAAACAAAGGCCCAGATTCAGAAAGCAATTACGCCTGTCTAACTGGTGTTAGACAGGAGTAATTTCAAATTTCGCGCGCCGTATCACTAGTTTGAATTCTCAAACCACGATACGGCGGCTTCGGGCTTCGATCCGAGAGGCTTAAGTCTTCGTAAGGCTTCGGATCTACGCTGCATTATTTTTGCGGCCGCTGGGAGGAGTTCGCGTCGTTTTGATACGTCGGGATATGCAAATGTGTTTTTACGGCGATCCACGAAGATACGAGTGGTCTTCGCAATCTCTTTCGTCTATTTTTTTTTACGTACTGTTAGACCAGCTTTTTGCTGGTCTAACGGTATGTAGCCCATGTTAAGTATGGCCGTCGTTCACGCGTCGAATTTTTTTTTTTATTTTTATTTTTTACGTAACTCGTTCGGGACTAGGATTGTCCGTAAACGACGCTACTCAAACAACGAATGACGTAACGACGTGTTTTCGCGCAATGCACGGCGGGAAATTTGCGAACGGAGCATGCGCAGTTCGATCGCCGCGGGAACGCGCCTATTTTAAATGCTTCACGCCCCCTACTCGTCTAGATGGATTGCGACGGGAGAAATACACTACGCCGCCGTTGTTTACTGGACAAAATCTACCTGGATTCCACGTAGAGCCAGGTAAAAAACGGCAGCGTAGTGTATTTCTGATACTCTACGATAGTCTAATTCTATCTGAATCTGGGCCAAAGAGAATAACATTAGGTAATACTTACCAGACAAGATGTGTTGCAGCATGGCCCATCACTGCACTGTGCACCATTAGACAAAGAACATTTCTTGCAGCAGTCTCCAATACAATCCTGGGTAAAATGTTTTGTCTAAGAAAAAGATAGAATATAATCATATGTGGGCATTAAGTAGCTTCCCATCCAAATTATTAAGCAATAAGTATTGTAGGATATTTAAACAACAGCTTAGTGAAAAAAGCCATTTATGCCACGCAATAAAGCACTACAATGTAATAAAGAGTTTGCAACACTTTTCTGGTGGCATGGTCCCTTTAAATTATTCTATACCAAATTCATGAAAGCCTTGGGACTGTTTTTGTAACAGTTCCACCTCCTAAGAGATTCATGTAGTTCTTATTTGCATTACTGCAACACATTAAAAAATAATTACCAGGCCTCTCTTAAAATGTTGTGAAATACCTAGTATCGTGCTGGACTTTTCCTGGTTGACCACTTGGATATAGCCTGTTAGCCTCTCATGCCTACATAGGGACTTCCAATGGGTTCATAGCAACCCCCTCATCTTCTTCCATCCATTATTATCACCAATTTCCCTCTTTGGCGGCATTGGTGGACACTGAGAGGTGGCACTGAAGGGCATTGATAGGTGGCACTGGAGGGCACTGATAATTGGCACTAATAGGTGGCACTGATAGGTGGCAGTGATGGGCACTGATAGGTGGCAGTGAGGGGCACTGATCAGCACTGGTAGGTGAGACTGATAGGCAGCAATGCTAGGTGCCACTAATGAGGCACTGACTGGCACCACTGGTGGGAATTGATAGGTGACAGTGATGGGAACTGATAGGTGGCACTTTGTTGCACTGGTGGTCAGGGGTGTATTTAGGTTTTGTGCTGCCCTAGGCCTGACTAAGCTCGTGCACCCCATAATTTAAATATGACCCACCCCTTCCTGTCAAGGCCACACCCATTTGTGTTTAAGACCCGCCCTAGACCCACTCTTTTTGAGTGGGGACACTAGTTTTGAGGGCCTGGGGGCAATGTTCCTGTTTGGCTATGGGGCAGGAAGTGAAGGGAAATCTCTGCAATGGGACAGGGATGGTAAAAAATAAACTGACAGGGACTATAACCCTCCCTTATGGAGAGGACTAAGGCCGCGTACACATGGAGGGACATGTCCGCTGAAACATGTCCGACGGACCGTTTCCAGCAGACATGTCTCCTCCGGATTTTCGTCTGACGGTGTGTACACACCATCGGATGAAAATCCCCTCGGCCAGGGAACGCGGTGACGTGGCAGTGACGTTGACGCCGCCACGTCACCAAACTAGGAAGTGAAATACTTGCGTGGAGATTTCTGTCCGCTGGTTAGTGTACTAACCAGCGGACATATCTGACGGACATGTCTCCGGCGGACAAATTTCAAAGCATGCTTTGAAATTTGTCCGCTGGGAAAACATGTCCGCTAGCCCGTACACACGATCGGAGATGTCTGCTGGAACAGTCCGTCGCAGATAAATTCGATCGTGTGTACACGGCCTAAGAAGATATAATCGTGCCAATGGTGCAGAAGAAAACATATATCACAGTGAGGAAGGGTTGTGGTCCAGGATGATAGGACAGTCAAAATTAGAAGCAGCGCCACCCCCCCCCCCCACACACAGTTGCGGAATGCCAGCCGCCTGCATACCGGAAGCAGTGCGGCCGCTTTATGGGGGCGCTGGACTAATTTGCCTCTCAGCCCAGTCTGGCCCATAAGACTGGCCCTACACTAACAGTGTAGCACAAGCCGGCGGGGACACTTTTAATGCTGCCCCCCTGCAGAGTGCTGCCCTAGGCCTGGGCCTTGTTGGCCTAGGCCAGGATACAGCGCTGCTGGTGGTTACTGTGGGCACTGGCAGGCGGTACTAGTTGGTACTAATGAGGCTGATGTGCTTTTCTCACTGGGGACTGATGTCCCTTACACAAGAACCGGCGAACAGCTTTTTATTCTCCTCACGCTGTCAGCGTGAAGAGCAAAAATTACGATTACAGAGCTTTGTTTACATCACATGATCAGTTGTCATTGGCTGACAGCTAATCGCGTGGTAAGGGGACGGGGCCGGGACCGGCCCCGTCTCAGTAACTCGGTGATCACTAAAATGCACTTTCATCTAGCGCCCAGAGGCGATTTGGTTCGCATGTGCCGCGCTATATAAGTTTTTCATTCATTCATTCATTCATTCATCTGAAAGCAGATCGCCCGCAGAAGAAGTGGATAGGTAGCTGCTGCCATAACAACAATATTCCACTTCAAAATGCTGCTGTATAATGACAGCAAGCGATCCATAAGTGGTTAAAAAATTAGATTTTTGTATTGGGGAATTTTTTGTAAAAATGTGTTTAAAGGAAAAAACACAAGTGGCTGAAAAAATATTTAACATTGTCTATTTACTGGACTTTTAATACGTTGTTTCTTCCCAAAGAAAAATATCCCACTCACAATTACGCCTTATCCATGTCATCAGTTTTTGGCAGAACCTGTATTTGTGAACTATTTTCAAGGATGATGCACCTTGAGAATTCATTGAGCATTGCTAATACATCCAACAAACCAGAAATGTATAAAAAAAAAAAAAAAAAACTGTATCAAACATCCCACTAGTTTTATATGGCCCTCTTTATAACAACAAAAATAAATTGTATTACTCAGATAGGTGCATTAAAGTGGTTTTAAAGGTTTATTTTTTTTAAATAACAAACATATCATACTTACTGATCCTCGTATTCTGGGGTCCCTCAGCAGCTGTCTCTGCGCCTCCCAGTAAGAGCTAACCCCCCTCTGGGAAACGCTCTCCCAAGGGGTTAGCTTGCGGGCACGCTGCATCATTGATTTAATTGACAGCAGCGGGTGCCAATGGCTGCTCTGCTATCAATCATTCAATGAAGAGCCGAGAAGCTTGGGCCGAGAAGCCAGTGTGTTCACAACGCAGGACATTCGAGGGCTCAGGTGAGTAAACAGGGGGCTGGGGGAGGGCATGTAAGCATCGGATGTCTTTTCACCTTAATGCATAGGATGCATAAGGGGAAAAAACGCAAAGCTTTACAACCCCTTTAACTATATCAGTTATGGTTAACTTGTGATCTACCCAACAGCTATCCTTATTGTTAGTATAATTTATGTGTGGCCCAAGACAATTTCTCTTCCTCCAATGTGGCCCAGGAAGGTCAAAATCTTGAACATCCCTGCTCTAAGGTATGTACTAGCCCTAATCCGAAGCACAGAGTACAATTTCTCTCCTTCAACTGCAGTCTACATTAGTCACTTCTGACAGGTTATCCTGACACTAAAGTCTCAGGAGACTGCCCTGCCAAGCCCACCCAGCACACAATAGGTGACTGACAGCCCAAAATGTGCATCTTTCCATATGACACTGTGTAGTGGGTGGTGTGTCTTTTCCCTGAACTCAAGTCTCAGATTACATTCAGCTTTCAGCTCTATACAGTGCCGAGTGTCAGGACCCCACCCCCTGCCTGCTGGAGCTGAGAAAAAGCCTTCAATTTGTGTTTAGGATTTAGAGAATAGAGGACTGCAAAAAAAAACAAGTACAACTTATGTAGGAGGATTTGTTCCATCTCTGGGTATCGCCTGAGGCTAGTATTTTCACTGGGTGTGTATAAGGCATTGTACACACGACTGAGGAACTCGTCGTAAATGAAACATCGTTTTCCTCGACCAGTCCCTTGTTAGGCTTGTCGAGAATCTTGCCAAGCTTTCCTTGCGTACACACTGTCAAGACAAAATCTCGTTGTTCTCAAACGCGGTGACGTAAAACACGTATGACGGCACTATAAAGGGGAAGGTTGATTCCATGGGCGCCACCCTTCTGAGCATTTGCGGGTTTCTAAGCATGCACACGAACGTGTTTCTCGTCGAAAACCAGCCTGACGAGGAACACGGCGAGGAAATTGAGACTCCCCATGAGGAAAAAGAGAACTTGTTCTCGTCGAGTTCCACGTCAGTTTTCTCGATGAAAAGCATACACACGACCGTTTTCGTCGGCAAAAAAGCTCTGCCACCAAGTTTCTTGATGGATTCTGTTGAGGATAACGGTCGTGTGTACGAGGCCTGAGGGTTTACAATCACTTTAATTTTGTTTGCAAATTAAACAAGATATCTTTTTTTTATTACAGAATTGCTAGCACTCTAATTTTCCCTCCTGCTGGAGACTTACTGTTCGTGAACCACAGTCACACTCTTCTCCTGGCTCCACATAACCATTGCCACACTCTGTCACTTCAAACAGCTAACAAAGTAGAAAAGATAAAAACAAAATTCAGCGCTTGAAAGGTTAGCAAAGCTAAATGTAACACATGGGTTCAAGTGATTTCTTTTACACTGGTTGCTATTAATGAAAATATCATCAAAGCTAAAGCTAGCCATACACGTTACAATCTGATTGTACAATCTCTGTGCAATCTCTTTTAGAATTACCAAAGATATGTAATATGAGGACCAACCTAAATAATGCATTCAAAATATACCACGTAAGGCAGGCCCTTGCACTGCATAGTTGGTGATAGATCTAAAAAAGATTGTGCTATTAGATTGCAAAGTGTATGGTCAGCATTAGACTGCAAAAAGATGGTTTAGAAGAACTTGACGGAAAATGAAAGAAAAGCCTTTGTTGAAGCACTTTATAATTGTCAATGTTTACCTGTCCAAATCTTTTTTATAGGCAACCATTTTCATCTAGACCTGGTAGTCTAAAAAGCAAGGAGGAGAAGGCACTGCCAGCATACCAGAGAAATAACAATACTAAGGGCACTTTCACACTGAGGCACCTGAAAACTGCCCAGAAATGTTTTACAGAGCTTTTGAAGCGCTTTTGAGGCATCACCAGTGCGCTTTTTTGAAAGTCAAGTGACTCAAAAGAACCATTTTGAGGTGCTTTTCATGCGCTTTTCAGGCACTTCCAGTTCATTTCAATGGAGAGGGGCGCTTTTGAGGAGCTTTTTTAGAGCTCCAAACATGCTGCTTGCAGGAGTTTTTTCACTGACCTGCCAGCGCACATAGTGCACTTAGGTTTTCAGACAATTTTAGCGCAAAAGTGCCTGAAAAGCGCATCAGTGTGAAAAGGGGTATTATACAGTAGGTATGGTTTTCCAAACTTCTCAATCAGCATTCTCCCCAACAAGCCTCATCTGGTGCCATCTGCAGATAGAGAGTCACTCTGCCACCGTACTCTTATGTGAGGCAGCTGGGAAGTGGAATAAATGATTTGTTTGAAAACAAGGTTGTGTTTGTCATCATGTTTGACAGGTTTCCTAATCAGATTTTTTTTTATTTCAATAGCCTTTAAATATGAGACTTGAAAAAAAAAATACTCTACGTTACTGATAATGTTTATTATATATATCTATATATATCTATATATATATATATATATATATATCTATATATATATCTATATATATATATATATCTATATATATATATATATATATAGTTTAATTGGGAAATGTACCTTTGTTGGCCTATTAAATAGACATGAACCCCCTCCACGGGAAAGAAATTCCTTGAACTCAGCAATACTGCATTTAGAAAATCTCCGTGAATGGTACACTCTGAAAACATGAAAAGTAAAGTATATCAGCACAAAAGAGTCACATTTATGAAAATGAGAAAAAAACTGATCTAGTAAAGTTTAAAAAAAACTTTAATTATTAAATTATAATATAATAACTATAAATAAATATAACAAATAATAATATAATAAAAATGATTCAATAATGTAATCAAATCAAAAACACTGAAATTTGCTCAGTTGCAGAGTTGTCGCTGTCATTAGATTTAGTGTTTGATGATGAATTTCCCCACAAATCGCTATCGCTCAATTCTGCAAGTGATTTTAATTTATTATCGCTGTTTTCTAGCTGTCTAAAACCACTTTTGACATAAAGGGACACTTTTTGGTTGCTATGGACAATCTACAGTTTTTATTTTATAAAAGTGCATGCAGGACACTGGGCAGACCACTAGGGTCAAAGGGGGTGTGTAATTATTTTATACAGTATACCGTATGTATTGTGTGTTTTAACTTTTTTGAATTTGGCGCTGAACTCTGCCCCAGTGCGTCGCAACGTCACAGGGAACGGAGCTCAGAGGCACTCGGGCACTGTGTGAATCGACCCAGGAGACAGCTCAATCACACAGTGGGGATTCAGGGGACAAGGTAAGTAACTGACTGGATCCTGCAATGTGATCCCGAGTCTGGCTCGTGGATACGGCTAATGGTACAAGAATTCCACTCTGAGCTCGACTCGGGAATACCGCTAGGCAGGTTAAAGTGACTATGCATTTTTTTTTTAAATAACAAACATGCCTATACTTTCCTGCTCTGTGAAATGGTTTTGCACAGAGTAGCGCTGATCCCCTTCTTTAGGGGTCCCCCACTGGCACTACAGGCCCCTCCTCCAGTGGGACTCGCTCCCAGTTTTTGATTGACTCCTGGCTGGCTCCTGCTGCTATTAATCTGTCCAATAAGGAGAGCGACAACGTCTGGAGCCACTGCGCTCATGCATATCGCTGGATCGTTTTGGGTTCAGGTAAGGAAAAGGGGGGTACGGAAATTTCAAAGAGTATGGACAGCCGCACTCCAATAACTTCAGAAGTTGTCTTTATTTTAATAAAAATGTACAGACCATGTACAATAGCATACAGCCAGGGAGGGAACAGCCAACGCGTTTTACACTAGTGTTTAATCATGGCTTACCTCTATCCTCCGCCTCACACGCACACGCCGGCATATGTTGGTGTCCGCACAAGGGCCCCAGCAGGGAGGGCCCTTGCCGCATCGCTGCGTCCTCCTGCAGTCCGGTCGTCCGTGTACCATAACCGTGCGGTACAGGAGAATCAGGTTCCTGTTCCCGGGGCCGGACTGAAAGGAAGTGAACACTCAATGTGTGCACTTCCTGTCAGTCCGGCCGGGAACAGGAACCTGATTCTCCTGTACCGCGCGGTTATGGTACACGGACAACCGGACTGCAGGAGGACTCCCTGCTGGGGCCCCTGGCCAGCTTGGGGGCCCCAGGCAAATGCTTGCAGTTACATAATGGTGCAGAACAGTAACTTATTGGCTAAATCACCTTTTTTTCCTTTAAAAAACATGCAGTACATGCCTGAGAGTTTCCAGAGGGTATGCTCTGCTGTCTCTCTCACCACAAGTGAAAAGTCTGCACATTTCATAATTTTTTTAAGGACACCTGTACAAGAAATCAGCTTGTTGCATATAATGATATCTATACCCGATTATGGTTCAAAAACGGTATGGTTTGTAATTTATAGATACACAGGGACTGCCATAGTTGTTCATTAGATATGCAGGCTCTGTTTCCTAGTTTTCAGTGCTACATGATCACTGCTCTTTTGCACAACTTAAGTCTATGAGTTGGCCAGCTTGTTAAAAACTATTTTAATTTAAAAACCCTTTTGTGTGTTAAAAAGCATTCACTCAATGTACATTTTAGGTTACATCACAATTTACAAGAAATAATTCTTTAAGGACCGGCTCACACCTAAATTGCACATGAACACAAGCCGCATTCCTGCGTGATTCAGTGTGGTGCAATTTTGCAATTTTGCAGCCCATTTATTTGAATTTAAATCATGTTGGATCACACAAAAAGTAGTGCATGTACTACATTTCAAAAATGCACGACAACAAATGGCATGGTACTGCGCTGCCGAGTAATCTGGTGCAGGCAAGGCCCTGCATTTGCGATCTGCGTTTGGTGTGCCAATAACATTGTATTGGTACCCGCAGCAGAGTGCAAAAGTAGTACAAATGCCCATGGAACGCGCCTTTCCAGCATTGAGTTCTGATGTGAATCGGCCCTTAGAGAAAATCCTACAAAAGCCTATCAGTATACGCACCCTGTTTCTTCCATAATGCATCCACCAAAGTTTTCTGCACAGTCACACTCTTCTAAAAGGACAATAAAAAACCATAAGGACTTTCACATTTATAAAATAAAGAAAATAATAAGTAATTTTAACATAGTCATCATTTTACAGACCAATATAGCAATATAACTAGGTTAATTAAAAAAATGGAAAAAATAAAAAATTGTATGACTTTTTGTTTATTTTCTTCTTTCCGGTTTTTATGAATCAGCCACTACATGACATGTTTATTCTGAGAAGGTACAGAATGACACTGAATAGATTTTATTAAAGAAGAATTCCAGGTATAGTCGAACCTTGGATTATGAGCATAATCCGTTCCAGGAGAATACTTGTAATCCAAAGCACTCGAGTTTCCCCATAGAAGTCAATGGAAACAAAAATAATTTGTTCCGCATTCACTTCTATTGAATGCTATATCGCATATGGCCAGAGGTGAGGTTGGCATCGGAGATACTCGGAGACCGTTTGGATGCAGTCGGAAGAACCTCGAAAAGACTCGGAAACACTCGGGAACTGAGTATTTTCGAGTGTGCCTGCGTATTTCTGAGTGGTTCCGAGTATTTCTGAACGGCTTTGGGTGTCACCGGCGCCCCCTGAAAGCTGTAAATCACTATAGTAGACATAGTAATCCCCAATTGCTTCCGTGTCCTTTGCTGAGAGGCTGCACCTCTGCATTCTGAACACAGGAGGTTGACCACTTGGGATAAACAATATTCAGAGAATGCTTTGCATTTTCTTAATGAATGCAGAGCATTCTATGATTGGATGAGGTGGAGAGGCAGGGTACAACCAGCTTTCCTTGTGAGATACCATATCAAACTATTCAAAAAATTCTACACACATAACACATTCAGCCCTGGTTCACACTGGGCTGCGGGAGTGAAGCCGTGCGAGTTCAGCTGAACTCGCACGATTTCACTCCCGCTGGCAGTCCCGATTTCAGCCACGATTTAAGAGACATCTGTGCCGGTTTCTGCACAGATGTCAATGTAAATCGCGGCCCGAAATCGCAAAAAGTAGTACAGGAACTACTTTTTGAAATCGGTGCAGTGCCGCACATGCGGCGTCGCACCGATTAGGACGGTGTCATTGCCGACAATTGCCGGCAAATGCCGCCGATTTGAGATGCGATTTCACACGTGAAATCGCATCTCAAATCGAAGCAAATCGTACCCAGTGTGAACCTGGGCTAAAGTGGAAAAGATTCTCCCCCAAAAGTCCATACCAGACCCTTATCCGAGCACGCAACTTGGCAGGCCGCAGGAAACGAGGGGGGATGAGAGACAGCTGTTATATACTTTAGCTGAGAGCGGGGACACCCAGTGACGTGTACTGGTGACCCCACCCACCTCTGACGCCATAGGGGTTTCTGATGTGTTTCCTACTGTGACAGCTGTTATATAGGTGACACCATGGGGAAATGCCACGGGGCCATATGGTGATGTATACAGGTGACCCTGCCCCTCTGACACCACAGGAAACCTGAGAGAGGGACGGGGTCACCATTACACATCAGCAGGTGGTCCCACTCTCAGCTATATAACAGCTGTCACAGTGGGAGTAGCATCACTAGGTGGCCACCTCCCATGGGCTTTTCTGGGGGTTTTTTTGTTCCTGTCCCGAGATTAATTACATTGCTGATTTTTTTTTCTTTTTTAATAAAAAACTTGTCCCAAGCTGTCTCTTGTCTTTTTAAAAAAACAAAATACACTTTTTTTGCGAAATGGTAGGGGTACAATGTACCCCGTTACCAATTTACATGGGGGGCCGGGATCTGGGGGTCCCCTTGTTAAAGGGGGCTTCCAGATTCCGATAAGCCCCCCGCCCGCAGACCCCCACAACCACCAGGCAAGGGTTGTGGGGATGAGGCCCTTGTCCCCATCAACATGGGGACAGGGTGCTTTTGGGGTGACTCCTAAGCATGTGGCCTGGTACAGTTCAGGGGGAGGCGCTCTGGTATGGGTCTGGTATGGCTTTTTGGGGGGACCCCTATGCCTTTTTTTTTATTTGGCGCAGGGTTCCCCTTAATATTCATACTAGACCCGAAGGGCCTGGTATGAAATTAGGGGGACCCCCACGCAATTTTTTTATTATTATTTTGGTTCGGGGTTCCCCTTATTATTCATACCAGACCCAAAGGGCCTGGTAATGGACTGGGGGGAACCCATGCTGTTCTGTTCAATTAATTGTATCTGTTTTGCCGGTACCCGACAATTTATAACAGCCGTGAGTAGTTTTAAATAACTTTTTTCCTTTAGAAATCTCATTTTGCTGCAGGGACTGTTCTAAACACAGAAAAATGTGCCACTTTACAGGGGTACAATTGACACCCCCCAGGTACAACATTTAAAGGAATATTTCACTTTTATTGTTTCACTTTAAGCATTATTAAAATCACTGCTCCCAAAAAGACATCAGTTTTTAAAACTTTTTTTGCATTGATACATGTCCCCTGGGGAAAGACCCAGGTCCCCAAACACTTTTCATGACAATACCATGCATTTAAGCCTTTGAAATTAGCAGTTTTGGTTTTTCATGTTAGTGTCCCATAGACTTTAACGGGGTTCCGCGGCTTTTCGAATTTTCCCCAATCTCAGCATATTGTTTGGTGTTCACCAGAACATCCGAACAACCAAAATTCGGCCCGAACTTATGCTCGGTCCAAACCGTTCGCCCATGCCTAGTTATGACTGTGGAGAAGTGCCTAAGTAGACTAGAATCATCCGGATATATACTGTATGTTTAAAGGTGACACATCCACATTTTTTATAGGTTTCATATGTATTTTTCACGGACTGGTCACATGATATATATATAGATGAACTAATTCATATATTACTTACACACTAATGCTTCATGTTATTTAAAGGGACATATATTATTTATTTGTTTTGCTTTTGAATTGCACATATACCATTCACACATTATTATCTCATGTCATTTAAAGAGACAGTAACCATTTATTCACTTGGATTCTTCACTTGATATATTTATGTTTTGTGATATCATTTTTGTTGATTTTATGTATTGCTGTGTTTGAGCGCAGAACTGTTTTTACTATTTTACTGGGAAGGTCTGGTTTATCGACCATTTAGTACTAGCTGCTGTTTTATTTATTTTTAGCTGCTAACTGCTGACTTTTTTTCACCTGAAATTGGCAACTGCTTAGTGCCAAAGAGAGAGTTAGTGGAAGGGCATCAGAATTTGGGGCTATGGGGCACCATAATATATAGTTACAGCCCTGTATTGCAATCTCATACTCACTTGGTTTCAGCTTTCGAGAAGCTGGTTCCCACTGAATACCGAGGTTTTGCGCTAAGCTCTGTGCCAGCTGCTGTGCCATGGCCATCAGGAAACCATACTGCAGAAAAAAAACACACAGGGTAGAACAATTTTAAATTAATTTCCAGCCAAACCAAATTTATTTTGCGTTCTGATATTCTTGACAAGCTGCATCACATGCTAGCTTCTTATAAATCTCATGGAGTTTAGTGTTAAGATATTTCCACCAGAAATCCTAGCTCTTCCCAGCTACGCAACCTTTATAAAGTCAAATGATGGTAAAATTCTCTGGTGGAATCGATTATCAGTAACATAGGCAGATAAGTAGGGAGTTCAAGTGTTATATGGTATTTTGTGTCTGAAAGAGGGAGGAATTGCTGTGCTGAAATCCTGTTACTGAAGTCTCAGGTAATAATAAGAAGTATTGAGACTACTGCAATTAAAATCTCTTTAATCACATAAGCTCTAGGTTACCTCCCCTTCAGTCCATCATGAATGCTGCTGCCAGGCTCCACCTTACAAAGTGCTCAGCATCTGCAACCCCTCTCTGCCAATTCCTCCATTGGCTGCCACCAAAATACTATCAGTAACTTACAAAGCCATCCACAACTCTGCCCCCAGCTACATCATTAACCTAGTCTCAAAATACCAACCAAACCATTCTCTTTATTCCTCCCGTGACCTCCTACTCTCTAGCTCCCTTGTCACCTCCTCCCATGCTTGCCTCCAGGACTCCTCCCTAGCTTCTTTCATCCTGGCATTCTCTACCCCAATCTATCCTACTATCTCTTACTCTATCCACTTTTAGGCGATCACTAAAAACTTTTCTCTTGAGAGAAGCCTATCTTGCCTCCACCTAACAACTGTACTTTTATTTCCTCCATCAGCTCATCCCCCACAGTTATTACCTATTGTATTACTTGACCCTCCCTTCTAGATTGTAAGCTCTAACGAGCAGGGCCCTCTGATTCCTCCTGTATTGAAAAATTAGCTGTACACCAACATCCGTCCAACAGGTTTATTGAAAGACTGCCACCAGGACTAAAACAACGGACCAAGGGGTGACAACGTTTCACACATACATTGAGCTCCTTCAAAATCCACCAAAACATTGAAACATAGTTCGTTGTTTTAGCCCTGGTGGCAGTCTTTCAATAAACATGTTGGACGGATGTTTGTGTGTAGCAAATTGTTCTCACTTGGTCTACATGTTCACAGTTGCTAGCCAGAGCCAGAGTAGCGATCTGTTTCATTTCTCCTTGAATTATATCGTAAATATAACTGTACTGTCTGCCCTAATGTTATAAAGCACAGCGCAATCTGTTCAATCCTGTATAATAATAAGAATAATTACCAGGGCATTTTTTGCTATTCGGCACTGTGCTAATATTAACTTTTTTTTACACAAATATAGCTTTCTTTTGGTGGTATTTGATCACCACAGTTTTTTTTATTATTATTATTATTATTATCTAAACGAAAAAAGCAAAAAAGAAAATTAATATAATTTTTTTTTTTACTTTCTGCTATAAAACATGTTGAATCTAATTTCCTCATAAATTTAGACCAAAATGTATTTTTCTACATGTCTTTGGTAAAAAAAAAAAAAGCTACATCCCTGCTCCATGTACAGAGCCTTGTGTTGATAGTAAACACAAGGCTCTGTACTGTGATTCATTAAGCCGATCAGCAGGTCCAGGCCATAAATCATTTCCTGGACCTGCTGACTGACTTGTGCTGTACCGAATCACAGCACACATGGGGTGGAGGGCACACACACCCCACGCCCCGAAATGCCGGATCACGTAGAGTACATGTACATGATTCAGTGCAGAGCGACCTCCCTGATGCACTATTTTACAATGCGTCAGTCCGCAAGGGGTTAACAAGAACAAGGCAAAAGCCAGCCACGAATAGTTGCAATTTCTTCACAAGCGTACAAGTGTCACTCCCATTTTATTATTAACACTACTACTATACTACTACCACCAGGCCCAAAATCGCAGCTTCTTCTAATCATTGACAGACTTTATCTCCACCTATACCCTTAACAGCAAACACCTCTTGCTGCTCGAGGACTTCAACCTCTGGGCCAACTCCCTGCAAGACCCCGTTGCCGACGCCTGCATCGATCATCTTGAAGGATTAGGGCTACAACAACTAGTATGTGGGCCCACACATGCTTCAGGTTACACACTCGATCTTATTTTCAGACAAGATCTGGAAATAAAAATCTTGGAAAATGAACCGTTGCCATGGACAGATCACCATGCAATTAAATTCATTATTTCCGATTTCCCACCCTTAACTAAAACATCAAATCCAGTGACAGCACACTGGACTAGATGTCAGAAGAAGCTCCACTTGGAACTCTTCAAAACCACGTTAAGGAAAAAAATGAATACAATTCAGCTGAACCAAACGGCTGAAGAAACACTGGATACCATAAATACAGTCCTATTACAGTCAGCCGACTTAATAGCGCCGAAACGCAAAACCCGCATCCGGAAAAATAACTCCAGCTGGTTCAACAACCAACTGGCGTTACTGAAGCAAGAGCGCAGAAGGGCGGAAGCCGCCTGGAAAAGAAGCTCTCAGCATCTACAAAGCAACAACAAGAAAATACCACAAAGAAATCTTCAAAGCCAAGAAAAACGATTTTTCTAAGGCTATCAACAGCGCCCTTAATCGCCCCCGCGAACTCTTCAAGCTGGTCACTCAGACCATGAATCCAGGATGTCTTGAAGCCCCCAATTCGGACTCACAAGAATTTTGCAAGGAATTGTCGGATTACTTCATTAATAAAAATCGAGGGAATCCGGCAAAGCATTCGGCAAAATAATTCCCCCCTCATCCCTCCCCGAAATTATTTACACAACACCTGCAGTAATTCACCACAACCAGGTAAGTTCACGCTGGAACCTATCTCTATCAATGACACTAATAATATCATCGGTAATTTGCGTAACAGCACCGCGCCGAATGATACCATCCCCACTAAACTGCTGAAGGAATGTGCCGACATCCTCGCACCTCCTATCACACAGCTTATCAACCAATCTTTCAGGGAAGGCATAGTGCCCTCCCAATTGAAGGAGGGTATAATTCGACCCATTTTGAAGAAATTCAATCTAGACCCCAAGGATCCACTCCACCGTCGTCCAATAACAGGCCTAAATGTACTCTCAAAGGTAATGGTAAAAGTAGTGGTACAACAGCTGCAACAGCATCTAGATACCCACAACCTACTTGATCCATTTCAATCGGGATTCCGGCCTAGACACGGGACGGAAACCGCATTGCTCAAAATATGGGACGACGCTCTCGAGGCCGCAGATGAAGGAGAATCTTGTCTTCTGGTTCTGTTGGACCTAAGCGCAGCCTTCGACACAGTAGACCACAAGCTTTTATTGACTCGGCTAGCTGAAGTAGCCAGAGTCGCAGAAGGCGATTTATCTTGGTTCTCCTCTTTTTTGGAAAACCGATCGCAAATAGTGAAGTTAGGACCTTTCACTTCTGAGAAACGCACATTATCGTGCGGAGTCCCTCAAGGATCCCCCCTGTCGCTGGTGTTATTCAACATCTATCTTTGCCCTCTTTTTGAGATTATTAGCAGCCAAAAACTGCTTTACCACTCATATGCAGACGACACGCAACTGTATTTTCGCATTTGCAATAAAAAGGATCATCACCCCAATCTAGAGACATGCCTCTCTTTGATAGAGGACTGGATGACAAAAAATTATCTTAAACACAACGGAGCGAAAACAGAACTTCTCCTGTTTCACGCCAAGCGTATGATTCAACCTGCAACAACCTGGACCCCCCCCGTCCATTCTGGGTGAAATTATCACCCCTAGCGACAAAGTCAAAAGTCTTGGGGTCATCTTCGACTCCTACATGACAATGGACGCACAAATAGGGTCAGTAGTCAGCAGTTCTCATCATCTGCTGCGCCTACTATGCAGACTTACTCCTTTTATTCCCAAGGAAGACATAGCGGTCGCGGTGGGAGCAATTGTAAACTCAAGATTGGACTATGCAAATGCCCTTTACCTCGGACTCCCCAAGTACCAAATCGCTTGTCTACAAGTCGTTCAGAATACAGCCGTCAGACTTGTGATGGGAAAAAAAACCTGGGAATCAATCTCACCTTCGCCGAGATCCCTTCACCGGTTACCAGTAAAAGACAGAATTACTTTTAAACCACTCTGTCTAACGCATAGATGTATCCATGGGAATGCACCCTATTATCTAAGCTCATAATCCCAATCGCATTTTGCGATCCACCAATCAAAATCTCCTCCAGATAGCGAAAGCCAACTACAAGTCCAAAGGAGAAAGGAGATTCGCGGTCCAAGGTCCCAGACTATGGAACGCTTTACCAACCAGCATTCGGTTGGAGGAGAACCACTTAGCGTTCAGGAGAAAGATCAAGACTCATCTCTTTTGATACCAAAGGAGACAGGAACAACAAGCGCCCAGAGGCGATTAAGTTCGCATGTGCTGCGCTATATAAGTTTTCATTCATACTACTACTATTAAGGCTACTACTACTTCTATTACTACTATTATTTCTGCTACTAATAATAACGCTACTAACAATACAAATAATTTAGTTGCACACATGGATCTGATAAGCTGGACCTATGCTTTTAAGCCCATGTGAAATCGCATCTCAAATCGGCGGCAATTGCCGGCAATGACAACGTCCTAATCGGTGCGACACCGCATCTGCGGCGCTGCACCGATTTCAAAAAGTAGTTCCTGTACTACTTTTTGCGATTTCAGGACGCGATTTACATTGACATCTGTGCAGAAACCTGCACAGATGTCTCCTAAATCGCGCCGAAATCGTGACTGCCAGAGGGAGTGAAATTGTGCGAGTTCAGCTGAAATCGCGCGATTTCACTCCCGCAGCCCAGTGTGAACCAGGGCTTACATTTATTAAATTATTTGCTGTCATTGTAGCCAGCTATTCTGATACAGCCACACTCTGACCACCATTTTCTGTTCAGACTTATGCAGTAGTGATGTTATGTAAAGTGTCATGGCCCATAGCAACCACTCCAAGATCATTATTCATACCTATAAGTCCTCTCTAATGCCATCAGTATGTGATCATTATAATGACTGAATAAGTGAGGACATATTATAGAGAAGATAATGTCCAAAACTCAGTAAGTCGCGTCTGTTCAAATGACCAGAAAAGAAACACTGAACCTAGCGCACAATGGCTGTTAAAAAGAGACACTGGAATTAATCTGTCTCTATAAAAAGGTCAGCAGTAAAAGCAGCTGTTATAAAGTAAAATATGTATAAAGGGTTATGTACACAAAATTAATGTTCTAAAAGTATCATCAATCTATAGCACATTAACAGCGCTAACTAGTAGGTTCATAAACTGATCTCAGAACCTGAAAATGTGAATTAACACACCCTGCTTTGGGAACCACAAGTAATACCAGAAAAATGCATGTGAACGCATGCATATGAGCGCATGTAGATCTTAAATCATGGGTTATGCCTTAATCTAGATAATCATGAGCTGGCATGGGTATGCAACCTTGTATCAAAAATACACGCGTTCTAGTCACTACAGAATGAATATGTAAGTGC
Source organism: Rana kukunoris (assembly GCA_029574335.1). Classification (NCBI taxonomy): domain Eukaryota; kingdom Metazoa; phylum Chordata; class Amphibia; order Anura; family Ranidae; genus Rana; species Rana kukunoris. The sequence goes on along the minus strand of CM056054.1, from coordinate 137,188,921 downwards.
TACTGTAAATGCATATGTAATTATAATAAATTTACCATAAAATAAAATAAAATAATAATAATAATGATATGACATATATAAAATGGCATATATAAAAGATATACCAAGATATGGAGAGCTCCTAAATCTATAGGTTCCTGCAATTTAGGCTTGCATCAATAAACAGAAAATTTGCCTCGACGGGATCCCCCAAGAGGACCTCACTCACCAAATAGATGAGATAGTTGTGCAGTCAGACACCTGTTGTTTCACAAACGGTTGAAAGGCTCCTCTCAAACTCCACTCATCTCTGGTCAATGTAAAGTGCAGTTTTAGTAAGAAGTCCTCCAGTCCTTCCCTGCAGACACAGCCTCACTTCCATACTACTCACTGTCATATCATTATTATTATTATTTTATTTTATTTTATGGTAAATTTATTATAATTGCATATGCATTTACAGTAGCACTTACATATTCATTCTGTAGTGACTAGAACGCGTGTATTTTTGATACAAGGTTGCATACCCATGCCAGCTGATGATTATCTAGATTAAGGCATAACCCATGATTTAAGATCTACATGCGCTCATATGCATGCGTTCACATGCATTTTTCTGGTATTACTTGTGGTTCCCAAAGCAGGGTGTGTTAATTCACATTTTCAGGTTCTGAGATCAGTTTATGAACCTACTAGTTAGCGCTGTTAATGTGCTATATATTATAGAGAAGGTATATAGGAGTTGGGGTGTTTTGATGTAGGTGAGGGATTATGAAAGTTAAGGAGTTTAGACACAGGAAGCAATTTAGTAAGATGTTTGCTGCAAGGTGAGTTATAGGGTTTGGGGGTATTAGGTCTTGGGCAGTACATTTAAGACAGGAAATCAGGAACAGTCAGAGGAGCCCAACAATATTGGCTTAAAAAACTGATCAATCAGGGCCAGGCCAAGGTAGAGGCAGGGAAGCCTCTCACTTTGGGCACTGTGGTGGGGGAGTCAAAAATGCCTTTTGGACAGCATTATCATTAACTTTTTTTTTATAATTAGCTTTTTCAGTAGGGAAAGGTTTATTAACCATATTAGAGGTTGTGTGAAGACACAGGGGACAGCAAAAATGGTTGTCACTGGTTGTCAAGGATAGTCAGTGGTGCTCCTAGATGTCACAGAATGATCTAGGGTATACTAGAGTCACAAGTTACACAGGGGTGCACTGGAGTAATTGGATGACACATGATCTTCTGGGTTGCAGTGGAGTCATACAGAGACACACTGAGATCACTGGGGCACACGAGGAGCAGAAGTACAGAGAATACTGGCAGCAGAAGAATAATGAAGAACACAGAGGACTTAAAGTGGAGTTCCACCCATAAATGGAACTTCCATTCCACTTTCCACTTCACTTGGTGATCTATGCCACTTCCAGCACCTGCTCTGTACCCCCCACTGTGTTCTGGGAGACACACAGCTCCATGCACAGTAGGGAACCGGGAAGTGAAGCCTTATGCCGCGTACACACGATCATTTTTTGTGATGAAAAAAAACGACGTTTTCTGTGAAGTAAAAAACAACGTTTTTGAAACGTCACTTTCAAAGACGATGTTGCATACACACCATCGTTTTTTTCACAAAAAGCGAGGTTACGTTCACCACTCTTTTCCATTGAAGCTCGCTTCATAACTAGCTTCTGGGCATGCGCGGGTTGAAAAACGTCGTTTTAAAAAACGACACAAAAAATTCAAGCATGTTGGAATTTTTTTTTGGTCGTTTTTCTGAAGACAAAAAACGACGTTTTGCCCACACACGATCAATTTAAATGACGTTTTAAAAAACAACGTTTTTTTTCATCGCAAAAAACGACCGTGTGTACGCGGCATTAATGCTTCACTTCCTGATTCCCTTACTGAGTACAAGTATGGTGGTGGCAGCAGCCAATCCACGAGTGGCAGATTGGCTTTGGTTGCCGACATCGCGGGTGCTCTGGACAGGTAAGTGTCCATATATTAAAAGTCAGCAGCTGCTGTATTTTAAGATTTTTTTTGTGGGAACTCCGCTTTAAGGCAAGCACAAGGACACGGGTAACAATACTACAGCAGTGGGGATAATGGAGCCATGCCTCACCTCTCTATTTAAGCCAGTACCAAGAGCTGTTTTCTGATTGACCACTGTGCCAATAAAGAGAGGTAAGAGGTAAGACCCGGAAGTGTCTGTGGCCCCATAGGGATGGGAGACACAGCGCTAAACCACAGGACGGATGAATGTTACCACTGCGGTGGTAGAAATTACCCTCTAAACGTTTTATAAAAATATTACCTCATTCACTCCAACACCTCTAGGAATCGAGCACACTCCTCCAAAATAGCTCATACTGCTCCTCTTGTAATGGAAATTTCCATTCCTAATGTTAAGAAAATAAACACATATTTATTGCATGAAATGGAAGTGATTTAGATGTCAGAAACTTCATAATATCTTTTAAACAATAATATATTTGAATTTCACTTTGCCAAAATTTTTTATAATTTTTAGGTACATACAAAAGAAGATGTACGGCATCAGCGTGTTGTTTAATATAATTCTGTCTGTACTTGGAGAAGTCATGTAACATCTTCAGGGGGTCAGGGCCAATTGTTATGCGGTCCTTATCCGTCCACGTCTCTACGGCGACCAGAACCACCCGAGTGTTCAGCTGTTCTTTATAAATCTACAAAATGATAATAGTAAAAATGATCAATAAGACTTTGTTACTATAAAAAAGGTAATGCTGAGGAAAGTGGAGTGTTGTGCAGATATTATCAAACTATAATATTTATTGGCAGTTATTATTATTCAGGATTTATATAGCGCCAACAGTTTATGCAGCGCTTTACATCAGGGAAGACAGTACAGTCACAATACAAATCAATACAGGAGGGATCAGAGGGCCCTACTCGTTCAAGCTTACAATCTAGAAATGTATAAAGCCAACAGAATAACTTTTTCTACACAAACAGGAGGTCGACTAGTTACAAACATCTGACTTACAAATGACTCCTAGTTACAAATGGAGGGAGACAAGAGGAAATCTACCCCTAGGAAGAGAAATTCACTCCTATGAGTTATTATGGGAAAAGGGTACCTCTATTGATGCTTTATCACCAAACCTGGTTCCAACAACAAACCCAAATTTTCAAAATCCATTTGTCATTGGGACAGAATGTGAGGTGAAATCTTCTGAACGGGGCACAGACAGCAAAACAAATGTTACAGGGGTGTTACCCCTTCCCTGTGCTTTTTGAGCTGGAGCTACACTTTAAAAGTTTACCTGTTCCGACTTACAAACAGATTCAACTTAAGAACAAACCTACAGAACTTTGTTTGTAAGCCCGGTAACGCCTGTGTATGAATGTTATACAAACTGGACAATTAACAGTCTTGAAAGACTACGAAGGAACAAGTAGTTTAAGTCTTACCAGTGCACTAAAGATAATAGAAGTGCCCAACTGGCCATTTGGTGATATCATCATCTACTGACAAATGCAGTTACGGTACTAGCTACTGTCCAGTCTGTCTGATGTTTGGTCACTGCTGATCTCTTAGGCCTCGTACACACGAGGGGATATGTCCGCTGAAAACGGTCCGATGGACCGTTTCAGCAGACATCTCCGCTCGTGTGTATGGGCTAGCGGACAGATTTCTCCACCCGACAGATTTCAAAGCATGCTTTGAAATCTATCCGGTGGGAATCTGTCCGCCCGACATGTCTGCTGGTTAGTACACTTACCAGCAGACATGTCGTCCCCCACCGCCGCCGCGCCGCTGCCGAATGGATTCGGCGCATGCGCGGAAGTGTTTAACTTCCTGGTGCGGTGACGTGGCGGTGACGTGGCGCGGTCAAAGTCACCGCCGCGTCACCGCCACGTCACCGCGCCGTCCGGCGGCGGGGAATTTGATCCAATGGTGTGTACACGCCATCGGATCAAACTCCCGATCAGACATATCCGATGGAAATGGTCCGCGGACCGTTTTCATCGGATATGTCCGATAGTGTGTACGAGGCCTTAGGCCGCATACACACGATCGGTCCAAACCAATGAAAACGGACTGAAGTTCAGTTTCACAGGTCCAAACCGACCTTGTGTACGCCCCATCAGTCCGTTGTCCTTCAGTCCAAAAATTTAGAATTTGCTTTAAAATCGGACCGATGAACGCCTACCGATCGGTCAAAACCGATGGTTAGTACGCAAAAGCATCAGTTCAAAACCCGCGCATGCTCAGAATCAAGTTGACGCATGCTTGGAAGCATTGAACTTCATTTTTCACTGCACGTCGTTGTGTTTTACGTCACCGCGATGGACTTGATCGGTTCTTGAACTGATGGTGTGTACGCACATCAGACCATCAGGCCGCTTCAGCGGTGAACCGATGAAAAAGGTCCGTCGGACCATTCTCATCGGACGGACCAGTCGTGTGTACGCGGCCTTAAAGAAAAAAAAACAGTCAGGTTTAAAGTGGCCTTATCTGTTATTGCATCTGGCCTGTTTGTGGGCCCTGTGGTCACCATTAAGATACTCATAAAAATCAGTTGATCCTCAGTAGATCTGGATGACTTTAGTGGATGTGGCAACAAACCTCACTTTTTTTGGATGAGACTGGACAGCCTAGCCAACTGAACTTACGTAAACATCAGTAAACATCAGTGGTGCCTTCCCATCCGACTGCATTGACATAAACATTAGACATGTGCGGTTTGTTTCGTTCTGAATTAATATTCAAACACATTTTTGTTATTTTGAGATTCGGATATATCCAAATACCCAAATTGCAGTATAAATGCAGTTTACTGAATGCTCTGAATAAGGAAACTAAATTCATCAGAATTTTGGAAATTCAAATTGAAATTCAACTAAATTTTACATCGAATTCCATTTGAATTTGAACTGTAAACATTTTTCTAAGATCAAAGACTGTGTGTGTTATTATTGTAACATTAAAATAATGCTGTTTTTGTTAAGCCAAAGATGATTCATTGTAATCATTTGATGAAGATGTTCCTTTTGTTTGTTCACTTTGCCACATTTAAATTGAAAAAATATTAAATTTTGGCTTCGACCAATTCAAAATGTATCAATTTAAATGTTTCGAATCAAAACAAATCTGTAAATTCAAAAAAAAATCTGAATACAAATTCCAAATACAAATCTCGAATACGAATTGATCAAATCAACAGAATTTAGGGAAACTAAATAACTAGATTAAGAAATCTAAATGAAACAAAACAATTTGGGCCAGATTCATAGAGCAATTACGCCTGTCTAACTGGGGTTAGACAGGAGTAATTTCAAATTTTGCGCGCCGTATCACTAGTTTGAATCCTCAAACCATGATACGGCGGCTTCGGGCTTCGATCCGAGAGGCTTACGTCTTCGTAAGCCTTCGGATCTACGCTGCCATCTATTTGCGGCCGCTGGGAGGAGTTCGCGTCGTTTTGATGCGTCGGGATATGCAAATGTTTTTTTACGGCGATTCCCGAAGATACGAGTGGTCGTCGCAATCGCTTTCGTCTATTTTTTTGTACGTAATGTTAGAGCAGCTTTTTGCTGCTCTAACGTTACGTAGCCCATGTTAAGTATGGCCGTCGTTCCCGCTTCGAATTTTTATTTTTTTTATTTTTGTTTACGTAACTCGTTTGGGACTAGGATCGCCCGTAAAAGACGCTACATAAACAACGAATGACGTCACAACGTGATTTCGCGCAATGCACGGCGGGAAATTTGGGAACGGAGCATGCGCAGTTCGATCGCCGTGGGAACGCGCCTATTTTAAATGATTCACGCCCCCTACTCGCGCAGATGGATTGCGACGGGAGAAATACACTACGCCGCCGTCGTTTACTGGACAAAATCTACCTGAATTCCACGTAGAGCCAGGTAAAAAACGGCGGCGTAGTGTATTTCTGATACGCTACGATAATCTATTTCTATGTGAATCTGCCCCTTTTTTTTCATCATGCACATGTCTAATAAACATGAAAATTCAGGCAGTGTACACGTTTTGAAAAGATCTTTCAACAGAAATGTCTTCCCGTTCAGACCTTAAGCCTCATACACACGATCAGACTTCCATCTGACTTTTCCGTGGATTTTTGTCCGAATGGGCGTAGGCCGTGAACTTGGTCTGCATACACAAAGCAGAACAATTTCAGCCAACCTTCACCAAATCACATGGTTTTTCAGCTCTTTACCACCACCTTGGGCAACTTCTGCTATTGTTTTCTGATCTTTAGCATTGGTTCTGAGCATGCATGTTTGTACTTTGGGCTTTAGTGTACACACGATAGGATTATCCTCCATCGGACATTTGGAGAGCATTCACAGCAAACATTTGTGCGTTGAAAAAACTAAAATAATTGTCTGATGGAGTATACACACAGTCGGATTGTCTGATAAATCACGTCCATCGGACCGTTGTTGTCAAAAAGTCTGATCATGTGTATGGGCCTTCACATCCATGCCTCTGATATCAATTGACCCACTAAGGCCGCGTACACACGGAGGGACATGTCCGATGGACCGTTTCCAGCTGAAATGTCTCCTCCGGATTTTCATCCGACGGCATGTACACACCATCGGATCAAAATCCCCACCGGCAGACAGCGCGGTGACGTGGCGGTGACGTTGACGCTGATGCCGCCACATCACAACACCAGGAAGTAAAAAACTTCCACGCATGCGTCGCATCCTTTCGACGCTTGTGCGTGCAGATATGTCCGCTGGTTAGTGTACTAACCAGCGGACATATCCGACGGACATGTCTCCGGCGGACAAATTTTAAAGCATGCTTTAAAATTTGTCCGCCGGTCAGACATGTCCGCTAGCCCATACACACCGTCGGACCAGTTTCAGAGGACAAATTTGATCGTGTGTATGCGGCCTAACATTTCCTTTTTTAGTGGAAAGGCACATTTGGTGCCTCAAATGTTTGACCTGTTCCTGGGTATATTTGACCCGATAATTAAAAAAAATGGCACCACTTTTCCCCTATCAGCTCTAGTGTTTGAGATACAGCAATGCCATTTATATAGTATTCACTTTGGCCACCTGTCAAAAAAATCTAAAAAGATAAGTTGATTTATGCATAACACCATTGTGAAGTAGCCATAACTTCTATGGTGCTCAATCTGCAAAAATTAAATGTTGTGAGTGGTAATATTTTTACAACTCCTATATACGATCATAACTATAAGACAGTTAATAAATTACCATTTAGAATCCAATGTTGCCAATTTTAAATTACAGCTAGAAATACATAAACACTTCTACCAAACTAAGAAACAGAAGTGTTGATCAGCAATATATTTTCAAAAAACGGACTACAAAATGATATGCATTTGACCATATTTAAGAAACTAGAGTGGATGCAGTTCAGGCAAAGCAATTATCTGAATCAGCATCCCAAAAAATCCTAAGAACAGGTCTAAAAAGAAAGGCACCAAAAAAAAAAAAAAAAATAGTTGGGCTGTAAATTGCTTCCATTTTTTTTTGTTAGTTGTTTTTTTTTCATGCCGAAAAGTGATCATGTGTACGCAGCATTACAGTCATTACCCTAGGGTCTCACATTTCCAGCTGCATTACCCAGTTAGTTTACATTACATTACAGATAATGAAATAGCTTTTTTAAGAATCCTCTGAAGTAAGAGTGAGACTCCAAGGACTTGTTGCGACTACATGTGAAAGATTTTGATACCAGAACACTGCTAAATAAAATGCGCTAAAGGGTGATTCAGATTTACATTTATTTTCAATTTTGGTTTTGGGTGTGCACAATTAAAGCAGTGTTAAACCCAAAAGCAAACATTTATTATATTGCAGTGTACAAATTCTTTAAATTCTTAGATGTGATGGCTGCATTCATTTTCTTCCTTCTCCCTAATTTCCCAGGCTTGGCTGGGAACAGCGGAAGCAATTGACTTCCGCTGCTGTCAGTCAAATCTTGTAAGAAGGGAGCTGAGGGGGGGAAAGGGGGACCAAGCCTCGATGTCTGTGTCTATGGACACAGGCAGTGAGACTCAGGAGTGAGCCTGCAGGTGTGCCACCATAGGAAGAAGCTTCCTATGGTGGCACACTAAGAAGAGGAGGAGCCAGGAGCAATGGCGTTGAACCCAGTAAAAGGAGGATCAGGACTGTTATGTGCAAATTCTTTGCACAGAGCAGGTAAGTATAGACCTGTTTGTTATTAAAATAATAAAATAAAATTGCTTTTACATTCATTTTAGCATAAGTTAATAAACGTATAACTAAAGTGCTCACTTGATAAATCGGCCAGGCAATACTGTATCACAGCAATTATACTTGTCTAATCTTTGCCACTGGGGCATTTATCTTATTAATATTCTTTAAAAAAAGCCATTACTTCTTCTTATCCTACTGATCTAAGCAAGCATAATTTTCTCCTTTAGGCTGTTTATAAAAAAGTGACTATAGATCTTAAAACACTATTGTAAGTGACGTGCTTACCTGATCTGCCTTATGGGATCGAGGTACCTTTATGTGTATAGAAAATCTACCAAACCATGGCAGACATCTCCTTGCCAGGTTCATGATTGTTTTCTTAGCTATTGTTTTCCAATCGCTAGGCATGTCTGCTAATCTCTCTCCCTCCCTTTCCATAAACACTAGTATGCACGCATGTCTAATGTAAGTGAGTAAGATTGTACCAAGATCCTTCATTAGTCATTCATCTTTTTAAATTTTGTGTGAGTTTTTGTGCTTCAGTTTATTAATTTTCACATATATTTTCATTAGTTAATATTAATATATTTGCATACAGTTACTGTTAAGTTTAGCACACGCACATTATTATGACTAGAGTACATAAAGCCATAGGAATATTGTGTTTTTACTTGTAGCTTATAAGCTAATAAGAGTTTATTCAAAACCTGTGCTCAGAGCACAATTTCAAATACAAAAACTGTAGACTCACCTTTCCATAATTTTCCTTTTCTGGTGTATCTCCATGGCAGCATACAATGGGTTGTGGCTTAGTCCCCATTGTATGCTGCCATGATGCGCCAGGAAGACTAAAAATTGTATGCTCACCGTTCTGTAATTTTCATCTGCTGGTGTATCTTCATGGCGGCATATAATGGAGGCGGAGCCACAACCCATTGTATGCTCCCATGATGTGCCAGGAAAAGTGATTTGTTCACATCCCACAATGTATGGCAGACTTTCCAAAAGTCTTTCTCCAGACCAAAAATAAATACAAATGACTTGGGGATCTTTACAGAATACACAGCAACAATGCTTAGGTAAACCTACTACCAATTTCCATGATTTGAACTACTTTCCTAATTATCTCAAATGTTTTTTTTTTTTATTATCTATGATAGTTAAGAAATTAAAAAGAGCTGCATTTGTTGTCTCATCAACTTGAAGAGAAGAAGATCTTTCAAAGCAAAAGATGTACCTGAATTAAAACATTTCACAAGCATGATATAAACACATCGGCTTTTATCAATGTCCTTTGATAATGTCAATTGCTCATAATAACCCTCATTAAAAATTGCTTTGAATTACAAGAGTGGAAGCACAAACAGAAAATCTTTACGCAAGCATTTAGTAAAAGTGGCACATGTGAGAACAAGAGCTTCTCATCATATGTATCTTATTATTAGTACAATTGCCTTGTAACTAATACAGATCCTTTGGATTGCTAGGTCCTATTTAATTACTTGAGGTCATTCATTTTACTCTTGTAAACTGCTTAAGGCCACTGTTCATTCAGGGAAAGTGCATAAGACACTCGGCAGCCAGGAGTTGCGGTCACTCAGACTGTGGAAGACTGGACAGAGGCTGTAATCTGACTCGGGACTACAGGCATGTTATAAATCAGTACAGTGTCCTCTAGTTGCTAAGTCAGAAGCGACCCAAACTGACCATGCCAAGACGAATGTGCTCCTGTACTTGGTGTCATCAGTAACACACAATTGTTTTACGTTTTACATATACATTCTCCTGCTATTTTGTATTTTACCCTTATAAAGTAAACCAAAACCATGGACAAACGTTTAATATATTGCATGCAAACATACATCAGTTACAAGTGTGTAGTGACACAGGACAAGACATCTCACAGGGGAACTCTGTGTATTAATGCTGAGTAGACGTGCAATTCATTTTAGTACGAATATAAAGTTGGACACATTTTTGGTTATACAAATCTCCAAATTAAATAGTAATGAATTTAGTTGAAATTTGTTTAATTTTGTTCCCATATATATTTTATAACGAATTCCACATTTTCAGAACGATTCAAGTTCAGGTAGCTTGAAAAATGATCGACCAATTCAAATTTAGTGTGAAGAATAGCTGGTTGGTAAGGAGCGGTTCGGGAAGCTGGCTGCTGCGTCCTTAACCGATGACTCATCAGCTGTCAGCGAGCTTCTCCGCTGACAGATAAATGAAAACAAAAGAATTCCAGTAATGAAAAAGGTTATGGATTTTAAGAACCCCACGCCAAAATAAAAAATAAATAAACGGGAGTAGGCCTCCTCCAAAAGCCATACTTTAAAAAAAAAAAGGTGATTAATACCATAATTACTATGTACCCTTACTTATTCACTAAGGTGGGGGTGTGATCAAGGGTCCCCTTTGTCAAAGGGGATTCCAGATTCCAGTTAAGTCATCCCCTGCACCCCCACAACCACTGATCCAGGGTTGTGAGGAAGAGGCCTTTGTCCCCATCGACGTAGGGCAAGGTGTTTTGGGGGGGAATTTGGCCTGATATGGTTCAGGAGGGGGGTGCTCACTAATCCTTCCCCTTTCCTGGCCTCACAAGGGACCAGTATGGATATTGGAGCGCTCATTCTATTTGGGGGCTCATCCCACTTTTTTGGATTTTGGAGTGGGGTTCACGTAAAAATCCACACCAGACCCTCAGCAAGCCAGGAAAGGGGAGTGATGAGCAAGCACCTCACCCCCCTCATGAACCATATCAGCCCACATGCCTACATCATGGGGGGGGGGGTAGTGTTTTTTTTCTGCATTTTTCATTGCCGGCATTCTGTTGCTTACATTTCAGGTAAGGACACCGTGGCTGGCCTCCCGACCCACTCATTAACAACCACCTGATTTTCCACACAGAATTAGAATCGGTCGATAATTTTTCAACCAATCCGAATTCGAATTGTTACAAAAATCTGGAATTCATTAGGAAATGTATAAACTAAACTAGACAAATTTCGAAATGAATCAATTAAACAAAATAAGTAACATAACGAATCTATCCACATGTCTATTGCAGCACACAAGTGGCTTATCACTGATCCTTAATGATCCTGGAAGGGGAAATCAATGCAGCAACCACATCTAAACTGCAACATATAACATTTTTGCTCTTAAGTTTAGATATCCTGTTGAAGTGAGTAAATGTAATGGTTTCTTATATTAGGACTAGACAAATATATCTGATACATGGTGGTATTCTTCTTTCTCCACAGAGCAAAAAATGTTCAATTCACTAAGCTAATTACTAATCACTAATTATGTTAGTAATTTTTATTAGCAAGGGCCAATGGCAATACAAAAAAAACAGATGGCTGAAATGAACAATCGTTAATAAAAGTAGCACACTTTGGAATCAGCTCACTAGAGATATAAAACACAGTGTTTAAAATGAACAAATAATCAATTATTTATAAATCCAAAAATAATGTTGAAAAACAAAATCACAATAATTCTGGAAAAATTGTATAAGCATTCAAATCCTGTAAAACAATGCAAACATATTATAACACTGCAAAATATTCACAGCGCTTCTAATTTATTGATGTTTTGCACATATATTTGCTATTTGCAATTATTTTTATTTCTGAATATTTTCTTATTCTTTTAAATCACTGTATTTTACATGATTTTAAAAGTTTTATGACTTGGTAATATCTATTCAGCTGATATTATTTAGTTATTTTCCACTCTGTTAAATAGCATGTAGAATAGTAGAATTTTTTATTTTTTTAGTCATGTGTGATGTAAATAGCTTTTTATGTTGAACAGCTGGACAATAAAATGGATTTAGATTTGTTGCACGATAAGGCTCCCTGTACATGTATATATAATCTCTAGTCATACTGTCCCCAACAGGCTTATAAACATAGAAGTGTTCCAATAGATCGCTATCTAGATTTATAGCTCTATTTAGGCTTATAACATATTTGAGTAACATTAATATATTACTTTAAGCTTTGAATCCCTTGCTATGGTTTACCAGTCCATAGTACTTATGTAAGCACTGTTTATTTAATGCAATATGGCTGTAAATTACTGTTTTTGACGCATTAGCTGCCTACTATCAGCTGACATAAGACAGCCAGGTGGATTCAGTGTTTATTTACTTTTAGGTTGCTATTAGCTCTTTTCATTTGATGGCTGAATAAAATAAAATTGTGGGTGTTGCAATTTTTTGTCATACGATATTTGTGCAGCAGTTTTTCAAACGCAATGTTTTTTTAAAAACAAACACATGAATAAAATAAAAAAACAGAACACTAAAGTTAACCAATTTACATATGCGTGCAGAAGTAACATTTGGGGTCTATTAGTCCCCAAATCTCTCCTCTAACCTCTTATGCAGCCGATCAGACACAGATCGGTCTGATCGGCTGCTTTACTGGCCTCTGGTGGCCAGGTAAACAAAGGGGTGGATCCAAAAGTGACAAATTAATCGTCGCTCTTAGTTTCTAGTGTTACTGAGGGCAGCTATCGCCGCTGGCCACATCACTCCGGGGCTCCGTGATAGGACAGGGGAGCCTGGGAAAGGCAGCGGTGGTGACGGGAGAGAGTGGGACCCATTTGTACCACCCGCAGAAGAAATCTAGTCCCTTATTAGCCATTTGTATCAGTAATGCATGAAACAGAATAGCTGGCTAAATAAATTGATATGGGAATGATGCCTGAGGGTATCTATGGATGTCCTATGGAAAGCAAGTGGTTAAATAAAGGACTTGTCAGCAGTTTATAAAAAAAAAATGCAAATGAGTAGGGGTATGGCTATATGGGTGGCCAATATCTGGGAGCCCTTAATTGTCAGATTCAGAAAAGCCCCACCCACCCATGGAAACTCCCCGCCACCCCCACAACCACCACCCAGGGTTGTAAGGGAAGAAGCTCTTGTTCTACAGAGATGGACCTAGGGCTGGAGTGGACTCTGATTTGGGTTTTGGCCTCCTCAGTACCAGAGCAAACCATATAATGAGGCACTGAAGCCCAACCTACTAAGACTTGTGCCCTTCATTCCAAAAAAAGACACCACAGTAGTAGTAGTAGGAACACTAATAAACTACAAGCTTGATTATGCTAACTCCCTGTACTTAGGTCTCCCAAAATGCCAGATTGCCCATCTGGAAGTCGTCCAAAACACGGCAGCGCGACTGGTAACAGGCAAAAAACCCTGGGAATCAATATCCCCCACCCTGAGGTCCCTTCACTGGCTGCCCGTCAAGGACTGAATTACATTCAAGGTCCTCTGCCTGACGCACAAATCTGTACAAGGCATCGCCCCCCAATATCTATGTGGGAAAATAAAATACCACAACCCCAATCACGTTCTCAGATCAGCCAAACAAAATCTACAAAAGGCGTGCTACAAGAGCAAAGGAGAATGAAGATTTGCAGTCCAAGGACCCCAACTGTGGAACTCATTACCAACTCATTTACGAACGGAAGAGAATCAACAGGCCTTCAGAAAAAAACTCAAGACCCACCTTTTCTGAACACTAAATAGAAGGAAAATGGATGTCAATTGCCTTGAGGCGAGTCAGTTCGCATTTGTAGTGCTATATAGGTTATTCACTCACTCACTCACTTAACCTAACCACCGTGGTGCCACAAGGATAAAATGAAAGTGTTCTGATACTTTGCTCCCTCAGATCAGACAAGGTAGATCTGGTCCTGTTGTCCTCCTTAACATTGGGACATTGTGCTTTGCCAGGAAGGTTCCCACTGGCAAAGTACCCCCTCTCCCCTTTCTCTAGGTTGAGGGCACATTGCCTGGTATGGTTCAGGAGATGGAGCACACACTCTTTCCTGGCTAGTCAATCTGCATGCTTGCATAAGAGACTGATATGGATTGTCCCTCTTAAAATTCATACCAGACTCTTCCTTAAGGTGGGGGGGGGGGGGTTGCACAGGCAGTATCTTTTAATTTGTTTGCATGAGGTACACTTTATACTAGACCCTCATCATCAGGGACACAAGTCTGATATAAATGAAGGGAATACTCTAGGTTAATAACTAAAGACAAATCCACTTTGCACTACAAGTGCAAAGTGCACCTGAAATTGCACTAAAAGTGAGTACACCCCTCGCATTTGTGTAAATATGTTATTATATATTTTCATGTGACAACACTGACGAAATCATACTTTGCTACAATGTAAAGTAGTGTGTGTACAGCTTGTATAACAGTGTCAATTTGCTGTCCCCTCAAAATAACTCAACACACAGCAATGAATGTCTAAACCACTGGCAACAAAAGTGAGTACACCCCTAAGTGAAAATGTCCAAATTGGTCCCAAAGTGTCAATATTTTGTGTGGCCACCATTATTTTCCGGCACTGCCCTAAACCTCTTGGGCATGGATTTCACCAGAGCTTCACAGGTTGCCACTGGAGTCCTTTTCCACTCCTTCATGGCGACATCACGCAGATAGTGGATTTTAGAGATATTGTGCTCCTCCACCTTCTGTTTGAGGATGCCCCACAGATGCTCTATAGGGTTTAGGTCTGGAGACATGCTTGGCCAGCCCATCACCTTTACCCTCAGCTTCTTTAGCAAGGCAGTGGTTGTCTTGGAGGTGTGTTTGGGGTCGTTATGTTGGAATACTGTCCTGCGGCCCAGTCTCCAAAGGGAGGGGATCATGCAATATGTCACAATACATGTTGGCATTCATGGTTCCCTCAATGAACTGTAGCTTTCCAGGACATTCCCACCACCATGCTTGACTGTTAACAATACACATTTGTCTTTGTACTCCTCACCTGGTTGCCGCCACACACGCTTGACACCATCTGAACCAAATAAGTTTATCAGACCCCCCCCCCCCCCCCCTCCATTTATCCAATTTATAGAAGCTGTACAACAATGAATGGAAGATCGGCGATTTATTGAAAGGTCCGCCTGCTCCATTCATAGAGCACTTTTCACTTTGGGAAGCTTTAGTATAGCTTTCTTGAATAGAGGAGGGATGGGGAAAGGGTGGCCTTAGTTGCTTCTTCCATTAGCTGCCCATTGAAATGTATTAGAAGAGACAGCTATATTATGGTTGTGTAAAATACCAGCATGCGCACTAGATAAAAAAGGGTCCTGCACCATTTTGGTGCAAATGCAATGTGATTTCTGCCATACAAACTGTATGGCTGTATTCGCATTCACAGACATCGCATGTGATGGGCACAGCAATGTGATGCGACTCACATGCAATGTCTGGCATTGCATATGTGTGAACCTAGCATAAATCACAGTTAATAGGGTTGATGTACTAAAACTGAAGAGTGCCAAATCTAGTACAGCTCTGTACAGAGACCAATCAGCTTCCAGATTTTTTTTTGTCAAAGCTTAATTGAACAATTTTAAGTTAAAAGCTGATTGGCTACCATGCACAGCTGCACCAGATTTTGCACTCTCCAGTTTAAGTAAATCAACCAGTGTGTCTTTAACCTTTCAGACCTTACAGTACTAACGCAAACATTTTTTGCTAATAATAAATAAGACATCATATAGTATTTACTTACTGAATCCACCACATTCACTATTGATTTAGCAAAATTGCTGGTATGCATGTGAGAAGAACGTTGTTTTTTATACTGAAAGAAAAGAAAATGCAAGTAAGTTTTGAGATGAGCTCTAGTATATGTGATACACAATCTCAGTACTCTGCTTTGTGTTTCATGTGAATAAAGAGTTACAAATGCAACACTGCCACCACCTGGTCACAAGAAATGTTACAACAGAGCTTTGCAGAGTAATACAAGGTTGTGAGAAAGACATACAAAATGAGCAAAGGCTCATGATGATGGGTGTTCTTGGCAAATGCTGTGTTTGTGGCTATTTGAACACAATCACATTCATTAAAAAATTCATGAAAAACACAACGTTTGATAAGAAAAGGCCTGATTTGCTGCATTTCAAATGTATCTCAATAGGACATGTTGCATCTGAAGAGACACTGGGGGTTATTTACGAAAGGCAAATCCACTTTGCCCTACAAGTGCAAACTACAAGTGCAAAGTGCACTGAAAGTGCAGTTGCTATAGATCCGAGGGGGACATGCAAGGAAAATAAAAAAAAACAGCATTTTAGCTTGCATATGATTGGATGATAAAATCAGCAGAACTTCCCCTCGTTTCAGATCTACCCCTCAGATTTACAGCGACTGCACTTCCAAGTGAACTTTCAGTGCATTTTTAATTGCACTTTGCACTTGTAGTTTGCACTTGTAGTGCAAAGTGGATTTGCCTTTCGTAAATATCTCCCATTGTGCAATGCAAACCATTAAAAAATATTATCGGTACACAAGCACACACCAGTTTACAAAGTATTACTACTACCTTTCAATTTCCTGCAGAATTAATAATTTTCCTTTTGTTATCTTTTTTTACTGTTAACGTGCACGGACACACACACACACACACTGGATTCAACTTGCATATCAGGAACATTTAAAATTTAAGCCTCAGTTGTTAGTATTTTCTGCCATCTAGTGGACAAACTGGAGTAAAGATGATGCTATTTATTGCGTTCAAATCTGAAATACTACTTGTTAAAACAAGATTTAAGCAAGTGATTTCCAAATTAAATCTGAAAGTCACAAATAGTATTATATCATAACTAGCAAAGAAACCAAATTCTATGAAAGTTGGTGGCTAATGCGTTGCAACATTCTGCATGTCAGGAATGATAGTTAGATTTCACGTGCTGTGATACCTGTGGGTAGTTTTTTACACTGCCAGGATACATAGTAACATGAACCAACTATTACAGATCATGGGTCCTTTCAATGGGATAGATTTACTAACGGTAATCTGACTGTACCCATTGCACTCTATTCCCCCACCCCAGAGCTCAGTGAATTAAGTGAAGCTCTGCACATCATCCAATCATGTGCAAGCTAAATGCTGTTTTTTTTTTTTTAGTTTTCAAAGCACATGATTCGGTATTCTTTGAAAAGTGAAATATCACTACATTCACTAAGTTATGGGGAAAATTCCCTTGTAAAGTGAACATCCTATTTGCCTTTAGTATATTAACTACAACCTCATATTTATTGATTTATTTGAGCATACTGTATATCAGGGGTGTCCAAAATTTTTTCAAAGAGGGCCAGATTTGATTAAGTGAACATGCGTGAGGGCCGACTATTTGGCCTTACATTCTTTGAACCATTAAAATTTGGTCTAAGTGTGTTCGTCCGAGCACTAATACACTGCCCAACAAGAATTCACTTGCCTTTGTGGCTGTGTGTGGTGAAGAGATGAGCTTGGGCGTGTTATTTGGATATACTGTATATATTTATTTTGTGGCCCCAACAAATCCCAGAGCGCTGCTAGGACTAAGGATGAGCTTGGGCGTGTTATTTGGATATACCGTATTTATCGGCGTATAAAACATGCACAGGCTTACCATTGCAATGAATGCAGCCTTACCATTGCCATGAATGCAGCCTTACCATTGCAACCTCACTATTGCAATCAATGCAGCCTCACATGTGCCATAAATTAGGGTTGCCACCTCATCCCTTTAAACCCGGACACATATGAATTACACAGGTTCTGAGGCTAATTTAATACAGATAAGGTACCAAGTGAGTTTAATTACCACCATAATCAGCCACAGAACCTGTGTAATCAATATGTGTTCGGGTTTAAAGGGATGAGGTGGCAGCCCTACCATAAATGCAGCCTCACATGTGCCATAAATGCAGCCTCACCATTGTCATCAGTGCAGCCTGAACGATGCCCATCTGCAGCCTTAGAGGACAGAGGGAGGGGGGCGGGACGAGTGCCGACAGATTACAAACAGGAGAATCTCTTGTTTACCCTGTGGCCTCTTTAATACAAAGTCCCGCTTACTATGATAGACAGAACAGTCGGCCAATGGCATCCCAGGAGACGGGACTTCCAATAGATATGCTGCTGAGTAAACAGGAGATTCTCTTCATGTAATCTGACGGTGCTCGTCTTGTCCCCTCCAAGGCAGCATTAATAAATACAGTATATATCTTTTGTGGCCCTGGGGGCCACAAACAATCTATATATATCCAAATCCCCAGATGGGCCATATTAAATTAACAGGGGGCCGCATTTGGCCCCCGGGCCGGACTTTGGACATGCCTGCTGTATATGTTTAATAGTTGACCGATGTTGGTTGCAAGGCAAATTTTATGTAAATGTTCAGTCGTGTGATATCATTTACATGTGTTACATTTTTTTTAACTCAAGTGATAAAAATAACAATTTGCTGGAACTCATATTTGAGTGTTACACCTATACAGTATAACAGTGTTACACACAGACAATATTTCAGTGTTACACTCATACTACAATATAACAGGGTTACATACATAGGGCCAGATTCAGGTAGATGGGAGCATCTTTGCTCTGGAGTAACGCTTCTCATTTACGTTACTCTGCCGAAATTTTAGGAGCAAGTGCTGTTATTCATGAAGCACTTGCTCCTAAAGTTGCGGCAGCGCATCGCAAATGAGCCGGCGGAATTCAAATTGGGCGGGTACGGGGCGTGTATTATTAAAACTAAGCGCGATCCCGCGGCGAACGTACTGCGCATGCGTCGAGTGTCAATGCATCCCAGTGCGCATTCTCCAAATTCTGTCAGTGAACGTCAATGACGTCACATCCCCATTCATGAAAGTTTTACGCAAACGACGCGATTTTTTTTTTTCCGACGCGATGACGACGCCTATACTTAACATAGGATACTCCACTAGGGGGCTGCTTTATCTTTACGTCGCGTATCGCTTCCGGAAACGTCGTAAAGTCACTGCGTCGCGCCCGAAAAAGATCGTGAATTTCCGACTCCCGCTGATTAACATATTTTTTCAGCGTTAATCAGCGGGAACGCCCCGGCGCCATTTTTAAGTTGAAGTAACGATGCGATGGCGAAATTCAACCCGGCGTTTCTTGTTTTCTGGTTACAGAAAACAAAAACGCCGGCTTAAAGTGACAGTTAGGCTGGCGGATCAATGGATACTCCAGCCTAACTCTACCTGAATCTGGCCCATAGAGTTTACCAGTTTTAAACACATACAGGGGTGGATTTACTAAAGGGAAATGTGCAAGTGCAGTTGCTCCAGAGCTTAGTAAATGAGGAGAAGATTTTCTGACTTCAATCACCCAATCATGTGCAAGCAAAATTATATTTTTTCATTTCTCTTGCATGCGATTGGATATTCTCTGCAAAATGACACCTCATCTCATCTACTAAGCTCTGGAGCAACTGCAACTGCAGTTTTAAAGTGCACAATCTATTTGTCTTTAGTAAATACACTCCACAGTGTTCCAATGTTAAACACATACAGTATATCAGACACCTGGCAGTCCTCCCCATATTCTCTACAAATGCATAAAAACATACTGATGATGTTAGATGGTGCCTGTACATTGAAACATTTTCTTAATTCTGTGGGAACCTTACAGGAAATCTTTTACTGACAAACATATGGAGGCTACCATTACTGATTGCTCATTTTGCAAGTTGCCTAGTTATCATGCAAACCAACTGTCTTTGGTACTTTAAGTCAAAACCCTAGAAAAAACAAGCAGATAAAGAGTGTACAGGCATACCCTGCCTTTAAGTACACAATGGGGTTTATTTACTAACGCTGGAAATTGCAATATCAGGCTCACTTCTGCATAGAAACCAATGAGCTTCTAACTCTAGCTTGTTCAATTACGTCTGGTAATAAAACCTGGAAGCTCATTGGTTTCTGTGCAGAAGTGAGCCTTATATTGCGTTTTCCAGCTTTAGTAAATAAACCCCATTGTGTACTTAAAAGTGGGGTATGCCTGTACTGATATGTACGCTTGTTTCAGTGACTCAGAAAGTGCAAAGCCAGATCAGTAAAATGGCCAGGCAAGCTAGTCAGCAATGGTAGTCTCTGTTTCTTTCAAGAAAAGTTTACTTTAACATTAGTAAAGTGTGTATTGAATAGGGACTTGAATGTGAAGAGGATGCAGAAAACGACTACAGAAAGTGACTACAATTCAAAAATCTTCCCGTCTTCCCGTATATCTGGGGTACTAAGTAGGGTTGTCCCGATACCGATACCAGTATCGGTATCGGGACCGATTCCGAGTATTTGCGGGAGTACTTGTACTCCCGCAAATACCCCCGATACCAAAATAGAATACTTCCCCCCCCCCCCGCCGCTGCATATGTGGGGGGACATGACATGGCTGCATATGTGGGGGGACATGACATGGTTGCATATGTGGGGGCACTGCAGACCTCCAAGCTCTGAGGAAAGGGGTACGCCCCCGAAACGTGTCAGCCCTAACATCGACTCGAGATTCAAGCGATTATCGTGTTCTGCTGATGTTGTTGGATTTCTGCTGTATTGCCTTTGAAAGCCTGATTTTAACTCCAATGTGTGAGTACAATGATTGATTTTAACATTTTAATAAAATTCATTTAGCGATATCACACTAGGTCGGTGCGCCCTCCGTTCTTTTCTTTTTTTCTTAGTTTTATAAATTCCCAAGAATTCCTTTTTTTCCCACAAATAGAGCTTTCTTTTGGTGGTATTTGATCATCATTTATTGATTGGTTAGCGCAAAATGTATAGCATTTACAAAAAAGGGGGTAGTTTTATGGCATTTTTATTAATATTTTTTTTTTTTACTAGTAATGGCGGCGATCAGTGTTTTTTTTCGGTACTCCGATATTATGGCGGACACATCGGACACTTTTGACACATTTTTGGGACCATTGGCATTTTTATAGCGATCAATGCTATAAAAATGCATTGTATTACTATAAAAAAGCCATTGGCAGTGAAGGCGTTAACACTAGGGGGCAGGGAAGGGGTTAAGTGTGTTCCTGTTTATGTTCTAACTGTATGGGGGGGGTGGACTCACGAGGGGAAATCACTGATCTTCTGTTCATACATTGTATGAACAGAAAATCAGCGTTTCCCCCGCTGACAGGAACGAGAGCTTTGTGTTTACACACAAAGCTCCTGTTCACCGCTCTGTAACGAGCGATCGCGTGTGCCCGGCGACGATCGTACCCGCTGGGCACGCGTGTGGGACTCGGGAGCGCGCACGCCCCCTAGTGGTCGAAAAAGAGAAGACATAGAGCTACGTGCTCTCGCGAAACAGTGCCACCGTCCCGCAGTAATATGAAGGCGGGCGGTCGGCAAGTAGTTAAATAAAAACTATTGTAACAGAAAGTGACTACAATGTGGCATGTAACAAGCACCACTAAATAGGCCTAAGCACTTCCATTTGTCTACAGCAGGGACACTTGGGTTTCCAGAGTATTAAATGATGATCGGGTGTCACATACACATCAAAGCTATGCAGGAGTTAATGTAACATTTTAGATGTCCCACTGAAATAACATTGAATTAAACCAATGGATACACAAATATGTAACCACCTTAAAAAAAATGCTCTATATTGCACCAAATCGAAATACACGTTACAAAAACAGTTGTTTTGTGAAAAAAATAAACTTCTAAACAGGTCTGCCTGTCCATTTTTCAGATCAACCCAACCAGACCCTCCTTTTTCCTCTATGGTTAGCTGGATGTAAACTGAAGTGTATCCATTTGCACCCAGCTACCTCTGAAACAATCCAGAAAGAAAAAAAAAAACTAATGGAAAGGGATCCATTACATGTTTTTTGTAGGATAAAAAGCAAACTGAATGCAACTTTTGTCATTGTATGATGTGACCCTAGTTTAGGATAGCTAAGTTTGTATTATCATTGGATAGCAGGCAGTTGTGCTGTGACAGACCCAATGCCAGACCTTTCAAAGTTTTTCCTTTTTTATTATTATCTTATGTTTGGTTTGTTACCTGACTTTATTATTCACTTAAACATGCTAATATTACCTTGAGAGAACTACCTAAATGTAACACGTTATTGTTACGCTGGTATTTCTGTTGTACAACACAGTTGGCTTTAATAGTGTTATTCATTTTTTGGTTTGATTGAATTACACTATATGTTTTTGTACATTATTGAGGTGGTTCAATTAAACTGTATTTGACTAAAAAAATTAAAACTGAGAAAAAAACAGAGAGCCAATAACCCATAGAGGAGAGTGGGCTATGTCTGCTCTGCATAAGCAGACCTGTCACACGCCATCTCAGCAGGGATCAGCGGACAGATACCCTGCTGAGCAAGCAGTTTGCAGGTGGAGTCCGCCTCATGAGAAAGGCGACTATAATCATTTAGCTCTTGATATACCACCACAAGAACAAAAGTGCTTACCATTTGATGGTCATTCACAATCATAAGTTCAATATATTTCATCTCTTCAAATACTCCACCGCGTGTCTGTAATGTGAATACACAATTAAATATCACAGGTAGCCTTCAGTCAAGTAAGTACTGGGACAACTAACATGAATAAGCCTTGCAGAGCTTTACAGAATTATATTTTCATATATTTGTTATATTAGTTCAAGGAAGGAGGAGGCAGAAGTCCTGAAAGGTGGCCTTATACATTGGGGTTATTTACTTAAGCAATAAAGACAGTTCACTTAGCAAAGTCTGACGATTAGACATCTTATAGAACCTCATAACTTAAATCCCTACAGTTTAAAGCTGCCTATATACTGTACTATTACTTTTTTTTTTTCAGCAAGAAAATTTCACAGCTTGTCTACTAAACAAATATTGATCCAACGACTGCAATTTGTCTTTTCAAATGCACAGCTAAGGGAACTCCATTGAAGTTGATGACTTCAGAGATACTGCAACTGACAACGCAAAGAAGTAGAAGAGTCTAGAATGTCTGCAAAAATTGCATATTTCCAAATGTTTTACCTGTAAATATACTGCAATATATAAAAATACTTGTTGATGTGCTAGAAATGCACTCAGCTCCTATTTATGTTTGTGGACTGATAACATCCAGCATTTTGTTTGTCTGACTATTGTTCGATCTGCTGAGTTGTATTTTGCTAAACTACTCAAAGCCTTCCACCTTCCTTATCTATACAACATAAATACAATATTCTATAGTCCAGGATATGAACTAGGAGGGAATTTTTATACTAGTTGAGACAACACAGGACATGTGCAGAAAACACAGGACTACTCTAAATTTCTGGCATCATCAACGGCTTTTTTTTTTACTTTATCAAAATCTTATAGCACAATGTTTTCAAGGGTATATTTTATTTAACAGACCAAAAAGTAGCAAATTAAAGAAGTGCATTGTTGATCTTACATACACTTTAGTGAATTGTAGCTTTAGTGAGTATTCTCATATCTATGGTATATCCAGTAAGTTAAGGCCACCTTTACCAAACTGCACACAGAATTCAATGCATTCCTTGTGAATATGACGGGTTATAAAAAAGCATCCAGGGGTAATGGTGAATGCGCCAGACATAAAGGCCCCATTTACATTTGTGTGGTGTGTTATGCTAGCACATTAAGGTTTGTTGCATTAAGGCAGCCCATTTATTTAGTATATGCGGGCAACACACTCCATCATGAGAAAAATATGACCTTTTCTTTTGTAATGCAATGCATGGCAACACGTGTTTTCATTGGGCTGCCAATGCATGGGCAAAATTGCGGACTTGTGGAGTGTTACATGCAGGTGCATTAGGGTGTTGGGGGTGCCACTGAAAATGAATGGCACCACATGACACTAAAAGCTGTTACATATGTTAGTGTGCTTTTCATTACCGCAATCTCAGGACTGTGAATCTGGGCAAAAGAAGATCTAACTGCTATGCATTTAAGGGTCAATGTAAAGGCTTATGTTATCTGCAAGACCTTCTTTTAAAAAATTACAGAGCATTATTTATAGTGCAGGCTTTGCTCTGTTCACTTTGAGTGCAACATGTGATGCAGCTGGATATCCCATGTGCGGGATATCTTATTGAGACTGAATGATGACCCACACGTGGTCAGAAGAAGCTATTTTCCAATAGGGTTTTTTGGGTATAAAGTCTAGCATCTGAAGTTTACTGTATCAGCTGGAACCACCAAATATTTTTGGATCATGCGCCGCACATTTTGATCTTAGTCCACTAGTTATAGATATTGCACAATGCATTGTGACCTTGAAAGATAGAATAAAACCTACAATATATGAAAGAACAGGATGAAGACAGACAGGCTAACATTCCCGCTTTATTTTTAGGCTCATGCTGACCACACACAGTAAAACCAGACTGATTGTTCTACATGTGTAGTAATAAAAGAGAAACTGAAATTAATATGATTATATTCATTTGGCAGATGAGAAATAATCTGACGTTTTATGCGTAATCTTCCAGCAGCCCAACAGTAAAATCCATTAGCTCAGAGTAAGCCTGATTAACCAATGGGCCAAACTGGAAAAAGCTTATGTTATTGGCATTTGGGTAAAGTGATAGGACTTGTAGAACAATGGCTAGTATACACAGGGCACAACACATATGAGGGATTTGAAAATCAAAGTGTAGGCATAAGCAAATAAGATATGGTTACTGACATATACGGATAAACAATTCTTCTAATTCTTGCATACCAATATTCTACATGTGGTTTTGGGTAGTTGAAATTCCTTCAGCTGACTTTATGACTCTGAGGCCAAGCATAAATATACTGTGTGTGGTGTAGACTTAGATGTGTCTACTCTTCGGATAAACAAGGCCCAACTGGGAATAGAGGAAACTAGGTGACAGCTTCCAATATGCTGTGTGTAACTAATGCAAATATTATACATTACATTACTACACATAGATAATGGAGCTGATTACTAAAGGGTGTTAAGATTATTTAACCAATAAATTGCGTAAATATGTTCTTCACTTATCCAGTTATCTAAAAAGTAATATCTTGTTTATATATTTTATCTGCACATAATCTGGTTTTCAGTAAATATAAATTTGCCTTTCGCATGATTGGATAAATAAAGAGAATATTCACACAATTTATTATTTATATATATTAACTCCCTCAGTAATTCAGCCCAACTCCATGTGTAGAATTAGAGAAATAAAAGATATAAACAAGGTGTAAGGCTGGATTCACACCTATGCATTTTTAGTGCTTTTTGAATTTTGCAGATTAGCACTACAAGTCATTTAACATCGTTTCTTACGAAACACTTTCTGTAGTGCAAATCTGCAAAAAGCACTAAAATGTATAGGTGTGAATCAAGCCTAAAGGTATCTGGTTTCATGATAATAAGTTTTTTTTACGACAACTGACTCCTTTTCATTTGTTCCTGAACAACATGCTCAAGGAGGCTCTGGGAACTTTTAAATGTTTACATATAGTCAAAAGGAAGGCAAACTTCAAACAAGCTCAATAGTTTTGGTAAGGCAGCTATCGAACAGCAAGGCTTCCCTGGGTGGCCACCCGAGTAAAACTCAAAGCATAAAAATACAGAAAGGAGAGCCAGACTAAAATGGATAATTGTAATTGATGGTAAATAATTAATGAAAAAACAACCAATGCATTTTGGGGGCAGCATCACTCCCCAGGATAAACCTTGGATTAACTCAGAGAAAACAGTCACTTCACAGATCTATATGTAGCACCTCTAAATTTAAAGAGAGATCAGAGTGTAGTTAACTTCTCATCTGGTTAAAATGTACAAATTGGGTCTTTGTCTCAGCTTGTCTGTGCTGTTGGCTCATTCTGTTGTGCTGGGGTGTTCTTCCCACTCCAGTGCAGTAGATGGCAGCAGTGAAGTCAAGGTTTGGGCGCACTTCCCCAGCAGCCAATCAAGAGGGTTGAGCCTTGCTGTGTGTAACAGGCGCTGTCGCACCACCTCTTCTTTTGTCAGCTCCGTATTGCGTTCCATGTTGGAACGCATATGGCGCATTTGCGATGACGTCATCGTCCGGCGCCGTGATGCGCTCCAGCGTGGAACTCAGAAGTGCGCCGCACACGGCGCTTTGCTTGAATTAGTGCCATGAACTACAGCTGTTTGCTGGCTATAAACGCATTGACTAAGCATACAGCCCCTGTTCTATTATTGTCAGCCATAGCCTGTCAGTCATGTCTGTCAGCTGTAGCTGAGGTACCTTACATTATTACCTGCCTCTACTCCCTATGCCGGGACACCGCTCCAGGAAACAACTACTATTTTACTACAAAGACTTCCTCTGCAGCTACAGCATTGCTGGGAACTACCTTCATGCCTTTAACATCTTGCATCATGGACTTTCCATCTCCTGCATAAAGATACCTACAAAATGGATAAGTAGTCATTCCTTCACTTGTAGTTCTATAGGAAGATCTAATGCAATTGTTTCATCTATTACAGTTTTAGTATTACAAATGCCGTGTGGAGATTAACATATCTTTTGGGAGATACTATTATGTTAAGGCTTGTTTGCAAAAGAGTACCTTAAAGAGACAGCTACCTATAAATCATTACAGCAGTATTACTTTATGTTTGATACTATAATAATACCCTGAGCTATATTGCCTCTCATAAGTAAGCATTGCTACATCTACAAATATAGCTCATGTCTGCAACTATATATACCTGAGCTATACTGTCTCTCATATGCAATAGTATGTTATCCACAATATTTTACTATAACTACCTGAGCTATAATGCCTCTCTTACGCAAGTACTACTATTCAACTAAAGTACATGTTATATGCAAATGAGAGTAGTTACTACTACTCTATCTTCTACGAGCCAGACATAAGTACAAATCCTAATAGGCCTCATCGTTATTGTTTGAACATGTTCGCTCTTACTTTTCCATGCTAGAGGTTGATGCTATTTCATAGCATCTCCTCTAGTGGCCTAATACATCTCTACATGCTTAAGTTCATATGATGTAGTAAACTCCTGTTGCTAGGAGCGACACCTGGGGTCCCTTACTGATAATCACTTACATGTAGTGGTGTATTGGGATACTGACCTTGAATAACATTTAAATGTTAAGGCTTGGGCGCATGCTGTAATGCGTCCATGCTTAGTAGCTCCACGCCTTTCTTTATGTGACAAAGAGATGATGTATAGATCCCCCAAACTCCTGTTTCGAGGAGTGACGCCTGGGGCCTAGTACTGAGTTGTCGCATACAGGATCGCATTGAGACCCTTGCTAACCGCAGTTGTGGCTCACTTTGTTCACCAGTGCTGTTACAGAATAATAGAACCTTAAAATTAACCCAGGGCTTGCAAACCAATTTGTCACCCTTACCCAGAGGGTAGATGCTCTCGCTCACACATTGCAAAATCTGCAAGTTAAAAGCCTTGCAAGAATTGGTTGCCCTTACCCCAAATTTACCTTGGCTTCCTCCAAAACCCAAGGTTAATCCACCTCCCACTTTTTCGGGTGATCGAAAGACCTATAGGGAGATCATTAATGCGTGTAAATTAAAGTTTTAACTCCACCCTCGCACTTTCCCCAATGATAGGATTAAGGTGCTCATCCTAATATCCTATTTACAGGGTGAACCCCGTGCTTGGGCAAATACCTACCTAGAAAAAGAGGATCCAATCCTGAATTCCTGTCAACAGTTTTTTGCAACTTTGTCCTTGCTGTATGATGACTTCAACAAGCAACTCTCTGCGGAAAATGCTAGAAGGTATCTCAAACATGGTACAGGACCTGTGGAGGACTTCATAGCGCAATTCCAAAGGTGGGCCATTGAGACTGAGTGGAATGATGTTACACTGCGTAACCATTTTCGTCTCTGCCTTTTCGAACCACTCAAGGATGAGTTGGCCAGGTCAGATCTCCCTCCTACTCTTAATGACATCATACAGCGTTCGATCACAATAGATCAGAGGTTAAGAGAGAGACGATCTGAATCTCCATAATTTTCCACAGCCCCAGTCCTTATACCTCAAGAATTAAACCTACCCCCTTTTGAGGAAGGAATGGACATTGGGACCGTGCAACGCTCCAGAAGTTGTTCAAAGCCTTCTGAATAATTTCTCAAAAGATTTTCTGGACTTGTGCGTAGGCGTGTCTTGAAGACATATTTTATTGCTCTGTTGAATCTTTTGCAACATCAGTTCTGGGTCTTCTTCTTCAAGTGCGGCATTCACCTTTAGGGTGTCTGCAACACGGCCCCCAGGGGGGGAGTCCATCTGAGGAGAGCCAATCAGAGGCTGCCGTTCCAATAGGGTCTTGACAATCCACCGGGGATCGAGGTATCTGAACACTGAGAGGCTGGTCACCTGTCAGTCGGCACCTGAAGACAACTTGAAGGAGATCCAGGCGTAATTCTACCAAGGAGGTTTGTCTCCACAACCACAATCAGGAGGGCCTGTGGCAGAGGTTTCTCACTGAATCCATTCCAGGAGAGTCTGTGGCAGAGACTTCTGCCAAAAGGTTCCAGTTCATTCCAAGAGGGTCTGTGGCAGAGACTTTTCCTCAAAGGTTCGAGCAATACTCTGGCTGCCAGGTCAGCGAGAGAGGCCTGTCCAGTTATGCTATTCCCACTCAAGCAGGAGTGGCGCAAGAGGTGTTACACGTGGGAGCAGGACTGTTTCCCTATTGCTACGCCTGAATTTGCTATTCTCCTTTTTACTTCAACTCTACCTTCTTCACCACAAGTTTTATTGTTTTTACCCGGCTGGGTAATAAAGAGCACAGCAAATGACACCTGTTGTGGACATTCCTTTACTTCTGCTATATGCACCATACACCCCTAGGAATTCGGAGAGCCACAAGGTAAATGTGCCACCCAAAACAAACCAGCAGCTCCTCCGGGGGTAGGACTACATATATTAGAACCAGCAATAAACTCTCCACATGGAGTAACAACTTGATAGCAGTTGCTAAGCATCAATAGATGATGAATGGGGAGAGGTTTTGCCCCCCCCCCCCCCATCAAACACGTTGGATGTTTCTATATTTCTTATTTACCATAAATGAGAATGATCCCTTGTCCAGTTTTGTTCTGGCATTTCTTTCTGTATTTATTTGGTTTAATTGGTTGACGGATATGGTATATCCCTATTATATGAATTAAGGACAAGTTAAAAAAAATTCAAACCAGTAATATTTGAATGGATATATATAAGATGTAACAGTCTATCCGAGAATGATGTTCTTTATGACCACATAGGGCCAGATTCAGGTAGAGTTAGGCTGGAGTATCAGTGATACTCCAGCCTAACTGTCACTTTAAGCCGGCGTTTCTGTTTTCTGTAACCAAAAAACAAGAAACGCCGGGTTGGAGTTCCGATGCGATCGGCGTAATTGAATTTCACTATCGCATCGCAACTTTAATTTAAAAATGGTGCCGGGGGCGTTCCCGCTGATTAACGCTGAAAAAAATATGTTAATCAGCGGGAATCGGCAATTCACGATCGTATTCGGGCGCAACGCAGTGACTTTCCGACGTTTCCGTAAGCGATACGTGGCGTAAAGATAAAGCAGCCCCCTAGTGGAGTATCCTATTAAGTATAGCCGTCGTCATCGCGTCGAAAAAAAAATTTGCGTTGCTTGCGTAAAACGTCCATGAATGGGGATTTGACGTCATTGACGTTCACTGACAGAATTTGGAGCATGCGCACTGGGATGCATTGACAGTCGACGCATGCGCAGTACGTTCGCCGTGGGATCGCGCTTAGTTTAAATAATACACGCCCCGTACCCGCCCAATTTGAATTCCGCCGGCTCATTTACGATACGCTGCCGCAACTTTAGGAGCAAGTGCTCCTAAAATTTCGCCAGAGTAACGTAAATGAAAAACGTAGAGTAAAGATGCTCCCATCTACCTGAATCTGGCCCATAGTCTCTAAATCGATTGTTTTATCATTTATACTCACACTGACTGTCCTTTTCCTTCTCCTTCTTACCCACTGTGTTTGTGCAAAAAATGGCTGTTGGGTGTTGACTTTCTTCTCAGAATCTGCGGAAATTCAAAAACCTTTAATGTATACAGTATATAAACCAGGGAAACAATTACAAAGTTTAAAGCTGAACTCCAGGGGGACATAACGTTTTAGGCAAAAATGTTAAACAAACCCTTATTGCATATAAATCCACTTTATGTACACCAAATGCCTTTGCAAACTTTTTTTGTTTCCAAAAAAAAATAAAAAATCCCATGTAGTAGTGATATTATTATTGTGCTGTACGAAAACTTCTACAGAGAGAAGAGTTGTAAATGAGGGGAACCCAGCAGTTCTACCCACTACTTGCTGCCTGCATAAAACTGCAGGAAGGGGGTAGGTACATGTCCTGACATCCTGCACAAGTAGAGAGAGCAGCAGTGACTTGTCTTTATTAAAGAAAGAGTTCCTGCACAGAGGAAATATTTCATACTGGATTACTGTACAGAACGGGAAAGTTCAATTAAAAATACACATACCTCATGTATTTAGACAGTTTTTGTTCAGGCCAGAGGTCAGCTTTAAGGGCACGCTCTACCCTTATTGCAAATATGGTATTTTTTGAAAGTGCAAAATGAATCCACTTTGTGAATGGAATTGATTACCTATTTTGTCTTTATATATTGTATTTGCCGGCGTATAAGGCGACTGGTCGTATAAGACGACCCCCTATTTTTCAATTGAAAACATAGCTTTTGGGCTATACTTGCCGTATAAGACTACCCCCCTTCCAAGGCAACACCATTAAAAAAAAAAACAGGAATTCCACCACATATTCGCCACTGACCTAAGTGTAGGCAGATGAGCATACACAATAATCATCGCTATTCCAACAGGCGTTAAAGTCTTTAGTTGACTGAACACAATGCACAGGGAATTAACAAATGAGAGGTCCCAATACTATGAGCCCTTGGATTCATATTTACAGTCAGGGGGACTCACCGGCATTGTCCTAGCCAATTCCTCAATCAACATTGTTCTCTATGACACCTACTACATAGTTGCCCACTTCCACTATGTCCTATACCAGTGATGGCTAACCTTGCCACCCCAGATGTTTTGGAACTACATTTCCCATGATACAGGGTGCATGAGCATCATGGGAAATGTAGTTCCAAAACATCTGGGGTACCAAGGTTCGCCATCACTGTCCTATCCAGTTACGCTGAATGTGCCATAATACTGTATGTAGCTTCGGCTACATACAGTATACACCGCTGAGCCAATCCCTGTAAACAATGTATTCTATTAATGAATACAAAGCCTGCTCGGATTGGCAGAGGCTGTAACATCATCATCCCTCTAATCTCTGACTCTCAAAGCCAATCCGAGCAGGCTACTGTATGTAGCCTGCTCGGATTGGCAGGCTCTATATTCACTAGTAGAATACATCTCTCGCATAATTGGCTCAGCAGTGTATACTGTATGTAGCCGTAGCTACATACAGTATTACCGCACATCCAGCGGACATCCGGCAGGCTGACATCCAGTGTGCAGCATTTTATACCCGGTGTATAAGACGACCCCTGATTTTTTTTACGTGTAAAAGGTAGTCTTATACGCCAGAAAATACAGTACCTGAACATATCCGATGGACCGTTTTCATCGGATATGTCCGATCGTGTGTACGAGGCCTAAGGCCTCGTACACACGATCGGACATATCCGATGAAAACGGTCCGCGGACCATTTCCATCGGATATGTCCGATCGGGAGTTTGATCCTATGGCGTGTACACACCATCGGATCAAATTTCCCGCCGCCGGACGGCGCGGTGACGTGGCGGTGACGCGGCGGTGACGTTGACGCCGCCACGTCACCGCCACGTCACCGCACCAGGAAGTTAAACACTTCCACGCATGCGCCGAATCCATTCGGCGGCGGCGCGGCGGCGGTGGGGGACGACATGACTGCTGGTAAGTGTACTAACCAGCAGACATGTCGGGCGGACAGATTTCCACCGGATAGATTTCAAAGCATGCTTTGAAATCTGTCGGGTGGAGAAATCTGTCCGCTAGCCCATACACACGAGCGGAGATGTCTGCTGAAACGGTCCATCGGACCGTTTTCAGCGGACATATCCCCTCGTGTGTACGAGGCCTAAGTGTTCTCCTCTATCAGGGGAGGACTTTAAAGGTGTAACCACTTTCATGCAAATACTGATTCTTCAATAATCTATTACATTCAGGGTATAATATATAATTGTTTTAGAAAATTAATTTGTAGAGAAGAATTATAGAAAAGAAAACCAGAAAATTAAATATATATAATTTGTCTAGAAAATATAAGCGAAAGTGTGTGTAACTTACCTGAATGGTGTGGTACACTAGGAATTTGGGATCCTGGAGCTTTCTCTATGACATGGGGGCGACTTGTGCTTTCCTGGGGAACAACAAATGCTGGTCCAAATCAAACAACAAGAAGCTGGAATAATGCCGTTTTATTAAAGAAGCTAATAGCCTCTGAAAACAAAATTAAATACGTGAGAATACAATTTTATCAGTAATTTGGAAATATGGGGCACATAGTACAGATTGCCAATTGGAATGTTATAGTTTATGCTGCATGATTTCAAATGATGCTATAGAAAATACAAATAGTTGGCTTCTTAATTTCCTAAAGCAGATCTAAAATGTAAAAATACACATACAACATTTCATAGGTAGGTCCACAACAAACTAAAGAATGTCAAAAAAGGTTTTACTGGTAAAGCCTAATGCCGCGTACACACGATCACTTTGTGATGAAAAAAAATGACATTTTTAAAAATGTCATTTTAAATGATCGTGTGTGGGCAAAATGTCATTTTATGTCTTCATGAAAAAAAATGACATTTTTTTTCATCACAAAAAGTGATCGTGTGTACGAGGCATAAGTCCAGGTTAGTCAAAATGTCAACCCCTAGCATCACTAAAAACTAACCTAGAATGTAAAAACAATTTAAAAAAAAAAAACATTCTGGCTGCAATACAAAGCTTATTTTTGTCACTGTCCCCACAAGCTTACTGCTCTGCAATCATCATCCTTCATACAGTAGGTGACTGGGATATTGTGTCAATCTCGCTCCCTTTCTCGGCGAGATTGACCACCTACGAGCCCCATCGCGGGAGCCAGCGCCGAGCTGGCTTGCCGCGATGGAGACAAAGACGTCATAGAAGCGACGGGGATCCGACGCGGATTCCCGCCAATTCTACACGTGGGCGGAGTTTGTTATGAATCCTGAAAGAGAAATCCCCGCCGGATTTTTTAAAGAAAAATCCGGCATGGGTTCCCCCCTCAGGAGCATAACGGGCCCTTAGGTCTGTTATGGGTTGTAAGGAGACCCCCCTACGCCGAAAAAAACGGCGTGGGGGTCCCCCCACAATCCATACCAGACCCGTATCCAAAGCACGCCGGCCGGCCGGTCAGGAAGGGAGTGGGGGCGAGCGAGCGCCCCCCCCCTCCTGAGCCGTACCGGGCAGCATGCCCTCAACATGGGGGGGTCAGGTGCTCTGGGGTAGGGGGCGCACTGCGGCCCCCCACCCCAGAGCACCCTGTCCCCATGTTGATGAGGACAGGGCCCCTTCCCGACAACCCTGGCCGTTGGTTGTCGGGGTATGCGGGCGGGAGGCTTATCGGAATCTGGAAGCCCCCTTTAATAAGGGGGCCCCCAGATACCGGCCCCCCACCCTAAGTGAATGAGTATGGGGTACATTGTACCCCTACCCATTCACCTGCAAAACAAAAGTTTAAACACAAATAAACCACACAGTGTATTGAAATATTTTATTAGTTGGCCGCCGGGGGGGGGGGTGTGTATGATCGCTTTTATAAAAGCGCCCCCCTCCGGCGGGCTTCTGTGGGGGGGTGGGTGCCGCCGTCTGGTTCTTTTCCGCCGCCGGGGGGGGCGCTTTGATAAAAGCGCCCACCACCCGGCGGGCTTCTTTCGACGTCTTCGGCGGCGGGGGGGGTCTTCTCCCACTCTCCGGGGTCTTCTCCCGCTCTCCGGGGGTCTTCTCCCACTCTCCGGGGGTCTTCTCCGCTCTCCGGGGGTCTTCTTCTTCTTCAGGACTCGCCGCCGCTATCTTCGTGTGTTAGCTCAATTACTAGCGGCGGCGGTCCCCTCTTCTGCGACGTCGGCGTCTTCTTCTTCTTCTTCTTCTTCTGCTGCTGTCCAGATGTTGACGCGACGCTTCCTCCCGCTGATATGCCCGGCGCGCGGCTCGCAGCGAAATATATAGGCCTGTCTTGTGACGTCGCAGTCCCATCATGCTCCGGTAGGTAGCACGTGGTACCTACCGGAGCATGATGGGACTGCGACGTCACAAGACAGGCCTATATATTTCGCTGCGAGCCGCGCGCCGGGCATATCAGCGGGAGGAAGCGTCGCGTCAACATCTGGACAGCAGCAGAAGAAGAAGAAGAAGAAGAAGACGCCGACGTCGCAGAAGAGGGGACCGCCGCCGCTACTAATTGAGCTAACACACGAAGATAGCGGCGGCGAGTCCTGAAGAAGAAGAAGACCCCCGGAGAGCGGAGAAGACCCCCGGAGAGTGGGAGAAGACCCCCGGAGAGCGGGAGAAGACCCCGGAGAGTGGGAGAAGACCCCCCCGCCGCCGAAGACGTCGAAAGAAGCCCGCCGGGTGGTGGGCGCTTTTATCAAAGCGCCCCCCCCCCGGCGGCGGAAAAGAACCAGACAGCGGCACCCACCCCCCACAGAAGCCCGCCGGAGGGGGGCGCTTTTATAAAAGCGATCATACACACCCCCCCCCCCGGCGGCCAACTAATAAAATATTTCAATACACTGTGTGGTTTATTTGTGTTTAAACTTTTGTTTTGCAGGTGAATGGGTAGGGGTACAATGTACCCCATACTCATTCACTTAGGGTGGGGGGCCGGTATCTGGGGGCCCCCTTATTAAAGGGGGCTTCCAGATTCCGATAAGCCTCCCGCCCGCATACCCCGACAACCAACGGCCAGGGTTGTCGGGAAGGGGCCCTGTCCTCATCAACATGGGGACAGGGTGCTCTGGGGTGGGGGGCCGCAGTGCGCCCCCTACCCCAGAGCACCTGACCCCCCCATGTTGAGGGCATGCTGCCCGGTACGGCTCAGGAGGGGGGGGGCGCTCGCTCGCCCCCACTCCCTTCCTGACCGGCCGGCCGGCGTGCTTTGGATACGGGTCTGGTATGGATTGTGGGGGGACCCCCACGCCGTTTTTTTCGGCGTAGGGGGGTCTCCTTACAACCCATAACAGACCTAAGGGCCCGTTATGCTCCTGAGGGGGGAACCCATGCCGGATTTTTCTTTAAAAAATCCGGCGGGGATTTCTCCTTCAGGATTCATAACAAACTCCGCCCACGTGTAGAATTGGCGGGAATCCGCGTCGGATCCCCGTCGCTTCTATGACGCGCTCGCTGGAATGTACTTTTACTATTCCAGCGAGTGCGAGATGTCGGCAGCCTGTCGCCGAGATTCAGCGCGATGCTGGCGTGCTGAAAACACATTCTCGGCGGCAGGCACTGTACATAATGACACTCAGCATAATTTAGCACACTTCTGGTAAGCCCAGGGCATAAAGAGCCCATGCTATGGAGACATATCTTCTGGCCAGCATGGACAAACAGCAGAATGCTGCAGAGAGTGGAGGCACATCATCAAAAGAAACTTTATATAAACATTTATGGGGTGTTCCAATAGAAAGTAAGTTGCCAAAGTTGAGAGATAGTTGGTAAGCCCAAAGATAGATAAGTATAAAAAAGGGGGTGAGTTAGAAAGGTTACCCCGAATACGGGCGGGATGTGGGTTAGGGATTCTTGCTAATGCACAATGGATAACTATAAGATATATGTGTATGAGTCTGATCAAACCCAAAACAGCTGAGGCATGAAAACATTCGATTTTTAGTAAAAAAAATAGCAAAAATGTATTAGTACATATTTAGACATAAATATTATTCAATAATAAAAACATTCATAATTGGAGAAAGGTGTTTGAGAAAGCAGATTATTGCCAAACAGCTTCTTCATTCCAGTCGTGTTACTGGTTCGACTAGTTTCGCCCTGTTGGGCTTCATCGGGAACCCACAGTGGAATATATTCTATATATATGGAAAATACACCATGAAATAGTATATAAAAAAATAGAGATAATAATATATATCTGTAAACAAAAATTCCAGTAACACGACTGGAATGAAGAAGTCCTTTCTGCTGCTTTATTCACAAAGTATGCAAGCAGTTCAGTAGAGCTAATGCCAGACAAAACCCTGGACTGGAAGAAGCCAGGGGATTCAGAGTTTTATAATGAATTGTTTTTTTTACCATGAAGCTAAAGAGAAGAGTTGGACAAACTATGGACGAAGGGCATATGTGATGATTCATGTGCCAGGATGCATCTAGGGACCCAGGAATCTATTTAGGCTTCTTGTGACCATGATGTGGTGGAGATTCAATAAATTATCTTGTCAGTTAAATATGTTTTGCAAAGTCTATTAAATTTAAAGTTATGAAGCCACCTAAGGAGCTAAGCAAGTTTACTTTTAAACTTTAGGCTAGGCAGCCTTTTTGTAGAAAATCGTAAAGAACTCTGAAAAAGAAATAGTAATAAGTTATTAATGCTAAATGCATGCAAGCTGTACCCAAACAAAGGATGCTTTGTGTCATGATCTGTGCCGCTGTCAATAAGATTAATGTCTTAGGCAGTAGGAAATGTTGAAATGTTCAGCAAGGGGCCAAGAACACGGTGTTAGAGACTGTATGTCTAGTACTGAAAATAAATATAGGATGTAGCAATGTCTTATGCTTACCTTTATCAGTAATCTAAAGCCTCCTACACACAATGAGAATATTGGCCGAATGATCGTACATTTTTTTTGGATGCTAGTCTCATATCGAAAACGAATAGGTTACTAAAGTAACATTTTGGGGGGCGTAGCAAGGCAGTGGATGTAGCCGGACGCAGCTGAAGTGAGCTCCACCGAGAATCCTTGTAAATCTCCTGTGGAAAATATCGTTCACCGGTCCAAAGCATACCGGTGTGCCCCTCACAAGCCCGGGATCACGCACATACCTTTCCTGACGCTCCTGCCCCACGATGTCGTCCGCCAAGCGGCAACTGGTGAACAAACCCGCGGAGCACATGTTCCAAAATGGCGCGTATGCAAGCCGCGTGGCCAAGGAGACACAGCGCGAGGCAGCGGAGAAGCTGTTCTCTAAACCACCTCCGAAGGATTCGGTGGCCTCTTCCAGTACCCCGGAAGACTCTCCTGGCGGGGGTTCCGAAGCGGACGATACAGTACCCCTGGAGGACTCGGTGCAGGCTGGTTTACTGTGGGACACAGTGAGTACCCCCAACCCCGAATCCGCTAGGCCCCAGGCCCCGGTGAGCCCTGTAATAGAAGGGGAGCCCACCCTGCGGGACATATTTGTCTATCGGGGCCCTTACCACGGAAATAAAGGGGATGAAGTCTGAGATCTCTTTCCTCAGACAGGATGCTCAAAAGATGAGGGAGAGAACCTCTGCACTGGAGGAGAGGGTGAGCGCCATTGAAGATGACCTGGGGCTTATGCAGAGGGATCTCTCCTACAATAATCACTTGATTGACCAGCATTCTTCTCGTTTGGAAGAATTGGAGAACAGAATGAGGAGAAACAATGTGAGAGCCATAGGCCTGCCTGAAAAAAATGGATGGGAAGAATCCTGTTGAGTTCATAGAGAAGTGGTTGATTGCCGCATTTGGGAGAGAAGCATTTCCCCCCATGTTTTCGGTTGAACGAGCCCACAGG
Organism: Rana kukunoris; assembly: GCA_029574335.1. NCBI lineage: Eukaryota > Metazoa > Chordata > Amphibia > Anura > Ranidae > Rana > Rana kukunoris. The sequence continues at coordinate 137,151,137 of CM056054.1, read as the reverse complement.
GTGCCGTCGAGGCCCCCACAACCAGGTGCACCACCAAGGCCTTTTTTTATTTAAACTCCTGCACTATCGAGACAGAGATGCCATCCTGTACAATGCCAGAATTAACCCGTCTGTTCTAAAAATAGACAATGCTAAAGTTTCCCTGTTCCCAGACTTCTCAGCCGAACTCCAGAAGAAGAGGGCCAAGTTTCTGGACATTAAACGCCGCCTGAGAGGCCTCGAAGTGAAATATGCTATGTTATACCCTGCCAGACTGCGCGTGGAAGCGTTTGGCTCGGTGCAATTTTTTGATTCCCCAAACACTGCTGTACAGTGGCTTGATCGAGAAGAGCAATCGCTTAGGGAAGCTAGGGGTAGGCGCCCCACAGACTGAGAGGATGCAATACTCATACATGCTGGATCATTTCTACAGCTTCCGTGTTGCCTGTAGCTAGGCGGGAATTCTGTTCACTTTGGTTGCTATGGGCTAGAAGTTGGCTGTTGAGAAGTCTTAAGACACTATGGTGCGCTTCCACTGTTGCCCCCGGAAGGGTCGAACCGGACCCTACATAGTTCCATTGACTGAAGTTGCCCGGGCCCTGTTGGCCGAATTGCATTTGTTTCATTTCAAAGAAGGAAACACAGTGACCTGTTCCATAACTGCCACTTTTTTTGTTGTGATGTCTCTTTTATTTACCCTGGTCCACAACCATTATGCTTGTGATCTAGTAGTCCTAACCCTTGACCTATGCTTGTCTGGATCCCAGGAAACATTGACTATCCCAGTCCTGATAATTACTATCTGGTTTATCTACTATTCCTACCTGTGCCTACATTATCTATGCATGTTGTTACACTATTATCCTACCTCTCTACTGTATGCTCTACAATGTCTAAGGTAACGAGATGCCTCTCATGGAATGTCCGTGGCCTGGGTACCCCGATGAAGCGAGTGGAGGTGTTGCGAACTGTCAAGAGGCTGGGCGCAGAGGTGATATGTTTGCAGGAGACCCACTTCTCACCAGGGTCCACTCCAAAACTAGCTCCCAGGCAGTTCTGCCACCAATACCACTCCACTCATACCGTGTACTCGAGAGGAGTGAGTATCCTGATTCGGCCAGGCACCCAGTATACATATATAAATGCTAAGATAGACCCCCAAGGTAGATATGTCTTCTTGTATTGTTCTTTCCTAGGGGTAAAGTGCGTACTGGCGGGAGTGTATATTCCGCCACCGTTCTCATCCAGTGTTATGAAGATGCTGGCCGAGTTTGTCTCTTGTCTTCCTGGTATTCCGGTACTGGTACTCAGGGACTTTAATAATTTCCTGGAATACGAGAAAGACAAATTTAAAGCTACTATGGGAGGGGTGGTCCATGGGAGGAAGGGCCTTACACCTTTTGCTCGATTGGTTGCTGAGCTAAGTTTAACTGATGTGTGGAGAATGCATAACCCTGATGCAAAAGTGTTTTCTTGTCAATCAGCCTCAGCTGGGGGACTATCAAGGATTGATCTAGGTTTGGGAAATGCTCCTCTACTGCCCTTGGTGAAGTCCTCTCAATATCACCCAAGACATACATCTGACCATTCTCCATTTACGGTGGACCTGGGTCTGGGGGTGGAAAGGGGACATAGCCTCTGGAAGCTCAACCCTTTCTGGCTGTCTCTCCTTTCAGACTCTGACCCGCTACCCCTGCTCCTCACTGATTACTTTAGAGTTAACATAGGGTCTACTGATATACAGATTGTCTGGGATGCTGCGAAGGCATATACAGTATGTGTGGCCAACTCATTAGAGCAATTAATGCCATTAAAACTAACACTAAGGAATGGGAAACCCGAGTCCTAGCAGACGCCCACCGGTCCGAAATGGACTATGTAGCAGATCCATCTGATGATAACAAAAGGAGGTGGTTAGCCTCCCAAACCATGCTTAAGGATCTTTCGTTACAGCTAGCAGAAAACAAACGGTTCTTTCTACAGAAAAGACATTTTGAAGAGGGGGAAAATACAGGTCACTTACTGGCGATCCTGGCAAAGTCCCAACAGCCACCTTCACATATCACTGTGGTCATAGACGATATGGGGGGGATGTGCCACTCCACACAATCCATCATTAATTGCTTTAAAAGCTTTTTTCAGGATGTCTATACATCGAAGGTTAGCCCCACTACTGAACAAATGCATGCATTTCTGGGTAAAAATCAAATCCTGTGCCTTCCTGCCTCGGAGATGGCCCTACTTAATGCCCCCCTTACTAGGGAGGAGCTCCTCAAGGCTTTGAAACTGGCACACAATGGGAGGGCACCCGGGGCTGACGGTCTTCACTCTGAGGTCTATAGTAGATACTCTGAACAACTCATCCCTGTTCTATTGAAAGTTTACAACACAGCCTTTGAGACTGGTAGACTCCCCCCCCTCCATGGATGAAGCCCTCATTGTGGTTCTGATGAAACCAGCGAAGGATCCTCTATCCCCAGACTCATATAGGCCTATATCCCTGCTAACGTTCGATGTAAAACTATTGGCCAGGGTCCTGGCTACTAGGCTTTCTAAGTTTCTCCATTATGTAGTGCATAGAGATCAGTCGGGATTTATCCCTACTAGGTCGACTGCCCAGAACCTACGTAGACTGTTTTTTAATTTACAAGTACCAGTGGATAATCCGGGTAATAGGGCCATCTTCTCCTTGGACGCGGCCAAGGCATTTGATAGTGTGGAATGGCCATATTAATGGGAAGTGCTAAATAGGTTTGGAGTCGGTTCTCTCTTTCTGAAATGGGTCCAATTGCTATATAGTTCTCCTAAGGCACGAATGAGAATCAATGGTGAAGTCTCAGACCCCTTCCGGCTGTACAGGGGGACACGGCAGGGGTGTCCATTGTCTCCCCTGCTGTTCGCCCTGGCGTTGGAACCTTTGGCAATCCATATGCGAGCCTCGCCCGGCATAACTGGCTTTTCCAGGAATGCCGGGCAGGACGTAGTTTCATTATTCGCAGATGACACGATCATATACTTGGGAGATACTGATGAGTCTCTGAGTAATGCGATGTCCTTAATCGCGGACTTCGGGGACCTGTCAGGTTTCAGCATCAATTGGCATAAATCAGTTCTCATGCCCCTGGACCCATTACCAAACCCACTCCCTGAATGTGCCAAAGATATATTGATAGTGAAAGACTTCAAGTATCTAGGTATTCAGGTGACACCAGATCCCACCCAGTACCTCACGCTGAATCTGACCCCGTTACTACTTAAATTCAGGCAGAAGTGCGCGGTCTGGAAAAAACTCCCCCTATCGGTTTCGGGTAGAGCGAATCTCATAAAAATGGTGTGGGCCCCCCAACTATTATACGTTTTTCACAACTTCCCAATCTGGATACCACACAAATGGTTCCCTCAGATTGATGCTCAGTTCAGGGATCTGATCTGGGGCGGGAAGACGGCTAGGATTAGTCTCAAAACACTGCAATTAGCTAAAGATCAAGGGGGCATGGCGGTTTTACACGCCCGGTATTATTATGTAGCATCGCAGATACAACACCTGGGGAACTGGGGCGAGATAGATGGGGGAGACCCGGTACGATCACCACTGATGCCACTGGGATCTACTCTCCCGGCTATATCATATCTGGAGGCAGGGCTCCCACACCTGGAACAATCGCTTCCCACTGTCATCTTACTGAATACCCTGTGGAAATACATTAGGTCCATTTTCAATATTAAGGGGATATGTCACTTTACTCCCATTTGGAAAAAATTCCCATTACAGAGAACTCTTTAAATTGGAGGGTTTTAGGCAATGGACTAATGTAGGAATCCAATACATTGCTTAGATGTTTGAGGGCTCAGTCCTAAAGTCCTTCACAGACCTGGAACGTGAGTTCCCACTTGCCAGAACGCAATTCTACAAGTATCTGCAGTTGCGGCACGCAATACAGAGTGAGAGCAGGCTGTCCCCTGTCACGGTTGTAAAAACACCCATTGCACAATATGGCCCTAATGAATAGAGACAAGAAGAGAATGATTTCTCAGGTCTATTCCAAACTGATTGGTATCACACATGACGCATTGACACTACCCTGCAAAAAGGGCTGGGAAAAAGACTTGGGTCCCATTGACGGTGATACATGGGAATTATGCTTATCTTCTGCCCCGTTAGTATCGGTGTCAACGCAACATAGATTATCACACTTATATCTGTTTCATAGAGTCTATAGGACACCGGCTCGTCTATTCAAGTGGGGTCTAAGGGATTCTCCGCTATGCCCAAAATGTAAAACCCAGGAAGGAGACTTGTTGCACATGATGTGGAAGTGTCCAAAACTCTTTCATTACTGGCACTATGTCACCGACACTATATCACATGCATATGGCTTTCCGGCACCACATGACCCAGTAGTTTGCCTCCTCGGGGCTCTTGAGGTGCCTTCACTCTCCCCTCAAGGCCACACAGCTGTGATCCGGCTGCTCTACGCAGCCCGGAGAGCCATTGCTAGATTTTGGATCACTTCCAGAGTGCCTACAGAGGAACTATGGGTCAAGCTAGTGAATAGCATGTTGATACGCGAAAAAATTACATATCAGCACAGGAATGCATCCAAAAAATTCTATTCTATGTGGCAACCTTGGCTGGACGTTCCTGGGCTGGTACCTGATTATGGATAGGCTACTACAGTGATAATGGTTCAAAGGGAAAGGGAAGACAGGACAAAAACATCTACAGGGTATTATATAATGCATTGTGACATGGTTGTGGGTTCAGGATCACGGTGCATTGGAACATTACGCTGATTGTGCTCTATATTGATACGTAATGGTTATAGGAGTATAGTAGGAGGCAGATATTGAAACTGACTGGACCATATGTTCAGGGAAGAATTTGAAACCTTAAGTAGTGACCTCAGGGTATTTGAAATGTTTGGATTGCAAGGAGGGAATTTCCTCTCTCTCTCACTGTTTACATGCCTTGAATGAGTACGTAACCTACTTGTTGTATTCTTGTTTTATTGTTATGCATTTTTGTCATTGTAGTGTATGTTTACTCTGCCTCAATAAACTATTTTCTTGATAAAAAAAAAAAGTAAAATTTTGAACGACAGAATACAACCTTGGAAGTGATGTAATGTATTGTGTAGTATTCTTTCATTTCTGAGCATGTGTGGACTTGGTTTTCCATTTTTTTTCATGTTGAATAACCAAAAATTGTTCGTTCTGGTATAGTACAAGAAAAACTTTTGTGCTCGTCCTTGGAGATAATTTAGCATGAAGTGTTGTGATCGGCTCTCGAAAGTTGTGTACCAATGATCAGAATATCATACAATCTCTTCAAAAGTGGTATTTTCCATCTGATTTTCTCATCATGTGTAATACGCATAACCCATATCAAGCTTGAATTACAACTTTAAGATCAGGATTGGTTGGAAACCATAGCATGATGATAGCTAATGAAATGCACACTTACATTTAATATTTTTTACTGATCAAAAATATGTTATTTCTCTGCAAGCTTTATCATCCTATCTGTGTTTTTGGCATAATGTTTTATACTTTGACTGGACCATGGTGGCTGTGGTAATGAACCAGTATAACCCTTAGGTTTATTTCAATACAGTCTTTCTGATTTAACCACTTGCCCACCAAGCCGTTTTTCAGATTCGGTGTTTACGAGACTAAAACTGTTTTTTTTGCTAGAAAATTACTTAAACCCCCCAAACATTATATATTTTTTTGTTCTAACACCCTAGAGAATAAAATGGCAGTCATTGCAATACTATTTGTCACACCGTATTTGCGCAGCGGTCTTACAAGCGCACTTTTTTGGAAAAAATTCCCTTTTTTGAATAAAAATATAAGACAACAATAAATTTGGCCCAATTTTTTTATATATTGTGAAAGATAATGTTATGCCGAGTAAAATGATACCCAACATGTCACGCTTAAAAATTGTGCCCGCTCCTGGCATGGTGTCAAACTTTTACCCTTATAAATCGCGATAGGCGACATTTAAAAAATTCTACAGGTTGCATTTTTTGAGATACAGAGGAGGTCTAGGGCTAGAATTATTGCTCTCGCTCTAACGATCGTGGCGATACCTCACTTGTGTAGTTTGAACACTGTTTTCATATGCGGGCACTACTCGCGTATGCGTTCGCTTCTGTGCGCAAGCTTGTCGGGATGGGGCGTTTTAATTTATGTTATTTTTTCTTATTTATTTTAAATTAGTTTATTATTTTATACACCGAAATAAATAAAAATAAAAAAATGATCACTTTTATTCCTATTACAAGGAATGTAAACATCCCTTGTAATAGAAAAAAGCATGACAGGTCCTCTTAAATATGAGATCTGGGGTCAAAAAGACCTTAGATCTCATATTTAGGCTTAAATGCAAAAAAGAAAAAAAAATGTAATTTTTCAAATGTCAGAAAAAAAAATGTTTCTTTAAGACGCTGGGCGGGACTGACGTTTTGACGTCACTTCCGCCCAGCAGAGCTATGGGGGATGGGTGGGGGCGATTTTTCCCTCACTCGTATCCCAACACAGGACCCGATCGCCTCCGTTGCTACCGACGGCTCCGGTAAGCGGCGGAGGGTGCGGGAGAGCGGCGGGAGGGGGGGGGCCTCTCCCGGCACCGATAACGGCGATCTCGCGGTGAATCCGCCGCGGAGACTGCCGTTATCGTATACAGGACCGCCCACAGAAGAGATGGATATCTCGGTTGTGGCAGCAGCTGCTGCCGTTACCGAGATATACATCTTTAAAAACATGACGTCTTTTTACCATGACGCCGTGGGCAAGTGGTTAAAGAAATTTGTTTTTTCCCTGATGTTTTGGTTTTTGAATTTTATAGAATTTAGATATTAAGGAATATACATGAGTTTTCCTAAAAGAAAAAGAATAAGGTCACTTCCAGAATATTTCAAAAGGTCTCAGTGGTCTAAAATCATATGGTGGCCTTGGTCATCATTTGCCCTTCTGAATGGAGCCAGCAGCTCAGTACACAAAAATCCACAAATATTCTGTGTATGAGATGAAGCATGTCTGAAACACTCATTTGCATATGTTGTACATTCATTCTAACAATTAGTGAGCAGTGGGTTGAAATAATGAGTCTACATATAGATGAAAAATATGGTAACTGTTTTTAAACACATTTCCAGCAGCAGCACAATTATATAAAATTAGCTGAAATCAATGGGCCAGATTCAGGTAGAGTTGCGCTGGAGTATTTCGATATGCGCCGCGTAACTGTGAATATGCGCCGTCGTTTCTATGTGGCCGTACCCACCAAACTAGATGCGACAGAAAACGGGCCATTTCCGATCGGCTTAACTTTCCGACGCCAGAGTCTCGTCGGCGCATTTTTTCGCTCGTTGCATCCGTCGCGCCTATTGATTTCCCCTGCAAATATGCAAATGAGGGAGATTTCCCGATTCGCGAACGGATTAGCAACATATGCTGGCTACCTGCGCCGCGCGTATCTCGTCCGTCCGGCGCAAAGTTATTTCTACAAATAGCTGCTTTATCTTTACTCCAGACGGCCTCAGGTCAGCAGGAGAGCAGCTACAGCAGCAGCGTTACCGACGAAACTAGCAAGCTGAACAACCACACGTGCAAGGACAACACCTCTGTGTGCCAACATGCCAGGGGCAATCGTGGTCCTAGCACTAGTACTGGGTCCCCCGGTATGGAGGAGGCGGGCACGTGAGAGGATATACCGCACACGCATGAGCCTCTTTGGCATGGGGGATGAGGAGGTGTATTGCCTCTTCAGATTCAGCCCAGATGCAATACTTGAACTAACCACAACCCTGCAGGGTGACATCACCAGCAAGACACACCGCTCACAAGCAGTGCAGCCACTGGTGAAGGTCCTGGCAACACTTAATTTCCTTGCAAGTGGATCATTCCAGCGTAGAAGTGGAGTGGTGGCTGGGATGTCACAGTCCTCCATGAGCAGATGTGTGCACCAGGTTGTCCCTGCAATCCTCAGACGCATGTCCAACCAGTTCATCAGACCCACCACTGAGGAGCTGCGGCTGAAGGCAATGACAGATTTCTACAGCATTGCCAGATTCCCACGCACTGTGGGGGCCATTGATTGCACACATGTGGCCCTTCAGCCCCCCAGTGGCACAGAGCACATATACCGCAATCGGAAGCATTGGCACTCCATCAACGTACAGGTGATAGCTGATGCCCAATGCCTCATATGGCACGTCCGTGCCAAACACCCCGGATCCAGCCATGACAGCTTCATATACCGTCAGAGCCCCATCCCAGCAGAATTCGAGCAGAACATGTATGGGGACAGCTGGCTGGTTGGTGAGTGACATGGGTGGCAGGCATGACTATCCCCTCCCATGATGCACACATCACAAGGGGCACATGCATGACTAACATCCTCCTGTCTTTTCCCTTCCAGGTGACTCTGCATATGCACTGGGACCCCATCTAATGACTCCTTTCCGGAACCCCCAAACCAGAGGAGAGAGAAGATACAATGCGGCACATCAAAACCCGTGCAGTGGTGGAGCAAACATTTGGGCTCCTGAAGTCCCGTTTCCGCTGCCTGGATAAGTCCGGGGGGGCCTTATTGTATTCCCCTACCTTTGTGTGTCAGATCATCGGTGCATGTTGCATTCTGCACAACTTTGCCATGAGAAAAGGCCTGCAGATTGACATGCGTGATGACCTGACCCCCGACCCACACAGTCCCCACCTGCCAGAGGAGAACCAGTCTGCTGATGGAAGAGCAGTCAGGAGGGTCCTCGCCGTAGGCATCTTTGGACACTAAACCAAAACATTAATCACACGGACAATGCATGCATGCACACCACTGATGTCCCTAGATCACACACACCACATCCACATCACATTGGATTAGCCCAAGTCCAGCATGTAGGACTTGGGAGCAGCAACGCCAGCGTCAAGGCCCCAATGATGTCGCTGTCCATTCATACACCTTTCACATGTCATTCATACAGCCGTGGGGTTAACTTCACCACCACGGCCGAGGGTGACACCCCTTACTGGCAGGAGTGCCACCCCCTCACATTCACACACCATTCACACTGCAACGTGTGCAGTATCAAAAAATAAAAATCTCATATCCAGAGCATAATCACAAAATAAAAATCTCATATCCTGAGCATTCCAAAATAAAAATAAAAAAAACTCATATCCTGAGCATTCCAAAAAAATAAAATAAAAATCTCATAACCTGAGCATACAAAAAAAATAAAAAATCATCGGGGATGCCGGGGGCTCCTTCTGGTGGCCCCTCTCTGGCTCCTCAGCTGCCTGGATGGAGTGGGTGGGGGTGGAGCCTTCCTCCATGGAGTCATATCCAGGGACCCCCTCCAACTGCTCCCTCTCCAGGCAGCGGGCGACCACCTCCTCCTCTGTGGTCAGGCTGACCGCACATGGGGGTCCACCACCCGTGCCACTCTCATGCCTCCTAATGGTGGCCACCTTGCCCCGAACCTTGCGCCGTAGATCGTTAATCTTCTTGGCAATATCGCCAGCAGTCCGGGTGGAGTACCCCAAAATATTAACCCTGGCAGCAATGCTTGCCAGGATGGCCTGCTTCCTCTCCCGGGTGGTCTTTCGGCTTTTCCTGCCATGGAGGACATCGTTGCGGGGCTCCATAGCCGAAATAACAATAGAGACCTCTTGAGGATTGAAATTGAGGTTCCTCCTCTCTTTGGGGGTAGCGGGAGCAGCCATAACAGAGCAAAAGTAACTTCCCTGGGGTGGGGGGAAACGGAAATACTTTTGCGCCGGAATGGCGCTTCCGCTGGCGCTTTTATACGTGCAACGGAACACATTGCGCTGACGTTTCCCGTGAAGTGGTGCCGATGGAAGTTGTGAGCATGCGCACAAGGGGGCGAGTGGAGCCTCACTCACTGCGCATGCTCCGTGGTTGATGCGCTGAACGTAAGCCTCTGCGCTGGGCTCCGCCCATCATTTACATATGATCACACCCACTTCCACTTGCGTCGGGTTACGCCAGCGCATTTTCGTTACTCCGGCGCAAGTTTAGGAGCAAGTGCTATGTAAATAACAGTACTTGCGCCGAAAGTGTCGGCGGAGTAACGTAAATGAGAAACGTTACTCCAAAGTAAAGATGCTCCAATCTACCTGAATCTGGCCCAATGTCTTTTCCATGAGTTTACTTCCATAAGTAGCATAGTTGTACATTAAATTAAAAATGTGCCTATTTTGACTAGAATTGAATATACTGTACAGGGGGATGCAGGTATGCATTATATGCGTTTTCTTCGGAAACCTATATAATATATTTTATAATGATTTAAAGCATCTTAATATTTGAAACCATTCAAATGTTTGTTATGTAGATACCTTATTTCTAATGATTTCATGTTCATCAATAACTAGAACCAAAACTTTTGCAATAAATGAAAAAATTGTGACATGTTAATTACAACTTTAGATGGGGCACAATATAGAAATACACGAAAAGGAAGCTCAAGGAAAAGAACCTTCTTGGTTTTTAAGTCCTACTATCTGTCTATTCCTGTTCACTGAGGCTCAAGTGCAGCAACTAATACTTTATATATAGTTTTGTCACCTCTGCTAATGGGCAAAACCATAATGAGAAGAACAAAAAGTACCACATGGGGAGAATTCTGTAGTAGTTTAAAGCATTATTGAAGGTATGAAATGTACACATATGCAAACACATTGCTTTTATTTTCATATGATATTTATGCTAGGGCTGATACTTACAGTGTTGTGAGTTAGGTCCACGGGATGTATGTTATAGGTGTGGGTGCCATCATCAAACATTCCACTGCAAAAAAATAGGTACATTTGAGATTACAAAACAATATCTAACAATCTCAATAATTGAACAGGTGCTGACACTGAAATCCAAGATTTCTGCTGGTGTCAAACACTTATGCCCAGTACACACGTGCAGGATTTCCAACGGGAAAAGTTCCCATCGGAAATCCCAAAGGGGAAAGCCAAGAACCTGCTCGGTCAGTCCTTCCCCTACACATGGCCTCTTTTCCTGACAGGAAAACTGTGATGGAGCTTTGGCCGGGAATCCGGGCCGTGTGTATGCTCTATCGTAGTTTTACCCATAGGAAAACTGCCGGGTAAAAGTCCGCCGGTTTTCCCGTCGGGAAAAAAGAGAGCTGGTTCTCTTTTTTTGTCCGGCGGCTTTAGGGCAGTTTTCCTATTTTGGATCACTACTTTATGGAATATCCAACTCCTTTTAAGATTCAGTTTTATCACTAATTTGGGACATTAGCTTACAGGATGTGTTTACATGTGTATAATATATTCCCTCCTCTATTTGTGTACTATTTCCTTAGTCACTGACCAGGGGCGGACTGACAACTCATGGGGCCCCCGGGCAATAGAAGATTATGGGGCCCCCGGGCTTACAGATGACCACCAAGCCAGGTGGCAGTACAGAGGCGGGGCAGCTAAAATCTTGGGATTTTCACATCAAAAGCATGTAGGTTTTGTACATAACAGGGACAGATGAAAAAAAAAACACAGATTTTTACATACTGTCCCTGGTTTTAATGAGCCTGGCAACCCTGATGGGGCCCCCTAGTGACATGGGGCCCTCGGACAGTGCCCGAGTTCATTAATGGTCAGTCCGCCCCTGCCACTGACTGCCACATAACCATAAAAGATCCATCTTGATAATCAGCAGTTTCTACATTTTTCTTTTCTAAAAAAGCTAGATGATTGCAGATAAAGAGTTCAGTTTTTCGTTTTTACCAGACTCCATCAGATCCATAATGTCTCTGCATTATCAAAGTGCTGCATTTTATACTTTTGCTGCTAAAGTGCTTAAGGGTAAATGTTCCTTTTGAGTACTCTTTAGCAGATCTAATTTTAGCAACACCATATGGAGAGATTTTTTTTTCTTAGACTTCCAACTTTTACATTGTGAAAAGTAGGAATGTTTTAGATATCTTGTTCTAGCCCCCATTCCCTCGTTTTAGAGGACTCAGTTCCAAGGCTCACCTCACCTGATATGTATTAAGGTGTGATAAGTAAATTAAAGTGGTAGTAAAACCCAAAACAAAAATGTATTCATTTGATTGTTAGCTGTGGTGGCTGAATTGGCGCATTGCGGGCGGTATTACCCTGGTTTCCCATTGTTTTAAATCCTCTCACCGCTCCAAAGATGCTGCTTTCAGGAGATTTTTTTCTCTCCTGCCAGCGCATTGCCTCAGTGTGAAAGCCCTCGGGCTTTCACATTGAGAAGGCTGGGCAGGAGTTTTTCAGGCGGTATTTAGGCGCTATTTTTAGCGCTGTACCGTCTGAAAAACTCCTCAGTGTGAAAGGGGTCTAAGTCTGTTACTTTTCAACGTATGTTAACAGACCAAGCTATTTAGACAAAGTAGCATTTAGAGAATTGAAGCAAACCATTTAACACTGTAAGGAATGCTTACAATGGTCAACTTTTATTTATGTACGTATAGCACACTCCTAGGTAGGTGCTGGAGAGTGTATAGTGTTTTTTGGCTTTTCTGCTTAACAGAGAAGCAGAAAGGCAAGTTTAGGTGTCGTCGTCTTAACAGAGAGCAGTGATTGATTAGTGAGGTCTGCTTAGTGTGCTCTGGGTGTGGCTCATACTGTCTTGATGTTCTGCAGTGATCCAATAGCAAGACGACATATTGGAGAGTGTGAGGAAACTCTGACAGATGAGATCATGGATGTATATACAGCCCTGGCCAATTAGAAGGGGATGTGCCCCAAGGAATGCTGGGTGCCTATATTTAAGTCTGAGGAGCACATGGGTTCTGGGTTCCAGTCCAGCCCACCCCTGAGGAGAGAGGTTTAGGTGGTGAGGAGGCGGCTGCCTCTCCCCAGCGTGGCAGGCCCTCCGGCCTCAGATTTCAGATCTGAGGGCCTAATGCCTGCAAGCTACAACCCTGGGTTCCTGTGTAAGCTGACTGTGGGAGATAGTCTATGGATCTGGTCGTGTGTCACTGGTATAGAGTGTAGCTTGGAAGTTGGAAAGAGGCTACCAGCTCTCCCTGGATATTTTGTGAGTACAGACCCTGAAGGGATCCTCGAGACTGTGCGTGTTGCTGAAATCTCCTTCTGGTCTTAGAAGCCAGCATACTGGGAATGTGAGCTACAGGAGACACTGGCTAGTGTCTTGATGACTTGAGTCTAATGACAAAGTCCACTCAGTCTTTTTTGCTATTGAGGGACTTATTCTTCTACACAGACCCTGTATGGTTCAGCAGATTATCTGCTTCCACAGTTCTACAGAGAGTGTTGTTCTCACCTGTGCATAGTTAATTTGGAGTATCCTACTAATTCCCTTCTTCTAACCAAGTTCTCCAAATAAAACATATAAACAAATCCCCTAGACTGGCCATTGGAGATTATGAGCAGAAGAGTGTGTGCACCTGGCTGGGTAAAATACTATGTCAGGCTCCTTACACACGGAGCGGTCCGTTTTTCGGTCCACTCCGTGTGTCCGTCAGCTCAGCGGGGGGTCTCCGCTGAGCTGTCGGGCGGACCGTCGGGCGGACTCCTATGGGGAGTCGGATGGAAACGGACCGTCTGTCCGTTTGCATCCGATCCGTTTGGCCAGACGGAAGAAAAATAGGACATTCTTCCGTCCGCAAAAACGGATGCAGATCTAGCGGACGTTAGCAGATGCATCATCCGCTAACGGATCCGCTCCCATAGGGAAGCATTACAAGTCCATTAACGGACTTGTAATTAGCGGACCGTTCGTCCGCTAGTGTGAAAGGGCCCTTACTCGCTACAGGATAATCAGTGGAAAGGTCAAGGACAATTGTCGCGGGAGCAGTGTAAAACCTTTATCCCAGTTTCTGTAACTGCTTAAAAAGTGTTAGCTGGAATAATGCTTTTTTTTTTTACGTTTATGTAAAGTCCATTTAAATCTATCAGTCCATCTAACCTTCCACAAGTTTACAATGCTCTTGTTCAACGGTATGTAGTTCCTCCATAGATACAGGAGGAGTGAATGTAACCACCCTCAGACATGAGATGCCTTATTGGCTGATTACCAGAAAATAAATAAGGAATGAAAGCTTGAAAAAATTAACGCAGCCACCACATTCAAGGATCGGTATGCTATAATGTAAATATATTTTTTTTCTTTGGGATTAGTTATGCTTCAACCCTCTCTTGAGCATTTAATAAAATCTCTGAAAAGACACTAAAGTGACTGGCGCATAATGTTATTCAATCCCTTATTACTAGTTATTGACTCAGCGTAGGGGTCAATGGTAGCCCTCCCTGCCACTGGGGGGTTCTTTGTATGCCTGAAGTTAGAGGGTCATACATACAATGTGTATATATATATATGTGTGTGTGTGTATATATGTATTTTTTTTATTTTTTTGCAATTTCCCATTTAATGCCATTATTGAAATGTTTTCTAGAAATTTATTTTTAATGTTACATACTTGCAGTATGTGTGTTGCCACCCTAAGATGAATGTGTATTACTAGAGTTCATCTTCAATTTGTTAGTCACATCAATCTAAATCTGCAAGTCTGAGGCCCCGTACACACACCCGAGAAACTTGACGGGCGAAACACATCGTTTTTCTCATCGAGTTCCTTGTTAGGCTTGTCGTAAAAAAAAAACGCGCATGCGTCGAATCCATTCGACGCATGCACGGGCAGATATGTCTGCTGGTTAGCGTACTAACCAGCAGACATGTCGGACGGACGGGTTCCCACCAGACAGATTTTAAAGCATGCTTTAAAATCTGTCTGCTGGAAAAACCCGTCTGTCCGCCCGTACACACGATCGAATTTGTCTGCTGAAACGGTCGTGAATTCGATCGTGTGTACGCGGCCTGACTTGTCCTTTGACCAATCAAAATAATCCCAGTGTGACATAAACTAATTTTACTGCTGCTGTATTCACCATGTCAGATGTCACAAGTCGGATGGTTAGGACAAGGATCCTACCTTGATCCGACTTCAATGATATTCAATGGGCTGAAGTAGGATCAAAGTCGGACAAAGTAGTGCAGGGAGCATTTTCAATGTCGGACCAACTTGTGTTGGACCAGTTAAGACGGTTCTCATAGGGAAACACTGATTTCACACGTCATGCGACATGACACAAAGTCGGAGCGTACGTCATACAAGTGTGAACCCAGCCTAAGGAAAACTGTGTGAGTGGGTAACTAAAATAAAATTTACTAAAATATTTGTAATATAAGAAGTAGACTGAAATGAATTCATTTTTAACAGCAGTGACTACCAGTGCCTACCTATGTCAAAAGATCCAGGTAACATGGATTAGACCCTTGATTGAGGTCTGCGAATGTGTTCATTCCAATATACCAGGGGTCATTAAACTATGGCCCTTTGGTTGTTGAGGAACTACAATTCCCATCATGCCTAGTCATGTCTTTGAGTGTCAGAGTTTTACAATGCCTCATGGACGTGTAATTCCACAATAGATGGAGGGCCGTAGTTTGAAGATCCCTGCCATATACCATCAGAGGAACTCTATGCAATGCATCTATGATGAAGATAGAGGCTCCATATTGACAGGATGCATCTGGGAAGTCTGGCAACATCTTTCTACTGTCATCTCTAAAAGGAGTTATTTCTTGCCAGATGAATAGCAGCTAAAAAGTGTTATTCGCTGCACTAAAATCGGTCTGCTAAGGAAGCTCCGGGGAGTCTCAGTAGAGACAACTTCTCCCCCTGCCTGAGCTAGGAAGTGTTTTCCTCATTGAGGAAAGCAGAAATTCCTAGATTACTACATTGTTTCACAAACTATGCCCTGACTTCATCCTCCCAGTACACCCTATTATTTTTAAGAATTTCCATAGAGAAAATGAAAGCTGGTGAAAATCTGAAAACATTTTTTTTTTAAATCTCTATAATTTATGTAGGTGATAAAGGATTTGTTTTGTCAGAAAATGTATGGCTGCCATGATTATGTTTTCTGGGTTCAAGTCCACCATCTTTGTGACATGCATGTCTTGATAAAGGGATTTTGGATTCTGCACATGCAACTTGGATTACTGAAGACACCTTTGTGGCTATATCTCTGTTTGTAAAGCATTGTGTTCGCAAAGAGTTTTGGTGCTTATGAACAGTTAAGCCATAAAAAAAAATAAAAAAATTGGACCCAGGATAATAGACAAACACTAAGGCCTCGTACACACGATCAAATCTGTCTGCTGTAAACGGTCTGCTAGACCGTTTCAGCAGACAGATTCGATCGTGTGTACGGGCAAACAGACGGATTTGGCCACCCGACAGATTTCAAAGCATGCTTTGAAATCTGTCGGCTGGGAACCCGTCCGCCCGACATGTCTGCTGGTTAGTATGCTCACCAGCAGACATGTCTTCTCGCACACGCGCCAAATGATTTCGACGCATGTGCGGAAGTGTTTAATTCCTGGTGCGGTGACGTGGCGGCGTCAACGTCACCGCCACGTCACCGACACGTCAGCGCGCTGTCTGCTGGCGGGGATTTTGGTTTGCTCGTGTGTACACGCGAGCAAACCAAAATCCCAGCAGACAGATTTGTTCAAATCGGTCGGTCCGACCGATTTGAACAAATGGATTTACTTGTGTGTACGAGGCCTAAAATGTAATAATATGTTAGCTAATGGAATGGATTAAATGGAGGAATTGAAGAAGTAAGGGGCAACTGCTGATCACCCAATGTGCTTCTATTTTGGTACATTGAGCTCTGATGCCGCGTACACACGATCATTTTTTGCGATGAAAAAAAAATGACGTTTTTTAAAACGTCATTTAAATTGATCGTGTGTGGGCAAAACGTTGTTTTTTGTCTTAAAAAAAACGACCAAAAAAAAATTCCAACATGCTTGAATTTTTTGTATCGTTTTTCAAAACATCGTTTTTTGTGTCATAAAAAGTGATGGTGTGTGGGCAAAACAATGTTGAAAACTACGTTTTTAAACCTGTGCATGCTCAGAAGCAAGTTATGAGACAGAGCTTCAATGGAAAAGAGTGCCGTCGAACGTGGTGTACGTCACCACGCTTTGCTAGAGCTTTGTAGAAAAACGATGGTGTGTACGCAACGTCGTTTTGGAAAATTAAGTTTGAAAAACGTAGTTTTTTTTCATGATTGAAAACTTCGTTTTTTTTCATCACAAAAAATGATCGTGTGTACGCGGCATTACAGAGAAATAAATTACTAAAGCTGCCTTCAACCAATATACATCCTGCACCATGTTCCCATGTTCCCGATACAATACTTTACCTATTTGGCAGTTCTATTCCACTTAAAGCGGATCTCCCATGCCAAAACATTTTGTTTTTTTGGGGGGGGTAGTTAAACAGTTAATGGCAAAGCTTAAATAAACTCACGTTTCTGGTGTTCCCTATCTGTTGCTGTCTGTAATAATAAGTTATATTTCCTATCCTCAGCCGTTGCCATCTTCACTGTGGGCATTAGAATCCCAGCAGCAGAGACTTCCTGTTTGCGGTGATGCTGTAATCCCAGCATCCACCGCTCGATCTCGCGCATGCGCACTCGCACCCGGGAGCAGCGGCGTCAGCGTCTCTGTTCCCATAGTAACGACTGGCTTTACCGCCCCTGATGTAAACCCAGCCTCAACGTACTAATAAAGGTCATTACGCCCACCCTCCTTCCTTTGTTTACATCACGC
Source organism: Rana kukunoris (assembly GCA_029574335.1). NCBI lineage: Eukaryota > Metazoa > Chordata > Amphibia > Anura > Ranidae > Rana > Rana kukunoris. The sequence continues at coordinate 137,133,502 of CM056054.1, read as the reverse complement.
GTCACTTCCTGCTCCATGAAATTGCGCAATGTTTCCTCTAACAGGGCAGAATACGATAACAAGGGAGCTATAAACAAGCTCCCAGAAGACACTACGCGTTACAGAAAACAATGAAAAACCAAACAGAAACCCAAGGGCTGCAGACCGGAAGCCCATCTAGTTTATCTGGTACTGTAAAACTTTATTAAATGAAATTTATCATCAGCATTATTATTGAGATTATGTTTAATTTCGGGTGGAGCTCCGCTTCAACAAATATTGTGAATTAAATGTATTTTCTTTAATTACAACAATAGGCATAAAGGGCAAAAAAACTAAACATATATTTGCCAATGTCATCGGGTTATATGGTGACACAAATGTACAAGTTAAATTACACTTCATTCAAAACTAATATTTCAGATCTGGGCTTGTTTCTTGGGAACTCCAACCATAGGATTTAGGCACCAGAGTTTTCAGGTTTACCCACATCCCATGCCCATTATAAAAAAGCCTTCCTCCTCCCTGTTGGGGGTTTGCATCCATTTTATATTGTAGAGAATCTGATGGATGAAAAGAGGACTCCGGTTTGAGAGAGAATGGCAGAAACATAATTGCTATGAGAGAAAAGGGATGCCAACATAGAGTAGTAACGTTTTAAAAGATTTAATAAAAGAAATTCGATTGCACTTACAAATAACGAATCCTTTAGAAGCATATAAATAAGCCGGCCGGCTCTCACAATCCGCCCGTCCTTCCGGATGGTCGTGAGGATAAAAACAATGGTGTCGTCAACAGCACGCCGTTCCTCCCTACGCCGTTTCGTCCAATAGCAGACTTCTTCCAGGGGCACTGGAAGAAGTCTGCTATTGGACGAAACGGCGTAGGGAGGAACGGCGTGCTGACGACACCATTGTTTTTATCCTCACGACCATCCGGAAGGACGGGCGGATTGTGAGAGCCGGCCGGCTTATTTATATGCTTCTAAAGGATTCGTTATTTGTAAGTGCAATCGAATTTCTTTTATTAAATCTTTTAAAACGTTACTACTCTATGTTGGCATCCCTTTTCTTTTCTTGGCTACACTTTGGGAGTGATTGCTTTTTGGGACCCAGCCGCATTGAGACTGAGTTTGGAGATTCACACAGGATTCCACGTTGATATTCGTTAAGGCAACCCAGCCTGCCGTGCTGTTGATGCTTATGATTATTATCTATCTGGTAAGCAGATCTGCATTAAGAGGTGGAGGTGGAGGCTCTCTTCTGTCCTGTAGAATCACAATCTCCTACTTGGGATATTTCTCTGAACTCACTGAACTTTGATTTTTCCCTGGAGCTGAATACCAACACTTTATGAACTTTGTCAACACTGCTTGCGTTTTTATGTGATTTTGTTATACATTGGAGCACTTGGTGTTGGTTTTTTAATTATTTCTTTTTGTATTCAATGCACATTTTGTTATCACATATAGTATTAATGTATTAATTTTAGCAGCGCAGCACACCTTATTTACTGTTTACATTTTGTTTATCTGACATTTGTGCTGCAGCAGCACTCACGTTTATTCTTATCTAAGATTGCTTGGTCTTGCCACCAATCCAATTCTTTGTTTTATATCAGACCTGCGCAGTATTTTCCACTGTTTTTTATAATTGCTATGAGAGCCAGTCCCACAATCACCATGGCCTTGTTTCAGTACTTCCCTCCACTATAGAAAAAATTCTGTGGCAGGGTTAGGTAAAGATAAAAAAAATTTCTGGGGATAGCTCACTACAGGATTCCAGAAGACCACAAAAGCCAGGGATGATTCACTTCTTTGTTTTTACCATTATTGATCTTTTGACATTGTGTAGTTTAATAATTACGGTACAATGCAAAATGTAGTGTTCATTTCTCCTTACTGTAAACCATTGCAAGTAGATAATGCCACTCTTGAGTTTTTCACACCTCTGATGGTACCATGATAGTAGCAGTGTTCTCCTCCCTACGAAATACAAAAAAAAAAGTGCTCACAGGGCAGAAGTCAACGTAAATTAAAGGTGTAATTTCTTTCTAGAACAGTAAGGAAAACCACTTTTCTATCATAAGGGTAAATTATTAAAGATTTAAAAAATCTGAAATGAGAGTGTTAGTTTGAATTAACATTTATAATATCAGCTTACAATGCCTGAAGATAGCAGTCGCTGACACCACAATTTAAACATGCAGAATGTTCCAAACTGATTTCCATGCTAAAAAGGTTGAGTTATCCTTGGCGACTTCACCCTGCTAAAAGTGCAAGAAAAATGCAAGAAAAATATTTACCTTTAAATCCTATGGAACTCTTCACTCCAGTGCACTGCACATGTGGTATGTTTTTAAAAGTCCTGCATGCCGCATCTTTAAAAGAGAAGTATGTTTTTGTTTTTTTATTGTCCCATCATACTTACCTAGGTGGATGCTGCATTTGTCCCTCGGCGCCTCATCACTGAGACTTGAGCCACCGAACACCACCTCCCTTCTCTCAGCTCCCCGAGCTGCTGCCTTTCAATCACCATTTCTCCTGGTCTGCTCCTCCATGTTCACTGGAGCACTGAACTGTGGAGGGGCAGGGAGAAGCCATCTCAGCCTCTCAGCGGCTTGCTGAGAGGCTGAGACTGCCATCAGGATTTATCCTGGTGACATCTACACAGAGCGGACTTCGGACCGCTCTCTGCTGAAAATGGATCACAGGATCTGTCACCCACCAGACACCGCAGATGACAAATCATTGTACCAGGCTGGCCCAGGTACCATTGCTGTGACCAATCTGCTGGTCATGTCAGTTGTACTCAGTGATTGGCTTTCATTCATAAGCATTAATTGTGTACTATTGTAATGATCTCTGTGATTGGTCACAGTGATCACATGGTACAAACAGGGCCAATCACAGTGCATCTGTGACAATCACAGCTATCACAATAGTACACACTGGCAATGAATGGATGCCATTCATAAAAATTATTGCTTATAACAGTGATCATCACTGTTATGAGCAATTATAGTGTAAAACAAAAAAAATCTCTATTTTTGCATTTTGAGCCTTAAAAAAACCTATATACAGTGAAAGCTGAGATCTTCTAGGTTTTGTGCTAGTGGCTCCCCTTCCGCATACTGGCAGGGGGTCGCCCGTATGCGGAAGGGAAAAAATACAAGGAGTGATATCAATGGTGGAGGTACTAAATGTGTGACCCCCTGTGCAGAAGGGAGTCCACCCACAGAAAACCTAGAAGATCACAGCTTTCACTGTATGTAGTGTGAGCTAATACAGTGATTTACAGCATCCCCAGTGGCCCTCTGGCCTAAGCCAGCCCAAGCTGGCCTAATGTAAATATGCAAAAAATACAGTCCTGGAGTTCATCCTTAATTTTGAGTAGTTCACACTACTAGCATTTAGGAATTTATCAGATGTCTACAAATGACCCTCATTTAGGGCCAGTTCACACCAAAACACGGTGCAGGAAAGACACATTCAATGAGGGATTTGAAAAAAACGACTTCTATACCCTATGCAGATGAAACATCGATCCACAGCTACACAGAGATCTGGGTGCTTAGTTTACAGGTCTGCTCTGAGCTCAGAGCGGTGACTTGAACACCAGGCTGTGGAGAATGTGGGAGTAGCTGGTTTAGGCTCTTGTTAGGATCCCAGCAGAGCCTGAAATGGTTCTGTGATATCAGCCAACAGCGGGCTTTAGTCTGCTTTCAGCTAAATCTAGGTCACAGGACTAAGTGCACTCCTGTGACCTACGGGAGACGTATGGCCAAAAGACCATACTTCTCCATTAATGGCACCCCAAACACAGATTACAAATGCAGTGCGTTTGTGGGCACCATATTGCATGGTACTGCAGTACCACTGCAGTGGTGCAGTGCATTTTGAAAAGTAGCACAAGCACTACTTTTTGCATGGTCTGGTACATTTTGCAATGGATTCAAATGAACTGACTGTCAAAGCGCACCCTGTGACCCTGGTGTGCACGACGCTTACTGTACGCACCTTATCCAAAATGAAATATGTTATTTTTATTTATTCATTGCAATTTTATATTCATTGCAATGTTTATATAGCAATACTTTTAATGAGATAGCAATAATTATTGTATAAGTAAACAGTATGCACTGCCAATATGTTTACTATGTACAGATACACAGTTCCCTCCAGTGGTCTTGAAGACAGCTGTCTTTAAATTCACAGATGGGGCTTGTTGCTACTTTTTTTTTTTTTTGTAAATCAATAAGGATTATTTATTCTCAAACATTGAGGGAACATTTTAATTGGTAATATACATATACCAGTTCCACAGTTCTCTAAATTAAAGATGGCTTGTTGTCTTCTACTGGAAATTGTATTTATTAGTAGTCAAGGTAGATACCATTGAGAATACAATGCATCATCCGGATTCATTTATGAATAATCCGAACGTATTTCACTGCAACAAATTACAAACAGCTCTTAAATCTTTATAGCTGGTAAGGACAGAATCTAATAATTGTGAGTGTACAGTACCAAGTCTTTCAATATAGTGTACAAACAAGCTTAATGCAGGGCAGCATATGGCCTTTACACACAGTAATGTATCTAAATGTACCCAAAATTATAGTTTTGGTGACATACACAGTGCAATCCTTAAAGACATATAGCTAATACTAGTACCTAAGGCTTTTATCTTGATATCATGTAAGTGTACCCTTTCTACAGGGAAGTCCTTCAGTTGTTACGAGGAAAATAATTAATGTAAAACATTGGAATTTGTTTTACTTTTTTTTTTATCAATTCACCTGTAGAAAAAAAATAGCACTGCGTGTGTACACACCAAACACCACTATTTTTCTAATACAAAGAGATCAGATGGGCATTCACTGTAAGAAAATATACAGCTAAGGCAATAAAATTGGGATCAATTTTATATAGAAGGGTCTGGTATGGATATTTGGGGGGAACCCCACATATTTTTTTTTAAATTTGATGCAGGGTTCCCCATAATATCCGTACCAGACCTGAAGGGCCTGGTAATTGAATTTGGGGGAACCCCCACACATTTTTATTTTTATATCAATGACTTTCAATGACTTTTCTCTGTATTACTGGGAGCCGACAATTCATTACAGCCGCGAGTACTTTAAATTACTTTTTTTCCTTCAGAAATGACAGTTTGTGCAGGGACAGTTCTAAGCACAGGGAACAAGCGCTACTTTACAGACATACTATACACACCCCCAGGTACGAAATGTAAAGGAATATTTTACTTTTATTGTTTCACTTTAAGCATTATTAAAATCACTGCTCTCAAACAAACGTCCCTTTTTAAAACTTTTTTCTGCATTGATACATGTTCCCTGGGACAGGACCCAGATACCCAAACACTTTTTATGACAATAACTTGCATATAAGCCCTTAAAATTAGCACTTTAGATTTTTCATGTTCGTGTCCCATAGACTTTAACGGTGTTCAGATGTTCGAACAAATTTATTGCCTGTTCACATGTTCTGATGCAAACTGAACTGGGGGGTGTTCGGCTCATCCCTACTGATAAACAACAAATTGCCAGTCATGTTCCCCCTGCCTTAGCGTATTGCCAAGTTGGCTCCAGTGATGGTGAGGATGGAGGGGATGCTGATAATGAGGTCACTGACACGACTTGGGTGTTGGACAGAGCAGAGGAGGAAAGTGAGGGGAGAAAAAACCGTAATGAGGCAGGATGTCCTCCAGGGGTAGGCATCATGGAGCTGTGTGGGCATTTTTAGCATATGTAGCAGCCAATCACACTGTATACATTTGCAATCTATGCCACAAGCAGATCAAGCATGGCAAAAATACAAGCCATTTGGGTACCACATGGTTGACAAGGCATTTAACCTTCCACCACTCAGCCCATTGGCAAGAGCACCTGAAAGCCACACACAAGGGACACAATTCTTCTCCTCACTCCTCGCCTCTCATGTCTAACCCCGCTATATCTCATGACCTCTCAGCAGCCTCCACTGACAAGGCCATTCTAGCTCTGTACCATTACGTGGAAGGCAATGTTTTGGCATAGTCCAGCAAGGCAGTTAACCACAAGGTACACCTTACTGCTGACTCGTGGTTCAGAAAGCATAGTCAGGGATGATATACTTAGTTCACAGCACACTGGGTAACTCTGCTTGCAACTAGGAAGGAAGCAGGACAGGGCTTAGTGCTGGAGCTTGTTTTTCTGCCACATCACCATACAGCTGATGCGAGATCTGTCAGCTCCATCCTCTTCTCCTCCTCCTCCATGCCCTCCTCTGTTGAATTGTTCTGTGAACCACCAGTAGCCCCTAAGCATTCAAGAGGCCATTCAACAAGTCAAGCTAAAAGATGCCATGTAGTGCTTAAGCTGGTCTGTCCCATGGACAGGGAAAGTTGGCACGTGTGCTATGCCTGGCACATGTCCTCAATTTGGTGGTGCAGAATTTCTTAAAAGATACCCAGGTTTGCAAGATCTTCTTAAGCAGGCCAGAATAGTCTGTAGCCATTTCAGGTGGTCATACACATCCAGTGTTCAGTAAACCGCCTGAATTTTGACATGCCCACCACTCAACATTAACAATGCTGCACATGCAGCAGTGGGCCGTCAATGAGTACCTGTGTGAGTATGGCACAAGGACAGGCTCAGGGCACCTCAGCTTTTTTTTCCTCAAGCCAATGGCTGCTGATAAAGGGTGCATGCACTTTACTGTCACCATTTGAGGAGGTGACAAGGATGGTAAGCTGTGACAATGCATGCATCAGTGACACAATCCTTCTTGTGTTCCTGCTGGAGCATACTCTGTATGGCATACTGGACAGGGCGCTCAAGGCAGAACAGTGGAAGGAAGATGAGGACTTCCTTTTCTCTCAAGGACTTCCTTTCCTCTCAAGGCCCACTTTATACAGACACTTTATGCAGACACTATTCTTACCCAGCCACAGAACACAAAAGAGGAGAGGGAGGAGCATGATTTTGGCAGTTTTGGAGGCATTGAAGCGAAAGAAGACACACGTCAAACCTTAAGAGTTGGTTTTCAGTCCCCAGAAACCTTGGGAGCAGTACATGGCTGGGAGGCGGCTGTTTCAGATAGTGTAGTCCTCAGTGCCACTCATGCCTCCGCAAACTTGCGGTGCATGAGCTCCCTTATTCTTCAAAGCCTAAGAAAGGACCAGAAAATTTGTGGCATCAAGGTTAAGGATCATTATAGGTTGGAAACCCTCCTTTACCACTTGTACAAGTGGAAAGTTTTGGAACTCATTCTGTCCTTGCAGTGGGAGCAAAGGGTGAATTATCTGGAGGACATCTTTCCAGACTATGATAGGTAACAGTCTCATGGAAAAGCTCATTTTGAGGCTTCTGATGGTTAAATGAGTAGCGCTGGAGAAGGGGTCCGCGTCCGCCTTAATGGTGCAGTTTAATTTTTTTTAGTACTCAACGCCCAGGGCTGTCGGCTTCAGCATTCCATCTCCAACGCCTGCATCAAATGGTGGAATATTATCTAGGGGCGAAAACAGACATGGAGGGCTTTCCAGTAGACGATCCACTGGGTTTTTGGGTCATGAGAATAGACCACTGGCCAGAACTTGCCCAGTATGCAATTGAGCTGCTGAAGGTTCAGTGCTGCCAGAGGTTTTGTGACAGATAAAAGTGCACGTCCCGACTTGGACCAATGTAACTATGCATATACCTGGCTGATGCCCCTAGAAGCCCCTAAAAGCTGGAAATCACTGGAGTAGAGACTACAACTCCAGTGATCTTCAATTGCTTCCGGGTCCTGTGCTGAGCAGCTGCTCTGCTGCATTCTGAACACAGGAGTTCGGCCATTCGACATGGGCACCAATCTCAAAATGCTTTGCAGTTTCTGAACAAATGCAAACCGTTCTCTGATTGAACACAGTGGAGAGCATGTAACAACTGCCCCAACTACAAGCCAGTAAGTTTAACATCTGTAGTAGTGAAATTAAAATATCAATGATAATTAAAAGTACAAAACTGTCAGATTAAAACGATTGATTTTTTTTTACTATATCACAGATGTTTTGAACTAGGGTGGTACTCTGGACATCCTATCTTGATTTGAGTAAATCTTTTGATATAGTTCCACGTAACAATTGTATAAAAAGCTGTATAGTAAACAAAATGGAATAAACATTTCTGAAGTAAAGTCGGATTGTACTCAGAAGCAAGTCACAATGAAAATTGCACAGCAGTGGGGTCAAAGCAGTGTGAACTAAGGCCTAATGTACAAAAAAAGATGCAAAGCAAAAAACTTAAAGCAGAACTTCACTCTTTCAACCAATGTTGACTACTTTTTTAATCCTTATGTTGCTAACATTAGTAAATAAGAAAGTGTGTCATATTTACTTGTTTTAAAGTTTTTTGGTTATATTTCTTCATTTAATTCTTGGTTTCCAGGCTTCCAGGCCTAGACAAATGATGTCATGCATCCCAGGAGTCTACAGAAGGGGAGGAACGTTTTTCTCAGCTAAGCACCCTATAGGACAGATGAATTCCAGGAAGTAAATGCTACATGAATCATCTGCCATTATTTTAGGGGTGTTTTTTAAAGTGATTTCTCAACAAAATAAAGCATGGAGATGTGGATGGATGGATGAGTTTTCTTTGATTGTTTAAAATTTAGTTTTTGATTTGCAGTGCTCAGATGCAGTGGAGTTCCACTTTACCCCTTAGGTGATTCAGTGGATACACAGTTGGCACATGATGCAATGCACCTGGTGTATGGTCTGAACAGGGCACATTGAAAGCAATTGTTTTCTTTTTAAATATTCATTCTTTATTTATTTTAATAACATACAAATTTTCAATTGTTCTTTTAAAAAACGAGAAAAAATTGTATATAAATATAACACATATTTTAAGCACTGATGTACAATGTCATAAAATAATCCTTAATTTACTATACTGGGAGGTACATAATTTCTTATTTAAGAAAACACCTAAGCTGTTAGGCCACGTACACACGATCGAATCTATCTGCTGAAAACGGTCCGACGGACCGTTTCAGCAGACAAATTCGATCGTGTGTACGGACGGACAGACAGATTTTTCCAGCAGACAGATTTTAAAGCATATCTGTCCGCACATGCGACGAATGGATTTGACGCATGTGCGGAAGTGTTTTACTTCCTGGTGACGGTGACGTGGCGGCGTCAATGTCACCGCCACGTCACCGCGCTGTCTGCCGGCGGGGATTTGGGTTTGATCGTGTGTACACGATCAAACCAATCTATCCCAGCAGACAAATCCGATCAAATCGGTCTGTCAGACCGATTTGATCGGATTTATTTCATGGTGTGTACGTGGCCTCAGTTCTATCTAATATTATCCTTTTTGCTTTTTGGCCACTCTCCGTTTAGTTATTCTCAGCTATCGTTCTTATCCCCTCGGGGGAATCACCCTTTTTCTCCAACCAAGTTTTTCCACATTTTCTCAAAGTCCCTAAGGTTTCCTCTTTTTATATAAACTGCTCTTTCTTTACAAATGGACTCCTTTATTGCCCTAATCCATTCACTTACTGCCGGTGGTGAAGTTGCCTGCCACTTCATAGCTATTCATTTTCTAGCTTGGAATAGGCATCTTAATATTACAACTCTGGTATTTCTTTTCTCCCTCCATTCCTGCCTATAACCCAGTACACACAGTGTGGCCTCCATCTCCAACGGGATTCCAAATGTGTCTCTCAGGGTGTCAAGCATACCCTCCCAATAGCGAGCCAGCTTGTGTATTAGGTCTCCATGCCCCTGGCATCTAGGACACTTATCATCTAGTCTTTTACCAAATTTAAATAGTCGCTTAGGCATATAATAAGCTCTATTTATCAGCATTAAGTGGGAGATTTTCTGAGGAGGTGAAAGTGAGACCTTTGATCCCATCTCTAGTATTCTCTTCCACTGTTCTTGTGATATTTCCCCTATATCTTCCTCCCAACTTTCTCTTACTTTGAGCAGGTGTGCCCATGTGTTAATCTTTTTGATTATCTGCGTGTATATTTCAGATATGAGGCCCTTAGTTGGGCCCCCTTTAACTAACTTTTGAAATAGAAGCATTTTATTCCACACTCATTTTTGTGTCCTAAACTGGGCATCAAGAGCATGTCCTACCTGGAGGTAGGCAAAGAATGAGTGTTGCGGGATATTAAATTCCTCAAGTAAAAATCCTGGAATTTCTTATAGGTATCTCCCTTATACAAGTGTGTCAGCCTTTTTATACCGCATCTTTCCCATTCCCCCACCTTTCCTATCTCTAACATTTCATGTAGCTTAGAGTATACTCACTAAATCCAGTGTAGCCCATTAGCTTTGTAACTTTTTCCCATATTTTAATTATCATTTTAATTGTTGGGGTCCTGTATCCAAAGGAGCCTGCTTCTAGTGCTTCGATAACCGATTCATGTGGGGCTCCAGTCAGCATTACTCTCCCACTAGGGGTCTCCCCTCCCAGGGTATTGCATCTCATTAGTTGTTGCAATTGTGCCGATAAATAATAGGTCTCCGGGTGAGGGACAGCCAGTCCCCCTTCCAGTACCGGGAGCTGCAGTGTACGTAATCGAATCCGGGGTTGTCCTCCTTTCCATATTAGTTCTCTAAAAAGCGTTTCAATTATATTGAACCAATTTCTACCAGACCGGACTATTATGCATTATATACAACAAATTGTTTTCTATATGCCCTGACATTCAGCCTACATTGATCAGCACTGATCAATGCAAGTATACATAGCAAACAGACAAAAGGGTTTAAAAAAGAAAATAAATAAAAACCAAAAAATAGCAAAGTCTGCAATCACTCTATAATTTTGACAGTAGTTAGATGCATAAATCTGCAACTGCAGTATTCACGCTGCAGAATTTTCCCGAGGCAATCTGCACTATATTATGAGGCTTTACATTATTTTTGTACTTGTTTTCATGGAACACACATAAAGCTGTAAATCCTTTTAAACATATAAGCCATATGCATATACACAGCTGCTGAACATATTACAAACACATACCTTCCAACTTTTTGAGATGGGAATGAGGGACACCTATCAGCAAAAGTATGCAAGCATAGGACACACCCTTTCCACGCTCTCTTTACTACAATTCCTTTATATTGGCTTTTGAAATTTACAAATGCAGCAATTTAGAAATCAGATGAAAAGCACTGAGAAACACCTTCTATAGATAAAAAAGTGCATTTTATATACATCTATATAGATCAGACCAAAGTGAGGGACAAATGAGGAGGAATAAAGGACAGAGGGACATTGCTCCAAATTAGGGACAGTCCCTCCAAATCAGGGACATTTGGGAGCTATGCAAACAAATGGATTTAAACACTGAAGCTCAGATTTGCTGTTACAGTAGATTTATGTATTAGCATGCAACTCTTCTCTTTGACCATTCTACAGCTTATGTTTCAGAATGTATGCTGCTCTGTTTTTGGCCAAATTTTGATGGACAAAAAAAAAGAGACTTGAAAATACCAACATGCCCAAGCATTTAACTTAGACGTGTTACTTTGCGAAGGCAGTAAACCTTAAATTGAAAATTAAAAGTCGGCACCAATAGTTGTGTATGATTATTATTCTTCCTTGGCACCCCAGATGCCTGCAAGCCCAGGGTGCTAACTGGCTGTACAAAGTCAGGGCTATGATGACATACTCTAAACCCCTTCCTTTGTAATGCATATCATTGTATTGACTAAAGTGGTTCATTGTAAAGAAAGTTGGAAAAAGGTGTATGCACAGCATCTGATTTTAATATTTAGGGTCAAGTTTACTAACTGCCTAAAGTGACAGGTCTGCTTTAATTCTAAAATCTATTGCATTTTGAAACTGATATCTTATATCATAGATGCATTCTTTTCTATCTGCCCGTATAAATTGTTCATCATTATTAAATCACTCAAAATAAGCATTTTCCTAGACAACAGTGTATTTGTTTATATTTTATTAATGAGCAATGATGGCCTGAAAAATATCATGGAAGAGGAAGATCTATATGTGTGTAGTATAATAAAGCAAAATTACCTTGTTGAGTTTTGGCTTTCCTTCATCATATTCAATCTCCACGTACTCAGATGACAACAGACCACTGCAATGGGCAAAGAGTAGCACAAGTTAGATTAGCTTTAGACATATGAGACCTGAAAGAAAGGGTACTATGAACATTTAGGGATAATACTAACATTCCTTGTAAGTTTTTAAACTTTCCAGATTTTACTGCACAGTACAATCATATGAACTAGTTAAAATAAATCTGAAGATACTGATTTATGAAAAGATTCTTTAATTCCATAGCAGTAGGCAATTAAAAAAGCTTTTAGCTGTCACTAAACATACTATCAGTAGTAAAGTGTGGAACCCAACCTTAAAGCTGAATGCTCAGGATTATTATTAATGCTGCTCTTCATGAACGAATAGACCGTTAAATGTATTTTTTAAAAGCAAGCAGTGAAAATACATGAACATGATTGCATATCAGCCTTTTGCAATCGCCTTGCTGTAGTGCTCCTGTGCTAACAAGGGGTATGCCAATAGGAGGCGCTGGCAGAGTAACAGAAAGATGAGATCATCAATCTACTGCTTCCCTTCTATGCCCAATCACAGCCCGGGGAAAGAATAATGCCTGTGTTACTTAATTGTATTATATAAAAAAAGGTCTCCTACTCTGGCAGGCAGGATGAGTGCACTTGGACTGTGAGTGCACTTGGACCGTGAGTGCATGTGGGCTGTAAGTGCACTTGGGCTGTGAGTGCATGTGGGCTGTGAGTGCAGATGTGCCCTGAGTGCACGTAGGCTGTGAGTACCTGTGTATTGTATTGTTGAGTACCTGTGTATTGTTGAGTATTAGTGTCAGGAGCTAGTTGTTAGTTAATTTGCACAGGGTATAATTCTCAATCCCCATCAAATTAGTAGGTTAGATGCCCGGCGGGTGTGGAGATGTGACATCTTGCGTCATGTATCCGTTTAAGGGCGAACACTGCGTGACATTAGTGAAACCTGTCAAGGACCATCACTGCTGGAGCTGAGTGATTCCCCTAGCTGCCAGGGTAAGAACTCCTCCAGTAAGGGTGGGAGTAAAGCCAAGAGAAGGGAACGGCAGATTCTGGTGGTTCTTAGAAGGACAGAAGGGCCAATCTGTCACAAATACCTGAAGCCCAAACTGTATGTTGTCTACCGGGCGCTCGGGTTATGCACATCAGGGACCTGGTGGACAACTTACTGGGAAAGGCTGGGGAAGACCCAGCTGTCATGGTGCACGTTGGCACCAATGACAAAGTCAGAGGAAGATGAAGTGTCCTAAAAAATGATTTTAGGGACTTAGGACTTAAAATTGAGGAAAAGAACATCCAAGGTAGCATTCTGAGAAATACTACTGGTACCTCGACCACACCAGAAAGGTAGAAAGAGATTAGGGAAGTTCGAGGAGGTTGTTCGATTTTGTAGGAATTTCAGAGACTTGGTTCAACAGCTCTCATGATTGGCTGGTAACCATTATTATTATTTGTATTATTATTATTCAAGGCTATTCTCTATATCTATCACAATTTGGATTAGCGCCAAGGATGGAAAGTGTCATCATAATATGGGGAATTTAATTATGCAGACATAGATGGGGTAGAAGGAACCACACATTCATCTAAGGCTCGCCAGTTCCAAAATGTCTTGCAGGACAATTTCATGGGTCAGATGGTAAATACACTAACTAGAAACAAAGCGTTACTAGACCTACTGATTACCAGCAATACAGACTTGATCACAGATGTAGAAATACGGGGAAATTTAGGACACGGTCAATTCGTTTCAGTATGAATCAAGTTAATAGGAAACATAAGGGGGAGTACAAAGATACAGAATTTTCAAAAGGGCCAACTTCCCTAAACTACGAGCCTTGCTAGAAGATACAAATTGCGATAAAATCTTAAGAACAAAGAGCATGGAGGAGAAATGGGTATGCTTTAAGAGCATATTAATTAGGGGCATTAGCCAGTGCATCCCAATGGGAAATACATTTAAAAGAGCTAATAAAAGTCATGGGTGGCTTAACTCCAACGTAAAAAGGCATATAAAAGCAAAGGAGAAGGTCTTCAAAAAATACAAGGCTGAAGGATCATCATCAGCAGTCTAACTTTACAAAGAATACAACAAGAAATGTAAGGGTGCAATCAGAGCGGCTAAGATAGAACATGAAAAATAAAGGTAGAGGAGGAGAGTAAGAAAAATCCAAAGAAATTCTTTAAGTACATAAATAGTAAGAAAGGGAGGTAAGATCATATTGGTTTTATAAAGAATGATGAAGGAAATCTGGTTACTAAGGATAGAGAGATAGCGAAGGTATTGAATTTATTCTTCCCTCGGTCTCAAGAGGGAATCAGGGGGCCTCAGTAACCAAAGCTGCAATGTTTATCCTCATGGCAAACCAGACGCTTATTGCGATTTTTTTTTCTACCAAAATTATGTAGAAGAATACGTATCGCCTAGACTGAGAAAAAAAATGTTTTTTTTTTTTTTTAAAAATTGGGCTATTTATTATAGCAACAAGTAAAAAATATATTTTTTTTCAAAATTGTCGCTCTATTTTTGTTTATAGTGCAAAAAATAAAAACCGCAGAGGTGATCAAATACCACCAAAAGAAATGTGATCTCTTCCTGTGTAAAACATATACCCCCTGTGTTATGGAAATATGGAGAGTGGCCAGTGTGTTAAAGGCTTTCCTAGAACCGAAAGGTTTCTTCTCCATAGATTGTCAATCTAGGACAGGATGTGTTTTAGTGGCAGAATCACAGGGTAAAAATAAAAAATAAAAGTTTTGTAGCCAACATTTCTAAAGGATTGATAAGTTGCAATATAAAGAAGTTGTAGCGTTATTCGGGTAGCAACTCCTTGGTTTGCTGTTTCTCCAACAGAATTTGCCCCCAATTCCCTTGTTATCTATAAAATCGCAATTCACAGGCCGGAAAATTAGAAAAACAGTAAAATGTTTCTTGAAGGTTGGTCTTGTTTTTTTCTTTGGAACAAATAAAACTAGTGAAGTAGAGCACAAATGGGGAATCTATATGGAGGGAGAATAAGTAACTACTGTATGCACTGCAGTGAAAAATATTTTAGAAAAAAAAAATTACCAATTATAAACCCTTATGCACACTGTAGGTATCTTATAGTTGAGTCTGCCCATCAAATCTATAAATTTTCTAATAGCCCTCCTCCAGAAGGACACATATTTGTAAGGACCTTTATACGTAACTATTCATGGCTTGTAAAAACTTTAAGATACTGTTTTGACATTTGAAGCACTGTAAACGTTTTTACATTGCAGTTTCAGCAACAAGCTCTTTACAATAGGTGACAATGGCTGTGCATATGCACAGGACATGGTGATTTTGTATCACTGCAGTCCTGGAAATCCGTCGGGATAGTTATAGGTATGTTTAGCTGCTTACAGTGGATTATTTTAACAACAGTGCTAGAACAGATGGAAATTCGATGACTCAATTAATGATTTTACATTTTTTGACTATAAATATGCTGTAACATTAGCATTGATCCCACAGATATGTATTTTGAATTATATGAGGTGATAGAAGGATATATTTCCCCTTTATATCTACATTGTTAACCAGAGCACCTCATCTGACCTTTATTGGCCTGCTCTACTCTAAATTAGCACTCAACAAGAAAATGCACTCTGCAACCTGCCAATTGAAAGAGCAGAAGCCACAGGCAAAGACTGGGACAAAAATAGAACTCACTTAAGCTCTTCAGAGCTCACACGGCTGGATGAATCATCATTGTTGGTTAAGCCACAAGATTTCTGGTTGCTTAAAGAAGTTTCTGATTATCATACAACATTCTTAAGTTTTGTTATGTTATGTATGGGCAAAATATGGTGGTCATGTGTATGTTATCTAATAAAGAATATCCTGCAGATGGAGAAAACTTTTTATTTACTTATTTGCTAAGTTACATTCCAAAGTACAGTCATCCCAACAAGTCTAAGCCAATAACTGTTGCCCTTGGTCATGGAACGCTTCCCCAGGGCATGAACTAATAGTCATGTATTATACTGTTAAGTACATAGACAAGTATACTTGTATAGAACTGAGAATGCATACTTTGCAGAACACATCAGTTAAATAAATCCTACAACCCATTCAACCTTTCTTCTGAGACATTTCCAAACTCATTTTATGCCAGGTCATGAAACACTGACCATAAGGTCTTCTGCTGGTAATACACCCCACAGTATCTTGTACTAATGGCATGGTGCCATCTATTTTGGTCACCGCAGCACACATTGACCAGAGTAATATAGGGGGTGTGAATAGCGAAATAATTTCCTTTGAGGGTTTTTTTTTTGTTATCCATCACCAGGGAAGAAAGTGAAGGGAAGTCTATCTAATTTGGAATCAGCCAGCAATTAAAAACTTACAGAAGTTCTAATGCTTCTCTACTGTACTAGAAAAATGTTTTTATGATTGTCCATCTCTTCACTGGGGATATTTCCCATCATTTCCTGTTCTGACACTCATCAAAATGAATGGAAATGTAGAGAAACTGCCCAAATAGTGGATATAGACAGCAATAAAAAATTGGCAGAGGTTCTTACTCTTCTCAACTCTATTCAAAACTAAAAAATGTGTGGAGTTGGTATTTAAATGGAAGTTACAGAACAATTTTAATGTCCTGTAATATCCTTATCGAGATTAGGGTATTTTAAAAGAACATACTGTGACCCGCTTTCTTTATTTGCTATTTGCTATTTTTAAATATATGATGGTTGACTATTCAGGATTTAAACTAAATAGCTAGATCTTTCAGTCACAGCTTTGCCAACCCTCTTACAGATCACCAAACCTGCTGTAATTTTCTTTTATTTTGACACATGTGCAATAAAAGGACCTTTCCTCCTTGTAGGAAAAGAATAGCACTCTATAAGTAGACACCAATAGAAGCCAAACTTTTTTTGCTATTTAACTCGGCTCTTGTTGGTCAATTTATACCCAATTATCACTAGTGATGTCGGGAATGGTCACTTGTCTTGTAAAAATCAGATTGTGATTTCCTGGCTTTCGGGCTTTAATGAAACCAAATCTTACATTAAACTCAGTGTTCTCATAATAAAGACCAGAGATGGAACACGATTAACAGGATATGTCAATACAGGATAATAGGATAAAAAAGGAGACATTGAGTTGGTTTTTACATGCCAAAAAAAAAATACTGGAATTGGATCACATAGGGGCCTATTGATCCTTTCTTAAATTCATTCCCTGTTAATAACTTGACCATTAAATATGAGAGCTTCTAACTTCATATTGATGTACTTTGTGTTCTTAAAATAAATAATATAACATTTTCGATTAAACTATCTATAGAAGATGCAGTACAAACAAGAAAGTTTAAAGTAGATTATTTGTGTAAGTTTTAAACAAACCAGCAGCATGAACCTCTATGAAGTCTTTCTTGGGAAGTTTCTCCCTCAATTCCCATGCTTGTGACCACTGACTGCGAAATAAGGAATGAGAAAAGCAAAAAAAAAAACAACATATAGAGGCCCTATTTTTTTCCCATTCTGCTCAGAGTTTTTTCTCTTATTTTCTTTGTTTCTTTTTTTTTCTTTTATCCACAATTTAAAGAGTTTTCCCTAGTAGTGTTTGCTGTCAATAAACCGTCAGATCTCCCCAATGAGTATACAGACACAGAATTTTTTTTTTTTGTGAGGGGCTCTTACCATTATCCGCTCTATCCAAAATAAAAAGCTCTGTAGTTGTAATTTAGTATGCACACAAATATTTTTATTATGAAATTCTTAGGCCTCGTATACACGATCGGACATATCCGATGAAAACGGTCCGCGGACCATTTCCATCGGATATGTCCGATCGGGAGTTTGATCCGATGGCGTGTACACACCATCGGATCAAATTCCCCGCCGCCGGACGGCGCGGTGACATGGCGGTGACGCAGCGGTGATGTTGACGCCGCCACGTCACCGCCACGTCACCGCACCAGGAAGTAAAACACTTCCGCGCATGCGCCGAATACATTCGGCGGCGGCGCGGCGGCGGTGCGGGACGACATGTCTGCTGGTAAGTGTACTAACCAGCAGACATGTCGGGCGGACAGATTCCCACCGGATAGATTTCAAAGCTTGCTTTGAAATCTGTCGGGTGGACAAATCTGTCCGCTAGCCCATACACACGAGCGGAGATGTCTGCTGAAACGGTCCATCGGACCGTTTTCAGCGGACATATCCCCTCGTGTGTACGAGGCCTTAAACAAAATTTCAATCATTTACTCGGAACATAACTTATAAACACCGATATTCCCATAAGTGCTTATGGTACATTTCAGCATTTGCTGATGTTCATGATGTTGATCTCCTTTTTAGGGCTACTTATTGTCTACATGCATGTAATCTAGCAATTTCTTCCTTGCCTCTCTCAGGGAGGGTTTCTTGATGGTGTCAAAAGTGGACTGTGCCTGTGTAATGCATGCTGCCGCAACCATGTATATTCTCCAACAGAGGTGCACATAACAGGGTGACAACTCAGATGAAGAATTAAAGGAGTTGTAAAGTCTCAAAGTTTTTCACCTTAATGCATTTTATGCATTAAGGTGAAAACCCTTCTGTGGTGCAGCTGCCCCACAGAGCCCTTTTTTTCTTACCTGAACCCGATCGTTTCAACGATGAGCATGAGCCCAGCAGCTCCAGCTGCTGCCTCAGGTCGTCATTGGATAGATTGATAGTAGCAGGAGCCATTGGCTCTTGCTGCTGTCAATCAAATCCAGTGACACAGGAGCTGGGGGTAGGGCCGAGCCCTGCTGTCTGTGTCAATGTTGAGAGCACGCCCACATGAGTGTCCCCATGGAAAGCGACTCTTCTAGGGGGCACTCGATGAGGAGGAGGAGCCAGGAGTGCCATCGGGGGACCCCAAAAGAGGAGGATCCAGGGCGAATTGTGCAAAACACTTGCACAGAGCAGGTAATAATGACATGTTTGTTATTTTTATTTTTTAATAAACAAACCTTTACAATCACTTAAGAGAGAACCATCTTTAATTTTGGCAGCAAATTTTGATTTAGTTTTAGTCTTATGCCACGTACACACAATCGGTCAATCCGATGAGAACGGTGTGATGGACCGTTTTTATCAGACCAAACCGATCGTGTGTGGGCTCCATCGGTTATTTAACCATCAGTTAAAAAATTTGAAACTTGTTTTAAATTAACCGATGGATACCTAATGCCCATCTGTTAAAAATCCACGCATGCTCAGAATCAAGTTGACGCATGCTTGGAAGCATTTTAATTAATTTTTTTTTTTTTTCAGCACGTCGTTTTACGATCGCCGCGTTCTGACACGATCGTTTTTTTAACCGATGGTGTGTAGGCACGACTGACCATCAGTCAGCTTCATCGGTTAACTGATGGAAAAAATCCATCAGACCGTTCTCATCAGATTGACCGATCGTGTCTACAGGGCATTAGTCTTAGGACTAAAATGGCGTTTTAGTTTTAGTCCCATTTAGTCTTCTGCAATTGTTTTAGTTTTAGTCGTATTTAGTCGACTAAATCTCCAATACATTTTTGTCGACTAAAACTCATTTTAGTTGTCTAAAATCTAATGGGTGTAATTAAATTGTATTGTATTAGTTAACATTTCTCTGCAATTTCCTAACTCATTATATACTGCTGGAGTAAAAAATTAAACGTGTTATTGAGGTATATTCATGCACTACAGACTAGTGCTAATTTTGAAGTAAAATTTAAATTTAGCTTTAGTCTAAAATGGCATTTTAGATTTAGTCCCATTTTAGTCTTTTGACTAAAATGCCATTTTAGTTTTAGGCCGCGTACACACGATCAGTCCATCCGACGAGAACGGTCCGAAGGACCGCTTTCATCAGTTAACCGACGAAGCCGACTGACGGTCTGATGTGCCTACACACCATCGGTTAAAAAAACGATCGTGTTAGAACGCGGCGATGTAAAACACATGCTTCTGAGCATGCGCGGCCTTTTGACCGATGCCTTTGCATACTAATGATCGGTTTTGACCCATCGGTCAGGCGCCATCGGTTCAATTTTGAAGGAAGTTCTCTGTTTTTGGACCGAAGGACAACTGACCGATGGGGCCTACACACGATCGGTTTGGACCGATGAAACTGAACTTCAGTCCGTTTTCATCAGTTTTGACCGATCGTGTGTACGCGGCCTTAGTTGTATTTTAGTCATTTCAATCGTTTTAGTTTTAGTCGTATTTTAGTTGACTAAAATAGTATTTAATTAGTCTACTAAAATGTTACAGTTGTTTTAGTCAACTAAATGAACACCGGAGAGAGCTGTCCCCTCATAACAGGAAGCACCTAAACAAGTATCTTAAAGTGTAACTAAAGGGATAGAGAAAGGGTGGTAGCGCAACTCCCATAGGAGCTGCTGGTATTTTTGCCCATGTCTTCCCAACTGTAGTTTCCCGCAGCCAGGCACACAGTATTTTCCACAACCAGGTTCACACAACATGTTTGCTTGTTACTTCAATGACCAATTTCAGGGGATGTTGTTTTAGTTTATTTTTTTTTGGTAGAACTTGGATTGGGATGAGGCTAGTGGTGGGATACTCCAAGAATATATCTATGTACACAAATAAATTAATTTTCCTTTCTTGCCTAAGTAGTAGTAGAATTAATAGAGCAAAGTCCCTTTTCTTAGACCCACAGCTAACTATACTAGTCACCAGAGGGGTAGCTAGAGCACAAATTCCCCAAGATCCAGTAATGTCTGTACTCGCAACGTCCAAGAACTGATGGATGCCTCCTTCCAATCTTCCAAGCGATGCCCTCCGGTGATACCAGACTGATCTATGGAAGACATCCCCCCTCGGTCAGCTTCTTCTAAGCACCCCAGGTCATGCATCCCTCCCCTCAGGTCACCCACCTGAGGACTCCTTCAGCAGCTTGTGCCTAGGCTGGACTCCTCCACTCTGGGACAAGACCCTGAACTCTGTGTGCTCCAAAAAAAAAGCAGTCGCTCAGCCTGCATTCAGAGTTTGGCTCTCTGGGATAGGCGAAGGCTGCATCCAAATTCATGCCACCATCTTCAAAGCTTCGCACCTACTATCCAGAAATATCTCCAGTCTCCTGGGTACAGAGAAGGCTTATTCAGACTGGCAGCAGCAGATCACACAGATCAGACCTCACTAGCAGATTGTGGCTGCACTGATTGCAGTGAGCAAAAATATGCTTTTGTCCAACACAAATTATCCACACTGCCTTCAGTGTAGCAACTAAATCTACCAAAAGAAAACTAAAAGTAACCTATCTAATATTTAACACCTACCTAGGAGTGTGCTACAGGAGGGTGGTAAGCCCTGTCAGTTTTTTCTTCTTTTTTTTTGCCATCGGTGTCCTATTGGGGAGATATACTATTACTTCCTGTCCCATAGCCAAAACGGGAAGTGAAAAGAAATTCCTGCTAATTAAGGAAATCTCTTGGCCCTCAGGTCACCAAAACTAGTGTCTCCATTGGAAGATTTCCCTTCTTTTATTTTTCTGGGGACAAACAAAAATTTGGGATTCTCTTTTACTTGTTTAATGATAATGGTAAATAGGATAAATAGAGAGAGTGAATCTCCGTTAGAGGGGCGAAGAATGCAATTAAAACTGACAGGTGTTCTAAGCCATCTCCATTGTGTCCTATAAAAAAAGTTCTCTTTTTAGTTACACTTTAATGGCAGGATCACCAGGTATTATTTTATGAAAAGCTGCAGATTTTAATTCAAAGCAATTTTTGAAATCACTTTTTCATGTTAAAGCCTATATGGAATTTTAGTGACTGTATTTAGCTCTACCCTCAGCACAATTGCTTTCAAAAGATGTGTGAATTTAGTTTGTGATAAACATCCCCACGGCTATGAAATTGTTAATATGAGATTGTGGATGTTTTTGAAGAGATTGGGGAACATCTGGATATATTATTCTCTGATTTCTGCCTAAGTGTCGGCTGCAATGCCCAATGGACTTCAATAGGCTAGATTAATTGCTTTGCCGCACAGCAAACCAGTAATGCTGTTACCCTGGCAGTGTAGAGATCTGCACCTGCTTACACCATCTGCGTGACCTGATGGTGCAGGGCTCATAGCCCCCGCATGGCTGACCTTCATCTTTCTCTGGGACAAGTACATTTGGCTGCTACCAGTTAAGTGTGTCAGATACAAAAATACAGGCTAGTTCATCCGGAATTGCAAAATTATCATAATTATGAATGGTTTTAACTACTGTATTTATTGGCGTATAACAGTCACTTTGTTACCCTGAAAATAGAGGGTAAACTGTGCCTGCGTGTTATACTCAGTGGGTTGTGGAACGTTTTCTTCCCTCTTAAAGTTAGGGTGCGTGTTATACTCCCGTGCGTGTTTTACACTGATAAATACGGTACATACACCCCACCTCTTTAAATGTATAATTTTTGAAAAAATTCTTACCCACTGAAGCATACTGATACACAGTGATACACTAATACACACACACGTTCACATAGTACTATAGAAAAGAAAATAATAAAATGCAATTTTAAATTATTACAATTTGTACAATGCAATATTTTTAGAAAGATCTAAATCAGCAAATCTCAAACCTTTTTTTTTACCAAATCCTCACATGCTTTGCGACACCTGCATTTCCTGTTTTATACCTAATCTGAGTCATCTAAAACCAACACAAGAGTTAGCTTTTAAAATTGCTGGCAACATTTTACACTGGATGTTTTTTTTTTTAAATAAATCAGAACAAAATCTTAATTAGAAAAGAAGAAAAAATTGTGAAACAAATGACATTAGTGTGTATATTAGGTACGGATGACTCATGCCACACAAGAATCCACTGGTCTAAATTAATATATAGGTTCTCCCAGCAGGCTAAGGGATTCAAGAAAACCCCTGTTCAATGGCTGAGATATCCCATAAACCCATAACTTGTCCTTGAAATGTCCTTCTCGCATCTAATGCCACCAAGTGCCCAACCACCTAGTGGCAGAAGAGAAAAGTACAACAAGGCCAAACTTGGGGAGAAATCACTCTTAAGCCTCGTACACACGACCGGTTTTCCTGGCAGGAAAACTGCCAGGAGAGCATTTGGCCGGGAATCCAGCCGTGTGTATGCTCCCTAGCAGTTTTCCCATCAGGAAAACAGCCGTGAATCCCAATGCAAAAATAGAGAACCCCGCTCTCTATTTTCCCGTCGGGATTCAAGGTAGAATGTTTCCTGCTGAGAAAACCGGTCGTCTGAATGTTTACCTAAGTGTAGAAAAACCATGCAAAGTTAGGCTGCATTCACACCTTTGTGTAGGCGATTTGCGTACTGCGTTTTGCAGCGACAAAAAATTGGCGTTTTGTACGGCGATTTGCGGCGACAAAGCGCATCGTATTTAACCGCATTTTTTTTTACAGTCATTGTCGGCTATGCCGAACGCCGAAGCCGCCTAATACGCGCGTCGAAAAAGGGTCCGGGACTTGTTTGAAAGTCGTCGTTCAGCGTTCTATCGACGTACGGCGTTCTGCGTTAGGAGATGTGAACAGTCTCCATAGAGAACAATGCAATTTCCGGCGTATTGTAGCGTCGCGCTTCAGGCGTAAAAACGCCTAGGTGTGAATGGAGCCTTAGTGTGGGGTGTAGCAAGATGGCAGTGGCGGAATAGAATATGACGAGACGCTGGCTCGTCATAGTTGATGACGTCACTGCGTTCTTGCCATTTAAAAGAACGGCAGTTCTTTTGAGTGGCCATCTATATACATGGCTTTGCAAAGTAAGCTTGCCAGGAATCCCGTCAGGAAAACCAAAATTTTTTTTCCTGACGGGACTCCCGGCCGTGTGTACAGGGCCTTTAGCCACAATCTATTGTGCAAATTCACCTGCTGCCGTTAAAAGTCTCATAAGTGTTTTTTCTATGTATCAAGGGATGTCAACCATCAGCTACTATCATTATTTGTATCTACACTGTGATCTGGGTGCTACAGTTTCTAGTTTTGTAGTATTCACTTAGTACAGGGATGTTTTTTGGTTTATTTAAATAAAAGACGATTGTCAGAAGTTTTAACTTTTCTTTACTTCTCCTAAAATGTGTTTTTTTGTTTTTATTGGTGCCCTGCTGTAGAGGTTTCACATTCCTTCTGACAGGCAGTAAGAAAATCTTCCCAACAAACACACAGACGGCAATAAAACCTGATAGGTGTCTCTAATCCTTCCACGCTCTATCCAAAATTAAATAAAAAGGTTTGGCTGGAGTAAGGATTTGAAGGGGGGCTTTACCTATCAACCAATGCTAACAACCCCCACCACCACCACCACCTGCTCTCCTAAGCTAACCTGCATTAACCCCCTCCTGATGCTTTCACACCTCTGTATCATGACCCACTTTGGTAACCCGCTTTTTTCTGAAATTATTTATTCAAGTCTTGGTGGTGGCTTCCTTGCAACACAAAACAATTTGGAGCTTTTTACAAATATGCTGTACAAAGTGATCAAGGCAATAACTGACAATTTTTCCAAGTGAGCAGAACAAGCATCCTTTAACATTTGCTCTGCTATTGATTTTTTATTTCAACTTGTACAGTAGTAAGTAGTACTGGTGGTACTATAGTGCAGGGTTGAGTGTAGGCAGAAGCACTATTCTAGCAGTCATAAACCTAATCCCAAGAGCTCCGTAAACTGGGCTCTTCCCAAGACACGCAGCACTGCCCACATGACTGTTTGAACAATGCCAAACACTAAAGACATGTGAGCTTACTATAGACTTTAGGAAAGGCCTCTGACCATGTTCAAACGCACAATGTAAATGGGAACCTTTCACCATGACCCTCTTATATTCAGAGGGGTTTATAATATGTCCTTTTAAAATAATATAATTTGGTTTAGCTTTTTAGATTTTGCTCTTCTTAATTGCATTGGAGAAACTTTAGTAAGATATATAACAGATGCTAAAAGGGAACAAAGTTTACACAATTATTCAGAGCGCAAAGGTTTTTAGAAGGAGGAAAAGTCGCATTAATTTACATTATGTCTACGATTCTTCCTTTTGGAGGTTATTTAATATTCTCTTTGTAGCTCTCTTCAGCTGTCATTTTCAATAACGTGAGAAGCTATTTTGCCTCTAATGTACGGCCCTGAGGTGTATTGAGCCGCAATTACGGTATATGTATCTGCAGTCTCCTAGACACCACACTCTGGAATACTTAACTCTTCAATGAAGCATAATGGAGTATAACACATCTTTGTGATCAATAAGGTATGGCCGGAAGCAAAAGACATAAAGCAGATACAACCCATTCTATTTAACTGTCAGATAAGATAACTGATTATTTCATGCGTTATATATTTTACCATTACTGTTTAAATCATCTTCAGGACCTAATTTGTAAACCTTCATTAGTAATTAGTTGTAATGGATTCTTAAACTGAAACAGTTGCTGTATTATAAGAGTTTAAAAGAAAATTTGTTTAAAACTAGTTTGTTGGCTGGGTATTTGTTACTACATAGATGCAGGACTGTATTTGGGCATCACAATGACACAGACACACCTGAACAAAGACACTTTTTTACCCTTTTTGTCATGCAACTGCTAATTGGAGAGTTTTAGCTGTGACTTAACAAGGGAGTATCAGTCCTCTGCAGAGAGACCACTGATTTCATACAGAGAGTTTGTATACAGCAGGCAGGCAGACAGGCCTTTCTACTCAGGCTGTGGTTGCTTTCAAAAGAAAAAAGCAGTGGGCAACGTGTTTCATTCATTATACAGTGCCTTAATGGTTATCCAGTTTAACAGCAGAAGTGTGAAAAATGCATGTGCATGCGGGTTTCATTTCATAGTATGTTAAATTTCATAATGTACTATTGCAAAGATGACATCCATTTCCACAGAAGAATATGCTTCTATGTTGATTTCCTGGATTGTAAGCTCTAACGAGCAAGGTCCTCTGATTCCTCTTGTTCCAAATTGTAATGTTACTGTAATGTCTGCCTTCATTTTGTTAAGCGCTACGCAAACTGTTGGCGCTATAGTAATCCTGTATAATAATATTAATAATAAAAATAATAAAAAAAAAAAAAGAGGAAGTGTCTTGCGAACACAATGTGGAAAGAGAAGGTGGACCGTAAAGAGGAAGTAAACCATGATGGGTGTTACTTTCTCTTTGTTTTCCTGCAAAGGGAAAGCATAATGGGCTACTATGCATTGCATAGTAGCCCATTATGTGACACTTACCTGCAGGAGAAGCCCACGATGTCCCCATCTTTCTTGCGAATAGCGAGCCACCATTCTTCAACCCCTCTTCCTTCTGGGGCCGCAAACTCTGGCTCTGTGAGTGGCTGGAGTCGCGTGACATCACTCCACTCACGGCATGACCTGAGTTAGAAAGGGCACATCATGCCCTCTCTAACTCTGGCGCATGCGCAGAACAAATCGCCTTACGGCGATTTGCAAATATCTCTTAGACCGGGTTTGGGTTAAATGAGCAGACTCTTCCATGACTACACAGTGTGTTCCAGTAAGCAGAGGGAGTGTAGCAATAGATGACCAATGGGTGTGGCCAAGTTGCATATTGAGCAACAAATACCTAGGATGTGCATATAATGGTATTTCAAAATGTCATGTTTTGTTCAAAGACCAATACAGTTACATTAAAAAAAAAAATTAAAAAAAAACATAAAATACAATCATTTTGTATCGATCTGCTGCCCTCTACTTTCTGTATTTGGTAAAAGTGTTTGTACAATAATTACAACAGAGTTAGTTGGTTATAGGCAGGTATTTCCTGTCAGTGGTAACTAGGTCAGAAATACAGATTGGAGGACTGTGATGTTATATGAAGGGGAGTTTCCTGGAAGTAGACACAGAGAATTAAGCCATTTAACTTTACACCCATGTTCTGCAGTATTTTCACTCAGACCAAAAGTGGAGACTATTGGGCATGGATTCCTATGTTCTAATAGTTTATCTGCAGCTGCTTCTTGAAGATGGGATCTAAATCCTAGTGGAAGACAGATTTCTACCATATGTTTGCAGTATATTAGCAGATGAACCTGTTATTGCAATAGAGTTTCTCTCCTCTTATTGTAATTAACTCTGTCCCTTCTGGTCTGTGATTCTATAGCTGGTTTTAGCTCAGGCCTCAATTTAGCATTAGCTAAAACCAGCTTAGGCATCCAATGGCCACTTCTGGTAGTAGGAGGTCTGGTTAATGACAGATTAGGCCCTACTAGAGACTAGGATGCAAAGTAGTCTGACTCTGAATTCCAGTGCCACATGACAGTTTCTGCTGGTAAAAAATCTCTGTTCCAGGATGGGTAAATAATGGTTGGATCATCACTCAGGGGCTATCACTGCCGCATTGCGATCATCCTCAGGGGCTCATGCAACTGAAATTTGTCACAAGATATCTTTATTAATAACTATATATACCTGGGGATATGTGCACAAATCCACCAGGACTCTTGTTGTGGCTTTTGCTGATAATACATGTTTATACTTTGCATGTATGTACTATTTATATCTTTGTATTATTTCCATACTGGATTGCACGTATATACTTATGGTTAATGTTATATGCAGTAGTTCTACTGCTATTACTTTGATTAGATTACTGGTTAATTTCCCAAGAAGGGAGCCATTCTGTTCGCAGAGACCCTGTCCTGGCCTGGGTGGAGGCACTGCCAACTTTATTATCAAACTGCTCTTCAATTTAGCAAAGGTTCTGGTTCTCTTATCTACTTACAGGTTTAGCACACTATTCTGTAATATTTTAGCAGCTGGGTTTACGCTAAATAAAAACTTTTATCTATGCTCTTCAATTTCACATGGCACTGAGT
The DNA here is from genome assembly GCA_029574335.1 of Rana kukunoris. Classification (NCBI taxonomy): domain Eukaryota; kingdom Metazoa; phylum Chordata; class Amphibia; order Anura; family Ranidae; genus Rana; species Rana kukunoris. The sequence goes on along the minus strand of CM056054.1, from coordinate 137,105,640 downwards.
TCAGGCAAAGCAGTGTTTGAATGTATTCTACCTAAAAGCCACTTTGTAGATGACACATAAGATGTGCTCCTTTTTTCCGCCTCTTCTCTATGAGATCTAAGAAATGTAATCAGCCAGTTTATTTTGCAGCCACTGTTACATTTTTTTGTCTGCATCAATATTTTACCTGTTTCTAGAGTGCTGTCGGTGCCTAGCAGACTGCAAATGTCATCATTTTCTGCTCCTAATTTCATGCAGTCAAGGGAGGTAATTTATGAGCCAACAGCACAATATAAAGGTCTCACAAAATGCTTCTTAGGCAAAACTGCCCATTTTTTACTTCTTGTGCACCTGCTTTATTTCCGTGAAAAAGCTCTTATGCACAGCAAATATCTTAAAAAGAGACTTTGCAGTAAAATGGCATTCCCACTGAGTTTTGTAATGTAAGTGAAATAACCTAAAGCCATTACCTCTATATGTTTTGGCTTAAAGATCCTAAAATTGAGTACAACATTTTGTTGCTTAAAGTTCAGCACTGTGAATGTGACTTTCACCAAACATTCACTGTTAATAAACCAATCATTGTCATTTAAAACACAAGGTTTCCCTACAGTGAATGTTTGGTGAATGTCAGATTCACTGCTTTACAAGTAGATCCTATAATGTCAAATGCAGAGGAGTAAATGGGAAGACTAAATTATTCAAAAAGCTTACCCGCTCTGCTTCTCCCCACCCCAAAGCACCTTGTTCATATGTTGATGGGGACAAAGGCCTCTTCCCCACAACACTGGGCAGCAGTGGTGGCCCGTCCATTAGGGGTGCCCAAGTGCCGCCCCTTCTCTCCATGCCACCCCCAATATGACTAATGGATTGAGTCATAGCATTAATCTATCCACGGCCACCACTGCAACCCCCTATTCATGCATCTCACTCCTTTCAGGACGATGGGTGCTTGAATTACAGCGGCGGGGGTGTTTTTTTGAAGCACATAGAGTCATAGGCTCTAATAGGCTTCAAAATATGTGGGATCCCACCCAAATGAATGTTCGCTGTTGTAAAACTGATCCTCAATCCGGCCAATCAGAAGCGGGTGTGAGACCCATTTTCTGACTGGCCAAAAAGAGAAGACTTCCAATTGGCCGCTGAGAAGGAGGGAAGAAATGGAAGTCAGAGCCATTGCCGTGAAGAGCAGGAGAACAGGAGAGCCGCCACCGACGGGGTAGTTGGTGGTACTGTTTTCCACCTCCCCCCAAGAGAATTACAAAATTATCACTGGCCACCAGTGCTGGGCAGTAGTTGTGGGGGTCTGCAGGCAAGGATCTGGATGAGCCCTTTAACCTTTAACAAGGGGCCCCCAGATACTGCCCCCCTATGTGACTGAGTATGGGTACATTCACATTCATTCACCAAAAAAAACATTGACCCCCGATACAGATTCATCATCAATTACAAAGCCCACCGCACCCGAAGAAAGAAACAAAAAGCTCTGCCCACGATGAAGGATACCGCCGCCAGCCTGCTCCACTGTGTGACAGTTCTTAAATAGGTAAGAGGCAGGGTCACCTGGTAACATTACCTGGTGGCACCGCCCCCTTGTGACATCACTGACCCTGGCATGTCCCCTGCCCGCAAACCCCCACAACCACAACCCAGGGTAGTGGGGAAGAGGCCCCTGTCCCCATCACAAGGGGACAAAGTGCTTTGAGGTGGGGGGGCTGTTTGGAGCTGAACCAATGCTCGGCCCAAACTGTCCGCTCGTCAACAGACATAATTTCTATGATGCATGAGCCAACGTCTTTGGAGTTGTCCCATTCTAAACTGTATTCAGTTTTGGACCCAAAGCACTGCACAGCTTTTTGCTGTACTCCAGCGCCTTACTTGTTGCCATCCCATCAGAAAGCCTCTGCTACGCCGGCCAGGAAGAAGCAGCCGACTTCACAGACCCATTGGGCGGGTGTCATCTTGGCTGGTAAGCTCCATGCGCTCCTTGCTGAACTGGAGATGGTGGCTGATCCAAACTGTGCTGCGGCACTCTCTTCACTGGGAGAAAGAGACAACACAAATGTCATCCTGGGAGCCATCGAACAGTGTAAAACCTCTCTCCAGGTCTAGATCAATTAGAAGGCTGAAGAGTGCAACTTTATCAAAAAAGATCTGCACAAGATCATAGGGCACCTCTCTGCAACAGAAGACTGGATTTCTGCTATGGAGGATGTCACAGCCTGACACAGTGATATTCTCCAGCCTTTGTAGACCACGGTCTGGAACCTAGTTGCCAAGGCAAACGACGCAGAATACAGGGCCCGCTACAATAATGTTCAGGTCCTTACCTGAAGGCCCAGAGGGGACGAAGCCAGTGGAATTTGCAGAGAACTTTTTCAAAGAGCTTCTTCATTTGGATGAGGTACCTATGTGTAGTAGAGAGTGCCCACGGGAAGAAAACACTTGGTGCACCACTGCGTCCCTTCCTAGTCCACTTCTTAGTCACTTCTGGAAGATTTATCCCCCTTTATGAATAGGCTATTTTTTGCTGTGCTGTGCTAAGCTACTTAGTCATGCAACGCTGTACCGAAATGGAATTTATATATTTTTTTCACACAAATAGAGCTTTCATTGATGGCATTTGATATTACCGGTATATATAAAAAGAAAAAAGACAGACAATTTTGAAAACAAATATGTTTACTTTCTGCTATAAAATATATCCCATAAAAAATGTAAAATGAATCAAAACTTTTAGTAAAGTTTACTCAAAATGTATTCTGCTACATGTCTTTGGTAAAAAAAAAAAAAAATACCAATAAGTGCATATTGATTGGTTTGCGTGAACAAACAATGGTGTATATACAGTATACTGGAATTTGTATTGGTTTTTTTTTAAACTAGTAATGGCGGCGATCATCGATTTATAATTGGACTACGATAGTGCGGAAGTCAATCTCACACTAACAACTAACTGCCACTGACTTCACCAGTGCCATTATTACAATGAACAATGCTAATAATATGCACTGTCACTGTACTAATGACACTGGGAAGGAAGGGGTTAACATCTGGGGCGATCAAGGGGTTAAATATGTGCCCAACAAGGGTTTATGTGTGTACGGTGTGCTGCTTTTACTAGGTATTTAGCTGTTTTCATTCCCTGCTTAGTAAGGAATGAAAATACAACTAGATCCCCTGTCACTGAACACAGCTCTGTGCTGTTTATACACTGTAGCTGTGTTCTGTAAGACTCAGAGCTGTTTGCTGGGTACCAGGACGAAATATATATATATACATACATATCTATATCTATATCTATAGATATAGATATATATATATACACGTGATTTTACACCGAGTGGCCGCCCTGTGAGTGTAAAGCTACAAGGACTGGTCTTTAAGTGGTTAAACTACAGAGACCATGACCGGATCCTCAGTGAGGCCTGGAAACATCTCTCCCTACCTTATGAAAACTCTACGATCCACCTAAACCCAGATTTCTCAGCTAAGGTACAAAAGAAGCGCACATCCTTCACTGAAATTCGCAAGAAAATCTGTGACAAGAACATTCCGTACAGTATGCTGTAGCTGCATGTACCCCATCGAGGTTCTGTCCGGTTCTTCAAATCCCCAGAGGCTGCAGATGACAGGTGGGCCACATTGCATTGATTCTTGGAGGGTGCGGATCCTTCTTAGTTAGTTCTGGTCCCTTGTTACTGTTAAATCTTCCGATCTTCAATGTCTTGTCTGTCTGTGCTGCTGCCATTTTTGGGGTGCCTCACCAACAGACCCTGAGACTTTTTTTCAGCTCCTGTTTACACCGGTCATGTGTACTTTCCCCTTGCTCCTCTCTATGATCTGGATCCTTACCTCAGTGTCCCCCCTTAATGTGGTGTTTCCCTGTTTCTTAAACACATATATACATTTTTATTATGGAGCTCCATTCTCAGGTTTACATACAATTGTTATTCCCTTCTCATTCTTCACTTCACTGGAGTTTTTCCACTGGGAGCCTGGATTAGGAGGAAGACTCTGCCATCCAGTGGACATAGATTGCATTACATATTGGGAATAAAACTGTGATGGCTAGTTTATATTTTCTGTTAAAGGGGTTGTAAAGGTAAAAGTTTTTTTTACCTTAATGCATCCTATGCATTAAGGTAAAAAAACTTCTCACAGCACCGGCTCCCCCCCGAGTCCCTGTTTTACTTATCTGACCGTTCAAAACTCCCGGGCGCGTCCACGTCATCCTTTTCGGTTCCCAGCCTGGCCGTTGATTGGCTAGGCTGGGCGGATTGATAGCAGCGCAGCCATTGGCTGGCGCTGCTGTCAATCACAGCGGATGACGCGGCGCGCTGGGGGGCGGGGCCGAGTGATACAGTCGGCGGCTATGGCCGCCACTGTATCACGGGAGCGCGCTCGCAAAAGCTTTCCACCGTGCGAGCGCCCTCGCATAAAGATGGAAAGCTTTTGCGAGGAGGAGCCCAGACAGCCGCCGAGGAACCCCAGAAGACAGCTTTCCGGGCCACTGCACAGTGGAGGTAAGTATAACATGTTTGTTATTTAAAAAAAAAAAAAAAAACTGACTTTAGTGTCCCTTTAAGCTACACGGTAGAGAATTTAATTTGTTGGGGTGTTCTTTTTTGCTAAACTTCCTTGCATCCGATAAGGCAGTTTTTCTTTTTTTTTTTTTGAGGTTCTCTAGATTTTCAGATTGGAGGAATGGCAAACCCTTTTTGCAGGCTTCCCAGAAGGGCCTGTTGGGCTCTACCTGATCTTTCTTGAACCTTGTGTCATTTCCTATTAATATGCTTTACAATTTATTTCATGGAACATTAGGGGTCTTAATGATAAAATCAAACATTCCTTGATGTTCAAGTATTTACAGGCTCATAAACGACACATTCTATTCCTACAGGAAACCCATCTTATGGGTAATAAAAACCCTCCCCTCCGCAAGGCCTGGGTTAAACAGGGCTTCCACACCACCTACCCTGTCTATGTCTAGGGGTTGCCATCCGCCTCAATAAACATTTACAAGACAAGGCCGCCAATTCACGTCTGACAGATGTAATGGCCACTAAAAAGGCCACCTTCTGAGATAGTGTCAAGACAGGAATCTCTCTGATGTTTTCAAAGGGAGGTTCCTGAAGAACCCAGAGCACCAGATTCAAATCCCATGGAGGAAGAGGTGGTTTAATAGGGGGGGGGGGTACATGACGAACCCCCTGTACAAAGGTACCCACCAGAGAATGGGTCGCCAAAGGCTGTTGAAAGAACACAGCCAAGGCTAAAATCTGCCCCTTAATGGTGCTTAAGGCAAGTTTCTGATCCACTCCACGCTGTAAAAACAGCAGGACCCTGGAAAACGAATACGTCCATGGACGCCACCCCATCTCTTCGCACATAGAGATGTAGGCCTTCCAGGTGCGATGGTAGATCGGAAAGACCTCGGTCCCTTAGTACCTTGCTTTCAACAGCCATGCCATTAAAGGCAGCGACTGTAAAGCAGGATGAAGTATGGGACCTTAAGACAGAAGGTCCTCCCGCATTGGCAGCCGCCAGGGTGCGTCCGCCACCAGGGTAGCATCACAGACATATACAAGGCCCTGGACCAACTAGTCGGCCAGTCTAATAAATTCGGGAGGGAGCTAGTGCTCCTCCCCTATCTGGTGCAAAACATTTGCCAATTCAGTAAGTGTCTGAGACACCAAGGTTGCAGCCAAAATAGGCCACAATGCAGACACCAGCATGGTAAGCATGGAGCGGGTCAGCGCCTTGGACCTCCTATTAGTATCATCCTTGAAAGCAGGGGTCCCTTCTATAGGGAGAGTGGTTACCTTATTTAACTGGGCAACCGGGGGGTCAACTACCGGAGGAAAATCCAATTTTTTTAAAAGGCTGTCCTCAAAAGGGTAACGGACCGCCAGGCGCTGATGAACCACAAAGGACTTCTACGGCTTTTTCCATTCCTTATCAATGAACTTGTTGAAAAAAGGACACATAAGGAAAAACCTTTACAGAGCGGTCTGACTTGTGGGACCCAAAAAAGACTGCACCCTCAGTGGATGCCTCAGCTGCACCATCCAGCTTAAGGGAGTCCCTTACAGCACTGACAAGTGCCCTGTCCTGTACTGACCCAGATGAGGGGTCCTCCTCGCAAGGAAGGTGCTGGTCCACATCCTCTGACAACCCAGAACTGGGATCCTGCGCCACAGCCAGACCCGGGTCTGAGTCAGAGCATTCCCCTGGAGATGGTGGGGGAGGGGGCGCTTTGTACCCCCCTTACACCTGCATGCTGCTTCCACCCTGGCAACAAATGTTTCCAGGACTGCTGACAAAGTGTCCATGGGAACCACAGGTGCAAGAGCACCGGCTACCACCTCTGGCTTGTTTGGGGAAGAAGGACCAGATACTGACTCCATTACATAGACAGCTCTCAGGGACCTATGCAAGATCAAGATCATGATCAAGACCTGAAAGTCCACCCTCGTTGCTGCACCGACTGTGGGGTTACCCAGGGGACTCACCAACCCAGCAAGAGACTGCTCAGCACCGCTGCCTGCCCTCTGTACATAGCGTGTGTTGTGAGGCAAAAGCTGGTCGCCAATGGGAAATTCCATTGTAGACTGCAAAAAAATGGCGATGTGGACGAGAAGGCCGAATGGGGCTTCCCTGAGGCAAAGCACACCCCCACAGATAAAAATGGGCCCATACACCCCACAGTCCCCTGATGGGAAATGGAGCCCCTCCACAGGTTCACCCCGGTAGCAGCGGTAGAGCAGCAGAGGGAAATGTGACAGAGAGCAGGGAAGGGGAGGATAGGAGAAACCCCTAACCTCAGGAATGCCCAGCCGTTCCAAACCACTGAGGCAGGAAGGACTGTACTTCCCCGTGCATGCGAGGACCCGCTGGCGCATTCCTAACAGGCATACTACCGCGTTGAGGAAGCTGTCGGCCTGGTCCACTCTGAGTGAGACAACACAAAAGCCCAGTCATGTGTGGACCCTGGAGCAAAAAGCCCACCGGCCACCCCAGGAGTCATGAGGTATGTTGTGGCAGACCCAGCCCTTAGCTACGGTGTGTGCAAATGCTCGCTGGCCGGACTGAGGAGACTACAAGGATCTATATATCCAGCCTGTGACCCAGTCGGCAGTTAATAGAAGAATCTCAAATAGAATAAAATAAAATGATTTTTTTTTTCAGGGCGCTGGGCCCAAAGGGAGCCACGTCCTTCTCCTCTGCTAGACAGAATAAAACTGAGGCTGCATGCTGCAGGGAGGGTTCTGTCTGGAGGAACCGCCCCCTGGGTGGGGCTGTTCAACTCTATTAAAGTAACATGTATTTTAATATCTAACATGTTCTGCCTAGTCCTCTCCTATGAACAGGAACATAACCCATATTGTGAAGGCTGTGTCCGTCCATGGACGATAAGATAAAGGTGTTTGTTGTGAACCATTAATAGAATTTCATAAGGTTCTCTTTTCTACAGCAAAATGTTGGTAATAAACAGTCTTCTCCTGGCCTTACCTAAAATGGAGATAAGACTGTAGATGACTGAGCTCTTGGCATCTAATGAAGGCTTTCATATAAGAGCTGGTTAATGGCTTTAGTATTCTACTAAATACCCCAGACTGTAAATAACAATGCTCTAGGCTATGGAATACTATTCAATGGATCTTAAAGCGGAGTTCCACCCAAAAGTGGAACTTCTGCTTAATCCACTCCTCGCCCCCTTACATGGCATGGAGATCTTCCAGGTGGATCATCAACAGTTGATCATAACCAAAAAATAAAAACTCACATAGTGAAGTTCAACAAACAGTAAGTGTGTGTACAAACAATCGTGACTTGGAATTTGAAAAAGCCACCACCACGAGTACACCCAAGGAATAATATGCCCACATAGTGAAGTACGTAGAAATGATAACAAGTTTAATAAATATATTGCACTTACAAAGGTAGATGAATAGTCAGGTGACGTGCTGACGTATGACGTGACCGTCGGAGCGGAACGGGCGTTCGAGTAAGCCGGCCGGCTTTACAATATCTCTGCTTTTATTCATCTACCTTTGTAAGTGCAATATATTTATTAAACTTGTTATCATTCCTACGTACTTCACTATGTGGGCATATTATTCCTTCTTTTGTTTAACATCGACGACGGGATATCCGGAGGACCTATAGGGCTTCCAAGTCAGCTGCTGGTTTTAAAGGTCCAGGCTAGGGTTTTAGCCACAAGTCCTTTATACTTGCCTTCTGGTAAACCTCCATCTTATTGGGTGTTCTCGTGGTGGTGGCTTTTTCACATTCCAAGTCACGATTGTTTGTACACACACTTACTGTTTGTTGAACTTCACTATGTGAGTTTTTATTTTTTGGTTATGATCAACTGTTGATGATCCACCTGGAAGATCTCCAGCTCATTTGTACCCGCTGCTGTCTCACAAAGGCCCTGGCTGGGGTTTACAGCTGCAAGCTGGTTATGCTTGCCTTCTGGTAAGCCTCCATTTTATAAGTGTTTGCTGGTGGTGACATTTGAATCTGCACTGTTTGTTGGACTTCATATTATCAGGACTATTGCCAATGTTACCATGCACGATTGAATTTCTGCACAATTTAATTCACAATTCTGGACTTGTTTGTAGCAATCTGAACTTTGTTCCAAAATTGGATTTACACTTTATTAGTACAATTATTCATTAATATTTTAGATTTATTATTTTTCTTACAGCGCAACTTTAGCCCTCTCTTAAATAAAATGATGTCCTGTATAATTTCAGAAGGAAATGTTCTTACTCCTGTTTCGTAGGTAGGCAATTTAACACACTATTGTAAATAAATATTGCTTCTACTACCCAACCAAGCTGCATCATTATTCTCAACTAATTATCCCATTTTGCTGATTCATTTTTATTTAAACATGCTGAAACAAGACAATGGAATGAGCAAATGTTGAGTCAGCAATGTAATCCCTTTCTACAGCTCCAGCTTATAAAACGTAAGATTGTTTTTCCACAACTATTCCTTAGTGGTCCACATGCAGAATTGAGCTACTCCATGATGGCGTTGGCACAAGAAACTCCAATGTTAATTTGAAAGCACCATGGCAAGGAGAGTATCTAGATGTTTTGACGTACCTTGCTATTTGTACACGCTACTTTTAGAGCACTCTACTCACTGTCAGGTTTAGTATGTTCTGTACATACTGTAAAAATGTGTATGAAAACTTCAAGGTGATATGTTATAAATAAACTATCAAAGCTGAAAATGTGCAAAGGTCATTTTGTTGCAGTTATTGAGTGGTTGTCCTTTGTTCCTGTAAGACAGGGGTGCTTAACTGGGGGTATCTACACTGACAAATATGGTGGTAGTATGGAACTGGATCTCTGAATGATTAAAAAACCAATGAGACAGGATTGTCAGCATTATTCATTCTGAGATCAAGGGAGAGAAATAAACTTGATGTGTTGGAACACAGCTATTGGCATATTTTTAGGTCATCCTTGTAACTAATAGGTCTGATGATGATAATGTTTTCAGCAACTTGGAATAGGAGGTATGAGAAGATAGTCAGCAATCTATCAGTGGTCTGTAATTGTAAAAAAGAACCCCTGCTGTTTGACTACTAACGACAATGAGAACGGAGCTCGGCGGCACTCGGGCACTGTGTAAATCGAGTGAGGAGACAGCTCGCTCACACAGCGGGGAGACATCGCAGGATCCAAGGAGGCAATTCTGAGTCTGGCTCAGGGTTACTGCTAATAGTACTGAAATTTCACCCCGAGCCAGACTCGGGAAAACCGCTCAGGAGGTTAAAGCGGACCTTCAGTAACTTTTTTCCACTTTCCATCTACAGTATTAAATCCTCTGCCTTTGTTGTTTTAACTTTGGATAGTATTTTTTTTTTTCTGCCAGTAAATACCTTATATAGCCCTCGTTCTGTTTCTTGTCTGGTAAAAAGCCTAGGCTTAAGACATCATGCACAGCTCTCTCTCTAACTCTCGTGAGAGTTTGCCAAGAAGGGAGGGGGGATGAGTCATAAGAGGGCCAATGAGAGCTGCAGGGCTGAAGAGCTGGAGATGTGCCTCTGTGAGTCTGTGTAAATCCATGAAGTGAACAGGCACCAGCTTCAGATGCCCACAGTTAAAATGGCTGCAGCCAGACATAGTGGATGGAGATTTCTGCAGCATATTTGGCAAGTACAGAATCACAGTATATATAAAATAATATGCAAAGATTCAGAATGGCAAAGATGTTTTTATTACAAATTATGTGCACAGACCGCAGTTCCTCTTTAAGGCTGATATATATATAAGCCAGCAACTCTGTGTACTCAAACATTGAAATATTAATTCACTACACAAGTACATCCAGTAAATCAATGATAATGCGTTTCGGCCACTGTGGCCTTACTTATAGCCGGGCGTTCTCTGGTTGGGTAATGTGGAGAGAGACAGTGCAGTAATGACATGATCTCCACATCGAAGTCACAGAATACCTTTTATTCATTGAAAACATACAAGACTTTCTCTAAATGGTGGCAGTGCCGAGCAAGCGACACCCTGTTGTTAATTTGCTGAATTGCAGCCACTAGGCACTGGACCCTGAAGACTGTGGCTTGCAACTACTACAGTGATTTGCATCCTACATAGTGATCAATCAGTTATGAGATATGAATACTTACATAGGGCCAAGCTGAGACAATGGGGGTTATTTACAAAAGGCAATTGCACGTTGCACTACAAGTGTACTTGGAAGTGCAGTCGCTGTAGATGCGAGGGTGACATGCCAGGAAAATAAAAAACAGCATTTTAGCTTGAAAATGATTGGATGATCAAATCAGCAGAGCTTCCCCTCATTTCAGATCTTCCCCTGATTTACAGTGACTGCACTTCCAAGTGCACTTGTAGGGCAAAGTCGATTTGCCTTTCGTAAATAGCCCCCAATGTAACCAAGCATTAAAAAAAATTGAATTTAAATTTTTGAATTTCGACAGGACCTCTATCCAGACTGGAGACAGGAGCAGTGAAAGTTTCTGATCTATTTCAGACTGCATAATGATGTTGTCACTCAATACTTGACAACATTCTGCCTGCTAAGTGATAATACCACCCTCAAAGGGGACTGTGTAAACATTCTGTACTTCAGCGTTTGTTTATCAGGGGATATAGTCAAGCCATGCATTCCTCCAATGAAGAATCCTTACATACATTAATCTACTGACTAATCAACCTTTAAGAAAATGCTCCATTTATTCCTGCCTCATTAATGTCTTGGGGCACAATGAAAAATCCAAGGCATCTTCTTGGTCAAATGTAAGTGCGAACTGGTACATTCAGCACATGTAGTGACTGGATTTGGTGGTACCCCTCCCATAGTACAGTTCAACCTATCAACAAACTATTTTTAATTTAAAGACCAGGTTGCCCTCCTCTCTGGGAGTATTTTTTGCCTCTTTTGTATACTTGTACATAATTAAGATTGAAAGTCAGGGCATCAAACTACTCCTTTTCCAAGGTTGTGAATATATTTTCAATGCTCAAGTGGCTAAAAGATAAAACATACAATACATACAGACAATAGTTAATACATAGGATGGGATCTCAAAACCAACTCCACTTCACTCCACAAATAGACTAATGCATACAGTATAATAGTGAGGCATAACAAAGTGGGTGAGCAGAGAGATCGAAAAAAGGATGCAAAGTAAGCCAAAGCAATACTGTAATATATTGTGGAGATGGTCGGTACCTTATGATGTAGAAAGCTGCACTGATATTATTATACTGTGAGTGCAGTGCTTATTTTTGGGCAGATCATTATACAAAGCACTTATTAAATGTTCTCAGTTTTCCGATTTGAATGGTCCTGAGACGGCACCATTGGCTGTCAATTAAAGCCAATCAGTGGAGAGACGGCACTGGGCCAGATCAGGGCTCTGTGTCTCAATGGATACACAGAGCTCTCACTCGACTCGGGTGGCCCCTCTAGCAAGCTGCTGGCTGAGGGGGCACTCAAAGGAGGCAGGGGCTAGGAGCAGCAGAGAGGGACCCTAGAAGAGGAAATCTGGGCTGCTCTGTACAAAACCAACTGTAAAGAGGAGGTAAGTATAACATGTTTTTTTTTTTTTAAACAAGCCTTTACAATCACTTTAAAGTAATAAACATAAAACATGATATATTGTCATGAATGAGTGTTACTCTTATAGTAACTGTCCAGGCCAACATCTGGCAGCTAGATAATCACATTAGCTAACCAAGAAATAAGAAGACAGAGGAAACGAAGAAAGGGAAAAGGGGAAACAAGATAAAGAAAAGAAAAGAAAAAGAGAATTAAAAGAGGAATCCCAGGAATCCACAACGCAGGACCACTAGATTGAGAAAAGATTATCATTGAACAGAGATGGCTGTGCGTGGGCAATCCAGGATTGCCAAACCCAAAGAAAGTTTTCATGGGTATCTGATAATATGGCTGTCAATTTCTCATTGACCATAATGTCATTCATACGGTTTTTGACAGCTTCGAAGTTAATGCCTGGTTGTTTTTTGTGATGAAATAAAATGACATTTTTAAAAACGTCATTTAAAATGATCGTGTGTGGGCTTCACATCATTTTTTGTCTTCTGAAAAACGACCAAAAAAAAAATTTGAACATGCTTTAATTTTTTATGTCGTTTTTGAAAATGTAGTTTTTTGTGTTGTAAAAAATGATCGTGTGTGGGCTAAAACAATGTTTTAAACCCGCGCATGCTCAGAAGCAAGTTATGAGATAGAAGCTTGAATGGAAATTCCCCTTTAGAGTGCCGTCGTACGTGCTGTACGTAACCGTGCTTTGCTAGAGCATTTTGAAAAAAACAATGGTGTGTGGGCAACGTCGTTTTTTATGATGAAGTTGGGAAAACGTAGTTTTTTTCATGATGAAAAACGTCGTTTTATTTCATGCCAAAAAGTGATCGTGTGTACGCAGCATTAGAGTTGGGGTTTTCCAGGCTTTTGCAATAGTGAATTTAGTTGCAGTAAAGAGGTGCAAGGCCAATTGTCATTCAAGGTGAAGTGGTTTATCAATTGATTTACAAAGAAGGGCTTCCTATGGATTTTTTTTTTTGAGATGAGTGTGAATCAAAGTGCGAAAAAGCACATATACCCTGACCCAAAGTCTGCACACCCTCAGGAAAGACCACCAAATGTTTGTCATTGTTCCCACTCGTGAACGACCTTTACTTCTTCACTGAACCTGTATCGTAAAAGTTGATAACCCAAACCCAGTTCTTTGCTAAGAATGCTAAAAAATTGTTGTATCTATGCCGTATTTTACCACATTTAAATGTTTCTATTTCCGCCTTCATTTTTGAGTTAGGCTCAATGATTACACTTCACATCTGTGCAGTCCAATGTGGTGCAATAACACACAGTTGTCACTACGCATGATGTCGTGCATTAATATAGGTTGCATTGAGTGGGCTGCCGACACACAAAAGCAGACCTATGAACAGACCTACACTTTTTTCCAATGCAATGCGTCCAATGTTTGTTAATGTATATTACATAGTTATATAGTAGGTGAGGTTAAAAAAAGACACAAGTTCGTCAAGTTTAACCTATGTGTGTGATTATATGTCAGTATTACATTGTATATCCCTGCATGTTGTGGTTGTTCAGGTACTTAAAGCTTCTTGAGTGCTGATTCACACATGGGCAACCCGACTTACAGTGCGACTTTGCAAGGCAACTTCAGTGCGACTTGGAGCAACTTACAACACAACTTAAAGTTGCCTCCAGGACAAGCACAGAATAATGAGCTCTGTGGGAGGGAGGGGTTTGCCTGAGTAAACTATTTCATTTTTCTGTAAAATCGCTTCAATTAAGATCTGACTTTGGAGGCAACTTTCATTGAAATCAATGGGTACAAGTTGCCTACAAGTTGCCTAGAAGTCACCTTGAAGTAGTACAGGAAGCTTTTCTGAAGTCAGAGTGACTTCAGTAGTGTACATTAAGATGGCGACACAAGTCAGATCCCAAGTCGCTGTAGTGTGAACCGGCACTTAACATATGCTCTTCACAGGATCAATATAGCTCTGCTACACTGTGATTGCTGTGCATAGTGCACGTCAAGCACCACAAATGTCCTAGGTTACATACAGTTTTAGTTTGTGAGTTCAGAACTGATTTAATTTATTAATCCCAGATAAAACATTTATACCACCAAAAAGGTTTCAATGGAAAAGTGGAGAAGAATAAAGGAACATCAGTCCCAAAAACAATGGGGACACAGGAGAAGTAGGTGTCCATACTGTGACCGTTTTTGTAGTCAGAATCTTGTTGCACCTCTTTGTATGTGGGTTTTGTGAGTACCCTACAAACTAAAGAGGTGCTTGAAAATGAGTCAACCTAACTTAGTCCATTATGGCTATAAACATTAATGAAACCTAGGCAAATCCACTCCACCAAATCACCGACATTCACATTGGTGAATGGATATAATCTGATCAGCACGTAGTGAATTAGCAATAGGGTCCACCTCTAGTCTGTTAATGTATAGAATTTTATGCGGACAACGATTCTATTTAGAAGCAGAGGAGGTAGGGGATTGCGGAACAGGACTCTTATTAGGTGTTTCCTTATTTGAAAGTCCTTGTTAAGGTTAACCAATTATCTCATCACTAACTATAAACATTAGTTCCAACTGAATTCTAACTTTTCTCAATTATTTTTAAAAATATTTGTGATCCTGATATGTTCCTGTTAGGCCTCGTACACACGATAGCCTAACCAGAGGACATCGGTCTGATGGACCGTTGTCATCGGTCAAAACCGATCGTGTGTGGGCCCCATAGGTTATTTAACCATCAGTTAAAAAAAAGCCAACTTTTTTTAAATTTAACCAATGGATTAATAACCGATAGGTCAAAACCGATCGTTAGTAGGCACGACCTTCGGTTAAAAATCCACACATGCTCAGAATCAAGTCGACGCATGCTTGGAAGCATTGAACTTTGTTTTTTTCAGCGCGTCGTTGTGTTTTACGTCACCGCGTTCTAACACGATAGTTTTTTTAACCAATGGTGTGTAGGCACATCAGACCATCAGTCAGCTTCATTGATTAACCGATGACAACGGTCCTTCAGACCGTTCTCATCGGATGGACTGATCGTGTGTACGCAGCTCTCTTTCTGTCCAAGCATTATTACTTGCAGACACCAATAACAATTCAAATAGGAGCGAGAGATAGATGTAATTTCCATAACCCTCAGAAGCCATTTAAAGCCCATTGGACTATTAAAAAGCACAACCCCTTTAAGGCTGACTTGATTCCAGCATCACTTCCAGTTTTGTACAGTTCTACAGGCTTTTCCACTGTACTGACATTTTAACTGCATTAAATGCACTGCACATTGTGAGCTTTGCACAATATATTAGAACAGGGGTCTCCAAACATTCTAAACAAAGGGCCGGTTTATTGTCCTTCAGACTCTTGGAGGGCCGGACTTTGGCCAGTGGGAGTGAACATTTTCCTGGCATCAGTGGGAGTAAACATCTGGTATTAGGGGGAGGAATAGTGCCCCATTGCTGGTATCATAGGGAGGAAAAGTGCCCCATTAGTGGTGTCAGTGGGAGAAATGGTGCTCCATTGTTGGTGTCAGGTGGCAGAATAGTGTCTCATATCATTGGGAAGGATAGAGCTCCAACGGCCGGATAAAGGCAAGCGAAGGGCCGCATCTGGCCCTCGGGCCGCAGTTTGGAGACCACTGCATTAGAAGATGGAGCAAGTCCGAAAGAGCCTGCCTCATTTCCTGGCTGGAAGACATCTAGCATTGTCTATCATCATCTTGCTCTCTCCACCCCAGCCTTGTCCCTTTCCCACCCATTTCTTTCATTGGATTTCACTTTTTGTCAATCATGGAAGCTCAGCATTACATGCAAATGCAGCCTGACGTCTGCCCATCAAGGCATGGATATTGGCATTACTCCCCCCAAGAGCCAGCCTACTGCTTGTATTAGGGATGGGGGTTCTTGAAAGGATTCCTGAAGCAGGTTCCTGGCCCCAACCACCAGCCATAATCTGCCCATATTACCTAGAAAAGCACAGAGAGTGAATGATGATTTTGTTACATTTAAAATAAGACGTGATGAAAATTTAAAGGTTTTATTTAAAAAATTTATTACAAGGCTGATGAAAGTGAGGAGGAGGAACCAGGGAAGGTAAAATATGTAAATTCAACTTCAACTTTCTTGTTACAAACACACTTATCTCTTTAGAACATTTTTAATTATATACTAAACATCCACCCTCAGCATCAGTGTAATCTGGGGAAAAAAGTAGCAACTGCCTGATAAAATCTATTGGTAAATCCAAAGTCCAAAAGCAGAAAAGCCTCTATTAAATGTCATAAAGCTTACTTGTTTAGTGATAGGTCAAGGATAAATCTGGATCCAAAGGCCTCTATCTGGAAACTGGCCTGGGCAAGATGCACAGCCTGTAAGAAGAAATCAAATATACAGTAATTACATTTCAATTTGCAGTTATGAAACCTACTTGGAGGGAATAAAGAACCTATAATGGTTTTAACAGTTCGTCTGCACTGTAGATTAATGGCCCCATAATATCATTCCATATCTTATCTTACTCATTCATGTATGTATGGCTCAGCCTTTCCTTAAACCCTAATGTGTATGGCCAATAATAAAAACAATTGTTAAAGGACACCTTCCTTGAAAAAAGATCAGCCCATGTCCCGACAATATTACACCGTAGACCAAGCTTTTATAGAAATATGTTGGAGAAGAAAAAAAATGTGATGAAATAGCTGTTTTTTTATTGCTGATTAAGGCTTCATTCACACATAGCCGACTCCGTCGCAGTCCGTTCCGACGGAGTCCGCCTGTGTCTGCCAGCTCAGCGGGAGATCAGTCCGCAGATCTCCGCTGAGCCGACGGATGACAAGCTCCTCTCTGCTCACTGAGCAGGGAGGAGCTTGTCGAGTCCCGCTGTCCTCTATGGAGCGATCTGATGAAAACGGACAGCATGTCCGTTTTCATCAGATCTTTCCCGATCCGATCCGCATGGACGGATGGGGACGTGAGCCCCATACGTTTGTTTTTAGCGGATCGGATCAGGTCGGATGTCAGCGGACATGTCTCCGCTGACATCCGACGCTCCATAGGGGTGCATGGAGCGCCCGTTCAGGTCCGCCTGAAAAACTGACAGACGGACCTGAACGGATCCATGTGTGAACGAGGCCTAACACGTCCCCCGAAAAACCACCTTTTCCAAATCTGTATTTAAATATCCCCCCGGTCTTAATATTATATTTATAAATGCCACACGTATGGACCCAGCAGCGTGGTTGGTGGCTCTCAGTTCTGACTGTCACTGACAGCTTAAGTCTCTATTGATGTTTGTGAACCAATCAGAATGGTTCTGATAATGTGATCACAATGGGGGTTATTTACGAAAGGCAAAACCCCTTTGCACTGCAAGTGCAAACTACAAGTGCAAAGTGCACTTGAAATTTCACTGAAAGTCTACTTGGAAGTGCAGTCGCTGTAGATCCGAGGGGGACATGCAAGGAAAATATAAAACAGCATTTTAGCTTGCACATGATTGGATAATAAAATCAGCAGAGCTTCCCCTCATTTTAGATCTACCCCTCAGATTTACAGCAACTGCACTTCCAAGTGCACTTTCAGTGCAACTTCAAGTGAACTGAAGTACTGCAAAGTGGATTTGTCTTTCGTAAATAACCCCATTATGTACTATGACATAGTGATCACATGCAGGCTGGAGGCTTCAATGAAATAAATGTATTGGCTTTAATACTGTCATTGTCAGATACAGAGATATCCATAAATTATATTAAAAGGGAATTTATTAATAACAATATCAATGGTATAATTTTGTTTAAAATTTTTACACATTTTCCAGTGTAAAATAATAAAATTATTGAAACAAATAAAGTCCTGTTATAATTCTTACAAAAATAGTTCAAGGGGTTGTAAACCCTCGCAATTTTTTCTTTGCTGCAGCAGCACCCCCGAGCCCCCCTTATACTTTCCATGAGCCTAGTAATTCTCACGTTGGGGAACAAGAACACCAGCTTAGGCCAGTGTCTCGTGTCCTGATTGGATAATTGATAGCAGAATAGCCATTGGCTCCCGCTGCTGTCAATCAAATCCAATGACGTGCTTCTCGGGGGTGGAGCCGAGTCCTGCTGTTTATGTCTATGGACGCAGCGGCAGGACACGGAATCGTGCCCGCATGGGTGTCCATGAAGGAGATCGCTTTTCAGAATGGGCACTCGAGACGAGGAAGAGCCAGGAGCGCCACGGAAGGACCCCAGAAGAGGAGGATCGGGTCCACTCTGTGTAAAACAAACTGCACAGCGGTGGTAAGTATGAAATGTTTGTTATTTTCATTTTTTTTTTTTTTTTATACAATTATTTATTGTTCCAAAGTCATTTTCATTTTCATTTTAAACCAAACCTTTACAATCCCTTTAATTAGGTATGCAAACTATTCATAGATTTATTGTCAAAAAAAAGTACATATACTTAGTAGCTAAATGCTTTTCTGTACTTTTGAATAGAGGTGGGGTTAGGGATGAGCCGAACACCCCCCCCCCCCCAGTTCGGTTCGCACCAGAACCTTTGAACGGACCGAACGTTCGCACGAACATTTAGAACCCCATTGACGTCGAATTCGAACGTTCAAATTCAAAAGTGCTCATTTTAAAGCCCAATATGCAAGTTATTGTCATAAAACATCTTTGAGAACCCGGGTCTTGCCCCAGGGAACATGTATCAATGGTAAAAAGTTAAAAAAAAGTTGTTTTTTCAGGAGCAGGACTCCTGAAAAAACAACCGTTTTTAAACCTTTTTTGTTCCCTTGGGCAAGACCCGGGTTCTCAAAGACATTTTCACAGGCAAACTATAGAGACCCAGCAGGTACAATATTTAAAGGAATTTTTCATTTTTTTTAAATGTATTTAAGCATCATTAAAATCACTGCTCCTTCAGAGCAGTGATTTTAATGATGCTTAAATAAAAAAATAAAATTCCTTTAAATATTGTACCTGCTGGGTGTCTATGCCTGTGATAACGTCTTTAAATAGCACAATCACCTGCCTGCCATTAAATAAGGAAGAACTGATCTAGCTAAGCTTTACAGTGTATAAATATATGTACAACACCTGGGATGTTTATATATCCTCTACACACTGTAACATTAACTGACTAGCCTGCCTGCCTGCCTGCTCTATCTACCTGCAAAAAATGACACTCTCTTTGTCTCTCTCTGTTCTCTGTTAACTTCCGCAACACACTACACAAGGCCGCCCTGCAGGCAGCCTTTTATAGTGTGGGGCGTGTACTAAACCCCCTGAGCCATAATTGGCCAAAGCCACCCTGGCTTTGGCCAATTATGGCTCTCCGTTTTTTGCGCGCTGTGATTGGCCAAGCATGCGGGTCATAGTGCATGCTTGGCCAATCATCAGCGCGCAATGGCACAGTGAATTATGGGCTGTGACGAGCCACTCGAATTTGGTGCGAAGGTCGAACAGACGATGTTCGAGTCGAACATACGTTCGAATTGAAAGTGGAGCTCATCCCTAGATGGGGTAGATTAGTACACCTGTCCAGCTTGTATTGTTATCTATGTTCCAGTCAGGTGGGATCACCCTCTGTTATTGTCACAGTGACAATTTAAAACGGAAAGTGATGGGAAATAAAAACTTTGAAAATTATCACCAGAACAAGAGGGAGGGACTCTGTTCTTCTCACTTACTAGAAGTAAGGGAAATCTCCCCAACAAGAAACAAACAGCAAAAAAAGACATATGTCAGGGATTTAGCAACCCCCTACCAATCCCCAAACAAAGCAAAACAAATTTTTTTACATACACTAAAATTGATGCATACTGACAATGATTCATTTGCCCTGAGCATCCAAGCATCAATAAAATGTTTATAAGGAAACAGCAAAATGTACTTCCAAAGAAAAACTAATATCTGATTGGTCTATATTTGCTGTACAGCACCATTATCCTCTTTAGAAATAATTCCGGACGGCTGCACTTCCAAAGATCCTTATATTGAAGCTTCATATGACTAAGTGCTGATATTTACGTGAAACGCGTCTACCTCTTTGTTCTCTGCTCCATCTAACAACCACTTGTCATATGAAGCTTCAGTAAAAGGATTTTTGGAAGTGCAACCGCCCGGAAATATTTCTTCACGTTACACAGCATGCGAGCTGGGCTAGCACCTGACTAATGTGCAGAGATTAACTCACCTGAAGCAGCTTTTCTTCTTTAACATGTAACAGATTAAGTTTATACTCAATGAATGTATTTAATCTAAGGGCAATATGCAATAGAGCAGGGGTCTCAAACTCGAATTACCTGAGGGCCGCAAGACAAGTTTTCATATCCCATGGGGGGCTGCATGCAAACTTTCAAACTTCAAAAACAGTACTGGTGTCAGCGAACATATTATTAACCCCCAGCTCTGTGTCAGTTGACGCATTATTAACCCCCAGCACTGGTGTCAGCAGACACATTATTAACCCCCAGCACTTGTGTCAGCAGACACATTATTAACCCCCAGCACTGGTGTCAGCAGACACATTATTAACCCCCACCACTGGTGTCAGCAGACACATTATTAACCCCCACCACTGGTGTCAGGGGACACATTATTAACCCCCAGCACTGGTGTCAGCAGACACATTATTAACCCCTAGTATTGGTGTCAGCAAACGCATTATTAACCCTGACCACTGCACTGCACCCGGACCACTGCACACGGACCACTGCACACGGACCACTGCACTGCACACTGCCGACAGACCACTACACTACACACTGACCACTCACCATCATGGCACAGCATATCAAGGCTCAGAGCCCACAAAATCAGGGCACGGCACATCAGGGCACAGGGCACAGCACATCAGGGCACAGCACATCAGGGTAAAGGGCACAGCACATCAGGGGAACAGCACATCAGGGCACAGAGCCCAGCAAATACGGGCACATGGCACAGCACATCAGGGCACATGACACAGCACATCAGGGCACAGGGCAAAGAACATCAGGGTACAGGGCACAGCACATCAGGGTACAGGGCACAGCACGTCAGGGTACAGCACATCAGGGTACAGGGCACAGCGCACATCAGGGTACAGGGCACAGCGCACATCAGGGCACAGCACACATCAGGGTACAAAGCTCAGCACATCAGGGTACAGGGCACAGAACATCAGGGTACAGAGCCCAGCACATCAGGGTACAGAGCCCAGCACATCAGGGTACAGAGCTCAGCACATCAGGGTACAGAGCCCAGCACATCAGGGTACAGAGCTCAGCACATCAGGGTACAGAGCCCAGCACATCAGGGTACAGAGCCCAGCACATCAGGGTACAGAGCCCAGCACATCAGAGCACAACAGGGTACAGGGCACATCAGAGCACAGCACATAGTGGTACAGCACAAAAGGCCACATCAGGGTACAGGGCACAGCACATCAGGACAGGACATATCAGGACAGGGCACATGGCACATAAGCGTACAGGGCACATGAAACAGCACATCAGGGTACAAAGCCCAGCAAATCAATGTACATGGCACACATCAGGGTACATGGTCCACAATCAGAGCACAATCAGGGCACATGGGGCATATCAGGGCACATTAGGGCACAATCAGGGCACATGAGAGCACACCAGGGAACATCAAGCACAGCACATCAGTACAGGGAACATGGCACATCAGGGTACAGGGCACATGAAACAGCACATCAGGGTACAAAGCCCAGCAAATCAGTGTACATGGCACACATCAGGGTACATGGGCCACAATCAGAGCACAATCAGGGCACATGGGGCATATCAGGGCACATCAGGGCACAATCAGGGCACATGAGAGCACACCAGGGCACATCAGGCACAGCACATCAGTACAGCTCACATGAGGCACATCAGGGTACATGGGGCACATCAGGGTACATGGGGCACATGGCACATCAGGGTAAAAGTGGCACATCAGGGCACATGAGAGCACATCAGGGCACAATCAGGGCAAAGGTCAGCGTTTACTTGTTGTTTTCTTCAGATGCAGAGCAGTGCAGGAAGCATCTGTCAGAGGTTCACTTCTCTCTCATGTCACGCTGCTACTCCCTGGTGCCCCCCTCTCTTCTCGTCCATCTCAGATGATGTCACAAGCAAATGGGGATGGACGAGAAGAGAGGGGGGGCGCCCGGGAGTAGGAGCGTGACATGAGAGAGAAGTGAACCTCTGACAGACGCTTCCTGCCCTACTCTTCATGCACCTCGATCTACACTTCCGCGGCACCCGCCCTGCCGGCGGGCCATTTATTACGGTCCAGTACGGGCCAGTACTTTGAGACCCCTGCAATAGAGGCTAAATCAATTTGTCATAATTAAAGTGTTAGTTAAGGCTCATTATATCTATTCTTAGAAAAAATTCCCTCCTCCTCCTCCTCCTATCTATGCTGCATACCCTGTATGAAAAAGATCTGTGTACTTACCTTTTTTGTAATCTGGTCTGTTCCAGCAACTCCAGCTCCCCTATGTAAAGGAGTTCACACCAACTGTCCAAGTTTCCAGTGGGCCAAGACAACACACCTAGGCTCCCCCATGGTCCATCCGTTATTGATAGTTCCCCCATTTCCCCTGCAGCAGCCACTGTTTGAGCTGCTGGATAACATAAACAGACTAGACTGGATTAAAAATAGGTAAATACGCAGATCTTTTTTATACAGGGTATGCAGGATAGGTAGGGCGGGGGGGTTAAGAATAGTTAGTGTTATCTTCCCCTTTAAATGGAAGAAAAACCTATCTGTAGATATCATCTGATTGTAGTATTTTGTGGGTGTTCTAAACATTATTCTAGTCAAATCATACAGGAGTTAATCCATATGCTGAAGAAGATCGCAGAAGTTCAGTAAATTGTGACACAACTTTGTGGTACAGCTTATAATGGTATGGATCAAGTTCTAAGTTACATAGTTCAAAGAGTTTGGATAGGTTACAGCCAACTCACAGTTGTTCAAAAGAGTCTTTTAGATTCTACGATGGTGGCCCAATGCCCAGAAATCAAGATCATTTGCGACATATGAAACTGGCACCACGAAAAATATTTCTGCATTACAAATGAGATCACTCTTTCTATCAA
Organism: Rana kukunoris; assembly: GCA_029574335.1. NCBI lineage: Eukaryota > Metazoa > Chordata > Amphibia > Anura > Ranidae > Rana > Rana kukunoris. Next base: position 137,082,485 of record CM056054.1, on the reverse strand, counting down.
TATATCACTTCACACAAAAAAGGCTGTACAATTGCCAGATCTATGTGTATACTGCTGCCATATCTCAGACTTAGTGAAACTTTTTTTTTGCATATCTCGGTCAAAGTAATTAGAAAGGACATCAAGGGTGTCTGTAAAAATGGTGTGTATTCAACAAAAACATTGGCCCAGATTCACATACAATTAGATTCGCGTAGAGTATCAGAAATACTCTACGCCGCCGTATTTCACCTGGCTCTACGTGGAATCCCGGTAGATTTTGTCCAGTAAACTATGGTGGCGTAGTGTATTTCTCCCGGCGCAAGCCAGCTACGCGAGTAGGGAGCGTGAAGCATTTAAAATAGACGCGTTCCCGCGGCGATCGAACTGTGCATGCTCCGTTCAGAAATTTCCCGCCGTGCATTGCGCGAAATCACGTCGTTACGTCATTTATTTTTGAGTAGCGTCGTTTACCGACATTCCTATTCCCGAACGAGTTAAAAAATTTAATTTGACGCGGGAACGATGGCCATACTTAACATGGGCTACGCACCGTTAGACCAGCAAATAGCTGGTCTAACAGTACGTAGCAAAAAAATGACGTAAGCGATTGCGAAGGCCGCTCGTATCTTCGTGGATCGCCGTAAAAAGTCATTTGCATATCCCGACGCTGAAAACGACGCGGACTCCTCCCAGCGACCGCAAAAAGTATGCAGCGTAGATCCGAAGGCTTACGAAGACGTAAGCCTCTCGGATCGAAGCCCGAAGCCGCCGTATCATGGTTTGAGGATTCAAACTAGTGATACGGCGCGCAAAATTTGAAATTACTCCTGTCTAACACCAGTTAGACAGGCGTAATCGCTCTGTGAATCTGGGCCATTATTTTTAAATTTGGATAGAGAAGAAAAGTGGGAGCACCATTGTCAGGTTTTCATTGCTGTCTTTGTTACTGCTCTTTATTTGTCCTGGAGGCCATTGTCACTGGGACACAAGTAACAAGAAATCCAAATGTTTATGGTTGTCACAGAACAAGACGTGAGGAACAAATCTTCCAATAGGGACATCTTCCATGATTTCTCCTCACTTTCTAGAGATTTTCATCTGTTTCCCCATTGAGTCAACAATCTCCCCAATGGCATGCAACCAATAAAAAAATTAAATAAATGGTGGTCTAACCATTCCCTATTCTTTCTAAAACAAAATAAAAATGTGCTTCTGCTGAAGATATACTTTAAAAACTTTCGGACAATGTATTTGGTGTTTTTTTATATCAGGCAGGCTGTATAGGAGCCAGTCTATGTCCGCCTTGGTTTGGTGAAGCACTAACAGGCCAGGATTTTTGTTGATAGCGAATGTTCTTCATATTTCTTTATTATTATTATTATTATTATTATAGAGAGCCTTGGGATCCAAGCTTTCTAAATATATTGGTGTTTTAAGGAGTAAGGAAACAAAGTAATGATGTAAGCAAATGTTTGCGAGAGTCAGATAGGGACAGAGTTTCTTTACCAATTCCAACATGAGCAAACATCAGAACATTACTTTGTGTCACTGGATCCATGATAAGGCTAACGACCCCTTTCACACCTGGGCGGTTAGTGGTAAAGCATCGCTAGTTCGGCTGATAGCGGGGCACTTTTAACCCCCGATAGCGGCCAAAGAAAGAGTTAATATCGCCTGTGTTGTGGTGCTGCTGAAGCGCTTTGGCAGCGCTGCCCATTCATGGGCAGGGGCAGTTTGGGAGCATTTGGCATTTCATTTTTTTTGGGGGGGGGCTTCAGTAGGTGTAGGACTTCCTGTCCCACTTCCTCCTTCCGCCCAGGGACCGCTTAGGCGATACGTAATATCGCCTACGGTGGCTCCTCCCTGTAGGCGATCACCTGGGACATGTAACAGGTTCCAGGTGATCGCCTGTCCATTCAGGTAGCGCAGCACTGCTCGCGCATGCGCAGTGAGTGCCCGGCCGTGAAGCCGAAAGCTGTCACGGCCGCGTGTCCACAGTTGGAGGCGCCGGCGGAGAGGGGGAGAGAGGAGCGGAGCTTCGGGTGGAGCGGCGCAGGACAGTGGAGCAGGTAAGTGTATGTTTATTAAAAGCCAGCAGCTATGCTTTTTGTAGCTGCTGACTTTTAATAAACATAAAAAAGGCTGTAACTCCGCTTTAAATAACAGAAATGATCAGGAGAGCTATGATGTAATTGATATTGCTGAAACGTGGCTTCATTCCTCACATGACTGGGCTATTAATATTCCTGGCTATGCACTCTTTCGGAAAGTCAGGGTAAAAAGGAAAGGTGGAGGGGTCTGTCTCTATGTGAGAAGTGATCTCAAAGTGTGAAACAGGACCTGGTGGATGAAGAGTATGATGAGTCTGATGCATTATGGGTGGAACGTAGTTCAAAGTTAATCTTTGGAGTTTGTTATAGACCACCCAATGTTAATGAGGAGGTGGAGCGTCAGATCCTTGCACAGATGGAAAGGGCTGCAAGGGCTGGGACAATGATCATAATGGGTGATTTTTACTACCCAGAAATTGACTGGAGTAATGGTACTGCTGGCACAGTCAAAGAGCAAACATTTATAAACCTATTACAGGACAATTTTATTGTCCAGTTTATTGAGGCCCCAACCAGGAATGATCCTCTGTTGGACCTGGTAATCTCAAACCGAGCTTTTTATGTTCAGATAAAGGAACACCTGGGTAGCAGTGAACATAACATGATTTCATTTGTAAGCAAAAATCACATAAAAACACTTAATTTCAAGAGAGCAAATTTTCCAAGGGCTGGTCTCCAGGACTAATGCCGCGTACACACAATCACTTTTTGTGATGAAAAAAAACGACGTTTTATGTGATGAAACAAAACAACGTTTTTCAAACTTCATTTTCCAAAACGACGTTGCATACACACCATCGTTTTTCCAAAAAGCTCTAGCAAAGCGTGGTGACGTACACCACGTTCGACGGCACTCTGTTCCATTGAAGCTCCGTCTCATAACTTGCTTCTGAGCATGCGCGGATTTAAAAACGTTGTTTTCAACATCGTTTTGCCCACACACCATCACTTTTTATGACACAAAAAACGACGTTTTGAAAAACGACACAAAAAATTCAAGCATGTTTGAATTTTTTTTTGGTCGTTTTTTTAAAGACATTAAACGATGTTTTGCCCACACACGGTCATTTTAAATGACGTTTTTAAAAAGGTTGTTTTTTTTTCGTCACAAAAAGTTATCGTGTACGCGGCATTAGACTGGGAGAGAATATTCGCATTAATGGGCACAGAACAGAATTGGAATTCTTCAAAAAGACTGTTTGCAAACTCACTCACAAGTATATACGTTTAAAAGCTTAAAAATAAAACCTATGTGGCTCACGGCCAAAGTTAAAAAAGCTATAAACTATAAGAAAATAGCTTTTAAAAATATAAAAATGAAGGAACACTAGTGTCGTTTAAATGTTACAAAGAATATAACAGAATATGTAAAAAGGAAAGCAAGGATGCAAAAACTCAAAACTAATGCCAGATTGCAAAAGATAGTAGGACAAACCTCCAAAAAATCTTCAAATATATTAACAGTAAAAAGGTCAAGTCTGAGGATTTAGGCCCTTTACAAAATAATCTAGAGTGGGTGACTAGGGACAAAGAGAAGGCTAATTTATTAAAAACTGTCTTCAGCTCTGTGTATACAAAGGAGCATGGGGGAGCTCATATCCATAATGGGGGTGGTAGTCCCAAATGATCCACAATGGCTCAAAAGTGATATAGTCCAGAAATATTTAGACAGCATAAAGGTGGATAAAGCACTTGGACCAGATGGCATCCAACCACGGATCCTAAAAGAATTTAGCTCTGTAATTTCAAAGCCATTGTATCTAATTTTTAAGGACTCATTAATGACAGGAATAGTACCACTGGATTGGCACAGGGCCAATGTGGTGCCTATATTTAAAAATGGAACAAAGTCTTTGCCAAGTAACTATAGCCCTGTTAGTTTAACTTTTATAGTTAAGAAGATACTGGAGCATTTAATAAAAGACCACATAGATGAGTTCTTGCTGGAAACAAATATTTTAAGCAACAGACAGTATTGATTCATGAAAGACAGAAGTTGTCAAAAACCTGATTTCTTTTTATGAAGAGGTAAGTAAAACCTTGGACAGAGGGGCAGCGTTGGACGTGGTATACTTGGATTTTGCAAAAGCGTTCGATACAGTTCCGCACACATGGGTAATGTGTAAGGTAAGGTCTACAGCAATGGTCATCAACCCTGTCCTGCAGGGCCCACTAACAGGCCAGGTTTGCAAGATAACTGAAATGCATCACAGGTGATTTCATTTGCTGCTCAGTGATTGCAGTATTCTAGTCTGCATCTCCCCCAAGGTAATACATAATACATAAAACCTGGCCTGTTAGTGGGCCCTGCAGGACAGGGTTGATGACCACTGGTCTACAGGATTGGAAATATCAATTTGTAAATGGATAGAAAACTGGCTAAAAGATAGAATTCATAGAGTAGTGGTTAATGATTAATGATTCTTACTCTGAATGGTCTAAGGTGTCTGGTGCTGGGACCCTTACTTTTTAATATCTTTATAAATGATATTGGGTCTGGGAACAAAAGTAACATTTCTGTCTTTGCAGATTACACCAAGCTATGCAGTGGAATAAAGTCCTTAAGGGGGGATATGATCTACATGTAAAAATATATAAGGGGTCCATATACCGTAGTGAACTTGGTGTTGAGTTATTCACTTTACGGTCAAGACAAAGGACAAGGGGGCACTCTTTACATCTAGAGGAAAAGAGATTTCACCTCCAAATACGGAAATGTTTCTTCACAGTTAGGCCTCGTACACACGATCAAATCTGTCTGCTGGAAACGGTCTGCTAGACCGTTTCAGCAGACAGATTCGATTGTGTGTACGGGCAAACAGACGGATTTGGCCACCCGACAGATTTCAAAGCATGCTTTGAAATCTGTTGGCTGGGAACCCGTCTGCCCGACATGTCTGCTGGTTAGTATGCTAACCAGCAGACATGTCTTCTCGCACACGCGTCGAATGATTTCGACGCATGCGCGGAAGTGTTTTACTTCCTGGTGCAGTGACGTGGCGGCGTCAACGTCACCGCCACGTCACCGACATGTCAGCGCGCTGTCTGCTGGCGGGGATTTTGGTTTGCTTGTGTGTACACGCGAGCAAACCAAAATGCCAGCAGACAGATCTGTTCAAATCGGTCGGTCCGACCGATTTGAACAGACAGATTTAATCGTCTGTACAAGGCCTAAGAGCTGTGAAAATGTGCAATAGACTCCCTCCAGAAGTGGTTCTGGCCAGCTCAGTAGATTGCTTTAAGAAAGGCCTGGATTCTTTCTTAAATGTACATAGTATAACTGGGTACTAACATTTATAGGTAAAGTTGATCCAGGGAAAATCTGATTGCCTCTCGGGGGATCAGGAAGGAATTTTTTCCCCTGCTGTAGAAAATTGGATCATGCTCTGCTGGGGTTTTTCGCCTTCCTCTGGAAGAACTGTGGGTATACAATTGGGTAAATAGGATCGTATGATATATGTATATATATATTTTTTTTTATGGTTGAACTGGATGGACTTATTAGAACTAGAGAGTACACATTTTGGCGCAGCTGTGCATGATATCCAATCAGCTTCCAACTTCACCTTGTCCAGATTTTGCACTCCTCTCCAGTTTGAGTAAATCAACCCCTGTGCGACAACAACTTTAGCAAGGTAAATCTATCTTTGTATCTTGCAAAGATTTATTTTATATTTTTTCTATACTTTACTATCTTTTGGGGTGCATTTAGATTCAACTCTATATAGAACTTTATGTCCAGGAAAGGCTGCCCCAACTAATGGAAGGAGTCTTATAGCTGGCTCAAATACTGAATTATTCAATCTCTCACAGCTTTCTCCCTGAAATGCAAACTGCTTAATACAAATGAGAGTGTACTCTGCTCTTTTTGAGCTTGCTGATGCCAGCGAATGATACAAGAGTGAAATGGAGAGCCTGGGGAATGAAGCGTGCCTCCTGGATGTGTGAAAATAGCACATCCAAAATGTACTTCATTGCAGAATGCATACAGGAATTCATAAAAAAAAGTGCATTGCTGCAGTTTAGGTTATTTGAAGTTATCAGCTTTAACTTTTTTGACCTTACTTTCTCTTATTCCCCAATAAATAAAATAGGGGGTAAAGGATAAGGAGAAATACACAAAAAGGCTGCCAAGGTTTTCACCAACACTTTTCTGTTTTTCAGCATATGCAGCCAAATAAATTAGCAGCAGAATCTCGAATGTCATATCTTCAAATACTTTATTTAAAGTGAATGTAAATGATTGCCTTGCAAACCAAACCATTCAGTTTAAAATAGGAATGAAAGGCAAAACATTTTTGCATAGATTAAAAAAAAACATTATACAGTACTTTTTTTTTATTTATATTTTATAAGTGATCCCTTCCTTTCTTTTTAGCTGCATAAGAGCTGGAGGGAGGAGAAGCAGCAGCACGCTGAGCTTCCCAGGGAATGGCTGGACAGCAGGGGCATGTCAGGACAAGTCTGATGCTTGGAGGAAAGCAGGCTTAGTTTTCAGCACAACTAGAGAACTGACCACGCTGTGCTCTCTTGTTTAGTGTGGTCAGTTTTAGAAAAAGGACTGAAAGGAACACCAGTGATTTCACATAAAGAAAGCAATACAAAGAGAACAGGATGCTTTCTTGCACAAGTACATGGTACAGCAGGCACATATCAGAAAAGTGAAACGTTGAGGTAACAAATAGACATGTGAATTTGTTTTCGTCCGAATGCATTTTGGTCCAAATTTCGAGTATTTTTGTTATCGCTTGTTAAAACGCAGAGTCCAAAAACCGAAAGATCCGACATAAACAAATGCTTTATTTTCGTTTTCGTTGCGACAACAGTTCAGGATAGATAGGAGATTCAACATGACGCTGACAATAGCAATCTGTGTCTATCAAACCTACAGTCAAATGTGCCTAACCTAACCTAAGATTATTCTACAAAGATTTAACATTATAGAGACAATAGAAAAAAAGGTCGAATGTGCCTAACCCAACTCTATTAGTCCAAGATTATTCAACATATAGAGAAAAGATTCGACATGAACATTCAACAAAGCAGTCGCCGCAAGTGGACATTTATGGTCAAATGCTCGGCCCATAGGCTATAGAGGAATTCTAATGTTGGTTGACTAGGAATAATAATTAATAAATATAATTATTACTAGTGTCATACAACATTAGAATTCTACTATAGCTTGTATAGGCGGAACATTCGACCGGAAATGTACGATTGTGGCGTCGTACAGTTTAGCTGCCCCTTCGAATCTTCTTAGAACATTCTACAGACACCATAGCCTTCGATGACAGATTCAACCTTAATTATTTTGGATTTTTGGACGAAAGCATTTTTTACGAAAAACAAAAACGAAAACGAAATTCCGAAACAAAATATTTTAGTGTGCACATGTCTAGTAACAATCACTCCATCTAATGTGATTTGAATATACTGTCCTTAATTGTATTAGTATGTAATAGCATTGTGTGGTATTTTGTTAATCAATGTGTGTTACATTGAGACAGTTCCATGACCTGACAACACACAGAAAAGGACCAAAACCTGGATATGCATTTCTTTTAAATGGGTTGAATGATTATGTCTAAAGGACCAAGAAAAGTTGTTTTACTTACTCAACCCTCCACTTTTCCAGCAGCCAGTGCTCTCCTCTACTCCCCCATGCTCCAGCAGTGGATTGTGCCTCAATGTCCTCATGTCCAGTGCAAGACTTTGGTCTTTGCATAGGCCTTGATGATGTCAGAGGACCTTCAACTGCTGGAAAATAGGGGAGAAGAGGCAACAATCTGGAGGAGCCTGTGGAAGTGTAATGCCGCGTACACACGATCGGAATTTCCGATGAAAAACTTCCGATCGTGTGTGGACCCCATCTGACTTTTTTCTGACGATGTTTAGAAATAGAGCATGTTTCCGATGGAAAAAAAAAAAAAACGATAGGAAATTCCTATTATCTGTGTGCAACTCAGACAAGGAAAAACCCACGCATGCTCTGAATCAAGTCGACGCATGCTTGGACGATCGGAATTTAGTCTGACAGTGTGTATGCAAGACTGAAAGAAGTCAGCTTCATCGGAATTCCAACGGAAAATTTCATCGTGTTTTATTCCATCATTAGATCTGGTAAAACTGATTTTTCAGACCAGAAAATAAACTTTTTTTAATTACACAAACCAGCTAAGGGAACTTAAAAATAGATGTTCTTCTTTAACGCAACTGTCTGTTGATGTTCCCCCAATTTTATGGAGACAAAAAAATGACTGTTAAATACACATACACTTTGTTACTTTAAGGTCGCTCAATTAATACTGTTCAGTTATATTTCAAGTAGGTCTGTTTTTTTACTCTGTGGGTGATAGCCACATTAAACTGACATAGTGAAAAATGGAATGCCGGTAAATGAAAAACGTTGGTTTGTCGTGCCTGTGTGACAGAAGGTCAGATGAAGTGGATTCTGCCGAGCTAGCAAATGAAATCATGCAGAATGTGCATACAAAAGACCTTGAGAATTCCTTGAAGCCAAGCAATCCCCTAGAAATTATTTGTCATTTAATTAATGCAGATCATTTCTTCACTGGTTCCATTATTTTCCTCTTCATCGTTATCTCACTTATCACATCAACACTCTGCAGTAAAATAATGAAGATCATCTCGCCTTTTCTATTGTATTTATAGCAATACAATCTATCCTTGTGTTTTCAGAAAAGCTGGAGTAATATACCAAAATAGATTTTTTATTAAAATAATACACAATACACTGAAGTATGTTGTTTTATATCATTAATCATCCATGAAGCTAAATCTGACTACTACGCTTAAATCTGTACTGGGACCAACTAGCAAAACACAATTGAAACACACATATTTAACCCCTTCCCGCCGAGCGTACGCATATATGCAGCCACGGCTTTCGGTGGTTATACTGGGATCATGCCTGCAGCTGCAGGCATGATCCTGGTACCGTTGTTTAAAGCGAGTGATTGGCTATCCAGGCATAACAACGGATGCAGATACAATACCGCCTCCCGCCGCTCTGATCGGGCCTCCCATCCCACCGGGAGACCCGATCCATGATCCGTCACCTCCGGCGCATTGTGTCAGACTGGCATGAAGCCATAAACGGCTTTGTACCAGTCTCCTGAATGTAAACACAGAAGTGACGTCACAACGTTACTTCCGGTTTACCAGGCTGCCAATGACGCCGGTTTTAAAAAAATACACAGTATTCAGAATTGCAGTTTTCGGCGATCTGAATACGTTGAAGTGCAAAGGAGGGATTGGAGGTCTTTTAGACCCCAAATCCCTCCATAAAGAGTACCTGTCACCACCTATTACTGTCACAAGGGATGTTTACATTCCTTGTGACAGCAATAAAAGTGATCCACATTTTTTAAAAAAACAACTCAATTTTATATTCTAAAAAAAAATAAGAAAAAAAAAAATTTTAAGCGCCCCGTCCCCGCGAGCTTGTGCAGCAAAGAAAACACATACGGAAGTTTGCGTATGTAAGTGGTGTTCAAATCACTCATGTGAGGTATCGCCGCGATCGTCAGAGCGAGAGCAATAATTCTAGCCATAGACCTTCTCTGTAACTCTAACCTAGTAATCGTAAAAAAAAATTAAATCAACGCCTATGGAGATTTTTAGATAACATAGTTTGTCACCATTCCACAAATGCGTGCAATTATAAAGTGTGACATGTTTGGTATCAATTTACTCGGCATAACATCATCTATCACATTATACAAAAAAATTGGGCTAACTTTACTTTTTCTTTTTATTCATGAAAGTGTCCCTTTTCCAAGAAGTTATAAAATATTGCAACAATAGACATTTTATTCCCTAGATCAGTGGTTCTCAACCTGGGGGTCGGGACCCCCTCGGGGGTCGAATGATGATTTGCCAGGGGTCACCGAATCCTGTGCTGTTCCAAAAGCCTGAATCACTCTCCCAGCCTTTTTGCCCACTCAGCCTTTTTCGCAGGCGCCCATTCTGTTAATGGCATGGCCGAGGGGGCAGAGACTAGAGGTCAGCTGACTGGTGATGAATGTGAAGTGGGAGGGGCTGAAAGAGACCCTATCTCCTGATTTCAGCAAAGGTGTCACTGCTACGAGACACCACAAAGGGGTTTTAATAGTGTACAAGTGGAAGGAACTCAGGTAGCTCTAAATGTTAATGGGTTAGGGGCGCAAATTACTAGTCTTGCCTTGGGTGCTCACAACCCACGCTACGCATATAGGGGGGGAGTCATGGCTGCATATAGGGGGGAGACATGGCTGCATATGGGAGGGGAGACATGGCTGCATATGGGGGGGAGACATGGCTGCATATGGGGGGGGAGACATGGCTGCATATGGGGGGGAGACATGGCTGCATATGGGGGGGAGACATGGCTGCATATGGGGGGGAGACATGGCTGCATATGGTGGGGAGACATGGCTGCATAAAGGGGGGAGACATGGCTGCATATGGGGGGGAGACATGGCTGCATATGGGGGGAGACATGGCTGCATATGGGGGGGAGACATGGCTGCATTTGGGGGGAGACATGGCTGCATATGGGGGGGAGACATGGCTGCATATGGGGGGGGAGACATGGCTGCATATGGGGGGGGGAGACATGGCTGCATATGGGGGAGGAGACATGGCTGCATTTAGGGGGAGACATGGCTGCATTTGGGGGGAGACATGGCTGCATTTGGGGGGGAGACATGGCTGCATATGGTGGGGGAGACATGGCTGCATATGGGGGGAGACATGGCTGCATATGGGGGGGGGAGACATGGCTGCATTTGGGGGGAGACATGGCTGCATTTGGGGGGGAGACATGGCTGCATTTTGGGGGGGAGACATGGCTGCATATGGGGGGGGGAGACATGGCTGCATTTGGGGGGGAGACATGGCTGCATATGGGGGGGATACAAGGCTGCATTTGGGGACACATGGCTGCATTTAAAAAAAAGTATCGGTATTCGGTATCGGCGAGTACATGAAAAAAAGTATCGGTACTTGTACTCGGTCCTAAAAAAGTGGTATCGGACAACCCTAGTCACGACACTAGGAAGGTTGAGAACCACTGCTCTAGATTCTTTGCTAAAAAAATATATTTAATGTTTGGGGGTTCTAAGTCATTTTTTAGCAAAAAATATGTTTAATTTTTAACTGTAAACATTAAATGTCAGAAATAAGCTTAGTCATGAAAGGTATAAACTATGGTATTTTAAATCCTATTGCATTTCATTAATGGTACCAAGGTCTCCTTCATAGCATCTCTGAATAAGAAATTGTTCTGCTTCAGAACTATTGATAGGAATCACAAATAGGTTAAAACCTTCTTTAGCCTCAGTGATTTTATAGAATTATAGAATTATTTTTTATATACAGCATAATGCCCCTTTCACATGGATGGTGGACTTTATGACTCTCTGAAATGCAGACTGGGCTGCCACCTCCTGATTGCCTGTTTTTTTTTTTTTTCAATCCCAAGGGTGATTTACATTGAAATACCACACCATAATCATGTGCCAAGTGATTGGCACGTGGTTGCAACACAGTCCCATTGACTTCAATGGGTGCATTTAGCATGCAACACTGCCTGCATAAAATAAGACCTGAGCACAGAAATGTGAACAGACCTGGGTGGCCAATAAACTGGGATACAAGATTTGGCTACTTTTAGCAGGTGTAATAAAAGGGATTTCTTGTAGTGTTTTACTGACATTGGGGTGAGATGGAAAAGAAATGCCACCAATTCGCCCAGCATCTGGACATTTGTCAGCTCGAGAATGATCTGTCCAAAAGACTGTGATACCTGGACAAGACTAGAAGATAATAAAGAATGTTGCCTAACTCTTTTTGACATGTCCAACACAATGGGAAGCCTTGAGTAAAATGTTTATGTAATGTTCTGGGAACCAGTGGCGCCCATTAATGCAGGGAGCATGGGCACCACCCCCATAAAACATGCGCCCAGCCCCTAATCTACATGCAGGGTGCAAGATGCATGGATTTCAATGGTTTTTTTTGGTGTTTTATTGGAAGAACATGATGAGAGCCTGAGGCTTTAATTGGCTTAAAAAAGGGTGGGCTTAAGACACCCTTAAGACATAAGAATGTCTTCCTGTTTCTCCTCCCGGCCGATCAGGAAGCGGGTCCTGAAACCTTTTTGGCCTGATTCCAGGACCCCAGATTGCCCAGGATGACACCACCGGGACTTGTGGGCCGGGACTCGAGGAGAGAGACGCAGGAAAGAAAGGAAAGGAATGGCGGGGTGAGCAAGTGAAGCAGCGATCAATGGGGGTGAGTGGCTATCGCACACGCTGGTCTAGGGGGGCGGGACCTTGCACACACAGATCCAGCTCCGTAACATCCGAGCGCCGGAGGACAGAGGGAGGGGAGCGATGCGTGTTATCCAGGAAATGGTGAGGCTGCAATCAGTGGGCACAGAGGCTGCATTCATGGGTACAGAGGCTGCAATTAGTGGGCACAGAAGCTGCACTCATGGGCACAGAGGCTGCAATTAGTGGGCACAGAGGCTGCATTCATGGGCACAGAGGTTTTTACTGTACGGTCACACGTCTTTTATTGAACAAGCATGCCCGAAAACCCGCCGAGAATCGTACGAGAAAGACTGAACAGTTTAGCTTTACTTGCCATTAAGTCAGAACCTTTAAATACTTTGTCCTACGAAAATATTATCGATAAGTTTGCCAAAAGAAAAGTTAGAACTAAAAATGTTTAGGAAGTTTCTTACTGGCATTTTCTGGATTACAGAGTATTCTCAGTCTGTACATTTAAAGCCAGTTGGCTCGTGTGTGGAAATATGATTTTAACTGATCTATTGTAACAGTTATCGATAAAGGACGAGAATAGTGGTGTGTGTGTGTGGGGAGGAGGCGGCATTTAAGGACCTGGCCTTGGGGCGGCAAAGGGAGTAAATCTGGGCCTGCTTGCACTACATGGTTTTGGTAAATCTAAGGCCACGTACACGCGATTGAACATGTCCGCAGCCTATCGGACCGTTTTCCAGTGGACAAAAGTTTCCAAACATGCTTAGAAACCTGTCCACTGAAAACCTGTCCGTCGGACATGTTCGATGGTTAGCACACAAAATCAGCCCCTCCCCCCTTGTTCGGGAAACTTTGATAGACAGATCACCCATCCCATCCATTGGATGGGTGATCTGTTTATCAAAGTTTCCCAGACAAGGGGGGAGGGGCTGTATGACGCGCACAGCGTCGGCGGGGAGGAACGCAGCTATTGAATGGAAAGCTGTCATGTTCCCCGCGGTTTGAACAACCCAGAAAAGGTTGGATACAATAGTGTGGAGGGGACCAGACGGCGGCGGCGGCAGCAGTGACGGGGGAAACAGCAGCGGCAGCAGGGACTCTCCTCTCCTTGCTCGCCCCCCCCTGCTCCCAGGCAGCTCACACTCGCCTGCCCTCAAAATGTACTCGCATTTTGCGAGCAGGCGAGTGTAAATTTTGAGGGCTGTATATATATATATATATATATATATATATATATATATAAATACATACACAGTAAAACCTTGGTTTGACAGTAATTTGGTTTGAGAGAGTTTGCAAGACAAGCAAAATGTTTTAATACATTTTGCCTTGATATACAAGCGATGTCTTGATATAAGAGTAGCGTCATGTCACAACTGAGTATAAAAACGAAGAGACGAGCCTCCAATTGTAGCAATATGGTTACATTTAATTTAAGGTACAACATTTAGCAACTTATTGCTACACTTAGACCCCTTTCACACTGAGGAGTTTTTAAGGCGGTACAGCGCTAAAAATAGCACCTAAATACAGCCTGAAAAACTCCTGCCCAGCCTTCTCAATGTGAAAGCCCGAGGGCTTTCACACTGAGGCGATGCGCTGGCAGGAGAGAAAAAAATCTCCTGCAAGCATCATCTTTGGAGCGGTGAGAGGAGCGGTATGTATACCGCTCCTTCACCGCTCCTTCCTATTTAAAACAATGGGAAACCGTGGTAATACTCTGCAGAGGCGCATTGCGGGTGGTATTAACCCTTTATCGGCCACTAGCATGGGGTTAATACTGCACCACTAGCAGTCGAATCCCGTGGCAATTCCGACGGTATAGCGCCGCTAGCGCCTCCCGCCCCAGTTTGAAAGGAGCCTTAGAGGTGTCTCTCTTCTCTTTTATACCCTGTAAAAAAATGCTTTGATATACAAGTGCTTTGAATTACAAGCATGTTTCTGGAACTAATTATGCTCGCAAACCAAGGTTTTACTGTATATATAAAAAAACAATAAAAATATAGTATATTTATAGATAGTGGAACCTTTCCTTTTAAAGATAAGGGTTATATGGGATATTTCAATAAGCAATAAACACATAGTAACTGACACTTGAGGAGAAGAAGAAATAGTAGTGCTTTGCCCCTGGCACCTGTTACTAAGAAATATTCCTGTAAGATGAGTCTGGGACAGCTCTGGTGAATACTAGTCATGCTTGCAATGTCATGCAAAGTTCTAGAAGAAAATTCTGACATGTAATCCAGTCTCAAGTGTATACAAATATAGGGATCCCAAAAGGATTACACTGTCAGTACCACATAGCCCACGCGAGACACTCACCATACTTACTTACAGACGGGACCTAAATTATATGTTACACCAAAAAGACATTGCAGAAGATGTAATAGACTGTGATTTCAGGTTGGAACATTGCTGTTCTAAACTGAACAAACGTCTCAACAGAGTGATCAAAGCCACAGCGGGCACAGCTTGCTCCATTCTCAAGCAGCAAAGTGTTTTGACTCACAGCTATTATTGCATGCCATATTTCACTGTGTAGGCGGAAGTGTTTTTATGATTTGGTAAATCCTATTTTAAATAATTCGGAACAATTTCTATACCCTGCAGCTTTTTAGATGTTTGTGAACTACAGTTCCCAGAAAACTCAAAATACCTTTCACGTCAGATCCATGTCATCGCATGCACACAATACACTAACAAACTGGAAAAAAGTAAGTATAATCATCTAACAACAATTATAACCTGTGTGGGCACTGGGTGTTGTTTAGACCATGGAACCTATTCTACAGGTAGTGTAGGACTTGAGTAAAATATGTCCTTTGGAAATGATTAAATGCCTTTCATTGATGCCATTTTATTTGCACCTCTATACCACCCACTGCTACAGTAACATTGCTTCTCTTAGCAACAACAAAAAAAAGTGTCTGGTCACCCCCTCTTCTCCCCAGGATTTTTTTTTGCAAATAAAACATACATTTCACTTTCCGCCTACAGAACAAGAAATTAATGGCCAGCCTGAAGCTTGAAGCTACAAGCACTAAAAGTTCTACAACCTGACTGATTGCAATCTGTCTATACTGGTATGAATTATGTTATTCCTCAAATATTACGTTTTGTTTAAAGAATAAAAAGACATCTACTATAAATTCTAATTTCCAGATGCTCGGGTATTTATAATACTGTGTGAGCCCCGACTGGACAAAAGATGGATAAATATTAAAAAGTGATAATAAAAACTATCACCTTGTAAAACAACCCATTCAGTTTAAAATTGAAATAAAAGGCAAAACATTTGTGTATAGATATATATAAAAAAAAAAAAAACGTTATCAATACCTTTTTTTCCCTTTTTTTTATAAGTGATCACACACCCTCTGTTCTCAGCTTCATAAGAGCCCATTCACACAGGGATGACTTTAGATCCGACTTCAAGTCGCCCCAAGTCGTGCTGCATGAGAAAATCAATGTAAGTGAATAGAGCCGTCTTAATGCACACTACTGCAGTCGCTCCTACTTCAGAAAAGGTTCCTGTACTTCTTCAATCCGACTTCTAGGCAACTTGTAGGCAACTTGTATCCATTGATTTCAATGGAAGTCGCCTGTCAAGTCACTGTTTTAACAGAAGCAACAATACAGGAAGAGAACATACATTTCTCAGGCAAGCCCCTCCCTCCCCTCCCTCTTGTTTGATTGCCCACTGGAAAGCCTCCAGCCCTGGAGGCAACTTGAAGTTGCCTTGAAAGTTGCCTCAGGTCGCGCCTTGATTAATTCTCAAGTTGTGTCCAAGTTGCCTCACAAAGTCAGGCTGGAAGTCGTGTTGCCCCTGTGTGAATGGAGTCTAAGAGCTGGGGGGAGGAGAAGCAACCGTACACTGAGCTTCCCAGTGAATGGCTTTGCATGGGAGGTATGTCAGAACATGTCTGATCATTGGGGGAGAGTACACTGAGTTCCCAGCATAGCTAGAGAACTGACCACAGTGTGCTCTCCTGCTTAGTGTGGTCAGTTTTTAACCACTTGCTTACTGGGCACTTAAACACCCTTCCTGCCCAGAGCAATTTTCAGCTTTCAGCACTCTCACACTTTGAATGATAATTACTCAGTCATGCAACACTATACCTAAATGATTTTTTTGTTCTTTTCTTCCCACAAATAGAGCTTTCTTTTGGTGGTATTTGATCATCTCTGGGTTTTTTATTTTTTGCGCAATTAATAAAAAAAGACCGAAAATTTTGAAAAAAAAAGATTTTTTCTTAGTTTCTGTGATAAAATTTTGCAAATTATTAATTTTTCTTCATAAATTTTGGCCACAATTTATACTGCTACATGTCTTTGATAAAAATAACCCGAAATTTTTTGAAATTATTTGGTCTGTGTGAAAATTTTAGAGTCTACAAGCTATAGTGCAAATCATAAAAAATTATCACATCTGATTACACCTGATGTACTGAAGGCCTATCTCATTTCTTGAGACCCCAACAAGCCAGGAAAGTACAAATTCCCCCCAAATAACCCCATTTTGGAAAGTAAACATTCCAAGGTATTTATTAAGAGGCATGGTGAGGTATTTGAAGTTGTAATTTTTTCCCACAATACTTTGCAAAATTAAGATTTTTATTTTTTATTTAAAAATGTTCTCAAAATTGTCATTGTAATAGCTTATTTCTCTCACATGGCATGTGCATACCACAAATTACACCCCAAAATACATTCTGCTACTCCTTCTGAGTAAAACGATACCCCATGTGTGAGACTTTTTCACTGCCTGGCCACATACGGAGGCCCAACATGCAGGAAGCGCCATCAGGGGTTTTAGGAGCATAAATTGCACATCTAACTAGTTGACTACCTATTACAATTTTGAAGGCCCTGGAACACCAGGATAATGAAATTACCCACAAAATGACCCCATTTTGGAAAGCTAACACCCCAACGTATAATCTATGAGGCATAATGAGTCTTTTGAACGGTTCATTGTTTTCCAGAAGTTTTTGAAACACGTGGAAAAAAAATGAAAACGCATTTTTTTTACACAAAGTTGTCCGTTTCTAAGATATTTCCAACACATAGCATTTAGATAGCAAAAATGACACCCCAAAATACATTCTGCTACTCCTTCTGAGTAAAACGATACCCCATGTGTGAGACTTTTTCACTGCCTGGCCACATACGGAGGCTCAACATGCAGGAAGCGCCATCCGGGGTTTTAGGAGCATAAATTGCACATCTAACTAGTTGACTACCTATTACACTTTTGAAGGCCCTGGAACACCAGGATAATGAAATTACCCACAAAATGACCCCATTTTGGAAAGCTAACACCCCAACGTATAATCTATGAGGCATAATGAGTCTTTTGAACGGTTCATTGTTTTCCAGAAGTTTTTGAAACACGTGGAAAAAAAATGAAAACACATTTTTTTTACACAAAGTTGTGCGTTTCTAAGATATTTCCAACACATAGCATTTAGATAGCAAAAATGACACCCCAAAATACATTCTGCTACTCCTCCTGAGTAAAACGATACCCCATGTGTGAGACTTCTACACAGCCTGACCACATACAGAGATCAAACATGCAAGGAACACGGTCCGGTGTTCCAGAGACACATAGCATGCACATACCAAGAGTTACACCCCAAAAACCATTATGCTGAGCAAAGCGTAAACAAAAGATTACCTGTGGTAATAGTAGCGCAGTTCTACACAGCAGGATAGCACTGGTCCAGGCAGCAGGCAGGGACTTGGTCAGCAACGGCATACACAATTGTCCAGGCAGGGATACTGTCCCGTCAGGGTTAGTGCAGGTGGTCAGTTCATGCACCAGGCAGAGGCATGATTGCATAGGTCCTACAGGCAGAAGTAGGGCCTCGTTCAGGACAGAATGGGGACAGGGGTGGAGGCTTCTCCCACCCAAATCTCTTTAAAGCCTCCGGGCAACCAGACCCTAATCTAGAATGAGAAAACAAAAACAATTGTTTTCTTCATCCAGAAAAACAAATTCTGGAGCCCCTCACATATGTGAGACCCCTGTGCTATGAATCCCACTAGTCCACTGGCAGGGTAAAAGATTAGTCCAAGAGGCAGGCAAAAAGAATGGTCAAACAGTCCAGGGTCAGTTCCAGATCAGGCAGAGGTATAAACAGAATCGGTAGGCATAATCGTGGTCAAATAACAGTCCAGGGTCAGTTCCAGATCAGGCAGAGGTATAAACAGAATCGGTAGGCATAAGCGTGGTCAAATAACATTCCAGGGTCAGTTCCAGATCAGGCAGAGGTATAAACAGAATCGGTAGGCAGAATCGTGGTCAAATAACAAGCCGGGGTCATAAGCAGAGGTATAAGGGGTGTGAAGGTAAATGGCAGGAAGTGACTAATAATTTAGTGTGGTATGGTAACGGGCGAAACAACCAACTACGCAGAGGGCTGGTTGGGAAGGGCATTTAGGACAATAATAAATGGTGTCTCTTCTCACTCCTGCTTTGGAGCACACCTTGCATCTTTTTTGGCATTTATGGCCTGTTGGTCTGGGAGGGAGTTTATCTGGAAAGTGGCGCTCGTTGAGTCGGCTAACCACATCGGATCGAATGTATGCTGGTGGGTTGCTGGGGTATAAAAGGGCAGTGGTGATTTCCTCCAGGTAGAAAAGGTAGGGTTTGGGTCTTGGAGTGGATTTACGATATATCACATATGTGTTGTACGCAGCCAAATTGAACAAATAAATTGAAACTTTTTTATACCACTGGTATGATCTTCTTGTAGAAAGGTAGGGTTCCAGCATCTGGTCGTTCAAATCGACACCCCCCATAAACTTATTGTAGTCATGAATGCATTTCGGTTTCTGGATTAGCCCATTCCTCGTTCTGGTCTCAACGAATGTGTTGTTGTGGATGGTAGAAAGCACGTACACATCCCTTTTGTCCCTCCATTTCACAGCCAGAACTTCCTCTGTACGTAAACTCGCCGTCTCCCCTTTTTCTAATTTTTTGATGACAAGACTTTGAGGAAAGCCCTTCCGGTTCGATCGCACGGTGCCGCATGCTGGGGTATTTTTTTGGAAAAGGTTTGGGAACAGGGGCAAACTTGTGTAGAAATTGTCCACATATAAGTGGTATCCTTTCTCCAGGAGTGGGTTCAGGAGTTGTCAAAAAATTTTCCCGCTGGTTCCTACGTAGTCTGGACAATTAGGGGGGTGTAGCTGGCTGTACTTTCCTTCGTATACGTTGAAGGCATACGTATAACCTGTGGCTCGGTCACATAATTTATAGAGCTTCACCCCATAGCGGGCCCTTTTACTGGGAATGAATTGTTTTATGCCCAGCCTGCCAGAAAATTTTACTAAGGATTCGTCTACACATATTTGTTTTTCCGGGGTAAACAACTGGGGGAAAATTTCGGAAAAATAATTAAGTAGTGGCCGAATTTTATAAAGTTTATCAAAACTTGGGTCATTTCGGGGAGGGCACTGGGTATTGTCGTTGTAGTGTAGGAATCTCATTATCAATTGATATCTGGACCTGGGCATTTTTGAGGAAAAGATGGGCATGTGGTAGATGGGGCGGTTTGACCAATAGGCACGTAGCTGGTTTTTGTGGTTTAGTCCCATACAGAATATGAGGCCCAAAAAATGTTTAAACTCTTCCACTGTTAGGGCTCTCCACTCGAAGGGACGGGCATAATGGGATGTGGGGTTACTGGAAATAAATTGTTGTGCATAAAGATTGCACTGGGTAACAATTGAGGCAAGCATGTTGTCGGTGAAAATTAAATTAAAAAAGTTAATTTGGGGCAAAATTTTCTGTGTCCACCTGGACTCCTGGCTGGGCAGTGAAGGGGGGAATGTTGGCTTCTCCTGAATTAGAAGGAAGCCACAGGGGGTTCTGAAGGGAATAGGGAAGGCTGGCATGGGGCCTAACCCTTTGGGACTGAGGTGACACCCCACTGGTACGTGACCTTGCTTGCTGAGGTATTGCGGTACTGGTGGATGGCACAGCGGTGCTGGTGGATGGCACTGCCTCCTTAGCAATACGCCTTCTTCTGGCGGGTGGACCCTCCTCCTCTTCTTCTTCCTCTTCCTCCTCTTCTTCTTCCTCCTCCTCCTCCTCGGATGTCTGTTCTCCACTGCTGACTATCGGCTCATAGGTGACGTCAGATTCGTTGTCGGGAATTTTCAGGGGAATCCGAATCGCAGAGCTCCCCGTTGCTCTCGTCAGCCGCCATAATTTCATATGCCTCTTCAAGTGAAAAGGATCTTTTAGCCATTGTTGGCACTGATGACACTGACAGGTGGCAATGACGGCAAATGGCACGGACTGATGGCAGATGGCACTGATGGCAGGTAGCACTAATGGCAGGTAGCACTAATGGCAGCTGGCACGGGCAGATGGCACGGATGGCAGATGGCACCGATTGCACGGGCAGATAGCACTGATGACAGATAGCACTGATGACAGATGGCACTGATGACAGATGGCACTGATGGCAGATGGCACTGATGGCAGATGGCACGGGCAGGTGGCACGGGCAGGTGGCACGGGCAGATAGCACTGATGGCAGGTGGCACAGGCAGATGGCACAGGCAGGTGGCACTGATGGTAGATTGCACTGGCAGGTGGCACTGATGGGAGATTGCACTGGCAGGTGACACTGATGGCAGATTACACTAATTGCAGGTAGCACTAATGGCAGCTGGCACGGGCAGATGGCACGGATGGCACGGATGGCACGGATGGCAGATGGCACCGATGGCACGGGCAGATGGCACGGGCAGATGGCACGGGCAGATAGCACTGATGACAGATGGCACTGATGGCAGATGGCACGGGCAGGTGGCACGGGCAGGTGGCACGGGCAGATAGCACTGATGGCAGGTGGCACAGGCAGATGGCACAGGCAGGTGGCACTGGCAGGTGGCACTGATGGTAGATTGCACTGGCAGGTGGCACTGATGGTAGATTGCACTGGCAGGTGACACTGATGGCAGATTGCACTGATGGCAGATGGCACTTACGGCAGATGGCAGGGGCAGGTGGCACTTATGGCAGGGGCAGGTGGCACTGATGGCAGGGGCAGATGGCACTGATGGCAGGGGCAGATGGCACTGGGGGCAGGTGGCACTGATGGCAGGGACAGGTGGCACAGGCTGTTTGCACTGGCAGGTGGCACAGGCTGTTTGCACTGGCAGGTGGCACTGGCAGAGACACTGGCGCTGTTTTTAAACTTTTACTTTTTTTTTTTTCAACTCACTGAACGCTGTCACTCTCTTTCTCTCCTCACACGCTGCTTCACAAGTTTGTTGCACATTTGCAGCGGGGCTATATTGCATGACTTCAAATCTACTTTCTTTGCTGCAAGTCTGCCGCAAGTTGTGGTACAGTTATGTTGTGCAATAGTCATCCCACCACAATAGTCATTAGCCGTGTGTGACATTGGGCCAGATTCAGAAAGCATTTACGTCAGCGTATCAAGAGATACTCTGCGTAAATACTAAGAATAGCCGGCGTATCTTTTTTTGCTATCTTTCTTCGGCTTTCTTCTAAGATACGAGCGGCGTAATTCGTTTACACCGTCGTATCTTAAGTTGCATATTTACGCTGGCCACTAGGTGGCGCTTCCGTAGTTTTTTGCATACAATTATGCAAATGAGCTATTTACGCAGATTCACGAGCGTACTTGCGATGGTGCGTCGTATTTTATGTCGTTTGCGAAAGCGTGAGACCGGCGTAAAGTTACCCCTGCTATAGCAGGCACAGCCAATGTTAGGTATGGACGTCGGGACCACGTCGAATTGTACGTCGGTTACGTTATTTGTGTAAATAGTTCGGGAATGGGGCTTGACATTAGTTACGTTCACGTCGTTTACATTGAGAAAAAGCACCGTGATCTCGCGCATGCGCACTGGGAACGTCCACGGACGACGCATGCGCCGTCCAAAAAAAAACATCAATTACGTGGGGTCATGATTCATTTACATGAATCACGCCCCCACTTCAGCAATTTGAATTGCGCGGCCTTACGCCGTGCACTTTACGCTACGCCGCCGCATATTATGGAGCAAGTGCTTTCTGAATAAGGCACTTGTCCATAATATTTGCGGCGGCGTAGTGTAAAGAGGAAACGCTACCGAAAAGATACATTTTTGTATCTGAATCTGGCCCTCTATGATCAATTTGCTTTTTTCCTCCTTTTTTTTGTTTTGTTCCAATATACACAAAAAAGCGAATAAACATGTGTATAGCAAAACATGTGTTACTGCCAGTGGCGGAACTTTCAGTGTCGCTGCAGTCGCCGTCGCGACTGGGCCCTGCCGTTCTGCCGCTGTGGGGGGGCCCTAATTGCCGGGTGCCTTCATTGCGGTTCAATACAGTCATATAATGTGGATTTCAGTGGAGGAGTCTGAGCTGCGGTAGCGCTGGCTCCAGCCGCAGGACCACCTCCATCTTCTGTCCACTGGTTGCTAGAGCCCCTTGGCGTGTAGCAACCAGTGACATCACGGCTGCAGTGCCCCCCCCTCCGTGTTCAGAGCTGAAAGCGCGGGAGGATTTCACTTCCTCCTCCGACCTCCGCGCTACTGCTCTGCCTCCTGGGGTCCAACACAGCTGAGCTCCGAGGCTGCCTCTTGACATACCAGAGAGGCACAGGTTCACAACATCTGAGAGGGAGAGCAGCAGCAGCAGCTGAAAACAACAACAGAGAGTGGGGGCCCGGGGAGCAGCAAGAGGCTGGCTGGAAGGAACAGCGCGAGAGAGAAGACCTGACCTGAGCAGCAGTGACATCCTCCCAGAGCCTGCACACCTTCCCCCAACGTCTGCTCCAGCTGTGCCTGTCATCAAGAAGAAACATAGGCTGACCGAGGACAGAGGACAAGGATGGGCTGGAGGTAGGTGCATCACACACACCTACCCACACACAGGGGCTGGGACAGGGGGTACAGGAAGGACTGCAGGCCAGCCTCTCTCTCTCCCTCCCACCCCCTCTCTCTCATCCACCCCACCCCACCCCACCCCTCCCCTCTCTCTCTCTCTCTCCCCCTCCCTCTCTCTCCCCCTCCCTCTCTCCCTCCCCCTCCCTCCCTCTCTCCCTCCCCCTCCCTCCCTCCCTCTCTCTCCCTCTCTCTCCCTCTCTCTCTCTCCCTCTCTCTCTCTCCCTCTCTCTCTCTCCCTCTCTCTCTCTCCCTCTCCCATCCACCCCTTTTCTCTCCCTCTCTCTCTCTACCACCTCGCGTTCTCTCTCTACCATCTCTCTCTCTCTCTTTCTCTACTAGGCATGTGCAAAAGTGAAAAATTTGTTTCGTTTCGTTTCGTTTCAATTCATCATTTAATACATTTCGTTAAGTTAGGTTCGTTACATGTGTTGAATTCGTTTTCGGAATTTGTTCGTTTTCGACCGAATTTCGAAAAATCCGGTCGAAATCGAAAATATTTCGCCCGTTTTTCGAATTCGTTTGTTTTCGACCGAATTTCGAAAAAAAAACGGTCGAAATCGAAAATATTTCAACCAGATTAGAAAACAAATAGTCTCTTTTCGAATAGAATTTTTTTCGAATTAAATCCGAAAATATTTTTTTTTTTTTTTTTTTTTTTTCGAATTCCGATCGAATTTAGTCCGCGGGTATTCGATTCGGAATTCGAAAAAAAAATTATTTTCGAATTTAATTCGAAAAAAATTCTATTAGAAAAGAGACTTCTAATCTGGTTGAAATATTTTCGATTTCGACCATTTTTTTTCGAAATTCGGTCGAAAACGAACGAATTCCGAAAACGGTCGAAATATTTCGCTAATATAGCAATTCGGGAATTCGTATGCATCCGAATGTCCGAATAATGGAAAATTCGTCCGAATTTCGATTCGGAACGAAACGAAATGCACATGCCTATTCTCTACCACCTCTCTCTCTCTTTCTCTACCACCCCTCTCTCTCTCTCTACCACCCCTCTCTCTCTCTTTCTCTACCACCCCTCTCTCTCTTTCTCTACCACCCCTCTCTCTCTCTCTCTACCACCCCTCTCTCTCTCTCTACCACCCCTCTCTCTCTCTCTCTCTACCACCCCTCTCTCTCTACCACCCCTCTCTCTCTCTACCACCCCTCTCTCTCTCTACCACCTCTCTCTCTCTCCCACCTCGCGCTCGCTCTCTCTCTCTCTCTTTCTCTACCACCTCTCTCTTTCTCTACCACCCCTCTCTCTCTCGCTCTCTCTTTCTCTACCACCCCTCTCTCTCTTTCTCTACCACCCCTCTCTCTCTCTCTCTACCACCCCTCTCTTTCTCTACCACCCCTCTCTTTCTCTACCACCCCTCTCTCTCTTTATCTACCACCCCTCTCTCTCTCTACCACCTCGCTCTCTCTCTCTACCACCTCACTCTCTCTCTCTCTACCACCTTGCTCTCTCTCTGTACCACCTCGCTCTATCTCTGTACCACCTCGCTCTCTCTCTCTACCACCTCGCTCTCTCTCTACCACCTTGCGCCCTCTCTCTCTCTCTACCACCCCTCTCTCTCTCTCTCGCTCTCTCTTTCTTTACCACCCCTCTCTCTCTTTCTCTACCACCCCTCTCTCTTTCTCTACCACCTCTCTCTCTCTTTCTCTACCATCCCTCTCTCTCTTTCTCTACCACCCCTCTCTCTCTCTCTCTACCACCCCTCTCTCTCTCTCTCTCTACCACCTCTCTCTCTCTCCCACCTCTCTCTCTCTCCCACCTCTCTCTCTCTCTACCACCCCTCTCTCTCTCTCTCTCTCTACCACCCCCCCTCTCTCTCTCTCTCTCTCTCTACCACCCCCCTCTCTCTCTCTCTACCACCCCTCTCTCTCTCTCTCTCTCTCTACCACCTCTCTCTCCCACCGCTCGCTCTCTCTCTCTCTTTCTCTCTCTTTACCACCTCTCTATCTCTCTACCACCTCTCTCTCTCTTTCTCTACCACCTCTCTCTCTCTCTCTTTCTCTACCACCTCTCTCTCTCTTTCTCTACCACCTCTCTCTCTCTCTACCACCTCTCTCTCGTTCTCTACCACCTCTCTCTCTCTCTTTCTCTACCACCCCTCTCTCTCTCTCTCTCTCTCTACGACCCCTCTCTCTCTCTCTACGACCCCTCTCTCTCTCTACCACCCCTCTCTCTCTCTACCACCCCTCTCTCTCTACCACCTCTCTTGCTCTCTCTACCACCCCTCTCTCTCTCCCATCTTGCGCTCGATCTCTCTCTCCCTCCCCCTCCCTCTCTCTCCCTCTCTCTCCCTCTCTCCCCCTCCCTCCCTCTCTCTCTCTCCCTCTCCCATCCACCCCTTCTCTCTCTCTCTCTACCACCTCGTGCTCTCTCTCTCTCTCTCTTTCTCTCATCTCTCTCTCTCTCTCTCTCTATCACCTCTCTCTCTCTCTCTTTCTCTACCACCTCTCTCTCACCCTCACCAAGCCATTCTCCCCTCCCAAGTGGACACTGACTAACAGGTGACAGCTCTCTGGGTACTCTGATGTATGGGAGGGCTCTCTGTGAACCCTGATGTAAGGAGGATCTGCACTCAGTTATGTGACAATATATACATACACACACATATATTGTATACATGTGTATACACGCCCAAGCATAGGACTTTCTTTACTTGCTTGCTACACTGCTATGGGCTCTAGCCCGAGATCTTTTATAGACCTAGCAATGCCCATGGGGGGGGCCCTTCATGGTTTCTTGCACCGGGGCCCTAAAGATTCTAGTTACGCCTCTGGTTACTGCAATACTTTTCTGTGAGAAATACTTGATTTTCTGGAAAAGAAATTGGGCCATGACTGTATGTTTTCTATGATCCCATGGTTTGGTTCAGTTGTTTGGAACAGGGAAAGCCGCCCCATCCCTGAATCCTATCACATACTCCTATATACCTCTATATCTTTGAGTACCAGCAGTTAACAGCAGCCCATAGATTATGCAATTTTCTTTCCATGGGTTGAAGGAAAGAAAATTGCTCAATCCTCCCATCAACACAGTTAGTGTTTATGGGGGAATAGCTCCTGCAGTGCTATTGTGTTCTGTCCATGTTGAGCCTTCCCGGCCGGCATAACACATGATTACTGTTAGCAGCTATAGTCGCTGGCAGTAATTGCATGTAAAAAAATCTGACAGGCTGGTTGGATCGACAACGGAAACTTGCAGAAGTCTGCAGGCTGAGAAGTAACTTGTATGGCCAAATACTTAAAAGAGGAAGTTATGGGGACTTAATGTACACATGGCTGCCTCAAGAGAACTACACATGGCTGCCTCAAGAGAACTAGAGGTATCACACAACAGTAACAAGGTATTATCAACATAAAAGGGAGGGTGCACGGGCCTAATGCATTATTCAACAAATGTATTAAAAGGTATTTGATAAAGCCATAAAGATGTCTACTCACAAACATAAACTTTAAATATTGCTCATCAGGCCACATGAGTGGCTGGTTTCTCACAAATTGCTTGGAGATAGGGGGTCCTGAATAGGACCCTGCTGGCTGATGCGTTTCCAAAGACCAACCTTCTTCAGAGTCTAGCTACAGACAGTTTGATCCACAATATTTATACCCTACAGATACACCTACGACATGAAAGCCATGACTGCTGAGAAGCTTAGGCTTAACTTGCTCTTTATTCAACCATACCAAAAAACCTTGCCCCCCAATAATTACGCACAGACCATTTAAAGTTGGAAATGGGCAAGGCCACAGCTTTATTGAAAATATTCTAACAAATTTTAAATCCCAACAATCCAAAAACCATGCCAGTCACGGTTACACCGTGAGCATATCTAAACCAAAAAATGTCTAGTCTAAGAGGCCTGTCTCCACCATCAGTGCGAGATAGGCATTAAACTGACCCTGTGATTTAACGTGAGGGCTTAGCCCAAAAAAGTAATGCCAATTGCTGGCCAGGTAAAACCGCCAAAGAAGCTGTGACGAAACAAAACCATGAAACTCTTGTGACGTCAGTCTTCGGAATTAGTGGGACGTGCCCCTGCGTAGCTATTTCTAGAGTTCTGTCTCCACCCCCTCACCTCGTGCCATCATAACCAATCCCAGCGGAGCCACTCCGACTCCCTCCTTATGTTGACGCCCCACCTGGTTGCCAAGCATCCAGCAGTCAAGGCTCCCTTTCCTTAGCAGGGCGGGTCAAGGGGCCTTCATTTGGAGGAGGAGTAGAGGAGGGCAAGAAAGTTAGAGTGACACAAAAATCAACAAAATGAAGTAAAATTAAATAAAATATAATATATATATTGAACAAAGGCATGAGAAAGATAAAATAAGCCATGATGGGAACCATAAAAAAAAAAAAAATATATATATATATATATATATATATATATATATATATATATATATATATATTTCGATAAAAATGTATCTGCCAGCATTTCTCTAAGTAAAATATTGCTGTGCACACAATAACCACAGGAACGCTCATTTCTAGGGCAGGAAAGTATGGTATGATGCACTTTTAGCAGTGGGGTCTGTATGTGGATGTTTCTGGGGTGTTATTTGGAGTGCAAAGCACTGGTGGAGCATGGAGGAATCCATGGTTCCGCTATATGGAACGCACGCCGAACACAAGGAAAAGGAACATAGGGCAATGTGTTCCAACCGGCACTTCCTGGCCATCAAGCGTGTCACTTCCCCTCCTATATTTTATTTGATTTTACTTAATTTGGTTGATTTTTGTATCACTCTAACTTCTTGCCCTCACCCACTCCTATTTCATCGGAGGGGCCTTGACTCTGATGTCGCAGGTGTGTCTGTAAGGTATAAATATTGTGGATCAAACAAACTGTCTGTAGCTAGGCTCTGAAAAAGAAGGTCAGTCCTTGGAAACACGTCAGCCAGCAGGGTCCTATTCAGGACCCCCTCTCTTGGCCTGGTAGTCCAAGCAATTTGTGAGAGACCAGCCACTTGACGTTTATATTTGTGAGTAGACATCCTTATGGTTTTATCAAATACCTTTTAATAAATTTGTTGGATAATGCACTAGGCCAGTGCGCCCTCTCTTTTCTTATATACCTACAGCACGGCCAGGACAATCCCAGTCTTAGGTGGCAGCAAAGCATTTAAGGAATTATCTACATTTCGACCAGGCTTCACGGGCACTATAGAGTCATGCGCAGAAGTATGGTTATATCATCTGCATAGTGGATGACCTTTTCATTCAGCTCACCTTAATTATATCTAACTATGCCAGGGTTCTGTTGAATTGAGGCAGCCAGTGGTTCAATTGCCAGGGCAAAAAATAATGGGGACAGCAGGCAGCCTCGAGGGTGTCCAGGTGGAGGGGGGGAGACAACCTCCCAGCTTCCCTAATGGCTGCCATTAGGTATTCATAAAGCAGTTTAGCCCATGATGTAAAGACCAGACCAAATCCAAATGTATACAGGACAGCCCACCAGGTTTGCCACTCTATGATGTTGAAAGCTTTGGCGGCCTCCAATGACAGCAAAGCTCATTCTTCTTTGTTATCTGCATCCATCTAGCTGTTAAAAAATAGTCTGCCGCGGTTGCCATGGACTTCTAGGGGCATGAATCCAGATTGATTCGGGTGTATGATCGAAGAGATGACTTTGTTTGGCCTGAGCACCAGGACTTTAGCTAAGATCTTGATATCGCTTTTGAGAAGAGATATTGGTCTGCAGTGTCCTTGCCTGGTTTCAAAAAGAAGGATTATATTGGTGTTTGTCATAGAATGAGGAAGACTTGCAAGATCCCTGTCTGCATTCAAAACCATAACAAGAATGGCAATATACTGTACATTACACATACTGTTTGTAAGCCTCCGTGGGCCGACCATCGTCACCCTGTGCCTTGCAGTAGGAAAACGCAGCTGTCATCGTCTGTAAATCGTAATGTAACTGGGAAATCTAATCGCAGTTCCATTCAGAAAAAACTCACATCGGAATTTCGACGTAATTCCATCAGAGTAAAAGAGAACATGTTCTCTATCTAAACTCCGATGGAATTCTTCAGAATGGGCTTTTTCCATCGAAAATTCCGATCGTGTGTACAGGGGCATTAGGTATATGTTAGCTTAGACTGATAAAGAGAAAAGTAAAAGGCGACAAGTTCAGTCATATTAAGTTCTGGCGTAGTAACTAACCGTTCCTGTGCACAAGGCCCCAATGGCACCGGAAGTCTGTGTGCCCTCACAATTTTGACAAGCAGTCAACCTGCCTGGTCTATCGTTTCATAAAAGTTTGGAAAAAAACGTTTTCGATCTACCGAGGATTACACCAGGTTGTCCAGCATGTCCTAGGCGTACAACCAAGCCCCCTTAGTGGAATCTGTAGAATTATCAATAAATGCTTGTTTCAATTGGCGCACCTGCTGCTCAACCCTAAGGGCTCTTTCACACGTCCGTTCAGTTCGTCCGTTTTTTGGACGTCCGTTAACGGACCTCAATGCTTCCCTATGGGTTAGCGTCCGTTAGCGGATGAGCATTCGCTAACGTCCGTTAACATCCATCTGCGGTAAGCTCCATTTTTTTGGACGGAAGAAAACCCTATTTTTCTTCCGTCAAAAAAACGGAACGGACGAAAAACGGACGTTAGCGCATGATCCGTTTACCATCCGATCCGCTAACGTCAGTTTTTCATCAAAATATGTAAAAAAAAAAAAAGTTCTAAAAAAAAAAAAAAACGGATGAAAAAACGGATGAAAAAAACGGATGAAAAACGGACGGAAAACGGAACGGAAACTGATGTAAACGGACGGAAAACGGACGAAAAACGGATGAAAAAACGGATTAACTGACTAACTGATCTAAAAAACTGAACGGACGTGTGAAAGAGCCCTAATAGTAAGGTCATTTATCGTCCTTTTGACTTTTGTGATTTCAGAAATAAACACACACTGGAGAAATGCTTTAAATGTCTCCCAACTTTGAAACATATCAGGATGTAGATTACAGCATACTTTAACAAAAATAAGTCTTTCACGTGTTCCTAGGGGAGCACAATAGCTAAATTTAGTGGACCATAATTTAAAAAAAGGATTTGCTATTTCTCGATTAACAGTCCAGAGTTCCCCCTTTCAAATGAGAACCCATAACTTGTCCCCAAGTAACCCACCAGTCTTCTGATTTTTTCTGTATTGATGAGTAGTCACACAATTTGCAAAGGAAGTGACTATGCATGTAAAGGTGGGAAATGGATTTCTGGAAGCTGATGATTAAAAGGTCATGTGTTAAGCTGACTGTTAACTGTCATCATTTATTTATCACCAGTGTACCAGAACACAGGTCTAGCAGTCTGACACAGACAAAACCTGCAATGTCAAGAAATGCCTACTTCCACGTGGGGAGCAATAAGCATGGACGGAAATTGGGTGGAGACATTAATAATCACTGCTTCTGACAATCACTGCAGTACATTCAGTTTTGATTTCACAAACAACTGTAAAGTGGCAATGTATGAAATTTCTATAAAAAAAAAAAAAAATTGGTTGCTATGTAATTAGAAGCATTTAGTAAACTATAGCAAGCAATCAATAATTAGCATACAAGTGTTTTATTTTGATAAGAAATAGTTCACTAGAGGGGCAAATCAGGTGAGACATCCTCAACCAGCAGGGAATACCTGAGACTATTGATTGAATTACAGGAAAAGGGGTCAGTTTCTTGCCCCTCCTTTTCCTCATGGGAAAGCGATGGGGGGGGGGGGCAGTGTCATGGCTCCCCTGTTTGGTTCTGGGTACTATGAGGGAATTCCTTTCCTGGGGTCTGGTAAGAAAGCCCGGGAAAGTTCATTTCAAACAGCTGTGCTTGAACTCCAGGTGACCTCCTCTGGGGAATTTTGGCGGGCACTTTGGCCTTTGTGTGACCTTTCCTGGGGACAGAATAGAAAGCCCGGGAAAGGCTAGTTCAAACCGGTCAGAACCAGTGGGTTTCAGCTGATTTGGGGCTATTTAAAGCGGGTTCCGTCAGCATAGGCTCATTCACCTCAGAAGACATAGGAGCTGTGGTGTTCTTTCCCCACCCTCCCTCTTGTTCATACATATCCTTGTCGCGGTTGTTTTATTATGTGGTAGTGTCACCTTTGCCTTTCCTAATAAATGAATAAACTGCAAAGGGGGACTAGCTTTGTGTTTATATTTATTGAATTATTTATTATTAAGTTATTTATTTATAAAAATAATATTATTTAATATTTTGAGTTCTAGCTGGGTAGTTGTGTTAGCAGCCTGAGCTGTTGTGGTTAGGTTAGTTTTAATGCTTATTTTTAATGCTATTTATTTGTATTGTTGATAATATTTGTATTGTTGATTAATATTTTTTTAAACCAATATTAAACAACCGCGGCCTTTAACATCCAACAGTGGTCTGCTGTCTTTATTTATTTACTTAAAGTATTAAGGGGTTTATTTCCCACCTGCTTTCCCATTATTGGCTGTTAAAATTAATGAGATATCTGGCAACATAAGCAGGTATGTTCTGCACTTATCAAGCAGATATAACAAAACACTATTGGTTTATTTAACAGACCAAAAATCTGCAAAACAAAAAAAGAGTTAATTGTTGGGTTTTACATTTATTTTCTAAGTGATCCTATTATAAGGATGTTGTACCACACATCCTACAGTTTAAAAAAAAAAAGTAAATACAGGAAGTAAAATGGCATTTTGCCCCTTAGTTTAAAATAGTATTAAACCCAAAACCAACATTGCATCTTATTAATCATTATATGTGGTGGTTGCATCAGTTGCCTTTTCTTAGGATTTGTTCCTTCTGTTTTCACCTGATGATCTGTCCAGTAACATACCTCCTGTATTAGGCCTCGTACACACGATCGTATTTTCCGCAGATAAAGCCTCTGACTTTTGTCCGAAGGGCGTTGGCCAGGAATTTGTCTTGCATACAAACATCACACAATTGTCGGCCAACAAACACAATGAAAAAAAAAAATTTTTTGAAAGCCTGCCATCCAACATTTGACCCCAAACACACTGCTAAAGCAATACTTGAGTGGTTTAAGGGGAAACATGTAAATTTGTTGGAATAGCCTAGTCCAGGGATATGCAATTAGCGGACCTCCAGCTGTTGCAGAACTATAAGTCCCATGAGGCATAGCAAGACTGACCGCCACAAGCATGATACACAGAGGCAGAGGCATGATGGAACTTGTAGTTTTGCTGGAGGTCCACTAATTGCATATCCCTGGCCTAGTCAAAGCCCAGACCTCAATCTAATAGAAAATCTGTGGTCAGACATAAAGATTGCTGTTCACAAGCGCAAACCATCCAACTTGAAGGAGTTGGAGCAGTTTTGCAAAGAGGAATGGGCAAAAATCCCAGTGGTAATGTGTGGCAAGCTCATGGAGACTTACCCAGTGACTTGGGGCTGTGATAGCCGTAAAAGGTGGCTCTACAAAGTATTGACTTGGAAGGTGAATAGTTATGCACATTGATTTTTTTCACTTTTTTTTGTCCTATTTGTTGTTTGCTTCACAATAAAAAAAAAACATCTTCAAAGTTGTGGGCGTGTTTTGTAAATTAAATGATGCAAATCCTCACACAATCCATGTTAATTTAAAAATAATAAATCTGCGCCAATTATCTAAAAGTGATTAATTCAATTCAATTATTAAGCTGCTCCTCTAATAGTAAAAAATTGAATTATTACTACGAAGTGATATGTGAAAAAGGAGGGCGCTAGAAAGTGATTATAAGAAACACTCATAAATATTAAATATACTAAATTGAGAAAAATACAAATCATAAAATTCTCCCAAGTGGGGTGCGCACTTTACCCCGATAAATACGGTAGGTCCATAAAGAAAGTGTTTGACTCTTTCTAAGGAAAAATATACAAAGCAAAAAAGATAAAAAAAATTGTCCCAATTGAAAAACCTAAATAATGTGATTAATTTCCAAAATCCATTCACCACCAAAAAACAAAATCTTGCTGTAAAAGGATTGTTGTCCAGACAGTGCAAACTTGTTCCTTCACCATACGCAAGGATAAGACACCCAAAGTGCACAGAAGGGGAATGTGCTTACCAGACTCAATGGATCTTTTTGATTAGAAAAAGATCTCATGCGCTTAGCAGGAGCGTGCCTGCACACTTGGTCATAAACAGGAGATGTGGGTATTGGCTCAAGACCTCCATTGCAGGGATGAAACATGGAGTGAAAAAGCCAAAACTTCCATAGTGCAAACCATTTAATAAAATAATAAAATGACAGAACAAAAAAGGCCAAATGGCCGCTTATATTAAAAGGTGCCCACTGGGGCTGCAGACTCGTAAGGAAAAGGACTTGTGGTTCCTCCACTTCGACGGCGTGCGTTCCACCAGTCGGAGGCTCAAGCCAGATTGACGGATGTGACGTAGGGAGTACACGTGACCAGGCTGTTTCTTATAATAAGTTTCTAGCTCCCTCCTTTTTTACAAATCAATGTTAATTGCAGGTTGGGATGCCAAAAAACATGATAAATGCCAAGAGGGGTGAATACTTTTGCAAGGCACTGTATGGCGCATGCACAGATGTGCTAAAAGTCTCTGCCAGGTCTTTGTAATGCGCAAACAATAGCAGTATCTGTTGTCTCAGCTGAGTCTCCAAAACCTATGGCACATTTGTGCATGCGTAGATTCCCATGGTGTGCATGCCCCTGCCTGCTGAAATGACTGACATGGACATCCCAGGAGGCAGCAGAGAGCACAATGTCATTCTCACCTAGCCGAGAAACAAGCAATTGCTGTGGTGCAGCACCATAAATTCAAATCAAATAAAAGCAATCAAACAATTTGAAATTTTTATCCATTTGTGGGAGAGGGAGTAGCCAAGAGGAAAGACGTTGTTTTATTGGCTGAAGGTCTGCTTTAATTAGAGCAATGGAAAGCTGGCCCTCAGCCAACTTTTTATTGCTGTCTGTTCTCCTGTTCCAGAATGTCCCTCAACTGAATTGGTTGGCTGTCTTCACGTTGGTCAGGTTAGGCTCCATTATCAGCAGCCCTATTTAGCCTTAATTCAGGTTTTATAGCAACTTTCTTCATGATTTCGCCATAAACTGGCTTAAAGCCCTGAAGAAGAGGTTTGTCCCCGAAACACGTTGGATGTATCCAGTGTTTTTGTTCAATAAAGATCATGCCCAAGTGAGATGACACTAGGCGCTTCTAATTACATATTCAGGATGAGAATAACATAATGGTAATGAATGCTCATGTCTGCTTGTTTTTGTTTTACTTTGTGTTATGCTAGTAAAAGACCATTACAAATTGTTTTGAAATGATATGTTACAAGAACACAAATGACAAAATATCCTAATAGTAAGTATTTTTCGATGTAGTTTAGCATAAGATCCCAGAAATAATATGATTCAGATTTAGCAAAAAGCAGTAAGAATATATTGATTTGTCACATGAACTGCATATTTCCTGCTCTGAAAAGTGCAGAAAACTTGTCTGGTATGATTGAGACCGTAGACTAATTTCACTTTTCTAAAAGATGACCTCTCCTTGGGAGGGGATTCATTTAAGCCTCACAGACAGTTCCTAATCCTCATCTCTAAATAAGGGAAACCAGAGAGTACAAAAGTCTCTATTTCAAAGCTCCAACAGTTGCAATGTGTCTTGACTGCTGAGGAGAATAGTCTTGAAGCCACTACAACATTAACCAATAGCCTTGCCCAAAAACAACACTTAGACAGATTAAAGTAATATTATTATTATTTTTTTAAATGAGAAAGATTTTATACTTACCGTACCTGCTATTTGCAGTGGTTTTACACAGAGCAGCCCCGATCCTCCTCTTCTCAGGTCCCCCACCGGCGTTCTTGGTCCTCCTGCCGAGTGCCCCCATAGCAAACAGCTATGGGGGCCCATAAGCAGGCTAGTTTCCAAGCCACTGCACTGTGTTTTCACACAGAGCACAGTTTGGCCCCATCCCTACTCAATCCTCATCGGCTGACTAGCTGTGATTGACAACAGCGGGAGCCCACTGCTCTTTTAGCCAATAAAGAGGAAGAGACCCAGGAGAGCCACTGCTCTCGTGCACATCGTTTGATGAGGGTCAGGTAAGTATTAGAGGGGGCTGTTACACATAGAAGTTTGTTTTACCTTTATTCATAGAATGCACTTTAGGTTGGAAAGGGCAAGGCCACAACTTTATTTGAAATTTCCAACTTAAGAATTTTCAACTGCACTTAATCTGTGCCAGTGAGGCGGCGTACACCCGGCTGAGGTTCTCGGCAGAAACCAGCGAGAACCTCGCTGGGAGCCGCATTCTGCCGAGAACCTCGGCCGTGTGTACGCTCTCGGCGAGCATCCCGTCGGGAATGCCGTCGAGCCGAAATAGAGAGCATGTTCTCTATTTGCTCGACGGCCCGTCGGGATGAATGGCTGGTTGCCATTCCCGAATGGGCGGGTCGCCGAATCTGACGGCCGGCAGAGAACCTCGACGGGCGGAACGATGTGTTCTGCCCGTCGAGGTTCTCTGCCGTGTGTACGCGGCTTCACAGAACACGCTTAAACATTAACTTGACCTAGTCTAAAAGGCCTGTCTTTACCATGAATGCCAGACAGACATTGAACTGATTCAACATCCACTCAAGGGCAAAGCCCAATAAAGAAACATTTAATGCTGACACGGTTAAACTGCTGAGAAAGCTGTGACAATAAACCTCAAACAAAAGGAGTGGACCCTTTGTCAAAAAGTCATAAAAACACAGTATTTGACAATTCCCTTATTAAAACATAAAAAAACAAACAACAAAAAAAAACAGTGTGCCCTGATGTAGATCCATCTTCATAAAAACGCTCCCACAGTCCATGAAGGCTGACCGCTTACTGCAGGTTCCACCGTTTGACACTTCTTATATAGCTAAGAGGAGCTGCCATCTGGCGACGACACCTGGTGGCACGCCCCCTGTAATGTCACGGACTAGTACATGCTGGGTCAGTGACCTCACCAGGGGGGTGGTGCCACCAGGTGACGTTGCCAGGTGGCTCCACCTCTTACCTATATAAGATGTGTCCAACGGTGGAGCCTGTAGTAGGCAGTCAGTTTTCATGGGTTTTCTTTCGGGTTAGGGGTGCAGTGGGTAACATGATTGACATCAGGGATTTTTGGATTTTTTTAATAAAGGAATTGTCAAAAACTGTCTCTGTGTTTTTAGGCCCCCACTATCACCTGCCAGGGTTGTGGGAATGATGCCCTTGTCCCCATCAAAAGAGCCCCCCCTGCCCCAAAGCACCCAAACCCCATGGTGAGGTCATGTGGCCTGATATAGTTCAGGAGCAGGGAGTGCTCGCTCGTCCCAACCCTGTCCTGACCTGCGGGGCTGCATACTCGGATAAGGGTCTGGTATCGATCTTAGGGGGACTCCGTGCCGATTTTGTTTTTAATTTTGCCATGGCATTTTTCCCAAGCGGTTTATTTTACTTACAATACATTTTTATTAAAGTTTTAATAGTATTACAAACAAATATTTTGTATTTTAGTTGTAAAATATACAAAGTCAACAGGGAGACTCAACCATATACCAATAACTGAGGAAGCCTCCACTCATAGTATGCATGGCCCATTATCACAACCCGATATCACAATCTACTGTGCTACTTTGTCCATGACCTATAGCATGTACCCTATGGTGGGGCCCAGAGCATCCCCCACCCGCTGGGACGAACCAGCTCCCAGTCCATCTTTCAGGGGGGAGTCTGGTACCTCCGGTCACAGGGGGGGGCCCCTCCACGCCCCAACAATGCGATATGTCACTGAAGGTGAACGGATAAAAGAAGAAAATTAAACTTAACATTAAAAATAAGGGGGAGGTAGAATAATGAGAAGAAACGATACAGAGGGGAAAGAAAAGAAAGGAAAAGAGGGAGGGGGGACTATGGCTCCATGCTTAGTAAAGCCTCCCTCAGGAGTGCATCTAATTTGTGATTGTTCGTCAGATATTTGATCCAAGGGTCCCAGACTTTGTGGAACAACATTTTATCTTGTGCAATTGCTGTTTACCATTCATTTAGCATAAGCCAAGACATTTTATGTTTAAGTTGGTCAAATGGCCTGGGCTGCAGACCTCCAATTTCTGGCTATAGTTATTTTGGCTGATATAAATATAAATGTAATAACCCTTTCTTGGAGTCTGGATGCTTCAGCTACCCTGCCACCCAGAAGTGCGTGTTTTGCAGATTTAATCAGGTTAATCTGGGTAAGGGTATAGATAAAATTGTACACCCTGATCCAAAATCTCCTGACCTTGGGGCATGTCCACCATGTATGATAGGTGGACCCCACCTGACCGCATCCCCTGAGGCACTCCGGGGTGGCTCTAAGCACAAAAGTGGACAATCTGGCCGGAACCATATACCATCTCAGTAAAACCTTGTAGTTAGCCTCTAAAATGGAGGTATTTGTAAACAAACGAGATGCTGTCTCTGACAATGCGTGCCACTCATCAAGATCAAGGGTTTCTGGGAGATCTTGTTCCCATTGGCGCATTTTGTCGAGACATATGTCAAGATAGTGTATATAGCAGATATGTGACCCCTGATTTTATCGTATTGCCTGCACAAGTGTTCCATGGGAGACATTGTCGTTAAATCGCCTTTACGGGCTACAGTTTGTACATAATGGTATATTTGAGTAAATCTATAATGTTCAGTGGATGGCATTTGATATTTTTCTACCAAAGATCATTCTAATAGCATCCCTTTGTTGTCACAAAGATCAGCGATCCATATTAAGCCCTTATTTGTCCACCATTCAAATGCGCTAGCGGATTGTGGGGAGATTTACATTTCTAAGACCTAGAAAGTCTATCCCAAATTTCTAGTGAGAAGGAAAGAGTAGGACATAATATAGTCAGTTGCTCATTCATCGGGAGCCACATGATGTGCGAAATTGGTTCCGGGCGACAGGAATAAGATTCCATATTCATCCATATGGCTTTTGGTTTTTGGGAGTATATTGAACAAATACCGCATTCGGTATTTCACAAAAATTCTTAGTGAATTGCACTTTTAAAACTGATTTACAGCAAGTGTTATTTTACCGCTTTCTTTTGCCCATTATTTAACTCTTATGCCACGTACACACGGCCGTTTTTCATGTCATCGAAAAATACAAAGTTTTTCTCAACGTGACTCCTCTCAAGCCTGCCTTGCATACACACGATCGTGATAAAAAATGCTCGAGCAAAGCGTGGTGACGTACAACAACAAGTATGATGGCACTATAAGGCCTTGTACACACGGCTGAATATATCCGCTGTGAACGGTCCCCGGACCGTTTACAGCGTATATTTACGCCGGGGTGTTTTGATCCGATGGCTGTACACACCATCGGATCAAATTCCCCGCCGGCGGACAGCGTGGTGACGCGGCGGTGACGTTGACGCCGCCACGTCACCGCACCAGGAAGTAAACACTTCCGCGCGCATGCGTCGGATCCATTCACAGGATACGACGCATGTGCGGCAAGATATGTCCGCTGGTTTGCCGTACTAACCAGCGGACATATCTGACGGCCAGCTATCCGGCGGAATTATTTCAAAGCATGCTTTGAAATGTTTCCTCCGGATGAATCCGGCAAAAAGCGTCCGTTTGCCCCTACAGACGAGGGGATTTTTCGGCTGAAATGGTCCGTCGGACCATGTTCAGCGGAAATATCCCCTCGTGTGTACAAGGCCTAAAGGGGAAGTTCCATTTGAATGGTAGCACACTTTGGGATGATTATGCAAATTTCCCTTCTCATAACTTGCCTCTGAGCATACATATTTTTTCCCCGTAGTTAAAGCCTACACACGACCATTTTTCACGACAAGAAAAAATAGAGCAGGTTCTAAATTTTAGAAAAATGCTCTAGAGCCTACACTGCCGTTTTTAACGACCAGTTTAAAAAATGGCATTTTTCTCATCATGAAAAACATTGTGTGTACGCGGCATTAGTGAATTGACCCCTGTATAACATCATAATATACACTGATTTGGGCTATTTACACCAAAAAAAAATTGCAGAATAAATTTTGGTCTAAATTTACGAGAAAGATTATTCCTCTCCTCTCTATCCAAAAGTGAAAAAAAAAGTTTTGCCTTTATTAAGACTTTAAATTTGAAAAAATGTCCACGCTTGTTTTTCACAAGAGGTGTACAGCAGTTGGGGTGTAGCAGGTGCTGACAACGAGTAGGCTATTTTTATGTTTACTAATGGACTCTGAAAAATGCTGATTGCTCATTTTTAGGATGTTTTACAATTGATTCTGTCAATGTGAAGCACGTATTTA
Organism: Rana kukunoris; assembly: GCA_029574335.1. Classification (NCBI taxonomy): domain Eukaryota; kingdom Metazoa; phylum Chordata; class Amphibia; order Anura; family Ranidae; genus Rana; species Rana kukunoris. Next base: position 137,042,889 of record CM056054.1, on the reverse strand, counting down.
AAAGCACATGATTTCTTACAGTGCAAATAATTTCCGCATTTAGTAGGACTTTGATGAATCAGCATGAAGACTTGGGCACACCAATGATAGATAGTTTACAGCCTGCATTACTGCCAGAAATACAGTGTACAAATTATGAATAACTCTTTCCCTTCCAAAGTACCCCTATTTCTTATATACTGTATATCAGTTGGTGTTCATATATTGTGAATTTAGAAACATGTCAATTTTTTTCTTTTTTTCAAGCAATTTGCTGAATTAGCTAGAACCGGCTCCCCAGTACAACTAGAAAAAACTATCTCTAGCTGAGTAGCCAATCAGCGCCTCAACCTCATACACAGCGCACAATGGCCTCAATATAGGCATGTTGTTAAAGCTCACGACTATTACTTATCTGAACATGTGATATAGTCAAGGAAGTTCAGAACCTCTTTCAGTTTTTTATTGCTGCATGTGTCACTGTTGAATTGATCTAATATTGATATTTGTCACTGGAAGAAACGATGAATAAAGGTCCTAAATTCTCTGGTAGCTATAGAGGGGATATCATTCAAAGGGGACACCTTTTGTGGTGACAACTGTCAGAGGTGGGGTTTTACACTAATTTTGTTGAGCTTTCCTTTTACTTTTTGTTGAATTTATGGAAACAGAGCAGTGAAATCTTCAGGATGAGAACACAGACAGAAGTAAAAAAAACTAACAGAGGTTCTAACCCTTGCCACACAATTCATAGCCAAGATAAATATGTTGGACTGGAGTTACTCTTTGAGAGGTGATAGTCCATATGATCATGTCTGTAATGAATTTTTCAATGAAAATACTACAAGCATCAGATGTCATGACTTGACAAATCTTGAGGTTTACAAGCTTCCCTTAAATCCCAAAATAACAAACAGAACCTCCTCCCCCTCCCAAATTGACCAGACAACACACATTCTTTCTTTTGGAGTCAAATGGCCATAGCAACTTACTTATTGTAAACATAACACAAACTAGTGTGCAGTGCAACCCAGCTGAGCTCAGTACATTAAAGTGGAGTTCCACCCAAAATTGGAACTTTACCTCTCCTCTCATGTACACGCTCATCAATGACCAGGACTAGGTGGGGCCGCAATCATGAGAAAGTCAACATTAAGGTGGAACAGATGAGTTGTACAATGTGTGTGCGGCTGTGTAACAGACTCCCTCTGTAAAACATTCCATCCCATGTCACTACACAGCTCAATGAATGAAGCATTTAAGGGGGGATATCTCGCTGAGCCAGTCCAGCAGATCACTGCCATCTCACTCCCAGTGACAGAATGTGACCCCCACTAATTACCATGAGATGTGCATATTTTGTAGTATATATTAGCAGGGGTTCCCTGGGACTGAAAAGTTATGGGTACCTCCATGTTAAAACATTTGAGAAGGGCTGCTCTATAGTATTGAGGGGAAATTAAACTGATTGTAAAGTCATTATTTAAAAAATATTTATTATTATCATTTATATGTATATGTATCCTATCCTTGGGCCCCCTACCAGCGCTCCCAGTTCCTCCTCTTCTTCGTGCGCCACCAGGAAGCCTCTTCCTATGGCACAGGTGAGCGTTTGATTACAGGTAAAGTGCTAGATCGAGATCAGGCTCAAGTATGTATTTGAGGGGGCTGGAGGATGGGGGCTGGCAATAGAAGTTTTTTTTTTCACCTTAAAGGATCACTAAAGATTTTTTTTTTTTAAATAACAAACATGTTATACATACCTCCACTGTGCACAGAGTGGCCCTGAACCTGGTCTTCTGGGGTCCCTCAACGGCTGTCTTGGCTCCCCCTGCAAGCACTCAACACCTTCATGCGAGCGAGCTTGCGGGCGCGCTCTTGTTATATAGCCTCTCACTGTATCACTCGGCCCGCCCCCCGGCACACCGCGTCATTGGATGTGATTGACAGTTTTTTTCACCTTAATGCATTAAGGTGAAAAAGCATTTACCTTTACAACCCCTTTAATGCATTCTCTGCATTAAGGTAAAGAAATATCCGCCTTTACAACCACTTTAACAAGTTGTAAAGGCTTGTAAAAAAAAGTCAAATTTTGTCTCAACTGGAGCACAGTCAATCAACTTTTTTTTATCGTCTAAGATTTGAAAATAAAATACTTTTAATTCATTCCTCCTTTAGTGTCCCAAATGATTGCTATGTATTTTTAAAGGCTTTCTAATAGTGACATCAGGGCACAATGAGCATCAGTACAGCTACCAGACAGGAATTAGGACATAGGGACAAAGTGTTGTCACCCAACAACAGTGCCTCCACAAAGACCCTTATGGCAGGGTTTAACAAGAATTAATCAAAATATATATATATGTGTATATATATATATATATATATATATATATATATATATATACACACACACACACACACATATACATAGTATAACTTTATATATATATATATATATATATATATATATATATGTGTGTATAAAGTTATACTATCAGTCAGTAGATGTTGTATGCAAAAAGGTTGAGAAACACTATATATACAGTATATACCCTGTTTATGCTTTACCATATTATTCTGTTTTTCACATTAGCCACAATTAAGGTTATTCTTTTTGCCATCCACAATTTCAATACAGTCAACTTATATGGAATTATACCGTTTCAACCCCAAGATGCATTTTGTTAGTCGTTTCATTTTATGGTGGCCTTTTATCCATACCTTGTTATGCTTTTGCTGGTCCCTTGTCTTGGTATCCAGTATGTGATATGGGCTTTCTGATTCCTTGTTAAGGTAATAAACTAGTCTTGAGGGCAGTGTGATCTCTCTGTGCACTTCATTGCTCTGGTTGTGATTAGGGCTTTCTCTACTGCTGCTGTTTCGTTGAGATGCCTGCTCTTCTTCTGCAAGTGTGCCAGCCGTATCATTGTGGTGCGGAGCTAATGGAAAAAGACAAAAACAAAGGCAGTATTCAGTACCTGTATGTGAATAATATTATCATGCGCATTAATGCAGTATATCTGTAAATATATTTTATTTTATACAATTAAATAAAACCTGTAATTAAAGGAACCTGCTAGTTGCCTGCCTATCTTCCCTTAACACTTTTACTCACCTAGAAAAAAGAATGCTCATCAGATGTTCAGATTTTATTCTGATTTCACTTGCTGCATGTTTGTTTCAAGCCAGGGACTCATAAATTATTAAAAACAGAAGATAAGCATTACAGCCAGGCAACTAATATTTTTTAGAAGGAGGGCAGTCCCTGCATATCTTTCAGGGTTCCACGGGGGTTAGACAGCAGAATGCGTTCCTCACAAATATTTTAAATCCATGTTTAGACAATGTTTAATCCAACTATGTTTTCATTAAAAAAAGTATTAAATGCAATTTTAAATACTGCTAGAATAATTAGAGGTGCACCGAAATTTCAGCTGCCGAAAATTCTTGGCCAAAAACTGTGTTTTTTTCATTTGGCCGTCAGTAACAGCGTCACGCCTCCTGTGATAGATGGCACACCGATCCAATGGTGGGACATTGAATCAGCGTGACATCATTACAGGAGGCGGGACATTGTTACTGCGGCCGGGCAAATCAAATTCAGCTCCGTGACACACGGATATCGCCGCTGATGCGGGCAAAGGCGGGGCTGCATATGAAGGGCACTAGTGGGGCTTCTGAGCATTTGTGGATCTGCACATTATGGACACTGGTGGGGCTGCATATGATGGGCACTGGTGGAACTGCATATGATGGGCACTGGTGGAGCTTTATATGATGGGCACTGGTGGAGCTGCATATGATGGGCACTGGTGGGGCTGCATATGATGGGCACTGGTGGGGCTGCATATGATGGGCACTGGTGGAGCTGCATTTGATGGGCACTGGTGGAGCTGCATATGATGACCACTGGTGAGGCTGCTGGGCATTGGTAAGCTGCATAAGATGGGCACTGGTGGAGCTGCATATGGCAGGCACTGAAAAAGCTGCATTGATCTCATGTATCTTGTCTGCAGTCTCTGACCATCTCCTGCAGTATGTCTGCAGTCTCTGACCATCTCCTGTACCATGTCTGCAGTCTCTGATCATCTCCTATATTATGTCTGCAGTCTCTGATCATCTCCTATATTATGTCTGCAGTCTCTGATCATCTCTTGTACTATGTCTGCGGTCTCCGACCATCTCCTGTACTATGTCTGCAGTCTCTGATCATCTTCGTTACTATGTCTCCTAGAGGTGCATCGAATGAAATGTTGCTTATACTATTAGCAGTGTGTTTAATTTTAGGCAAGAGGTTGCAGACATGATACAGGAAATGGTTAGAGACTGAGGACATGATACAAGAGATGGTTAGAGACTGCATACTGCATTTTTCTTTAGCCTTTCTTGCACCAAAGGTGCCAATAATGGCCAACAATAAATTCATATTAATTTAAATTGATGATATTAATTAAAAAGTTGGATATAATACAAATACTGTATATAATAATAATACATATATATATATATATTTTTTTTTAACTGTCATTTTCAGTATCAGTTTTGATTTTCGGCCTAGTGCATCCTTCATTTTCTTCATTTTCTAATATGAAGATGAATCCAGGCAAGAAATGTGTACTTACCTTGAAAGATCTAACGTGGTGAATCGTACACCACAATTTAAATACAGTAAAACCTTGGTTTGAGAGTAACTTGGTTTGAGAGCGTTTAGCTAGACAAGCAACATTTTTTAATAAATCTTACATTTTTATACAAGCGATGTCTTGATATAAGACTAGTGTCATGTCACAACTGAGTAAAAAATAGAAGAGAGGTGCCTCCAAGTGCAGCAATACGGTTACATTTAAAGAAGGTACAACATTTAGAAACACACATGATTGATGATTAAAACAGCCACATCTAAGTATGCAGGCATCCGGGGTAAAGCTCTCAACATAGACCCTTCTCTGCACCACCATTGATGTCATTCCTTCCACAGGCAGTTCAAGCCTCGCTTGCAGATCACTCAACTGCAGGGTAGTCTTCACAGTAACAATTGAAGACTGACATCGGTAAAAGCCGGCGGAGAGGAGGACGGTCTATGTGGACAGCTTTACTCCAGATGCCTGCATACTTAGATGTGCCTCTTTTAATCATCAACCATGTGAGTTGCTAAATGTTGTACCTTCATTAAATGTAACCATATTGCTACACTTAGAGGCGCCTCTCTTCTTTTTTATACTCTGTATCTCCTGCTGGATTTTGCTTCTAATCCCTTTGGGGAGGCTTCCATTTGTGGATGGACATTTTATGGTTACATAACTTATGACATTGCTATAATCTTTTTCTATGGACTATAGACTGAGGAGCTTATGAATAAATGGTTGTGGAAGGAATCGTTTGAGTTTCCATTATTTCTTATGGGAAAATTTACTTTGATATACAAGTGTTTTGGATGACAAGCATGCTTCCGGAATGAAATATGCTTGCAATCTAAGGTTTTACTGTACGTTTCTTTGAGATCTTTAATGGTCACATTGGTGCAGCATTATCTGACACATGTCCTCAACAAAAAAACTTAATTTGGGACAATTCTAAAGCCCTGTACACATGATCAGTTTGTCTGATGAAAATGGACCGATGGACTGTTTTCATCAGACGAACCGATCGTGTGTGGGCCCCATCGGTTTTTTATCCATTGGTGAAAAAGAATCGGTGAAAAAAAATAGAACCTGTTTTAAATTTTTCTTATGGTTAATTTTTCTTATGGTTAAAAAACCTATAGAAAAAAACTATTGTCTGTGGGGAAATCCATCGGTCAAAAATCCACACATGCTCAGAATCAAGTCGACGCATGCTCGGAAGCATTGAACTTCATTTTTCTCAGCACGTCGTAGTGTTTTACGTCACCGCGTTGGACACGATCGGATTTTTAACCGATTGTGTGTATGCAAGACTGATGAAAGTGAGCTTCAACGGATATCCGATGAAAAAATCAATCGGGTTAGATTACATCAGATATCCGATCGTGTGTAAAGGGCTTAAGCCACCATGACAGAAAATGCCAGAATAGAAACTCCAAACCTGATCATTTGTCTTTATTTTACCCCCATGGGAGGTGACCATCTACCTGTATCCAAAATAATACGAAGTTAGCATTGGAAAACAAATATTTTGATAATACGTAGATCCTTGTTTTTCAAATGTCTTGGCCACTGCGACTGTTAAATCTCCTTACATAATTCCTGACTCTGATCCTGTCCTGAGTTTTTTTGGTGCCCTGCCAATCTTTGGGTGTTCCAGCATCTCCTATGGCATTACGCATGTTAAAAAAACAGGTGGAGCTGGGTCCATAAAACCCAAACCAGGTGTACAGACCTAGGAACTCAAGTAAAAGATTGTTACCATGGACCAAGTCCATGATAGATGAAAGATTGGCAGGTAGTTTTAAGCTTCAGTATTTGACATAAACTGAAAAAGTTAAAGAGGAATCCAGGCTAAAACTAAAATCCCTGCATCTATAGTCACCAACATTCTAACACTAACCTATGTAGCTCAGAAAAGTAAAAAATCTGTATATATACCTTTTCCACAGGTGATCCGACCCGATCTCCATGGGTGGAAGCTTTGCAAGGGACACGGCGGACAATGGCTGTGAAATGAATGGGAAGTGATGTCACCCATAGACTTACTACGGGGCTTCCATTGACGGACTTGTCCTCTGCACCCGCCTACACAAAGAAGCCATGGCTGACAGCTCAGCGTGGGATCAGAGCTGCAGAAAAGGTACTCTTTTATTTCTTTTCAGGGCTAGATAGGTTAGTGTTAGGAATTCTAGTTTTAGCATGGACTTCCACTTTAAGATATTTAAGTGAGCACATTTTATGGTAGGAGTAAAGTAATTAACTTTTGGGTTTTTATATTTTATAAAGCTATGAGATAGAATGTATTATTGTGAGTATTGATTAGTCAGAGTTATAAATACATTATACAGATTTATGAGAGGTAGTCACTTTCTTGACTTCATAACGTCTTTGATATGCTTTATTTGCTTGCAAGTAGTTAATGTTCCTGAATTATTACTAGGTTTATATTTGCTGTCTTTGCTATTTTAAGAGCCAGTTCACACAGCCACTGCACAACTTCGGGGGCGACTCTGCAAAACGACTTCTATATAGAAGTCAATGCAGGTCGCCCCGAGCCATCCCTGAAGTCATACAGGAACCTTTTTCTAAGTCGGAGCGACTTGCGTCGCTCCTACTAGAACGGTTCCGTTGCATTGAATGGAACGCGACTCGTCAGGCAGCCCAGTGTGAACCGGCTCTAAGGGTTGTATTGAAAAGATGTAACATGGACACTGCAATAATTCTACTAGTCCAGTGTAGTCTTGAACATAGTGTATTAGGTTTAGCCATGTGAATGTACCCAAGATAAGAATTGGGCCTAGAGATCTGTAACAGGATCAATCCTCTGGCTTAATATATGACCAATCATAGCAATCAGTCCTTAGAACGTGGGTCAGGCAATACCCTATGATGAGTAAAAGGGACTGTTTTTAGTGTCCTTTAAGACTTGTCCTCGTAATATTAAATCACACTGATATTGTGGCTATGGAAACGTACAAAAAAAATGTACATTGTTTTGATTGGCAAACGCCTTTAAAGAATGAAATCTAACGGTAAACTTGAAGCGGATCTCCACCCTAAAGTGAAGTTCCGCTGATCGGAACCCTCCCCCCCTCCGGTGTCACATTTGACACCTTTCAGGGGGAGGGGGGTGCAGATACCTGTCTAAAGACAGGTATTTGCACCCACTTTCAGCCCGCAGTCTCGGGCAAAAGACGGGTTTTTCCCGTTGTGTGCTGGGAACACTCGGCTCCCAGCAAACAGCGGGAGGCAATCGGCGGGTGCAGCGCGACTCCGTAGGGAACTGGGCAGTGAAGCCGGAACGCTTCACTTCCTGGTTCCCTCACCGATGATGGAGGGGGGAGCACAGAGAGACGAGCGATCGCTCGTCCTCTGCTGCAGACGCCGCTGGACTCCAGGACAGGTAAGTGTCCTAATATTAAAAGTCAGCAGCTGCAGTATTTGTAGCTGCTGGCTTTTAATATTTTTTTTAAGGGGCCATCCGCTTCAATGCCTAACTCCAGCTTACATTTTTTTTTTATATTGGAAAGTAGTAAAAAGTAAAAAAAATCATACAGGTTTTTTATTTCTGTATGTGACCTCATTGGAGAGATATTCCCTTATTCCTGTCAATAGGACATTTTAGAAGAAATAGGGGGTGTAGTCGTCAACAAGACAGGGAGGCACAGACAGAAAAAAAAAAAATATAAAACCACTCACAGTCTAAACCCTTTTCTCAAAAAAAAGTGCTTTGATTTAGTTTATGTCCTGACAGCAAGTTGAGATTTTCGAATAGGGATACCAACATAAGACCCAACTGTCTGACTTTATTCATAATCATTGTGCGAAAATTTTCATATGACAGAATACAATGTCAGAAGTGACGTAATGTGTTGAATAATTTTGTATATATTCTTTTGTTTCTGAACATGCGTAGTCTTGCTCCTACGGCCCAGATTCATAGAGCAATTACGCCTGTCTAACTGGTGTTAGACAGGAGTAATTTCAAATTTCGCGCGCCGTATCACTAGTTGGAATCCTCAAACCATGATACGGCGGCTTCGGGCTTCGATCCGAGAGGCTTACGTCTTCGTAAGCCTTCAGATCTACGCTGCCATCTATTTGCGGCCGCTGGGAGGAGTTCGCGTCGTTTTGATGCGTCGGGATATGCAAATGTTTTTTTACGGCGATTCCCGAAGATACGAGTGGTCGTCGCAATCACTTTCGTCTATTTTTGTGTACGTAATGTTAAGTATGGCCGTCGTTCCCGCTTCGAATTTATTTAATTTTTTTTTTTGTTTACGTAACTCGTTCGGGACTAGGATCGCCCGTAAACGACGCTACCTAAACAACGAATGACGTCACGACGTGATTTCGCGCAATGCACGGCGGGAAATTTGCGAACGGAGCATGCGCAGATCGATCGCCGCGGGAACGCGCCTAATTTAAATGATTCACGCCCCCTACTGCGACGGGAGAAATACACTACGCCGCCGTCGTTTACTGGACAAAATCTACCTGAATTCCACGTAGAGCCAGGTAAAAAACGGCGGCGTAGTGTATTTCTGATACGCTACGATAATCCATTTCTGTGTGAATCTGCCCCTACGTTTTTTTTTTTGTATGAAAACCGTACTAATGAAATGAAAATTGGAGGATGAGTTTACATCCGACAAAAATGTAATGGTCTGCACATTCAGCTTTTGTCTGACGGAAAAAAGCGAAAAATCGTCTGTTGAAGCCCCGTACTAACGATCGTATACATCTGATTTTGGTATCGTGTGCCTTTACTCTCATTTACTCATTTTTTGTGTTGTATCTCTCAGAAAGGAAGTGCAGGGAAATCTGGTGTGCAAAGCATTTCCTACCTTATCTAAAAAGAAAAGAAAAAAATAGACTATTTGTTTAACCACTTGCTTACTTGGCACATAAACTCCCTTCGTGCCCAGACGAAATTTCAGCTTCTGGCACTGCGTTGCTTTAACTGACATTTCTGCGGTCGTGCGACGTGGCTCCCAAACAAATTTGACGTCCTTTTTTCCCCACAAATAGAGCTTTCTTTTGGTAATAATTGATCACCTCTGCGGTTTTTATTTTTTGAGCTATAAACAAAAAAAGAGCAACAATTTAAAAAAATATATATTTTTTTTACTTGTTGCTATAATAAATATCCAATTTTTTTAAAAAAAAAAACTATTTTTTTTCTCATTTAAGGCCGATACGTATTCTTCTACATATTTTTGTAAAAAAAAAAAAAATCGCAATAAGCGACTGGTTTGCGCAAAAGTTATAGTGCCTACAAAATAGGGGACAGAATTATGATTTTTTTTTACTATTTTTTTTTTACTAGTAATGGCGGCGATCTGCGATTTTTATTGGGACTGCGACATTACGGCGGACACATCGGACACTTTTGACACATTTTTGGGACCATTCACATTTATACAGCAACCAGTGCTATAAATATGCACTAATTACTGTATAAATGTGACTGGCATTAAAGGGGTTAACACTAGGGGGTGAGGAAGGGGTTAAATGTATTCCCTGGGTGTGTTCTAACTGTGTGGGGGGAGGGGACTGACTGGGGGAGGTGACCGATGCTGTGTCCCTATGTTCAAGGGACACAGATCGGTTTCCTCTCTCCTTGATGGGACGTGGAGCTCTGTGTTTACACACAGAGCTCCACATCCCTGCTGTCACCGCCGTTCGCGTGTACCCGGCGGACACCGCGGCCGCCAGGCACACGCATCGACTCCTCAGTGATGCGCCGTGCACTGTTTTTCCCCGCTGCGTGCCACCCAGTGGCGCGCGGGGAAATACAATTAGATGCCGTCCAAAGACATCAACCCGGCACTTGAGAGCCGCGCTGTGGATGTCTTTTGTCCATAGCGCGGATCTCAAGTGGTTAAATACATTTTAAAGTTGAAGTCCAGCCAGAGCTCGTTTGGCTGGGCTTTTCATCTAGGTCACAGGAGTGCAATTTGTTTTGCACTCTTGTGACCCGTTTTCAGCAGAGAGGGGATTGAATTCTGCTCTCTGCTGACGTCACAGGAATCAGTCCAGGCACCGTGTCATTGCAACAATGGAAGTCGGGATCCGCCAGGTGCTTAGACTGACACCCGACTCGGTTTTGAGCGAGCTGCTCCCCTCCACAGCTTAGCGCTCCAGTGAGCGTTGAGGAGCAGAGTGGAGAGATGCTGATTGACAGGCAGCAGCTCTCTGCTCGAAAATCTGTGAGAACCGAGCGATCGTTCAGTTCTCAGTGTAGAGGCACAGGGGGACAGATGCAACATCGGACCAATGCTGTACCTACGTAGGTAAGCATGATGGGAGGAAAACCCCCAAACCCATACTCCTCTTTTAAGTTTACCTTATGAAGTTAGTGGTGTGGATGGGGTTACAGGTAGGGATAGTGTCAGGGTTACAGGTATTGTTCTCAAAATCTGGTACTTTGTGCTGAAAACTAACAGCACTGTCCTCTACCCACCCTTTCCTTTTCCTTCCATCCAACAAGCCCTTTTATTATTCCATAACTGCCACACTATCTATTTATATATCTAACTATCTATCTATCCATCTCTTCTTCCATCCACAACTAATTCCCGTTCTTTTTTCACAAAATTGGCATACAAAATAGACTTCTCTTAGAAAAAAAAATTGTCTTTTCTTTTTCTTTTTGATAATTAAATATACAATCGTTATTGAAAAATGAATTGTTCGTTGCTAAAAAATCAATATGACTAATGCAGGGAATCAGGATGTTGATACAATCTTCTGCCCCATACAAAGTGAGTCCTGTAAATAAACAAGAAATATAATGTAATATCTGTCACATTAAATGCCTTGCTTACTGCAGCCCTAAAATGCAGAGTAAAGCACTGTGATGATAATAATAATAATAATAATAATGACATTCTTGACCTAAAGAAATGCATGAGTAATCAGCAAATGATAAGAAAATCCACACTGTCCAATCAGCCAACAAACATGGGCCAGGACTGGGGCACCATCCAAAGGATCTGCTGAAGCTGAAACTCTATTTTAATTCAAATATGATGAACACTCTCCTTTGCCTTATCTTCCACAACAGGAACCTCTAGTGAATGAAAAAGTAAGTAGTTCTTTGTGCTGTACAGCAATGACAGAAAAGGGAAAAGGAATTCAGCACAGATGCCCCACAGTTTTACAGTATTCGATAAAACACTGCTGATTTATTCAAAATGAAATCAAAAGGACAAAAAAAATATATAAAAAAAAGACTTTGCTGCATGGATGCATTCACAAAAAGTGAAAGAAAAATACTAGATGGTAGAGATTAATATAATACTGACTTATTGATTTAAATTTAGATAACTTTGATTAAAAAGGGGAAGTGTGAAAGGGTTATTTAGGGTAGATCTTCTCTTTGCATAAAACTGTTACTGGAGTCCAGTTTTTCAAGTAATGCATCAATACAGTGACTGTAGCAGAGTGCCTCCTTACTTACCATGCTTAGATACGGGCACAGGCTCCTTTAATTCTTTGTCCATCAATTCTCTGAGTTCCCACAAACCCGAAGGCTCCCAAAAGGTCCTAGCCTTCTGAAAAAACCCAAGAGGTGCAAGTTGCTCTCTCTCCCACAATTATGTGCTCAGAGAGACTGCGCCTGGTGTGGAATGATATCACTGACCAGGCATGTGATTTGTCACCAGGTGCCGAATCCTCCACTGTTAATCCGGTCATGTGGGCAGTTGACCTAGTCACTGACAAGACCTAGTCACTACATAGAGCCTGTGCCAACTTTTTCCCAAGTGCTGAGCCTGAAGTGGAGTAGTCCTGTGCCTACAGCCTGTGTGCCTAGATCAGAGGCTATTTTGCCACTTGCCTGTGGAGCCAGTCCTGGGATCCTGCCAGCTGATCACCTGGAATGCCAGACCCAGTCTACCTCACTTTAAAAAAGGTCACTGTCATAAAAAAAAGGACAAGTAGCAGTTTGTAATTAGAATCTTATTAAAGTGATTACAAAGTTATTTTTTTGTAATAACAAGCATGTCAAAGTTACCTGCTCTGTGCAAAGGTTAAGCACAGAGCAGCCCTAATCTTCCTCTTCTGGGGTCCTCCGCCAGTGCTCTTGGCTCCTCCTATTCTCCATGTGACACCATAAGAAGTCACTTCCTGTGGTGGTCCACTTTTATTAAAAGAAATTAAAGTTCTATAAAGTTCTATAAATGCTGTTGCCTGTGCAGGGAAATTTCAACATCAAAAACAGGAACAGAAAAGGACAAGCTGCTTTCTGTTGCTCTTCTCACTGGTTCTTATGACCATATCACCCAGTTCTCTTTGTTCTCTTGACTCACTGAGCCTACAGTTATAGAACCCTAAGTCCATGACACAATGGGTTTACTTTCTGCTGCCTGCAGCCACTGTAATTCCAGGTGTCAGCCTGGTCATTGCAAACGTGCACTTGCTACCTGCAGCATGGCCCATTACCTGGTCTCTTAGTAGAGGTTCTCTTGACATTTCAGGTTCTTTCACTCCTCTGAGACTTACAGATTCCCTTTGTCCCCTGGACTTGCCTAGTTGTCCCGGCTTTCTCAGTCCCTTTAACATGGAGTGCAGTTTCCTGGCAAGAACGCACATCCATCCTGGCTGGTGCATACAGCTCCCTCCTGACGGTATCCTTAGCTATGTTTAGATCCCTGCTTATAACACAGCCTGCAGGTCTCTAATACGATATGAACACAGGATTGAAGGCTTCGACCCACCCAGGACAATTTGAAGCCTTCAAGCTCTACACCCCAATCCAGGATGGCAAAACTCTGGGAAAAGTGAAACCTCTTCTCTATACAGTACTCTGGCACCCCGCACTCTGCATTGGTATGAATCGCGTGTGCCTATTTTCTATACTCACACCATGGCAGGGCCTATCACTGTCACAAAAGAGAAAGTATAGTAAGTGAGCATTATCCCCTTAGTACAGTAAATGTAAGCGAGTTAAAAAAAAATGAAAACAAAGAATAATGCCGCCACCTCATCTAAGAACTGGTGGGTTGCTATATATTAAATTGTTGTTCTTGGGTTTTCGTATACTCTAAGCTTATCCTACACCAATCATTTTTCATATGGTCCTTTTTTTCAACTTTTTGTATGAAGACTGAGAGAAAGGGCCAACAAAAAGAATTTAGGAAAACAAAAATACTTTTATTCATCATCCATTTAGGTGGCATCTTTCCGTTTTGGATTTGTCCAGCATTGCAGACTGGACTGAGATGCAGCTGTTCTGCTAGCGCTTCTTATGCTCATAATGCAATTGCTGGAGTCAAATGCGATTCAGATATTGATGTTATAGTTGAAGTTTTGAATCAAGAAACTGCTTTTCCAATCTTGTGGATTTCAGAAACAGTTGCAGTTAAAGTGGTTCTAAAGCCAAAATATGTTTTAACCAAATGCACTGCATTAAGGTAGAAGACATTTTTTGTCCTCCTTTCCTGTGTGAAGATTGAAGAGATTAGAGAAGAGATCCAGCGCTGTGCGTGGCTGCATCTCTTCTCCCCTCTCTTCCTCTTCACACAGGGAATCAGGCAGCCATAAATCAAGTGCAGTAAGGAGGACGTGGGACGGGGATAAGCACACTGCGTGTGTCTATGGAGTGCAGCTTTTCATTACGCTGGTCTAGAAGCAGTGGCATCGGGAGGGGGGCTAGAGCCCCGAATTAGTCCCGGAAAACCCCTGAGTCTCGGCCATTTATATAACAATTTTTAGCCCTGAGTCCTCCGAGAGAAAGCGGTGCCGCACTGTGCATGAGCGGGGATCGATCCGAGCAGCGATCAAAAAGTCACGGCTTGTAAAAAAAGAAATGGCTGCAGTCCAGGAATTCTGATTGCTTTTTATTGTTCAAAGTGATTATCACTTTGAACAATAAAAGGCAATCGGAATTCCTGATTGCCTGAATTTACAAGCCGTGACTTTTCTTACAAGTTTCCCACAGAGGCGGGCTGGGGCGGGCACTCTACGAGACATTCCACCTCAGGTTCTTATTATACACCTGGAGTAGCGGCTCTTTTTCTTTGTACGTGGGTGGCGGCGCCTAACTCCCAAGTCTATTGGACGTCACACGGTCCTGCCCGCGATCCCGGCATTCGACCAGTAAGAAGTCCAACATAGGCGCTGCCATGTCTAGGAGGATTTGTTTGTCTAAGGGCTTGTTCATACTGATAAAGCCATGTGTTTGCTGCATTTTTAATAGAATCTGTTTGTTGCAAATGTAGTGTAGCAGTGGGCCTGCATTATGCCATTTAACTCAACTGATTGAAATACTTATAACTGTAAAATGTCCATCAACACATATTAATTTATACCTTCCTTGTGTCGATTGCACAAAAGATCTTGCATAGATGACTGTCACTATATGAATCTACAGACCTGAATTTTTGTAAAATGTTTTTATGCAGGTCTACCTTCTCATCTTAAGATGAATGTTCTTGTAACATTCTGACATCACTTGTCATCATCATTATCAAGTGCCTTTTTTAAATAATTAGTAGATCGTTTTGTTATTGTTTATATGCATTTCTAAAAGATATTTTACAGGCTTGGCAAGCATGTCCATGCATAATCTAATGCCGCATACACACGGTTTCCGACCACAAATGTTTGAAGTGTGCTTGTTGTGTATGCTCCATCGGACATTTGCTTTCTTTTTTTTTTTTACTTTATTTCTGGATTACAATAATTTTAATTGAAAAAAGTAGTCCCATTTTTTTACTCTAACCTAAATGCTTTAGGCATTTACTTTTTTTAGATAGAGGCCGGGATTCAGAAAGACTGGCGTATTTTTAGGCGGGCATAACGCATCTCATATGCGCTACGCCGCCGTAACTTAGAGAGGCGAGTACCGTATTCAGAAACAACTTGCGCCCAACAAGTTATGGAGGTGTAGCGTATATGGGCCGGTGTAAGCCCGCGTAATTCAAATTATCAAGGCAGTGGGCGTGTTGAATTAAAATGAGCCGTGACCCCATGCAAATGAGGGGCCAAACGAACGGCACATGCGCCGTCCGTGGACGTATCCCAGTGTGCATGCTCAAAAAATTCACGTCGGATAGAATGCCTAAGATACGTCGAACGCTGCATTTGACGTGAACGTAACTTACGCCCAGCCCCATTCACGTACGACTTACGTAAATGATGTAAACAACGTAAAATTTGACGGCTGTTCCGACGTCCATACTTAACATTGGCTGCGCCTCATATAGCAGGGGTAACTTTACTCCGGTCGTACGCCTTACGTAAACGGCGTATAGTAATACGCCGGGCGCAAGTACGTTCCTGAATCGGCATATCTAGGGCATTTGCATATTCAATGCAAAAAACTACAGAAGCGCCCCTAGCGGCCAGAGCAAATATACACACAAGATACGCCGGCGTAAGAGACTTACGTTGGTCGTATCTTGGAAAAATTCAGGCGTAACTGCCTTTCTGAATCGCCGTAAAGATGCGACGGCGCAGATTTGAAATTACGGCGGCGTATCTGGAGATACACCGCCGTAAAAGCTTTCTGAATCCTGGTCAGAGTGTTTTTGGGGGTATTGTAATGTTCTAACACTATTCAGTCAGCATACTTATGTGTTGCGTTGAAAATTAATACACATTAACAACAATGACAATACATCTGTTGGGTCATTCTACACATAACAGAAGTGCTTTGTCATGTTTTATGGTACTCTTTTACAGTTGAGCTACTCATGAGAGGACTGTGGCCCTATCTTTATATGTACAGCTTTTGGCATTTGGTCACGTCTGAATGGAAGTTGGGGTTGTATGAATTGTCTTTGCCATATGCTGTGCTCATATGTCTCTACATTTGACCATCACTATGGGTCCCATTCTGATCAATTTTTGAATGGTGAAGTATGCCCATCAAGGGCCACCAATCCAACATATGTTATTAGGAATAGCTCAGGGGTAAGTTTTTGTAAAAGTTATACTTATCTTGACATCTTTTCATGATATTAATGTACGTAACAACGACAGGAAAACTATATATAAATTAAATAGATTTAATCACTTCAATACCGGCCAGTTTCACCCCCTTCCTGCCCAGGCCAATTTTCAGCTTTCAGCTTTGCCGCATTGTAAATGCCAATTGCGCAGTCATGCAACAATTGACATTTTTATCATTTTTTTCACACAAATATTGCTTTTGGTGATATTTAATCACCACTGTTTTTTTTTTTTTTTGCTAAACAAACAAAAAAAGACCAACATTAAAAAAAAAAAAAAAAAACGTTTTTGTTTCTGTTATACAATTTTGCAAATAAGCAATTTTTATTCTTCACTTATGTGCGCTGATGAGGCTGCACTGATGAGCACTGATAGGCTGTACTGATCAACACTGATGGACTGCATTGATTGGCACTGAGGAGGCTGGATTGATGGGCACTTAGGAGGCTGCATTGATAGGCACTGAGGAGGCTGCACTGATGAGGCTGTCCTGATGGGCCCTGATGAGGCAACATTAACGTCCCTGGCGGTATGATTCTTTCAGATTTTGGGTGCTGAAAGCATTACCATCATTTTGCATGGAAATTTGGCGTTTTATATTGTAGGCCTGTAATTCTTAGGAATAACTCACCTAATTTTGTCCAAACAAGAGTCTAGTAGACATCCTGGGTATGATAAAGTTTGAAACACAAAATCATAAATTATAATATAATAAATAACTATAAATAATTATAACAAATAATAATATAATAATATAAAAATTCAATAATGTAATCAAATCAAAAACACTGAAATTTGCTCAGGTGCAGAATTGTCACTGTCATTAGATTTAGTGTTTGATGATGAATTTACCCACAAATCGCTATCGCTCAATTGATTCTAATTAATTATCGCTGTTTTCTAGCTAGTCTAAAGGCACTTTTGACATAAAGGGACACTTTTTGGTTGCTATGGACAATCTACAGTTTCCAGGCAGAAAGAACAGTTTTTACTATATAAAAGTGCATGCAGGACACTGGGCAGACCACTAGGGACAAAGGGGGTGTGTATTTCTTTTCTACAGTACTGTAATCTGTATGATTACAGTATACTGTATGTGTACTGTGTCTTAACTTTTTTGAATTTGGCGCCGATCTCTGCCCCCGTAAGTCGTAACATCGCAGGGAACGGAGCTCGGCGGCACTCGGCACTGTGTGAATCGAGCGAGAAGACAGCTCGATCACACAGCGGGGAGACATCGCAGGATCCAGGGACAAGGTAAGTAACTCCCTGCTTGTATTCTGCGATGCAATCCTGAGTCTGGCTTGGGGTTACCGCTATTGGTGCTGAAATTCCACCCCGAGCCAGACTCGGAAATACCGCTAGGCAGGTTAATAAGCTGCACTGATGGGCAATGATGAGGCGGTACTGATGGGAACTGACATGCTGCACTGATGGACACTGATATGCTGCACTGATGGGCTGCACTCTTCCCTGTAGCTGGAAAGCCAATTATCGGGTTTCCTTTCCTCAGACACTGACAGCACTGAGATAAGGAAATGCAGAAAACCGGCATATGTTTACGTGTGATTGGCCATGATTGGCCATAGCTAATCACATGGCAAAGAGCCTACGCCATTGTTTTTTTACCCTGATCAGTAATGCGCTGTATCCAAGGAACACAGCTCACCACCGATCGCCATGCTGCGCACCCCCAGGGCACGCACGAGCAGCGCAATGTGAAGGATGTCATATGAAGTCCAGCCAGGATGGCAAAGTCACCGCTCAGGCGTCATTTTGCTATAGGCCGTATGGGAAGGTGTTAAGAACTTTTATAGTTTTAGAAAGATGGGAAGGGTTCCCACTGTGAAGATGCGCTCTTTTTTGCTTAGTGACCATTATCCCCTAATCAGAAACTGATGGGGAATCCAAAATGTTGCCATTGTGACCATAACAAGAGGTGAGGGTAAAACTGTCTATCCCTTTCTTAACTAGTTGCAGACTTTGGGCATGCTTTACATGCCCAAGAAAAACCTTCAACTTTATCATTGTACAGAGTGTCTTTGCCATGTCTCTGGGACACCCCCTTCCAAGTATATCATAATTGTCAGCTGTGATTAATCATAGCTGGCATTGAAATATACAGTAAAACCTTGGTTTGAGAGTAACTTGGTTTGAGAGCGTTTTGCAAGACAAGCAACATTTTTAAATACATTTTGACTTGATATACAAGCGATGTCTTGATATAAGAGTAACGTCATGCCACAACTGAGCATAAAAGAGCAGAGAAATGCCTCTAAGTGTAGCAATATGGTTACATTTAATGAAGGTACAACATTTAGCAACTCACATGGGTGATGAATAAAAGAGGCACATCTAAGTATGCAGGCATCCGGGGTAAAGCTGTCCACATCCGCTTTCAGAACGCTTTCAGAATGCTCTACTGCTGGGTAGTCTTCCCGGTCATGATTGCAGACAGCAGTAAGAGCCTGCGGTGCAGAGGACAGTCTATGTGGACAGCTTTACCCCAGATGCCTGCATACTTAGATGGGCCTCTTTTATTCATCAACCATGTGAGTTGCTAAATGTTGTTCCTTCACTAAATGTAACCATATTGCTACAATTAGAGGTGCCTTACTTCTCTTTTATGCTCTGTAGCTACTGCTGGATTTTGCTTCTAATGCCCTTGTTGAGGCATCCATTTGTGGATGGACATTTTGTGGTTACACAACCTATCACATTGCTAAAATCTTTTTATATGGACTATAAACTAAAGGACCTATGAATAAATGGTTGTGGAATGAATCATCTGAGTTTCCATTATTTCTTATGGGAAAATTTGCTTTGATATAAGAGTGCTTTGGATTAGGATTACAAGCATGTTTGTCAAACAAATTATGCATGCAATCCAAGGTTTTACTGTACTCAGAAAAGTTTGAATCAGTGTTTATAAACAACACTGCTCTGGGATTATACAAAGAGACAAAATAACATATTGTTACATTTGTATCATTCTATTCATTCATCTGGAGATCAAAGGACAAACAGATCTGCAGATGAAGTTCCTCTGTTTAATCCCGTCTTAGTTTTCTCTAATCAGCCCTAATTAACTTCTTAGTCTCCTTCTCTCCTCAACTATTAATTTCCTTCTGGTTTTATGTTTGTTGCTATTTTATTAACTTTATTTGTCTAACATGTCCCATCCAGTGTTCTCACACCATCCAGTGATATTATATACTGCACGGCACCTGATTTAGTGTAGCACTTCAGTTTAGGCTTGCTAGGGCATTTAGAAATGAGGATTCTAATTTGCCAGAACAGAGGTCTTAAAAAACACAGAGTTAACCATATGCACAAAATGCAGTAAAGTTATCGGTCTCAGGCTACTACTTACAGCATTACAGTAGAACTTTTACTGATCATATGAACAGGAGCTGTGTAACTGTTACAGTGACAGTTCACTTCAGCCAAACTTCGCAATGTAGGAAATCTGCAGGTACCTGACCCATTGTGGAACTCAACTACAGGCCCTATTCAAAGCAAAGCCTTTACTGGAGTTTATATGTACATCTGGCTTTCATCCCCAACATCTGATGACAAATGGATCATTCTTAGGCCTATGAATGGGGTTGTAGGACTAAGTAGCAGCTGGTGAGAGATCAAATAACCCTTGAGAAGAGTGAATAGATGAAAGATCAGATGAGCTCAATCTCACTATGTCAGGCAAGTGGAACTACATGATTTATTAGTGCAGCACACCACTTGGCTGATCATTATATGAGCTTTCCAGAAGGGTCTTTGAACTTCAGTCTGAATGATCAAATTTTGATCTTCCACATGATGGTGATTTTTTTTTTTTTAAACATTTTGGTTTAACAGATTTTCTACAGCATGTACAATCTACTTTAGGTTCTCACTGGCAGTGCTGAGCAATTCTTATATCTTGCACAGAAGCTGTCTTGCTTTCCATACTATTCAGGCTGATTTGAAAAAAAAAAAAAAAAACAATATTTCAATATAAAAAAAAGCTTACTGAGTTTTTATTTCGCAGGGTGGAGCCATTTTATTTGTTTTCAATTGCATATCGTACAGTAAAAACTTAATGGGGTAGATTCACATACCTCAGCGCATCTTTATGCGGGCATAGCGTATCTTCTTTACGCTACGCCGGCGCAACGTTGAGAGGCAAGCATGGAATTCACAAAGCAAATGCTCCCAACGTTGCGCTGGCGTAGCGTATATTCGTCGGCGTAAGCCAACGTAAGTCAAAGTAGGTGGAAGTGGGCTGGAAGTGGGCGTGCAACATTTAAATGAAGCGTGACCCCATGCAAATGATGGGCTGAGCTTCAAACAAGTACTAAAAATGAACGGAGCATGCGTCGAATCTTGGACGCATCCTAGTGCGCATGCTCACAGTCATGTCGAAATAACTGCCTAAGATACGTCAAAACACTGCCTACGACATGAACGTAAACTACGCACAGCCCTATTCATGTACTACGTAAACGCCGTAAAAATCGACGGCGTTCGTTCCCTGGTCCATACCTTTGCATGGGTTGCGCCTCCTGTATGAGGAATAACTTTACGCCGGACGTAAACCTTACGGAAATCGCTTAAAACATGCGCCGGGCGCAAGTACGCTAGTGGATCGGTGTATCTCCCTCATTTGCATATTTGCATTGTAAATCAATGGGAGTTCCAAATGCGTCCAGTTTTT
Source organism: Rana kukunoris (assembly GCA_029574335.1). Lineage (NCBI taxonomy): Eukaryota > Metazoa > Chordata > Amphibia > Anura > Ranidae > Rana > Rana kukunoris. Next base: position 137,021,625 of record CM056054.1, on the reverse strand, counting down.
TGGCGTATCTTAGTTCTATGGGTACGGCGCATAGATACGACGCCGCATATGTACACTTATGCGGCGTATCTCCAGATACGTCGGCATAAGTGCTTTGTGAATCCGGGCCAATGTCTATTAGAGCATGAATGAAAATTGTAAATGGCATTTATTATAGCAACTTATTTCTTGTTCCAATCAGAAGTTTGATTGAACAAAGAAACATTAATAGTGTGCAATGCCATTAAAAGAAAATACAAATACAATCAGCCTATTTAACTAAAACAACAATTCTGATGAAATGCCTGGGTTATCCTTGGCCAGCTCAATAAAACGAAAAATTGTATCATACCTACCAGTAATTTTCCTTTCCCGGTGCCCTTCCATGGCAGCATACCTGTGATAGAGCTCCGCCTCGACTCCTCCTTCAGGGCTAGTGAATAGCATAAATTAAAGGCATAGCCCTTCCCCCACATTCTCCATAATATAGAATACCGAGGGTGGGAGCGTATGCTGCCATGGATAGGCACCAATAAAGGAAAATTACTGGTAAGTATGATACAATTTTCAGTTTTCCTGGTGCCTCCATGGCAGCATACCTGTGATAAATAACTAGCTGACATGGGCCCAGACTGGGACGAAGAAGTTTAGCCTGGCTCCCACCGGGAGTGCCTGGGCTACTCTGGCGTCAAAAAGACTGCTTCTGCTCCTGTGGAGTGGGAAAGGTCCTTCATCTTCCTGTTCAAAAAAGAATGTCTGAGTACCTTTCCAAAGTCTTGTCTCTGGGCTGTCTTAACTGCCCAAAAATCCCTTGAATTTGCCTGGCGGAACCGCCTTCTGTCCTTGGGAAGCATACCGGACTTCCCTCCTGACAGCCTGGAGATGGCTTTATCCGTTGTGTCTCTGAATAGTGCTTTCCCATTGAATGGGATTTTGCACCAATTTTGTTTGGAGGATAAGTCAGCCGTCCAATCTTTCAGCCAGAAGGCCCTTTTCACCATTACTGAATGCAACATGGATCTTGCAGAGCACCTGATAATGTCAATGGCCGCTACCCTGACAAAGTCTGCGGACAATCTAAGCTCTTCCAAAGCTTTAATTATATCCTCCTTGGGGACATCCTGACGCAAAGCCGTCTCAATATTATCTGTCCAAGATCTTATGGCATTTGATACCAATGTGAGGGCGATAGCTGGCTTACACGCTGCTCCCGCGGCCAAGTAGCTCCTCTTCAGCTCCAGGTCAGTTCGCCTGTCTCAAGGGTCTTTGAAGGAAGCGGAATCCTCCATTGGTAAAGTTTTTTTTTTTTGTTTTGTTTTTTTGCAAGTCGCACCACTGACGCATCTACCACTGGCATGGAGTTTAGCGACTGCCTTCCCGACTTTGTTAAGGGGTATAGTTTATTGAACCGGCCCCATGAAATTTTTTTGACCATTTATTCTGAATGACCTGCCAAATGTGGTCTACATAATCTCGCCCATCAACGAGAAGAGAACCTGCTTCCTTTTGAGGAATGGGAAGCAACTCGTAGACTCTTGGGGAGGCTCTTCTGCGTCTTTTCTGGTGACTGCCTGGATGAACGGCTTTACCAAGGAGAGTCTGAAGCCAGAAGGTTCTGACTCCTCTGAAGAGTCCTCTGAAGAATCTTTAGGTGATGAATCTCTAGCTGGTCAGCCTGACAGTGGCAGAGGTGTACCGACTGAAGGACCAGGGAGATTAGGTTTTGCATTCTGAACCTGGGATATCTGCTGAACTGGTTGAGCGGGGACCAAAGTCACAAGCTCAGAGAAGGAGACCTTCATTGTTCACTTGAGCAGATCTACAGCGTGCTGATTTACTAGCTCGCAGCTGGACGCATAGTCCATAAAACAATCCTTACAGACCACTCTGTCTGGTAGTGGTGTGGCCCCGCCTGTCCAGCATTACTTCTTTGTATAGGTCCTAGGAGAGGGGGAAGGATCTTGTCCTCAGGATCTTGAACTCTGTCATATGACGTGAAGAATGGTACCTGGGACCAGTGGCGTGAAGAATGAGACCTGCGGTCTGAGCTGTCATCACAGTGTCTTGAAGATTTTCTGGACCTCTTGGAGTGGGCAGGGCCACGATGTAAGGAACTCACATTAGACCAGTGAGCGCACTTTATTTTTTTTTTCAATACTCACATATAGTTGGTCACATACCTAATAGGAGAGTGAGGATCTTTGTTGCAAGATAAATGACTAACTGCGGGGTTAGGCAGAAGGATCAGCTGTGGAAATTTAGTAAGAAAGGGGAAAAAGAAAAAAGGAACTATGGAGCTTTTGTCACATTTTTTTATTTTTATTTTTTAAAACATACTTTTTTTTTTTTAATCAACATTTATTGAGAATAAAAACAAAGGTACCTACCACAGAGCAGTGTCAGTGAAACCTAGCAGGGCACAGCTGAGGAAACTCTGGCAGCTAACCCTGAATCTGAACTTAATTAGGCTCAGGTGGATGGGCTGATCCCATAACCACCCTTGCAAATTGATTTTGGAAGAAAAGGGCAAATCTGACCCTTTTTCCAGAATCCAAGTTGGCCGCAGTGATGTCGAGTCATATACAAAACAAACAAAAAACTGTAGCCCACCTCTAATTTCGGGGGAAACAAACAACAACTGCAAGCCTGTCAGGATAAAAGGCACCTGCCTAATCAAACTGACCGGACTTAAAGGGAGCATCACAAAAAAAGCACACACATTTTTTTTTTTTAAGTAGACAGGCAAGTTAAAGGAAGGAAGGGATGGGAGAGACAAAAAAAACAATATATGCCTAAAAATAAAATGGAAACCACCAGCCTGGAAAGATGTGAGCTGATCCTTTTGCGACTCCACTGCATTCATCATGGATGTGATAGCAGACTTCGTTCCTGTGAGGAAACTCTGCGGAAAGACCCCACCAGATCCACAGAGGGGTTCCCAGCCTTCTTAGCGCTTTGAGCGGCCCAAGACGAGGACTTCGCACGGGAAAGGCTAAACCGGCGGATGCTGCCGACTGCAGAGGTATGGACATACATCTACTCTTCACCAGCACAAGAAGGTATGAGGGAAAAAACGAGAATGTGGGGGAGGGGCTATGCCTTTTATTTATGCTATTCACTAGCCCTGAAGGAGGAGTCGAGGCGGAGCTCTATCACAGGTATGCTGCCATGGAGGCACCAGGAAAAAAGCCTACAGTTTTTTCATCCACTGAAAACCCTGCAAGTAGGTGGAACTTAAAGCAAAAAAAATGCTCAAACTGCATGGTAGACATGTGCATGATGAAAAAATGTGTTCGGTTTTGGTTTGATTCATTAATCTAGTTACTTTATTTAGTTAAATTCAGTTGATTCGTATTTGGGATTCATATTCGGAATTAATATTCGGAATAAGTATTCAGAATTTTGTTCGAATTTTCCTTGAATTTACAGATTTCTTTTTTTAATTCGAAACGTTCGAATCGATACATTTTAAATCGGTTGAATCAAAAACTTTTGATTTTTTTTCTTTCAATTAGAATGTAGCAAAGTGAACAAACAAAAGAAAAATCTTCATTACATTATTACAATGACTCTTTAAATCACATTTGGATTAACTTAAACAGCATTATTTTTGAATTGGTACTCTAATAACACATACAGGGGTTTATTTACTAAAGGAAAATCCACTTTGCAGTGCAAGTGCACTTAAAAGTATACTTGCAAGTGCAGTCGTTGTAGATCTGAGGGGGGCATGCAAGGAAAATAACAAACAGAATTTTTGCTTGTACATGATTGGATGATAAAATCAGCAGAGCTTCCCCTCATGTCAGATCTTCCCCTCAGATTTACAGCGACTGCACTTCCAAGTTAACTTGCAATGCACCTGTAGTGAAAAGTTGATTTGCCTTTAGTAAATCAACCCCACAGTCATTGATTTCAGCAATATGTGTAGTTAAAATTAGACTGGAAAAAGTACAGCACTAGAGTGGCAACGAAGGGGACCCCCACAAGCAAGAAATATACAACGTTTCTTCACACCTCAGCAGGGGATTCCCCCCGGAGTGAGAGCAACGGCGCCACGAGGCACCCCACGTGGGACTGCAAAGAAGGCAGAAAACACCACCGAGCGGGCACCTGGCACTTCTGCACAACCGGATCGCCCTTTAGAGACCCTTACAGACCCCCATCAGATCATGGCATCCCAACCGCAGCCCCTGGACACTGCCATGCTTGAATAAGACATTAGGGAGATGCTTCAGGCTCTCCCCACTCAGACAGCTATTGAGGCTTTAATCCTGCGGCTGGAGGAGACGCACCAAAGGGATATACAGGAGGTGAGGGGCGAGGTGTCTACCCTATCTGAGCGGATGTCCACGGAGAGGTATCAGTGGCCTCCCTGGAGAACCGTGTGGCGGCATTGGAGAGATCCCGGGACCTCCATAGAGACACGGCAATAACGCTCTAACTCCATTCAGAAGATATTGAGGATAGGAGTCGCCGCAATAACTTACGACTCCGCGGCATCCCAGAGGCAGAGGCAATGGAGAACGTCGGGGACATGGTGCGGGAGATCTTCTGGACCGTGGTGGCAGAGTCGGAGGTTGACGTCATATTAGACAGGGCGCATAGAGCCCTGGGCCCCAAACCTGTGGACCCGGCAAGGCCACGTGATGTAATTTGCCGCCTGCACCGTTACTCCCAGAAGGAGACGATCCTGCGGATGGCTTGGGACCATGGGGATGTGGAGGTAGGGGGATCCCGGATCAAGATTCTGCCGGACTTGTCCAAGACCACCCTGAGACGCCGAGCCCTCCTGTGCCCACTCCTGGATCTGTCCAAGCAGAGGGGACTGACCGCTGGGGATACCCCTTCTTAGTGACATTCCGCAGGGAGCCCAGAGCCTACACACTGCAGACTGCGGCGGACCTACCGGGACTTTTCGGCTTCATGGGCACGGATCCGATCCAGGTGCCTGACTGGCTGCAGATTCTCCCACGACAGGCCGGAGACTGGGTACATCGGCTCAGCGTGGTCCTCCGCTGCCCCGCCAGCGGTCTGCCTCAAGGGAGCCCCCACGTGAGTAGGCCCCGGGCCGCCCCCTTTTTTTCCTGCCACCCCCGTGCCCGCCCTGCAGAGACTGAGCCCCAACTGATCCCCCTGGAGTCTGTGTTGGCCTGACCACCCCCTTCTTCAACTTTTGGTGCGCCCCACTCTGACCCTCGACACCTGTGGAGGCCTGTTTTTTTTGGAGGTCTCGTGCGGGGGATGCGGGGACGCGATCGGTTGCCGGGTCCCCTTGGGTGAGCCCCGGCCGTGCTGTCTGACGTGGGCTAACCTGGCTGTTTGACCCCCCGGGCCCCTGAATGAGACGCTCTGACCGGCAGGGATTCACCGGTGCATGGCGCTCGGATTGTGGCCTGAGGCTGCAGGGGGGTTCAGTCCACCTGTGAGCACGCTTGTTGACCCCCCTAGGCTGTATCGGCTATCCCTGACTGGTATCCTGAGCGTGGGAATGCGCCCAACGGACTACATATCCCAGGGTCCGGAAATGCCGTCTGGGGGGGAACCGCTGGGGTGCAGGCGGTGGTGAGCGGTGTGTCACCAGGTGATAAACTTCCTGTGGGGGGGGGGAACGGATGCCCCCATGTGTATGTGACCTTGGGGGGGAATATCTGGACGGTGATGGGGACGGGGGGGTTACACCTGCATTGGCCTGGCACCATGGAGCCGGATACGAGACTGCGACCCTGATCAACATGCGATGCCCTGGAGACAGGACCACTGAACTTAACAGGAAACTGATGGGGTCATGCTTGAACAGCGGCTGTTTGCCCTCTTTACTTCCACCCCTAATTTTTTTTTGTCTCTGCCTCTGGGGGTGGGTGGGAGGAGTGCTGTTGGCCAGGAGTTTGTTGAGTTTGTCCCCCTTGAGACGGGAAAGGGGTCTGTGACCAAAATCGTCTTTGCACTTTAGCACCATCTTGCTCATTGCATATTTTGTGCCACTGATTATTGCACTGTCCTCTGAAATGCCTTGTCAGATTGCATCCTTTATAGTCGTATGTTATACTGTAAATAGAAAAAGAAAATTGCGCTAACCAAAAAATACAGGTGATGGTGATATCAAAAAAGCAAAGGCAGCAATAAGCGTGTATATCACAGTAACATATAGAAAAGAAAAAATTGCGCCAATAAACAAATATAAAGCCTTTATATATTGAATAAATAATAAAGTCCACAAAAGTGCATACAGGGAGTGCAGAATTATTAGGCAAATTAGTATTTTGACCACATCATCGTTTTTATGCATGTTGTCTTACTCCAAGCTGTATAGGCTCGAAAGCCTACTACCAATTAAGCATATTAGGTGATGTGCATCTCTGTAATGAGAAGGGGTGTGGTCTAATGACATCAACACCCTATATCAGGTGTGCATAATTATTAGGCAACTTCCTTTCCTTTGGCAAAATGGGTCAAAAGAAGGACTTGACAGGCTCAGAAAAGTCAAAAATAGTGAGATATCTTGCAGAGGGATGCAGCACTCTTAAAATTGCAAAGCTTCTGAAGCGTGATCATCGAACAATCAAGCGTTTCATTCAAAATAGTCAACAGGGTCGCAAGAAGCGTGTGGAAAAACCAAGGCGCAAAATAACTGCCCATGAACTGAGAAAAGTCAAGCGTGCAGCTGCCAAGATGCCACTTGCCACCAGTTTGGCCATATTTCAGAGCTGCAACATCACTGGAGTGCCCAAAAGCACAAGGTGTGCAATACTCAGAGACATGGCCAAGGTAAGAAAGGCTGAAAGACGACCACCACTGAACAAGACACACAAGCTGAAACGTCAAGACTGGGCCAAGAAATATCTCAAGACTGATTTTTCTAAGGTTTTATGGACTGATGAAATGAGAGCGAGTCTTGATGGGCCCATGGCTGGATTGGTAAAGGGCAGAGAGCTCCAGTCCGACTCAGACGCCAGCAAGGTGGAGGTGGAGTACTGGTTTGGGCTGGTATCATCAAAGATGAGCTTGTGGGGCCTTTTCGGGTTGAGGATGGAGTCAAGCTCAACTCCCAGTCCTACTGCCAGTTTCTGGAAGACCCCTTCTTCAAGCAGTGGTACAGGAAGAAGTCTGCATCCTTCAAGAAAAACATGATTTTCATGCAGGACAATGCTCCATCACACGCGTCCAAGTACTCCACAGCGTGGCTGGCAAGAAAGGGTATAAAAGAAGAAAATCTAATGACATGGCCTCCTTGTTCACCTGATCTGAACCCCATTGAGAACCTGTGGTCCATCATCAAATGTGAGATTTACAAGGAGGGAAAACAGTACACCTCTCTGAACAGTGTCTGGGAGGCTGCGGTTGCTGCTGCACGCAATGTTGATGGTGAACAGATCAAAACACTGACAGAATCCATGGATGGCAGGCTGCATGACTGTCCTTGCAAAGAAAGGTGGCTATATTGGTCACTGATTTGTTTTTGTTTTGTTTTTGAATGTCAGAAATGTATATTTGTGAATGTTGAGATGTTATATTGGTTTCACTGGTAAAAATAAATAATTGAAATGGGTATATATTTGTTTTTTGTTAAGTTGCCTAATAATTATGCACAGTAATAGTCACCTGCACACACAGATATCCCCCTAAAATAGCTAAAACTAAAAACAAACTAAAAACTACTTCCAAAAATATTCAGCTTTGATATTAATGAGTTTTTTGGGTTCATTGAGAACATGGTTGTTGTTCAATAATAAAATTAATCCTCAAAAATACAACTTGCCTAATAATTCTGCACTCCCTGTATATTAAACGACACCCAAGTGATTGATACGATCCAGTGAACCGCCACCTTATGGACAGAGGCTTACCAGCAAGCAGTGGGTAAACAGCATATCACAGCTCCACAGCTGTTCACAGGATGAAGACTGAAGACAAAATCAGCAGATGACAGGAAGCAAGCAGAAATCCAGCTCAAACAGCCGCTCAGAGGCCAAACGGATGACAATGTTTGATTCTGAAGTGTGGTATCATAGAAGGTCCTCAATACAGGTGCAGGAACGTCAACCTGGCAGGTAGAGGTGGGAGGCAGCGATCGGCAGCTCTATGGTGTCCACAGACAGACATCCGTATGTCAGGGTCAGAAGCACCTCCCCTCTCTGCTGTATACATTCGGAGTAGAACTACAAGCCCCAGGGAGACCCCCCTGCCTGTGGACACCATAGAGCTGCCGATCGCTGCCTCCCACCTCTACCTGCCAGGTTGACGGTTCCTGCACCTGTATTGAGGACCTTCAGAATCAAACATTGTCACCCGTTTGGCCTCTGAGCAGCTGTTTGAGCTGGATTTCTGCTTGCTTCCTGTCATCTGCTGATTTTGTCTTCAGTCTTCATCCTGTGAACAGCTGTGGAGCTGTGATATGCTGTTTACCCACTGCTTGCTTGTAAGCCTCTGTCCATAAGGTGGCGGTTCACTGGATCGTATCAATCACTTGGGTGTCGTTTAATATATGCACTTTTGTGGACTTTATTATTTATTCAATATATAAGGACTTTATATTTGTTTATTGGCGCATTTTTTTCTTTTCTGTATGTTATACTGTATATATGTTTTTTGTGAAACTTTTCATGCCGGTTTTATTTTCCATTACTGTTTTCATATAGACCTGTCAGGGGTGGGAGGGAGGTGCTGGGAGCGCAAGCTCTGGCCCTGTCTATAGACTACCCCAATTAGGACTGCGCTCGATTTCCGGGTTACTCCGTGGAGCCTCTTAGCCGATTTTGGCTACTTTAGTAGACTCTTCTTGGCTGCACGCCCTAGTGTATGCCCCTTGATCTTATTCCTTTCTCTTGCTCTCCCCCCTCTCCCTCTTTCCTGTAGCGCCCTCTTCTCTCTTCCCCTTTTTTTTTCTTCTCCTCTCCTCGGGGTACTCCCAATCACCCCCCCCCTTTTTAATCCCTATACCCCCCTCCTTTTGCACGAACATGGATGTGCTTAATGTTGTTTCACTGAATGTGAAAGGCCTTAATACGCCAGAAAAAAAACGCATGCTGCTGTACGACGTGCGATGCATGAAGGCAGACGTAGTGATGTTACAGGAGACCCACTTTAAGGAAAATAACCTGCCACTTCTGAAAAATAGATACTTCCCCACAACCTACCACTCAGTATACGGAAGCAAAATCCAGGGGAGTCTCCATTCTCATCTCCACGAGAGTACCGTGGAAACCCTTGGATGTCCGAGCGGACAAAGAGGGGCAATTTTTGTTTCTGAAGGGCATGATAGGGGAATAGAAGGGTGACTTTTGCCAATCTATATACTTCCAACGTCCAACAAGACATATTCCTAAGGCCGCGTACACACGAGGGGATATGTCCGCTGAAAACGGTCCGATGGACCGTTTCAGCAGACATCTCCGCTCGTGTGTATGGGCTAGCGGACAGATTTCTCCACCCGACAGATTTCAAAGCAAGCTTTGAAATCTATCCGGTGGGAATCTGTCCGCCCGACATGTCTGCTGGTTAGTACACTTACCAGCAGACATGTCGGCCCCCACCGCCGCCGCGCCGCTGCCGAATGGATTCGGCGCATGCGCGGAAGTGTTTTACTTCCTGGTGCGGTGACGTGGCGGTGACGCGGCGGCGTCAACGTCACTGCCCCGTCACCACTACGTCACCGCGCCGTCCGGCGGCGGGGAATTTGATCCGATGGTGTGTACACGCCATCGGATCAAACTCCCGATCGGACATATCCGATGGAAATGGTCCGCGGACTGTTTTCATCGGATATGTCCGATCGTGTGTACGCCGCCTAAGAGGAAGCTAGAGCAGTTTCAGCGCTTTGAGGAAGGCCATCTGATAGTGGGGGGCGATCTTAACATCCCCTTGATCCCGCTTGAGGATACATTCTCATATAAGAGAAGCAACAGACTGACAATGTTATCTCTCCTGAGTCCTCACCACATGTGTGTATGTAGGGCACATCATTGTCTCCTAGCACTTCCCTTTTCTTTCCCCAACTGCTTTGCTCTACAGGACATTGCATGATGCTTTTGGAGTCAGAGTTTGATATTTACACTAGATGTAATTTTTTTTTTAATGAGCTTTGTATCTAAAGTAAACATATACTGTAGATGAAAAAACATATACTGTAGATTATTTTTTTCTTTATTTTGCCTCAAATTTACCCTTAATGAACCTTACAAAGTGATGGCTAAATCACTTGGTCTAGACATTCCTTCATAGGTATAGTGGTGTTCCAAGCCCTAAGTGAGTTCCCAAGAGAATGTAAGTACATGCAGCTTGTGGGCTTGGCTCTAATGGAGACCTGTTACTTTGCTCTGCATGGACAAAGCATAGGTTCACTTCAGGGACATGGAATAGACACAGAGTTGTCCTCCTAGTCCTCAAGATTTATCTACAACCAAAATATTGGTGGTAAGTGGACTAAACAGGGCTATTACAATTTATCTCTATAGATTCAGTAATTTCTGTATTTTTCCCCTAAGCATCCAATAATATTCAAGATTTTCATAAGTTCCTATTTATTAATAATGTATTACCCTCTTGAGATATACGGTACATCAGAGTATCTGCCAACAACATGCAGCATTTGATCAGCAGTGATACAAAGATCGCTCTATAAAGGCAAGAATCTAAAAGATTTCATGGTATGTCTGTTCTTTTTATAGACAGACCTAAATTAATAATACAAACAAAAAAAAAAATGCTAAGATAGCTGCACGCTCCAAAGATCTTTTTCATTTTTCACCCAGCAATGCTGCAAAAGCTTTGATGCATAAAATTATACACATCGAAGAAGAACATGAAGTCATTTAAATGCATGGATGTCTTTTTGTGTCAGGTAAGAAGGTCTGCTGGTTAAATGGATTTAAGGTGTAAAAGAGAGACAAGTGCAGAACAAATAAATGAAAAAAGCAATCTAGAAATCACCAAACAATGCAGGCAATAGAAAAAAATCAACATGACCGTTAGGCCTTGTACACACGAGGGGATATTTCCGCTGAACATGGTCCGACGGACCATTTCAGCCGAAAAATCCCCTCGTCTGTAGGGGCAAACGGACGCTTTTTGCCGGATTAATCCGGCGGAAAAATTTCAAAGCATGCTTTGAAATAATTCCGCCGGATAGCTGGCCGTCAGATATGTCCGCTGGTTAGTACGGCAAACCAGCGGACATATCTTGCCGCACATGCGTCGTATCCTGTGAATGGATCCGACGCATGCGCGCGGAAGTGTTTACTTCCTGGTGCGGTGACGTGGCGGCGTCAACGTCACCGCCGCGTCACCGCGCTGTCCGTCGGCGGGGAATTTGATCCGATGGTGTGTACAGCCATCGGATCAAAACACCCCGGCGTAAATATACGCTGTAAACGGTCCGGGGACCGTTCACAGCGGATATATTCAGCCGTGTGTACAAGGCCTCATAGATCATTTACTGTTTTTTCAAACAGTTATACAGTGATTCATATATAGTTTGCAATTAATTGAATTGATAGCAAATATTGTTATCTATCTAGCTGCAAAAAATAAGAAAAACATACTGCATTTAGACAAATTGTAAAAAAATCTGCCAGCACTAAAGCACTGTACACACGATCAGTTTGTCCGATGAAAACAGACCGATGGACCGTTTTCATCGGACAAACCGATCGTGTGTGGGCCCCATTAGTTTGTTTTCCATCGGTGAAAAAAAATAGAACATGTTTAAAATTTTTCCTATGGATAAAAAACCGATAGAAAAAATGATCGTCTGTGTGGAAGTCCATCAGTCAAAAATCCACGAATGCTCAGAATCAAGTCGAAGCATGCTCGGAAGTATTGAACTTAATTTTTCTCAGCACGTCGTAGTGTTTTACGTCACCACGTTTTTTTGACTGATGTAGGCAAGACTGATGAAAGTCAGCTTCATCAGATATCCGACTAAAAAATCCATCGGATTAGATTCCATCAGATATCCAATTGTGTGTACAAGGCTTAAGAGTTCACATACAGAAAAACTCTAACAAAATAATACAATAATAGTGAAGTGCTAAAAACAGTGAATAAGCAAAAATATTGACATACAGAGAGGAACATAAATCCTCAAAAGAATTATAAAATAGTGAAAACAAATGGTAAAATAAGTCCACCAAATCATTCCAAAAACATTAGTAGAATATTGTTCTCCATGATCCATGGTGAAAGACAAAGCCAGGTGTACAACCTGGGATGCTAGACCAGGATAATAGCAGTGGAGGTGCTGTGGTCCTCAGAGTAGTGTATTAAAACTGCTTACCAGACCAAGTTGACCACTAGATTATAAGTGGTCAAAATGCACATGGGGAATTAAGGTCTCCCTCCGACCATTATGTGTCCTTGTAATTCCAGATTACACTCAAAAGTAAAGCAGAAAAAGTGCTCTCATGGTGTAATACAATAAAATAACTTTAATAGCAAGGTGAGTATTGCGCTTACAGGAAGGTGAAGTGCCTTCAGGCCCAAAATACATTCCTGGGAATTACAAACCAGTTTGCCTAACAGTATGTAAGCTCTTGGAGGGGATTATAAGGGACAATATACAAGATTTTAGTAATGAGAACGGTATCATTAGCAGTAATCAGCATGGATTCATGAAGAATCATTCTTGCCAAACCAATCTATTAACTAGACATGTGCACGTTTTTTTTTTTGTTCCGTTTCGTATGGTCCCGTCTGTTCGTTTCCGTTCGTTTTTCGTAAGACGCCCGTTTTCCCGTTCGTTCCCGTTCGTTTGTCGTACGACGTGATTTTTTCGTATTCCGATCGTTTCGTATTTCCGTTACCGTTTTATTTTCGTACATGCGGGATGATTCGTTATTCTGTTTAATTCATGTTCGTTTCTTGTTAGACAATAATTATCGTGAATTTTTGTCAATTTGCATTCTGTGTATCTTGAATGCTTTTCTTTTGTTAGTGTCAGTTGTATGTTCATTGTTCAATGACATCTATAACAAAAGAATTTCATTATGTATATTGAATGAATTCCTTTTTCTGTTTTCTGTGTATTCAAAATACTGAAGGCAAATTTTTTGTTATAGGTGTCATATCAACATACGAAAGGAAGATGATTACCCCGCGCTGCCAATTTTGGTTAAATGGTAGCTGCTAACACGGCTCATATGAGAGAAGCAAAAATAATTAAATGTGTAGGAAATGTGTAGCGCTTAAAGTGACTGTCTGTTAATGACACTCAGAAGCACAAAAAAAGAATAAACAAATTTTGTGTAGAGTAAAACAAATAAAGGACCCTGGAAAATCCAGGGACAAGCACTGTATAACTCGTGCGTGATGAACAGTGTGAAAATAATCTATTAGTGAGATGACACCCGTTGTTGGATACAATTAATCACATATAGAAACATATATACATTGAAAAACAACAGTGATTGTTCATTTCTTTAGAAAGACATGTGTAAAATATTGGCCACTGACTGCCAAGTGCAATAATGTCCCGTGAAAGGAAAATAAAACAAATCCTGATGTAAATAAGTAATAGTCAATCTGATGATTAGTGAATAACAAAGAATGACTTCTCCACTGTGTTGTTCCCACCACCGAAAGCAATGCAGGCTTACCAGAACCAGTTGACTTCAGATGGCTTACGCCACTGAAAGTCAAATTAGGCTTGTAGTAGCTGATATCACAATGGGCTCCTTGGCAAGGCAATACTTTGAATGGTCAGCAGAACCTCCGTGGGATGGATGGATGAAGCCCAGCTGGGAGTGCGATCCCCAAGTGGATATTCTCATAGAAAATGGTTTGTATAAGAGATAAGAGAAAGAAGTGGCCACATAGCGTAATCCCGTTTAAGTAGAAAAATAAAATATTTATTTACAGCTATCAAACTTACATTTTAGCTGAATAAAAAATGCTTGTATACAAGTAGGGCGGCAGTGGAGTCCTCCCGACGCGTTTCGTGGACAGAGCACTTAGTCTGGGGTGTCTCTCCACTGTAGCCCACTCCAATTTATATAAAAACAGTGAATTACAGTCCAATCAGTGAAGATCTGACTCACCATGCACCTGCAGCAATGAAAAGCAGCACTTCCGTCTATCCAAGATGGCGCTGCGGCTTGCTATCCAAGCCTCAATGTGAGTTTGGCCTCATTAGCATAAGCAGGAAGTGAGCAACATATTGTGTGAAAATACGAGAATATCGTTAGATCTAGATGTTATGGGATATGATTGCTAAATGTGGAACTGTAATAATATTATTTGAAGTAATTAACTAAAAATATAAAAGTTTAAAATAAGAAACGATGACTGTGACACAGAACGAGGCGTTCCTTATGCCTAGTTCTTACAGCCAATGGCTAATGAGCCAGTAACAGCTAAGGTGCATATGAGTTAGCCAATGGCGGATAGGGTGCAAGTATACTAACCACGCCTTTCGGTGGATGTGTTTGGCTGTGCCCCAGAATGAATTAGAATAAGCGCTTGCGCACATATGAGGCGACGGCGCTGTGGAACGCATATGCGTTCCAGCTGGAAAAAGCAAGAGTCGCACAAAACGACCGAAGGGGCGGGTGGAAATAATCCAAAGATGGCGCATGCGCGCTCGCATGGACCTCGCTATGGAACACACGTGCGTTCCAACTGACGTGCGCTCCGGTTATGTAGGTTTCTGATTAATATTAATCTGGCTGGCCATACTCCATGTGGAACACACCTAGGTTGCAGCTAATGTGCGCTCCTACTACATGGAGTGGGATCTAACCATATAGGTCTCTAATTAAAATCAATCCAAATAGCCATGCCTGGTTGACAGCACAAAATTGCATTCTGGCAAACTAATCCATGTTATGACTGCCAAAAATACAAATTAATTCATGGCACAATGTGGATGATTGCAGCAGCTCAAAGTAATGAAGCCACTACATGGTATAAAATTTATATTGAACAATGGCACCATCTATAAAGCAATTCAATCATATATACTAGTGTCAATGATGGTGGTATGCTTCTATTAATAAAAAAACTACCGCTTCATGTGTTTTGTGAGTCAGATCTCCACGTACATATGAATATACATAACTGTGAAAATGGTCACAGAATAAATTGCAAATGGTGAACATATTGTATGTTCCAATATAATGAGAAAAAAACAGAAAAAATATAGAAAAAATATACTACAAAAATTACCAAAGACCCGGAATGTGATATTATGACATATTAATAAAGGAATTAATGTCCCATTCGACATTCATTCCTAATGGGATATAAGTCTGGAGTTCATATATCCAAAAAGTTTCGAGGCGGGATACCCCACGGGTCATAGCTCCACCTCTCCAGGGCGGGGTGTATTTGTCGATAACGACAAACTGAGTACCCTTGGGGTCCCTATGATGATGTTGCCTATAGTGTCGTGGTACGGGGTGTTTTGTGTCCCCACCTATTATTAATGCAATATGTTCGCTGACCCTGATGGAAAAGCAACGAATAGTGCGACCAACATATTGCATGCCACAAGGGCACGTGAGTAAATATACAATATATTTAGTCGCACAAGTGCAGAACGTTTTGATTTTGTATTGTTTCTTGGTGACTGATGATGAAAACTCTGAAATTTTTCGTGTAGTGAGAGCATTGTGATGACATACTTTGCATCTCCTGCAAGGATAAAAACCAACGAAATCATGGAAGAACGAGCTCTTTACGGGAGGGTTGATTATATTTGGAGCAATCTTGCTCTGTAGTGAAGGAACTCCCTTGAACACTATCTTTACCTGTTCAGGCAATAAAAGACCCAATATCTTGTCTCCTCTAAGGATATTCCAATGTTTATTGAAAATGGTCTTAATTTGCTTATACTGAGTAGAATAAGTAGTCAGCATAGCGAACTTGAAACCATCGTCCGTAGGACGTTTAGGTTTGACAGATATTAGTGACCTCCTATCCACTGAAAGGACTCTTTGTAACTCGAGATCTATATCAGTAGCCGAATATCCCTTATCTACAAACCTCGATTTCAAAATCTCGGCCTGTACAAGATAGGTGTGATCATCTGTACAGTTTCTGCGTATTCTAAGTAATTGGCTATGCGGAACCGAACGGAGCCACGAGGGATGGTGACAGCTCCCCATGGGAATGTAACCGTTATGGTCCGTCGGTTTAAAATAGGTCTGGAAGTTGAATTTACCATCCACTATAGTTATCTCTAAGTCCAGAAAATGGATCTTGGTGGGGCTAAACTCATATGTCAAAGAAATGCCCCTATCGTTGTTGTTCAGAGACTCAAAAAAGGTCTTCAAAGACTCTGGACTGCCATTCCATAGGAGGAGGATGTCGTCTATGTACCTGGCCCACAGGCCCAAGGATGGAACAGTGTGGGCATAGACGACATCCTCCTCCCACTTGGCCATAAAGAGGTTCGCTAAACTGGGTGCGAACTTGGCCCCCATGGCGACGCCTCTTAGTTGTAAAAAATAACGTTGGTCAAACCAAAAATAACTGTGTTTAGTGGCGAACTCTAAGGCCTCGTACACACGAGGGGATATGTCCGCTGAAAACGGTCCGATGGACCGTTTCAGCAGACATCTCCGCTCGTGTGTATGGGCTAGCGGACAGATTTCTCCACCCGACAGATTTCAAAGCATGCTTTGAAATCTATCCGGTGGGAATCTGTCCGCCCGACATGTCTGCTGGTTAGTACACTTACCAGCAGACATGTCGTCCCCCACCGCCTCCGCGCCGCCACCGAATGGATTCGGCGCATGCGCGGAAGTGTTTAACTTCCTGGTGCGGTGACGTGGCGGTGACGCGGCGGCGTCAACGTCACTGCCCCGTCACCACTACGTCACCGCGCCGTCCGGCGGCGGGGAATTTGATCCGATGGTGTGTACACGCCATCGGATCAAACTCCCGATCGGACATATCCGATGGAAATGGTCCGCGGACCGTTTTCATCGGATATGTCCGATCGTGTGTACGAGGCCTTAGAGTTCAATCACATAGTCACTTTGAAATGAAGCGAGAGACTGCTCTCTGTTCAAAAAGTGCTGTACAGCTTCTATGCCTAAATGGTGGGGAATACAGGTGTATAGAGAGGCCACGTCTGCTGTGACCATAATACACCCTTCCTATACTGCTATACCCTCCAGAAGGCGAATGGTATCGCATGTATCCTTAATATATGAAGGAGTCTGTTTGACCAGGGGCTGAAGATAAAAATCAATATAGCGGCCTATACGTGAAGTGACCGAATTGATGCCACTCACGATGGGTCTTCCAGGTGGTCTTCCAGGTGGTTGGATGGGATCTTTATGTATTTTGGGCAAATAATATATTGTTGGAATTCTGGGTACTTTGGTAATTAAATATAATTTCTTGTTTAAAATTTTGAGATCAAATCGCTTGTTTACAAGGGTTTGTAACTGTTTTTTGTATATTGTAGTTGGATTATTGGGAATCTCCTGGTACGTGCCAGGTTCACCAAGAATACAACGCATTTCTTGTTCGTATTGCGTTTTGTCTAGGACCACGATCCCCCCGCCCTTATCAGCAGGACGAATGATCAAATCCTTGCTGTCACACAAGGATCTTACGCCCTGGCTGTGTGGAAAATCATTTTTCTTTTAATTGGGACAAATCTTTGAGGACTAACTCCTTAAAAATCTTGACGGCGGGGGCAACAACAACAGGGGGATTGAAGAGAGATGGATTCGATAATCCAGAATGAACTGTCCCTGACATCTATAACAAAAGAATTTCATTATGTATATTGAATGAATTCCTTTTTCTGTTTTCTGTGTATTCAAAATACTGAAGGCAATTTTTTTGTTATAGGTGTCATATCAACATACGAAAATAACAAAAGAAACATGTTCAAATGCAAATCTTTTGTTTATGTTTTTTTTGAATGGCCAGAGAGTTAGGCTGGCCATACATGATACAATTTTCTGTGCAATTTTCTTTAGATTTACCTTCAACTATGTAGTGCAAGGGCCTGCCTGATTGCATACAATTGAAAGTGTTGTTTAGTTTGACCTCATATATGGTTTTTGGTAAATCTAAAAGAAAATTGTACAAGAAAATTGAACATGTATGGCCAGCCTCAGTGACTGAAAGCAGCTTCTCTTTTGTGCAGAATAGTGAGTACACTTGTACAGTAAAGCCTAATAAACTTTTCTGTGGATTTTCATCTGAAGGGACATCAGTTGGCCAGACTTTTGAACCCAAAAATAGTCTGACCAAGTGTATGGGGCTTAACAATACTATTGTTAAGCCCCATACACTTGGTCAGACAATTTTAACAACAAACATAAAAACGATCATTTTCCGATCGTTCTCAGAAAATTCGTTCGTTTTTAAACTGCATCAGAAAACCATTTTCCTTGATGAGTTCCTTGTTAGGCTTGTTAAGCTTGCTTTGCGTACACACTGTCAAGACCAAATGTCCTCATTCTCAAACGCAGTGACTTCAACACATACAACGATAGGGGAAGTTCGATCCACTGGCACAACCCTTGGGGCTGCTTTGCTAATCTCATGTTACTGCGTGTTAGGTAAAAGTTTGGTAAGAGACATTTGCACTTTTCAGTCTGTTACAGCGTGACAAATGTGCTATCTCCATTACAAACGCTACTTTTACCGAAGGTGCGCGGGTTTCTAAGTATACACACCAACGTGTTTCTCGTGGAAAACCAGTCCGACGAGGAACACGACAACTCCCGTCGAGGAAAAAGAGAACTTGCTCTCTTTTTTCCTCGTCAAGTTCCGACAGTTTTCTCCATGAAAAGCATACACACGACAGTTTTCCTCGGCAAAAAAGCTCTCCCACGAAGATTCTTGATGGATTCTGTCGAGGAAACCGGTCGTGTGTACGCGGCCTAAAATTTTGTTGCCATTCCACAAGCAGGTGCAATTTTGAAGCGTGACATGTTGGGTATTAGTTTACTCGCCGTAACATTATCTTTCACAATATAAAAAAAATTGGGCTAACTTTACTGTTGTCTTATTTTTTTATTAAAAAAAGTGAATTTTTTCCCAAAAAAAGTGCGCTTGTGCAAATCCACTTTGCACTACAAGTGCAAACTACAAGTGCAAAGTGCACTTGAAATTGCACTGAAAGTGCACTTGGAAGTGCAGTCGCTGGAGATCTGAGGGCGACATGCAAGGATGATAAAAAAAACAGCATTTTAGCTTGCACATGATTGGATGATAAAATCTGCAGAGCTTCCCCTCATTTCAGATCTACCCCTCAGATTTACAGCGACTGCACTTCCAAGTGCACTTTCAGTGCAATTTCGAAAGCACCTTGCACTTGTAGTGCAAAGTGGATTTGCCTTTCGTAAATAACCCCCTATGTATTGCAACGGTCGTCATTTTATTCTCTAGGGTGTTAGAAAAAAAATGTATGTGTTTGGGGGTTCTAAGTAATTTTCTATCAAAAAAAATGTTTTTAACTTGTAAACAACAAATCTCAGAAAGAGATTAAAAGTGGTTAAAAACTGTTTATAGATTTTATTTATTATTACACAATTTTAGTCTAAATTAAAACTAAAGGAATTTAGATTACTAAAATACGACTAAAATGGCGTTTTAGTCAAAAGACTATGAATAAAATTATTATTATTAATATTATTATTACCAGTATTATTATAAAACAGGCTTTATATAGCGCCAACTGTTTGCGCAGTGCTTTATAATACAGCAAAAATACAATTCAATACAAGAGGGTTAGGAGGGCCCTGCTCCTGCAAATTTACAATCTAATATAACTAAATCAAAATGTGATGTCTGTGTCTGTAGCGCATGTTTAAACCTTAATTCTCTAAATATTAATGTTAGTAGATTTTTACTCCAGTAGTATAAAATCAATTTGGCAATTCTAGAGAAATGCTTAAATAATGCATTACAATTTAACTAAACCCATTTGATTTTAGTCCACTAAAATTATTAAAAATACAACTAAAACAATTCAGCTAACTAAAATACGACTTAAACTAAAATTACATTTTAGTCAAAAGACTATGACTAGAACTAAATCATAATTTGATGTCAAAATTAACACTGTTGTATTCCAAAGGCTGTTTTTTTTTGTTTGTTTTTTTAACATGTGACCAGCAGCAGAAGACTGGAAACTCCTCTTGCTTTAGTTTCCCTGTAGACAGGCTGGGAAAAAGCTGAGTCATGTGACAACTGTATATTGTTTAGGAAACAGGAACTTTGATTTAAAAAAATATATATATATATATAATTACAGTGCCATCCAGGGGCGGACTGACAACTCATGGGGCACCCGGGCAATAGAACATTATGGGGTCCCCGGGCTTACAAATGGCCACCATGCCAGGAGGCAGTGCAGAGGTGGGGGAGCTAAAATCTGTATTTTCACATCAAAAGCATGTCAGTTTCAGACATATCAGGGACAGATGTAAAAAAAACACAGATTTTTACATACTGTCCCTGGTTTTACTGAGCCTGGCAACCCTGATGGGGCACCCTAGTGGCATGGGGCCCTCGAGCAGTGCCCGAGTGACTCAATGTTCAGTCCGCCCCTGGTGCCATCATCCATATGCAGAAATATAAGGGACAATGTAAATTAAATTAAATCGCACTGGAATTGCATAGTAGTAGTATAGGAACCATTTCCAAAATTGCGATGTGAACAGGCACCATTAAAATTAATATGATATCCATTGGCATGCGATTTTGTGTGTCTCAAGCCGCATGTGGTGTGAATGCAGTGATAAACAGTATCTCACAAAAGTGAATACACCCCTCACATTTTCGTAAATATTTTATTATATCTTTTCATGTGACAACACTAAGAAATTACACTTTGCTACAATGTAAAGTAGTGAGTGTACATTTGCTGTCCCCTCAAAATAACTCAACACACAGCCATTAATGTTCAAACTGCTGGCAACAAAAGTAAGTACACCCCTAAGTGAAAATGTCCAAATTGGGCACAAATTGTCAATTTTTTTGTGGCCACCATTATTTTCCAGCACTGTCTTAACCCTCTTGGGCATGGCGTTCACAAGAGCTTCACAGGTTGCAACTGGAGTCCTCTTCCACTCCTCCATGCCAACATTACGGAGCTGGTGGATGTTAGAGACCTTGCACTACTCCACCTCCATTTGAGGATACATATACACTGTACATGGGGTTCACCCTGAGACTTTAAATTGGGGGAATATGGTAAGCCAAAAAACATATCATGATTAGGGATGAACCAAACACCCCAATCCAGCCCCCCCCCCCCCAGTTTGGTTCGCAGCAGAACATGCGAACCAGCAAAAAATTCATTTGAACATGCAAACACCAATAAAGTCTAAGGGACACGAAAATAAAAAGTGCTCATTTTAAAGGTTAATATGCAAGTTATTGTCATAAAAAGTGTTTGGGGACCTGGGTCCTGCCCCATGGGACATGTATCAATGCAAAAAATGTTTTAAAAAAATTTCAGTTATTTCTGGAGCAGTGATTTTAATAATGCTTAAAGTGAAAGAATAAAAGTGAAATATTCCTTTACATTTCGTACCTGGAGGGTGCCTTTAGTATGCTTGTAAAGTAGCACATGTTTCCCGTGTTTAGAACAGTCCCTGCACAAAATGAAATTTCTAAAGGAAAAAAAGTTATTTAAAACTACTCTATAATGAATTGTCGTGTCCTGGCAATACAGAAAAAAAGTAATTGAAAAAAACGGCATGGGGCCCCCTCCCCAGTCCATTACCAGGCCCTTTGGGTCTGGTATGAATATTAGGGGGAACCTCGAACCAAAGTTACAATTCCACTTAATTGTGTGTCTGTTTGGAGTGAAAATCTATCTCAATTATAATCATTGATCTGTCTATGAACTTTGTAAGGCCTCGCGATCACTGGGAACCTGGGGCTATACAATGTAAAGCTAGGTAACTACTACATTATTTATTTGCTTTACATCTTAACACCTGGGGATAACTTGGTATTTGCAGATTTATATGCTCCCAAGAGAAAGGGGGTTTATAGGGAGAATACATTTTAACTTTTTTTTTTTTTATATATGACAGAGTCTTTGAAAAGGAGGATAGAAAAATAATACTTCTAGCATATAAAGCACTATAGCCTTAAACAACGTATTTGGCCATTCTTTTCTATGCTTTATCTGACGATGTGTATTGGCAACGCTTCTGACCTTGTAGACTATAAGAGAACAGGCACCAAATGTGTATATGCTACAGCAGGGATTTATTACCTTATTAAAACAGATCTGAAGTCACATCAGTCCTCAAGTACCCTTAAACACCCTTTCTAGTAAATGTCAGGGTTGGGTTTCAGACTTTGCCTTAATGCTCGCCTTGTACTTATGCTGGATACAGTAACCAACACTTGTTCATTTTTGCATACATTGACAGCTGCAGTACAGTATCATCTCTCCTGTTCTTCATACTGCTTAGATGTGAGGGTGCATTCACATGCGTGCATCTGGAAATATGTGCATCTTAAAGCAAAACAGCTAAATACTAGAGGTGCACCGAAATGGAAATTTCAGAACCGAAACCAAACCGAAATTAAAAAAAATGTCAGGTCGAAACCGAAAATGACTTTTTTTTTATAATTGTATGTTAACACATACACTCACTGTGCGCCCAATTGCTGCCTCTTGTTTCTTTTTTTTTTATTATTATTACTTTATCACTTTTTTTATCTTGTCGTTTTACTTTTTTTTGTATAATTTTCTTATTTTTAATATTAATTTTCTTATTCTTTACTTCTTAAATTACTTATTTTTTAAATTTAATTATTATTTCTTTTTTTTTTTACACAATTGGAGGTGACAGGTTCTCTTTATTAACCCTGTCACCTCAGGAGTGTATTGGCGTCAGGGACTTCTGTCCCTGACGCCAATCCACTCCTGAGGTGACAGGGTTAATAAAGAGAACCTGTCACCTCCAATTGTGTAAAAAAAAAAAAAGAAGCCAGACTAGGCAGCCGGGGGGGGGGGGGGGGGGGGAGGGGGGACAGAGTCCCGGAGATATACCAGCCGGAGGGAGGAGGAGGGGGGGACAGAGTCCCGAAGATATACACGCCGGAGGGAGGAGGAGGGGGGGGGACAGAGTCCCGAAGATATACCAGCTGGAGGGAGGAGGAGGAGGGGACAGAGTCCTGAAGATATACCAGCCGGATTGAGGTATGTGGGGGGGGGGGGAGGACGGAAGGCTGCTAGAAAGAAAAGCAACTCACCGCCACCAGAGGTGTATTTAGGTTTTGTGCTGCCCTAGGCCTGACTGAACTCGTGCATCCCCTAATTTAAATATGACCCACCCCTTCCTATCACGGCCACACCCTGTGTTGTTTAAGACCCGCCCTGAAATTTCCGAGTGAGTTCTGAGTGCCGGGGGGGGGGGGCAATGGATTCCCTTAATTTACTAAGATTTCATCTTACTTCCTAGTTGCCAATAGAGCGGGAAGTGATGGGAATCTTTGCAATAGGACAGGGATGGTAAAAGTGTTGCCTATAGTTCTACTTTAAGTAGATGGTGCAGCAGAAACATATACCACAGTGAGGAAGTTTGTGGTCCAGGATGACAAAACAGTCAAATTTGGAAGCGCCCCCCCCCCTCCACAGTTGCAGAATACCGGCTGCCCCCATACTAGAAGTAGCGCGGCCACTTTATGGGGGCGCTAGACTAATTTTCCTAACAGTGTAGCGCAAGCCGGCGGGGACTCTTTTCATGCTGCCCCCCTGCAAAGTGCTGCCCTAGGCCTGGGCCTGGCCCAGCTCTGACCGCCACCCGTATGCTGAAACTGTTTCTGCTCTGCTAGCACATAGCAGCGCCTCCTCCCAACCCCACGCTGTAATAGACAGAGCACATCTCAGCATTAAAACAACATTCTGTTTATCACAGCGTGGTTAGGAGCAGGCAGGGCTGTGTGCGAGCAGAGCGGAGACAGTTTCAGTGTGTTTTACCGCTCTGCAGACACTAGTCATATCGGGAATTTTAAAGCTGTTTCGGCATGTCCCCAAAACAACTGTTTTCGGCCGATATGTTTCGGCCACCGATATATCGGTGCATCCCTACTAAATACTGATTGAAATAATCACATGGGAGCTGTTTTATCTATGCATTTCTGTCCATTTAGTCACAGGATTTTTCCAGCTTCAACAGACAGAATAGTGACCTGACCTTTCACTGCAATACACATTGGTCACCTTCCAATCCCCATAATGGTGTCACAGTTACCCAGTTAACTCTCCACATTGTTCAAATAGAAAATTATTAACTTGGCAGAGGACGGGCCCAGGTGTTTGGGAGGGGGGGGGGAGGCATATAACATAATCATCCATTCTTAGGGTTTGTTTACACACGTGACAACTCTTGCCACCCCTCAAAGCAACGATCTTCACTATTGCTTTACAGAGGGTGGTTGACAAGTGGCTGAGAGGCGATACGTTGCCTACTCGCCACTTGTTTTACCCTCAATAGCCTGCTCCTCCTTGCTGCCCCCCCATTGCACATGATTTCAGGGTGGTTGCTAATGTGGCTTCATTCCCTTGAATGGGAAGCATACGGCGTTGGTGTTGTCTGCAGAATGAGACAGGTATAAATGTTGGTGTGGATGTGAAACAAAGCATTGTCTACAACCCCATATGACTGCCTTTGCAGCTTGGGAGGAGAAAGGGGGGCAATAAAACCACCGCTCAGCCAACTATTGTTACCCCCTCTCCCTGGCCACGAGAGTAAGCTAACCCAAATTCCACTATGAGAGAAGCAGCTCTATTTAACCCCCCTGCCGGTATCCCCGAGCGCGACTCGGGGTGGATTTTTCATGTAAATATCGATATCCCCGAGTCACGCTTGGGGTGAATATGCAGAGCCTGCAGCGCGCGCTGGTTTACCTTTTTATCCAGGCAGGGTACTGTACTTACCTTGTCCCTGGATCCAGCGATGCATCCCCGCTGTGTGAGCGAGTGGCGTCCTCCATTCGACTCACACAGTGCCCGCGCGCCGCCGATCTCCGTTCCCTGTGACGTAACGGCGCACGGGGGCGGAGACCGGCGCCAAATTCAAAAAAGTAAACAAACACATTACATACAGAATACTGTAATCTTATAGATTACAGTACTGTATGTAAAAAGTACACACCCCCCCTGTCCCTAGTGGTCTGCCCAGTGCCCTGCATGTTCTTTTACATAATAAAAACATTTTTTTTGTGCCTGCAAACTGTAGATTGTCCATAGCAACCAAAAGTGTCCCTTTATGTCAAAAGTGATTTTAGAGCAGCTAGAAAACAGCGATAATAAATGATAATCACTTGCAGAATTGAGCGATAGCGATTTGTGGGGAAATTCGTCATAAAAAAATAAAAGTAATGACAGCGACAATTCTGCAACTGAGCAAATTTCAGTGATTTTGATTTGATTACATTAGTGAATAATTTTTATTATAATTACATTATTATTTGTTATAATTATTTATAGTTATTTATTATATTATAATTTTATGATTTTGTGTTTCAAACTTTATCATACCCGGGATGTCTACTAGACTCTGGTTTGGACAAATTTAAGTGAGTTATTCCTAAAAATTGCAGGCCTACAGTATAAAACGCAGAATTTCCATGCAAAATAATTGTACCGCTTTTGGTACGTAATTCCAGACAGAATCATACCGCCAGGGAGGTTAAATCAGGATATTATAGACCAGTGGTCTCCAGATTGTGGCCCTGGGGCTGGATGTGGCCCTTTGCTTGCCTCTATCCGGCCCTTGGGGCACTTTTCCATAAATAATTGACACTAACGTTGGGGCACTATTCATTCCACTGACACCAAACGTGGGGGAGCAATTCCTCCCACAGACACCCAGGATGGGGTGCTGTTCCTCCCACTGATATCAACAATTGGGCACTATTCCTTCCACTAAAACCAATAAAGGGGCATTTTCTACTCCCTCTGGCCACAATCTGGCCCCACTAAAGTCTGAAAGATAGTAAAGTTTGGAGACCCCTGTTATAGACCAATGGACAGCGGTAGGAGAGTCAGGCCTCGTACACACGACCGAGGAACTCGTCGTAAATGAAATATCGTTTTCCTCGACGAGTTCCTTGTTAGGCTTCTCGACAAGCTTTCTTTGCATACACACTGTCAAGACAAAATCTCGTTGTTCTCAAACGCGGTGATGTAAAACACGTACGACGGCACTATAAAGGGGACGTTTGATTCCACTGGTGCCACCCTTGGGGCTGCTTTTACTAATCTCATGTTACTGCGTGTTAAGTAAAAGTTTGGTGAGGGACGATTCGTGCTTTTCAGTCTGTTACAACATAAAGAATGTGCTATCTCCATTACGAACGCTACTTTTAATGAAAATGCGCTCCCGTCTCATACTTTATTTTGAGCATGCGCGGGTTTCTAAGCATACACACAAACGTGTTTCTCGTCAAAAACCAGCCCGACGAGAAACACGACGAGGAAATTGAGACTCCCGTTGTTCTTTTTTTTTCTCGTCGAGTTCTATGACAGTTTTCTCGACAAATAACATACGCACGACCGTTTTCCTCTGCAAAAAGCTCTGCCACCAAGTTTCTTGGTCGAGGCCTCACTCCAACCAACCATTGTCACTACCATTTTAGGACCTGAAACCTTGTCATCCCTTGCCTTCCACAACAAAACACCCTTCCAGTCGCAAAACATAGTCACATCTAGTAAAATAAGGTGAACCTTGAAGTGGTTGTAAACCCTGAATGTGGAAGTTGTACCTATATGTAAGCCTATAATAAGGATTGCCTATAGGTACTGTAAATATCTCCTAAACGTGCGCCGTTTAGGGGAGATTTACCTTGTAGTGCGCCGATGATGTCATCAGCGCATGCGCTGTGAAGAAATGGCCCTCCGTGCTGTTTCTTCACTAGCAAGTGCAGTGACTGACGGTTCCTGCGAGCAAAATGAGTTGGAGTGACATCATGCGACTCCAGCTACCATCAGGGTTTACTTCCTCTTTAACTTCAAATGAATAGGCAGCCCCCTTACATAACTCCCTACTTTACTCCAATTTAGAGGGACTGTGCTGCTTTTGGAAATACATCCCTGTGTCTCTCTTTACTCTTCAGTTGTCCATCATTTTAAACAGACATGTAGATCTCTAAATATGCATTATAAATGCAATACTTAATTACCAAAAGTGTTAAGCTGGCTATACAGTAAAGTAAATATTTGTATGGAAATGCAATATTTTAGACAGCTTGATGATGTCATTCAAAAGTAGTTAAAAAGTCTGTTTGCTTTTAAAATTCAATTTTGGAGCAAATTAAAGGGGCTGTAAAGGTTTGTTTTTTATTTTCTAAATAGAAAAGGAGGAGTTTTGGCAGGTGACTTCACGGCACATAAGTAAGCCCGGCATCTCTGGCACCGAGCGAACGGCTGGATCAGAATAGACAACTCCTCGCAATGAGGGCAGGACAGTCCCAAAGTCTCCGATCCTCCGCTCGACAACAGAACAAATTGTCCCTCTGTGGACATCCAGATCCCTGTATCCGTGAGGGGTATTCCAGGCGAAGCATAGACATGTGTGGCCTCAATTTAGGAGAAGCTGTGGTTGGCAACACGGGAACAGACATCATCTCACGTGGTGCTTACTTCTCGTGGGCGGCAACGACTGGCAAGTTTGGCGCGAATTTGGGCGTTACCTTCCTTACTTTGGTCCGAAACTCTCACTGCACGTCTTACGCAGGGGTGGGTGACTCCTCCCACTTGAAGAACTTGTCCAGACAAGTCCTAGGCGTCTGCCTCACTGCACGTACGCCCAGGCCCAGCTACTCGAGGTTAACCCCCTGGTTACAGGACAGTTCAATACACGATTTTCTGCTCTTAATAAACTTTTTACTCACAGTTTCTGGGTAACAGCCGAATCCCGGACGAGCCCCCACGTGTAGCGCTACCCCCGCAGTAGCCGCTGATTGATTTGGGATCGGCGTATTAAGTTACCTCTGTATGTTGTCTAGGGGTGATTGCAGTGAGCAGAGCAATAAGAGAATATCCAAACCTGTTGCTGAAGTTTTCTGAATGCTTTATTTCCTGGTCCAACACGACCAACATCAACATGAGGTAGAGAGAAAAGGTTGATGAAAGGAGAGAACGTTGCGGTATCAGGCCTTGGATGAAAAGAAAGCAGTCCTGCTTTCTGTAATAGAACAGTTCGTCACCAATCCAGCCAGAGTGGGCAGAGTGCCTCCGGACAGACTTCTGCCACAAGCCTGGCAGCCGGAGTGTTACTTAAGGTTGCTGGGAGGAACAAGTCTCTCTCACTGACATGGCTCTAGTTGAATTTAGTGTTTTAGGATGAAGACCTCTGCCATAGGCCCAATGTTGGACTGTAGAGCGAATCCTCACAGAAAGTTCTCTTTTTAGTAGGGGTCACCAGCTGACAGTCTGTGGTTATCTGTCAGTTCCTGGCAACCAGATCCCCGATGGTTCGTTCAAGCCCTTTTGGATCACCTGCCTCCGGGTTCTCCTCAAGCCGATCCCCCACCGAACAGCACACAGCTTAGGATCCCTTTAGTAGAAGTGGTGCCCCCAGCAAGTCGCTAGGGCCCCTTTCAGCATCAGCTGGGAACTCCGCGTAGCATGCGACCCTGGCCTGGTAGGCCATATCGCCGGGGTCTGTTGGGTGCGCACACCCTGAAGGTGGGTGCCACACCTGGAACCTGGAACCCGCGAATAACCCCGAAGCGAGGGAAAAACCCCGAAGCGAGGGAAAACTCCTCCAATTGGCTGCTGGGGAAAAGCGGCTCCGCCCGAATCCCTTTGGCGCCACCTGCCACCCAGAGATGGAACTGCATCTCCGGAGCACAGAATGACCCACAGGACAATTCAGGGCCAATTTAGCAAAATTCAGCCCAATTTAGCAAAATTAGGAGTAGGAGCAACATAACTCTCCCACTAACTTTAGCGTAGCGCCTTTTCTGAAAGAAAGGGGGCGATATATATATATATATATATATATATATATATATATATATATACTGCATATACAAAAATACTAACTTCATACACTTGTAAAATATAAAAGCAATTGCATACACAAATAAAAATAACATAGACAAAAAATAATTATCCAATATGCAATCCAGACTTCACACAGCTTTGGTTAAAATGTCAATAGCAGCCTTTTTGCAACTGAAAATGAGTGCCCACCGCCACGCTTTTCTGGAAATTCACAAAACCTCTGAGGTTTATTTACTAAAGGCAAATAGAAAGTTCATTTTGCAAAATTTTCTCCCTGGCTTAATCACTGAGGTGAATGTTTGCTGACTTTCATCATCTAATCATGGGCAAGCAAAAATTATGTTTTTTTTGTTTATTTTCCTTGCACATAATCATTGCAAAGTGAAATTTCACCACATTTGGTAAGCACTGGGAAAAATTCCCTTGCAAAGTGAACGGTCTAATTATCTTTAGTAAATCAACCCCTCTGTGTTTTCAGCACCATAGAACCATTGCAATTCACCGTTTACCTAAAATTTTACCTCCTTTTCCAAGCTTAAAGCGGAGTTCCACACAAAAATTTCGGAACCACCCCCCCTCCGGTGTCACATTTGACAGGTATTTGCTCTCACTTCCGGGCATAGACTCCCTTGGGAGTCACACCACTGTACCCCCCCCCCCCCCGTGCTGTCTTCTGGGAAATACTGTTCCTAGGAGAGAGCGGGAATCAGTTACGATGCGTCACGCAAGTCACCAATGCGCAGTAGGAAACCGGGCAGTGAAGCCGCAACGCACCACTTCCTGATTCCCTCACCGAGGATGGCGGCCACAGCATCCGAGGGACGAGCGATTGCTCGGCCTCGGCTGCTGACATCGCGGGCGCGCTGAACAGGTAAGTGTCTATTTTTTTAAAGTCAGTAGCTGCACTATTAGTAGCTGCTGGCTTTTAAAAAAATAAATAAATTGGGTGCACCTCAGCTTTAACTGCCTTGTGATTGGCCAGCCAGTCCTGGTATCACAGAAGTTGTGTAGGTACTCGCTCTGATCCAAGCATATCACACCTTTTATAAGAAAAATACACATACGAATTATACAGGTCAAAATACATTCACTGTTCAACAAAATATAAATTGCCTGTCAAAATTATAAAATCACAGCCAGCGGTAGCATATGGAAAATAGCGCCACTTATCCCATTAGGGGCAGATTCAACCAGGAAAATGTATTTCTTAGTTTTGGATAGAGTGGAGGGGAATTAGAGCACTTGTCAGTTTTTATTGCTATCTGTGCCCCTTATTAACCACTTCAGCAAGATTAGGCTGCTCAATGACTAGGCCATTTTTTGCGATACAGCACTGCGTCGCTTTAACTGACAATTGCGCGGTCTTACAACGCTGTAACAAAAAAAAAAATAGGGCTTTCTTTTGGAGGCATTTGATCATCTCTGTGTTTTTTTTCTTTTTTGTGCTATAAACAAAAAAGTTTGACAAATTAAAAAAAAAAAAAAAAAACACAATATTTTGTACTTTTTGCTATAATAAATATCACTATTTTTTTTTAAAAAAAAGCTAATTTTTTTCTCAGGCCAATATGTATTCTTCTACATATTTTTGGTAATAAAAATCGCAATAAGCGTATATTGATTGGTTTGCACAAAAGTTATTGCGTCTACAAAATAGGGGAAAGATTTATGGCATTTTTATTGTTATTTTTTACTAGTAATGGCGGCGATCAGCGATTTTTTTTTCGGGACTGCGACATTATTTTGGACAGATCGGAAACTTTTGACACATTTTTAGCACTATTGACAATTATACAGCGATCAGTGCTATAAAAATGTACTGATTACTGTGTAAATGTCACTGGCAGGGAAGGGTTTAACACTAGGGAGCGATCAAGGGGTTAACTGTGTTCCCTTGTGTGTGTGTTCTAACTGTAGAGGGGTGGGAGTGACTAGAGGAGATGACAGATCATTGTTCCTAGCTAGTAGGAACACACAATCTCTCTCTCCTCTCCTCACAGGACTGGGATGTGTGTGTTTACACACACACACGTCCCTGTTCTGGCTCTTGTGCCCGCAATCGCACGTGGCTGGCGGTCATCGCGATTGCCGGCCATGTGCATTGGCACCCCCGCAGTGCAGCACGCCCTGCTGTTCAGCTTAAAGGAGTCGACGTACAGCTACGACAGTTTGCAGGAACGTGCCTACCTGCCGCGGTATAATGACGCACCTGGTTGGCAAGTGATTAAGGAGATCCATCCTCTCTATTTGTCCTGTTTACCATTATTATTGAAAGTGAAAGTAAAAGAAAATCCCGCATTTCAAAATTTTCCCCAGAAAAGCAATTGATGAGAATTCTTCCAATGGGAACACTATTTCTGGTGACTTGGATGTCCCCAAGGAATTCCCTTAATTTTCGGGGATTGCCTCTCACTTTCTGTTCGGGTATTAGACAGGAAGTGAGAAAAAATATCCACAATTGGACACAGATGGCGAAACATTTAT
This sequence comes from Rana kukunoris, assembly GCA_029574335.1. Taxonomy (NCBI): domain Eukaryota; kingdom Metazoa; phylum Chordata; class Amphibia; order Anura; family Ranidae; genus Rana; species Rana kukunoris. The sequence continues at coordinate 136,990,214 of CM056054.1, read as the reverse complement.
TTTGATAGGGACTATAACTCTTCCTTTTTCTTTTTAAAATGGAAAAAAAAATGGGGGTGCGACTTACACTTACCAGCGCTGTGTGTGTGTAAATGGCCCAGCTCAGGAGCATGCACATACGGGGGCCTTCTTGGCACATAGCTTGGTGAGGAGGCACATGGAGGAGGGAGAAGTGGACAGCACCGGTAATGACTGCCAAAGAGAAGGGATGGGACTACCTTGTGCATTATTGTTGAGAAGGGAAGTATAGCAACCTTTTTATTTCAACAATAAAAACTGCCTTCATTATCACTTTAATTTTGAATGCTGTCTCTTTGGGCAATAAACCTGCTTGCTACTTTTTTGTGTGTTATTGAGTGCTTTTTTGTCTTTCATTTTATTTTGTGGTTAGTCTAAGGTCAGGGGTCACTGTCCTGTACACAGAAAACCTGGCATAAAGCTTCCTGTTTTTTTTTGGGGGGGGGGGGTTTGTATTGTGGGGGGTTCATATATTTTGAAGCACATTTTTTTTTCTTTTATATTGATAGGGTCTTTATTTTAGGTAAACTTCGTTTGGTCTTGCTTCTGGTCAATTTTACACTGCTGTGTCACCTGATTCTTTCTTAAAGTTGTTGTAAACCCTTACATATACCCAGTGAAGTGACTGGCCTCAGGTGAAACACAGAGATTAAACAAATCCTCCTGCATAAGTTGAAGTTCAGGGCTACTTGTCAGACCACAGGCATTATCTATCTAATGAAATGTAACTGTGGAGCCTACTACGTCGGCAAAACCAAACGAAATTTATTTTGTCGGATCTGTGACCACATCTCTGCAGTTAACAAAAAACTATTTGAAACGCCCATTAGTAGGCATATGGGACTCATGCATGGTCATGACGTAGGAATGATGGGCTTTTTTGCCCTTGGCCACATTGCCCCCAACGAAAGAGGTGGCAAGGTGGACAAATGCCTTTTGCAATTAGAGGCCCGATGGATCTATACCCTCAGGGCTACCATCTATCCGGGCCTCAATGATAGCATGAGCTATAAACCTTTTCTCTAGATACTTTGTAATTTGCAATCTCTATTTTTAATTTAATTTGCTACCCTCTACTGTTTTTTGTTTACTCTGATGACCCTGCATCAAGAATGGTCATCTTCCCACTTGTACTCCCCTATGCAATACGGTTGAATCAATATCTTCAACCACCATTCCATTCCTATTTTTCATCAGGTTGGCTTGTATGTCATCAGCCACTGCCAACCCTAACACGACAGGCCCCATGTCTACTTCATTCATGTTGGACCCAATGACATCATGGCTATGTAGGCCCCAAACCCTTGTTCATATTATATGGACTTGGGTTCGGCTACACTCATGAACATGTAATACCCCTTCTCCCAGTCTGAGCATTCCACTCAGACGAACAGCAATATGCTCTTTAGTTTATTACTATAACTTTTTCTTTTCAGTTCCTCTTTAAAACTAATGCGACAAGGGTTTCATATCTCTCTGCATTTCTATGTATGAGAGATTGTGACCATTTTAGGGCACACTTTTCTTGTGCCCCTGGTGACACCCTCTCTTTCAGGAAATTGTGCATATTTGTAAAATACATATACGCTGTACTTGAATATATATATTTATTGTGCTCCCACTGTGTCCACGTCTCCCCGCTCTCATGTATGTAGCCCCAGGTGATTGCACTCTGTGCCCCTTGATATCCCCAGACTATTTTCAGATTTGATTCACATTTCATGTCCACACTTAGCACAGACTCTCCGCTGTTGAGTATTCAATCCCAGGTCCAAGATGCGCGATGTTCCCCCATAGGTCCCACCAGATGGGCACCCAGGGGTGACTACCAGAAGCTGTCTCAGCACCCTTTTAGTGTATACTGTGCCGTATTTATTCGATTCCATCCTGCTGACATATCCACGCCATATTATCCTGCCTCTGGGGTGTGGCCAGAAATTTACATCCTCCGTGGGCGTCAACAGAGGACGGCCTTCCCTGGTGATGCGTCTCCACGCCCCCACCAGAGCACTATACTTGCCCATTTCCACGTCATGACGCTTGCTACGTCATAAGTCAGGGGGGGTATATTAGGAGTCTGCATAGCACATTACAATCGCTCAAGCCATGACAGGCTGACTGCGATCACACTTGCCGTTACTCAAGGTAACTTGGCAGCTCTGCTCCTTCAGACTTCTGCCTGTAACATGACCCGTCTATACACTCTCATTCACGGATGCCTCCGGGATGTTTAACCCTTTTTCTTCCTTTTTGTATTTTATTCAGTGCATGGTCTGTCCAGATAGAGGCTTCTCTCTTTGCCTCTCTACACGGATTCTTTGCAAAGTAAAGCCTTTCTTCATTTACTAAGCTCTGGAGCAAGTGCACTTGCAGAGGGCAACTGCAATTTGCAAAGTGCACTGTCTATTTGACTTTGGTAAATCAACCCCTTAGTGCTCTGGATTGAGACACGTACACACTAGTTGAGATATGCATTGTACATAATTCATGTCTGAGGTTTACAACCACTTTAAGCATTCCAGCTTCCACAGGGTAAATATATAAAAAATATAATAAAAAAAGATGCCTAATTTCCAAGGCAAACCTCTAGGCCATGCACAGCTTTTCCCTAGACTGTCTGAAAAACAACTAGAGTTGGCAACCGACCACTTGCCATTGGATGTGGATCCTCTATTTCAGGGGTCTCCAAACTTCCTAAACAAAGGGCCAACTTGCTGTCCTTCAGTCTTAAGGGGGGCTTTGGCCATTGACAGTTGAAAAGGTCCTGACATCAGTGGGAATAAACAGTTCTGCATCTTTGGTGTAAGTGGGAGGAATAGCGTCCCATCATTGGTGTCATTTGTAGGAATTGTGCCCTATCTTTGGTGTCATTGGGAGGAATTTGTCTCCATCTTTGGTGTCATTGGGAGGAATTTGTCTCCATCTTTGGTGTCATTGGGAGGAATTTGTCTCCATCTTTGGTGTCATTGGGAGGAATTTGTCTCCATCTTTGGTGTCATTGGGAGGAATTTGGCTCCATCTTTGGTGTCATTGGGAGGAATTTGGCTCCATTTTTGGTATTATTGGGAAGAATTTGGGCCATGCCATGCATCCAACAACTGGCCCATCCTGGCATCTAGGGGTTGCCCATTCTAGAAATGTTGAGGACAGGCTTAAAATAGCCTACAGGTATGCCTGGGAAATGGGCATATTTTTTAAAACCAGAGGACTGCTTTTTAATATACTAGAGAAGCTGGAATGCATATGCCATTCATCTTTATTTTATTGGATGGTAATGTAAAGGGGAAGTAACACTTTCAGTTCTTGTAGTAGTAGAACTGCCTGTAGTCTTTGCCTCTAGTACATTTTGCCAATTCTGCCTTACCGCTTGCTTATTTTACACTGCTGGATCATCTTCAGTCTAATAATTTGTAATGGGAGTTTGATAGAATGTGGCCAGCTACAGGATAGCCACAGACAGCTACTGGCCTTCTTCTATCTGCCATATAAAGCGTGCATAATAAGTATGTTTGATTAAATGGCACATCTTGCCATTCCTATTTAGGGCCATTCGGAAAAAATGATGCTAGCAACCAAAAAGAGATCAGTTAAACAGTCAGTGGCAAGATGAAAATTAAAACATATATAGACCAAAGATTTTTTTTTTTTTTAATTTTGGATATATCAGGGAATGGTTAAAACATACACATACAACCATATGCAGATTTGCACACCACGTGATCCGTGGAAAGGCCGCGGCTTCGGCCTAGCTCCCAGAGCGGCGGCCATCTAGATGAGCCTAGAGTGTAGGGTGACCACGTGTCCCGGATTGCCCGGGACAGTCCCGCATTTTGCAGGTCTGTCCCGGGCACCTTCATTCCAGGACAATACAGTGTCCTGGAATGAAACTGACACAGCCACCCTATCGGGCCAATCTGATGCCCACAAAAAAGGCTGCCACATCACTGCTTTACTCACTGACAGTACTTGTCCGGGAATGCCTGGAGGAGTACAATCCCAGCCCCCTGCTTGTGATTAGAGAAATTATAAATCCTGCCTCTTGTGTCCAATCACTCTGCTGTGATCCATTACAGCACAAGCTGATTTTTGGGAAGGGAGGGTGTCCCTGAATGGTAGTTTGGAAATGTGGTCACCCTACTAGAGCGGTGTGCTGATGTCATCACCCAGCCTCAACTGCTCGTGTTCGGCTGGCTTCTCTGGTAAGACTAAGCAAGCACTAATCTTCCTATAGAGTGGGGGACATGTGGACCATATTACAGTAGGGAGATGTCTGTGGATATTACAGTGGGGGAGATTGTGGATATTACAGTGGGGGAGATTGTGGATATTACAGTGGGGAGATGTGGACCATATTACAGTGGGGAGATGTCTGTGGATATTACAGTGGGGGAGATTGTGGATATTACAGTGGGGAGATGTCTGTGGCTATTACAGTGGGGGAGATGTCTGTGGATATTACAGTGGGGGAGATTGTGGATATTACAGTGGGGAGATGTCTGTGGCTATTACAGTGGGGGAGATGTCTGTGGCTATTACAGTGGGGGAGATGTCTGTGGATATTACATTGGGGACTATATATGGTGGTGATCCGAAAAATGTATGTGTGTTATAACTAATCAAAATTAGTCGATTAATCGATTAAAACAATTTCGAACCCGAAATTTTTAATCAGTAACAGCCCTAATATATATGTACGTATGTATGTATGTATATATATATATATATTTATTTTTTATCCATGTCATATTGGGGAGTTATAATTACATTTTCTGTCTTGTGAGAACAACAGAAAGTAAATGTTAATCAACAAAGTGAGGAAAATTACAATTTTACACAGTTGGTAGCACAGCAAGTATTTCCTTGTACAAAGGGTTTTATTGAAAATACACATCAACAGGATAGTACAAAAACAGTGGTGGACACATCATGGACTAACAGGCATAGCCAGAGGTCAGGTACAGGCGACTAGCAAAAGGAAGTATGTAGCTCGTGAGACCTGATGAAGTGACGATATGCTGATCTAGGTTCATATCGGCTGTCTCACCGGGACATATGTGAAACGCATGGCGAGGCGACGATATAACATGTAACACTACAAAAGGAGAACAAACTTAAAAATGTATGTGAAGGAGGGTAACATTCACAAATATGCAGAATAAACAGCGTCACATCATGTGTCCGATCCCAGTAGGACCAAGCCTGAGGGCAAGAGAAACAAAGAGAAGAAAAAGGGAAACGGTGAGAAGAAGAAGAACCAGAAACAAGAATAGGGTAAGCATATAATGTTAAAAAGAAGGAAGAGAAAGAAAAGAGGGGGAGAGGTAGGGAAAGAAGGATAGGAGAGGGAAAATAAAAAGAGGGGGTGAGGGGTTCCACGGGGGTGGGGGAAACGGAGGCTCATTAAAGTAAAATCGTGAAGGGTGGTTGTGGGACACCCAGGGTTGCCATACCGGGAGGAACTTGTCATGAGTGTCCGATAATATAGCAGTAAGTTTCTCATTTACCATGATGTCATTCACACAGTTTTTGACTGCTGTGGTCAACTTAGTTGCAGTAAAGATATGTGTAAAGATATGTGCTGCCAATTGGCGTTCAGGGCGAAACACAGCAAGTATTTTCATTGGAAGAGTCCCCCTTTTTTGGATTACCCCTCACTTTTAGTTTCATTGACAGTGATCACCAGGACAGATAGGTGAATATGCCTAATGGGGCGTCAGACCTGGAAGTGTTTCTAACCCCTCACCACTCTATTTAAAGATAAAAGCAAAGTTTGACCTTGGATACATAAAGGGCTGATTTACATCCATGCATTGCAGCACCATGCGTTACCACAACACACATTATATACATAGATGTATTGCAGGGCCATTCATTTTTTCAGCACTCTGCAATACTACATCATACAATGGTGTGGCGAAAATATTGTAACATGTTTGATAACCAAGACATTTTTGTGCATCAAAAATCAATGATTTGGTGGCCTTAACCGAAGGTACGTTATTGCCTGTAAAGTCGTCACCAAGAAAACTACTGTCCCATTAGGGTTTAATTGAGTTGTTGGCATATGAGACTATAAAAGCAACAAGCAGCAGACCAAAATTGTTTTTTGTTTTCGTTTTTAGAGATTGGATAGCATTTTTAGGTTTCTTAAGAAATCATCTGGTAAATGCAGAGATATTAAATATTTCACTGTATCTAATAGAGTTGCATGTGCTCCCTCAAGGCCCCATTCAAACCTTTGAGATTTGCTGAGGTGCATTAACATGTGCTGCACTTAGAGCTGACCAGTCATTCGGAATGAGCCACAACGGCACCTCAATCACCTCAATGGACATTACTTTTTTGTAATGCAGAGGACAATGTACGGCATGTGAGTTATAGGACTCTTCAGCACGTGGGCATGGCTCGCTATTGTGGTTGTGCATTGAGTGGCCATTGTAAATGAACTGAGCTGTACAAACTGTCGGTGGTTCCCGCAAACACACCGTTCTGAAAGGTGACTAAAGCTATACTCCAGGCACATAAACAAAGAAAAACTGTCTTAACAAGCTTCAATCTGTTATATAACAGCACTCAGACTTGGAGAGGGGGGGGGCAGCACTGGGGGTCAGTCAGGGGTGCTGCTTGTACATCATAATATGAATCAGCTGACAGGGGGAGAGAGCAGAGAGATGACCTCATCACTCTGCTGCTGCTCTTTCGCTGTAAAATCTCAGGATGTGGGAAAAGGGGCAATTAGGCTGTATTGCCTATATTAGGGCTGTGCAAATTAACTTTTAATTAATCGATTAATCTTTAATTTTTTTGATCGATCAAAATCTTTTTGATCGATTAAAATTATTTTGATTTGGTACTCACCTCTCCGCCGGATTCTGGGCCTTCAGGGAGTTCTGTCGGAGATTCGGTGACTTCACGGACACCGGCGGGGCTTGCCATGTCCATCTGAAGGGCTCCTTTGCTGTGCCTTCATATCTGCATGCCGGCGGGACCTTACTATCTGCCACACGCAAGGGCTGTTACACTTCCCTCTATCACTTCCCTCTATCACTTCCCTCTATCACTTCCCTCTATCACCCTGGGATTCTACAGCCATCCACTGGGAGTTGTGATAGTTCCCTTCATGGGACATCTACATGCTGACGCAGTGGAATTGTTGTACACATTTTTATACCAGTATCATACTTGGCTACATGTTTTTATGACTGCTTTTGCTACCATTTGGTATTACTCGCACCATTTTTACAGTTAATGTAGCTACATCGATTTTATCTCCAGTGCAATATTTATTTTGTTACCTACTTGAAGACTATAAGGCTAGATTCACACTTGTGCGGTGCAAATTTTAGCTCTCTTATCTCTGCAGATAGATAAGAGAAGTGTTCAGCAGATTAGCTCCGTTTTAGCTGCAAATTTGGAGACCTGGGAGAAGTTATAGGCGAGAGGAGAGTGGGGGAGAAGTGTATGGAGCTGAATGAGAGAAATTCCTGAAGAGAACTGAACACATCTGCGAATCAGCTGTGCAGAGGCGGCTCTAGGCTTTGTGCGGCCTTAGGCAACTCTTAGACATGGGGCCCCATTCACGCCCAAAATGCGAAAAAAATTCAAGCGATAGAAATTAATTGTATAAATTACATATATTAAGAGTCTTAAATCCTACAAACTTTGGATTTACAGTGTCTAGAATTTTCTCTAACCAATTAATCTTTAATCATATATCATTAAACATATATATATATACAGTATATATATTACCCACTCACTGATTGGTTGCTAGAGGTTACTGCACATCATTACTGCTCACTGATTGGTTGCTATAGGTTACTAATTATCACTTTATTTTAGGATACAGTTGGTTGTATGACAGAATGCAGTTTGGGGTGTGAGAGGCAGAGATCATATCTCCCCTATAATAATTGGGGGTAAGGTGATAAGATGTCAGAGGTGGGGTACAGGAGGGGTGAAGATGATAATGACAGGAGGATGTCAGAGGTGGGGTACAGGAGGGGTGAAGATGATAATGACAGGAGGATGTCAGAGGTGGGGTACAGGAGGGGTGAGGGGGATGTTGATGACAATGAGTGGGGTGGTGGAATGTCAGCAGAGGGGGATGATGATGACAGTGGGTGGGGTTGTAGGAAGCTGGCAGTGGGGTACAGAGGGGATAAAGAGAAGGATGATGGGGGTAGGGTGGTTGGATGCTAGAGGTGGAGTACAGGGGGTTGATGGGAATGTTGATGACAGGGGGGGGGGGGACAGGGGGATTATGATGAGGATGATGGATTTTGACTGGATTTAAAAAAAAAAACCTGGACTAGATTTTAATTACATTTTTTTCCTTTAGAATTGTCATTTTTCTGTGGCACTGTTATAAACATGAGAAAGATGTGATACTTTTCAACTCCAGTCCAGTTTTTTTTCAATCCAATCTGGGTTTTTTTCAACTCCAGTCTAGTTTTTTTTTATGTCCAGTCCGGTTTTTTTTCCATCTTCAGTCCAGTTTTTTTTTTTTTTTTTTTTAATCCAGTCCGGGTTTTTTTTTTCAACGCCAGCCCATTTTTTTTTAGAATGCAGTCAGGGTTTTTTTATCAACTCCAGTCCAGTTTTTTTTTCAATTCCAGTCCGGGTTTTTCTTTTAACTCCAGTCCAATTTTTTTTAAGTCCAGTCCGGGTTTTTTTTAAACTCCAGTCCAGTCTTTTTTTAAAAATCCAGTCCGGGTTTTTTTTTTTTTTTTTTTTTTAAACCCGGACTGGATTTTAAAAAAAAAACTGGACTGGAGTTAAAAAAAACTCGGACTGGATTTGAAAAAACTGGACTGGAGTTGAAAAAAAAACGGACTGGATTTAAAAAAAAAACTGGACTGGAGTTGGAAAAAAACCCGGACTGGATTTTTTTTTAAAAATGGATTGGAGTTGAAAAAAAACCCGGACTGGATTTTTAAAAAAACTGGACTGGAGTTGTAAAAAAAAAAAACGGGCTGGAGTTAAAAATAAAACCGGACTGGATTTAAAAAAAAACTGGAATGGAGTTAAAAAAAAAAACTGGACTGGAGTTAAAAATAAAACTGGACTGGATTTTTAAAAAAACTGGACTGGAGTTGAAAAAAAAAAACCCGACTGGATTTTTAAAAAAAATGGACAGAAGTTGAAAAAAAAGCCTACGTTAGGTAGATTTTTGCTGTGGCACTGTTATAAACATGAGAAAGTTGTGCTACTTTTAAACTCCAGTCCAGTCTTTTTTTTTAAATCCAGTCCGGGTTTTTTTTAACTCCAGTCCAGTCTTTTTTTTAAATCCAGTCCGGGTTTTTTTTCAAAAAAACCCGGACTGGATTTTTTAAAAAAAACTGGACTGGAGTTAAAAAAAACCCGGACTGGATTTTTAAAAAAAACTGGACTGGAGTTGGAAAAAAAACCCGGACTGGATTTTTAAAAAAAACTGGACTGGAGTTAAAAAAAAAACCCGGACTGGATTTAAAAAAAACTGGACTGGAGTTGGAAAAAAAACCCGGACTGGATTTTTAAAAAAACTGGACTGGAGTTAAAAAAAACCCGGACTGGATTTCAAAAAAACTGGACTGGAGTTGAAAAAAACCCGGACTGGATCTTTAAAAAAAACTGGACTGGAGTTGAAAAAAAAACCCGGACTGGATTTAAAAAAAAACTGGACTGGAGTTGAAAAAAAAAACGGACTAGATTTAAAGAAAAAACTGGACTGGAGTTGGAGAAAAATCCCGGACTGGAGTTAAAAAAAAACCCGGACTGGATTTAAAAAAAAAAACGGACTGGATTAAAAAAAAACTGGACTGGATTTTTTTTTAAAAACTGGACTGGAGTTGAAAAAAACCCGGACTGGATTTTAAAAAAACTGGACTGGAGTTGAAAAAAAACCCGGACTGGATTTAAAAAAAAAATGGACTGGAGTTGAAAAAAAACCCGGACTAGATTTAAAAAAAAAACTGGACTGGAGTTGGAATAAAAACCCGGACTGAATTAAAAAAAAAACGGGCTGGAGTTAAAAATAAAACTGACTGGATTTTAAAAAAAACCGACTGGAGTTGAAAAAAAAACGGACTGTTTTTTTTTTTAAAACTGGACTGGAGTTGGGAAAAATAAAACCCGGACTAGATTAAAAAAAAAAAATGGACTGGAGTTGGGGGAAAAACCCGGGCTGGATTTAAAAAAAACGGACTGCAGTTGAAAAAAAAACGGACTGGATTAAAAAAAAAAAAACTGAGATCAGGGTCCCTCAGGGAGTTTCTGCACATGGCAGAGATCCGTGGAGCGTGGCAGAAGAGGAGGACCTGGGGGAGGGCAGTACCTAGAGCCATCCACTGATCCTTGGACCTTGGGCAGTGCTCAGGTGGTCAGTCTGCCCCTGGCCAGGGAAAGCTAGTTGCAGGCACTACGATTACCCCTTACGAACAGACGGAAGGACACAGACTGGGGACATTCCCTTCACTTCTACACACGTTAGGTAGATTAGGCGGCTGCGGGGCCCCTGGAAGCGCGGGGCCTTAGGCGACTTCCTAATCTGCCTAATTAGAGAGCCGCCTCTGCAGCTGCGTACCCATAGAAGATAATGGGCCTGAATTCGCACCTGAGCCGCACCGCAAGGCATAAAATCCGCATACGTTTTTACTGCAATGCGCAGTGCAAATGCATCGCACATATGTGTACCAGCTTCATTGAAAACAATGCATTTAGAAATGTTCTGCGTATTGGATGCGGTTTAATTCGCATAGGTTAAAGTTTTAATGCTATTCCCATCGAGCGGTGCCTTTGTGTGTTTTATTTTATCCTGCTATCCATTTTTCCAGTGGTTGGTGGCTGCACTGGGAATCGGCCTGCAAGGAGATCAGCTAAAAGTAGTTGGATCTGTATGTGCGTTATAATTAATCGAAATTAGTCGATTAATCGATTAAAAGAATAAACGATTAATCGAACACAATATATATATATGTGTATGTGTGTGTGTATTGTTATTTTATTTATTTATTTAATTGTATTTTTTTACTCTATTTACCGTATTTGCCGGTGTATAAGCGACCGGGCGTATAAGACGACCCCCAGTTTTTTAAGATTTTTTGCCTGTACTCACCGTATAAGACGACCCCCCTTCCGAGGCTTCCGACACTTCATATTCTTCTTCATTCTTGCTGGAACTGGAGCCATATTCCTTTTTCCTTCTTGCTGGAGCTGGATCCAATCACGGCGAGCAATGTATTCATTTAATGAATACAAAGCCTGATTGGATTGGCAGAGGCTGTAACATCATCAGCCCACGCCTCTCTGACTCTCAAAGCCAATCCTAACAGGCTACTGTACGTAGCCTGCTCGGATTGGCAGAGGTTGTTACTCCAATCCCAGCAGGCTCTGTATTCATTTGAACACATCCCTCACTGGGATGGCTAAGTGGTATATACTGTATGTAGCCGAAGCTACATACAGGACTACCACACATCCAGCAGGCATCCGAGCAGCTGACCCGGCGTATAAGACGACCCCTGCTTTTTGGCCAGTTTTTTTAAGTGTTGTTTCCCTTGAGTTCATTCTTAAAGAAAACCTGAACTTACAAAAAATATGTAGGCTTCCATTACCATTGTAATTTGGCCTCAATACTTTCTGAGTCACTGACAGCATGCTGATCAGTGAAACCCAGGTCAGCACTCAGTATACACAGTATATATATATATATATATATATATATATATAGATAGATAGATATAAATATAGATCTATAGATAGATATAAATATAGATCTATATATAATTTTTTTATTACATTTTTATTTATTTTTTTACTCTATTTAGTAGTTTCCCTTGAGTTCAGCCTTAAAGATGCAGGATCAGCATGCTGATCAGTGAAAATCCAGGTCAGCTCTCCTGATTTGCTCACCTATTCCAGGTCAGTCACTTAGAAAGTACTGATGCCACTGGATGACCATGACAGTCAGGAAAATAGCAGGTTAGGTCAGCCAAGGTGGCCTCCATGCTTTTTTAGTACATGTTTCTTAAAGCGGAGTTCCACCCAAAAATGGAACTTCCGCTTAATCCCCTCCCCCTTACATGCCACATTTGGCATGTAATTTTTTTTTTGGGGGGGGAGTGGGGGCTTCAGTGGGAGTGGGACTTCCTGTCCCACTTCCTGCTTCCGCCGAGGGTCTGGTAAGGCGATTAGGCCTAATCGTCTTACTGCAGTCCCTCCCTTTGGCGATCGTCTAGGACACTGACAGGTCCTAGACGATCCCCTGTCCAATCAGCGGCGGGCCACGCCGCACGCGCATGCGCAGTGGGTGCCCGGCCGTGAAGCCGAAGGCTGTCACGGCTGGGTGCCCACAGTCACAATGAGGATGCCGGCCGGGGAGGGGGGGAGAGGAGCAGAGCCCCGGTCGGCGGGTCGCTGGAACGTGGAGAAGGTAAGTGTCTGTTTATTAAAAGCCAGCAGCTATACTTTTTGTAGCTGCTGACTTTTAATAAACATTACATTTGGGTGGAACACCCCTTTAATATTCACTTTGTAGTTCACAGACTATAGCAGCTAAGACCTGGATTAACTAGCGTAAATCTGAGATGTTCTTTATATTTAAATTAGGTTTAATGTTATATACCATTTCTATTTAAATTGTTTTCATTCTCAAAGCCAAGCCAGGCTTAAATGGTGCTTCTATAAAAGCATATGTAAAATTGGTACCCACACATTTTGTGATTCTTGTAACACAATGCGGCCCTTTGCTTGCTTGTATGCGGCCCTCTGGGGAATGTTTCATCCACAGATACCAACAATGGGACATGACCCCCCCCACTCGCACCAATCAAAGGACACAATTCAAAGGACACAATTCCTCTCAATTACACCAAGGATGGGGCACAATTTCTCCCAATGACACCAATAGTAGGGTCCAATGACACCAATGAGAGGGGACAATTCCTCCAAGTTATTCCAACAATGGGGCACAATTCCTCCTACTGACACTAATGATGGGTTACAGTTTCTCCAACTGACACCAATGATGGGGCACAATTCCTTCCAATGACACCAATAATGGGGTCCAATGACACCAAGGTTGGGGCACTATTCCTCCCACTGAGACAAACAATGGGACATCATTTTTCTCTCAATGATGTTGGGACCTATTCTACTCCCAATGGCCCCCCTAAAATCTGAAGGACAATTAATACGGCCCTTCGCTTAGAAAGTTTGGAGACCCTGGACTAGAGTATAGAAAGAGTACAGGTATATAGTATAGATAATATAAACTGGAGGGCGGCAGAAACTCTCATTCAAAAATACAATATAAAAGTAGTTTTAGTCTCCCCTACAGAGTCCACAGCTAATCCGTCTCTAACGCTGGGTTCACACCTTTGTGTTGCAGGAATGTGCGCATTAGCGTGTGTGTTACATATGAACATGTGCGCAAAGGGGTGCTGTTGTACCATTTATTTTTTATAGCGTTCCAACACACCTTGCAAACACACATACATATGTGTTAGCGCACGGTGATGTACTATAATGTGCTATGTAAAAAAAAAATATGTTTTTTTTTGGTGCATGTTAGTGTATTAGGGAGCCCATTAAAATGAATGCTGCCCTAACACAACGCATGTTAATGTGCCAAGAGGCTCAAATCAATGTGCTCTGTGTCAAAGTAGTAAGTGGTAATAAAGCCTGGACCTTTTTTTCCAAGCATGATGAGGATTTGACACACAACCCAACCTAAAAAAAAAAAAAAAGATGGGGTAGGGGGTGTTGTCAGGTCTTTTTTAAATGTATTAATATACTAGCTCTGATCTATTTTGAACAATAAAGTCTGATGTAAATTTTGTTTGGTTAAGCAGAGAATTTCATTGATCTTATAGAAGCGTGCCGTTCAAACATTCCTTTCTTTGAATATAGAGGAGTCAGCAGTGTTTTCTATAAGTCATAACTGCAGATAGCCGCTGCAGTCAGGGATGATATGAAACCAAGACTATGAACAAACCAAGTTCCTACACCAGCCCTTGCCAACCTTTTTACCCAAGATGCACCCCAAAATAAATGTTCATGTCTTGGGAAACCCTTACTTAAACCATTTTTGGGGGGGTCAGGGTGAAGAATGGCCCTTATGCCACTTACACACAATCGGAATTTCCGATGGAAAAAGTCAGATGGTATTTTTTTTTAATCAGGTTTTCTGATCGTGTGTAGCCCCATCTGAGTTTTTCCATTGGATATTCCGATGAATTCCATTGGACTTTAGATATAGAACATGTTCTATATTTTTCGATGGAATTCCGATGTGATTTGGCCGGGCAAAAGCCCGATCGTGTGTACGCGGCATTACATTAGTGATCGGTGGGCAAAATGTCCCTCTTACAGTGACTGAACAGATGCCAAAAAAAGTTCATTGATGTCAGGCCACTGGCTCTGCCCAGAACCACGCTGGCATCATCAGATGGGAAATCAATCAGTCACAATCCCATCAACCTTTGGAGAAACCCTAAGGCGGCGTACACACGAGGGGATATGTCCGCTGAAAACGGTCCGATGGACCGTTTCAGCAGACATCTCCGCTCGTGTGTATGGGCTAGCGGACAGATTTGTCCACCCGACAGATTTCAAAGCAAGCTTTGAAATCTATCTGGTGGAAACTGTCCGCCCGACATGTCTGCTGGTTAGTACACTTACCAGCAGACATGTCGGCCCCCACCGCCGCCGCGCCGCTGCCGAATGGATTCGGCGCATGCGCGGAAGTGTTTTACTTCCTGGTGCGGTGACGTGGCGGTGACGCGGCGGCGTCAACGTCACCGCCGCGTCACCGCGCCGTCCGGCGGCGGGGAATTTGATCCGATGGTGTGTACACGCCATCGGATCAAACTCCTGATCGGACATATCCGATGGAAATGGTCCGCGGACCGTTTTCATCGGATATGTCCGATCGTCTGTACGCCGCCTAAGATTCCATGCAACCCTGGTTAAGAATAGCTGTCCTATATTATCACATATAGCCATAGCACATCTAACTAAACATCCTTATTATAAACAGCAAAAGGCCATCTGGTTTGTTCAATAAAGCAGTGCATAGGGCAGTTAAACATAGTAGCCATACAGAAACCATGATGGCTTAATGCTGTGGGTCACTTCACTTTACACACTTGGCACTGCCTTACCATAAAATCCCTTACATGGCAAGGAGGACCCTTCAAGATTAATCTTTTAAAACATCATCCTCTAACAAATTATATAGTTTGATTTGATTTTTGGCCCTGGTAAGGCCAGCATCCTAACACTACTACAAAATGTCCTTAATGGAAAGTAAACTGTTTTAGTACCAGCCTGAAAAGCAAAATAGAACTCTTTTAGAAATGTAGTAATCCAGCCTATCTCAACCAGGGTTCCTTCAAAGTTTCATAGAGGGGTTCCTTGGGAAATTAGTAATTTCTGCTTCTCGGATAAGTAACTACTGACACCATATATCTTTTTAGCTATATGTAATTGGAGAGTTCTGTTCACTGACCAAGACTGTAAGGCACATTCTTCCAACTGTCCATCAATATTAGGAGTATTCTTCCAAATGGCCACCAGTATAAAAAGTCACATCTCCCACTGACTACCAGTTTAAGGCAGCTCTAATCTCATGGACCACCAGTGTGATGGGGTCCTTCTCCCATTAACTACCAGAGTAATGGGGCTCTTCATCCACTAAATACCAGTTTATTGGGGCCCTTATCTCATTGACCACCAGTTTAAGAAGGCCCTTTTTCATTGACGATGAGTGCAAGGGGGAACTTCACTGACCTCCAATGTAAGGGAGCACTTTACTGAGCTCCAATGTAAGGGGGAACTTTACTGACCTCAAATGTAAGGGAGTACTTTACTGACCTCCAGTGTAAGGAAGAACTTCACTACTTCCAATGTAAGGGGGCATGTCACGACCACCAATGTAAGTGGGTCCAACACGGAGACCTCCAATGTAAGGGGGCACTTCATTGACAAAAAATGTTAGGGAGGCACTTTCCATTGACTAACACTATGAGGGAACACTAACACTTTAACTGTTTAGATTGTTGCCAATATTATAATAGTTTCATTTATTTATTACTAAAAAAAAATTTGGCATATATAGCCGCCTTGTGTGCCAAAAACACAAATGCTTAGAGCCAGTTCACACTCCCGCAACACACCTTTGGGGGCGACTCTGCAAGTCGTCTTGAGGATGGCTTCAGAGGCAACCAGCAAAATGACTTTTGTATAGAAGTCAATGCAGGTCGCCCCGAGCCGCCCCCCGAAGTCGTGCAGGAACCTTTTTCTAAGTCGGAGCGACTTGTATCGCTCCTATTAGAATGGTTCCATTGCATTGAATAGGACAAGTCGCCCCAGTGTGAACCGGCTCTTATTCTTTTATTTATTTATATACAACTCATTTTTCACACTAACATGATGTGAGGTGTAGTTATAATAAACATTAGCAGGGGTTCCCCGAGACCTAAGAGTTATTTTAAGGGCTTCTCCATGTTAAAAACGTTGCAAAAGTCTGTAGTAATACTATTTTACTAGTATGCAATCTACACTGCATTCCAAAACTGAATGGTAAAGGTTAAATTAGGTAAGTAAGTGAGAGTAGTTACTTTAACCAGTGCATGATCCAAGGGCTACATACAATAGGGGTTAATTTACAAAAACTGGAGCAAAAGTGGGGCTGTTGCACTTAAGAACCCATTTGTTCATAGAAACAAGAAACTTAGTTTGTTGTTATAGGTTATAGTTTTGCTGATCTTTTAGTTTTCTTTGCACAAGTTTTCCAAGATCAGCTCTGGGTGACAAGCTACTGTACATGGTGTATGGCTTTGCTATCCGCATTCCATTTGCTGCAGTACTTCCTTATGCAACATCAATCCACGACTACATGGGGAGCTAAGCTGAGCTATCCCCTCTCTAACTACAGGACTTCTCCCAAACAAATCTGCTTCTGCAGCTGTTACACCTTGCAGAGGTCACTGCAGATTTTTCTTTATACATGTAGAAATGACATGAGAGATTCATAAGTAGAAATGGCCTTAAGTGATCAAGCCAGGTGGTTAGTCAATGCCAAACAGAAGGAGCACATGGCTGCAAATTAGCAGCATTAGACCTACTTGTCTGCAGCAATTATTTAATGCTAAGACAGCTGCTGGAGTTATACATACCGTCCTATCAAGGCTGGTTAAGTCATCACCTTGGGTGCAGCAGGAATGCTGCAACTAAAGATTGCTATAAACTTGTGCATGGTACTTCTTGGGTTTAGTACCTGTCACTGTGCACTACCTGCCATAGACTAGTATTAGGCCTGAAAGCTCTACATTGATCATTCTGAACCTTGATCATACAATGTCATTGCAATCATATAAATAAATAAAAAGTACAAGGTGACAGTTGAGCAGGCAGCATAGTGTAGCATAGTGTAGCTGAGATATAATAATGCATATAGATCAAGTATGGATGTCACTTACCTGTCTGTGAAGCAGAGGCTCCCCAAGGTTGTGGACACGAGAGCAGCAGAAGACAGAAGAGGTGCAGCAGTGCAGGACAGGAGAGGTGGGCTGTCAGATGGGACATGGGAGAAGATGAGCGGGGATGCCGCAGGGAGCTGCCTGCTTCCTCCATATCTCATAGCTCTGCAGACCTGGGATACAGCACTACTCAGTCTATCTTCATTGGCATGCTCCTCTCTCGCTCAGCAGGGGGGCTCACCAACCCCACCAGGGGTTATCTGGCTCCCATTTGGATTTTTCCCTACAGCTGCTATTGCAGCACTTATATCCTTCTCCAACAGTATACACCCGTCTGGCTTTCTCTCTCTCTCTCTCCTATTTTTTCTGCACCTTGCACCTCCCTCCCACCCCCCTTGACGCATGACAGAGGATCAGACAGCCTCCTCCTCCACTTACTACTCTATGCAACACAAACTGCTGCTGCTGCTGCTGCTGCTGCTGCTCCCCCTCCCTCCCCAGGGCTGGTGCTGATGCTTCTGTTGCTAGGAGAGGAGGTTGCTAGAGCACATGCGTGCTGCAGTCCTAGAGGAGGGTCCCGAATGGATGCAGTGGCACAACCTGGGGAGCCCAGGCATTGTCAGGACTTATTCATCTCTACACATCAAAGCATAACACTGTATAGATGTGTCATCACAATCCTAACACTGGACCATCTGCTACAAGAACACAGCTGATCCCCTAGCAGGGATGGAGATACAATAATGCTACAATGTGTTCCTGGACTGCAGGATGTGCTCATCATCACAGCTAAATGTTAATATTTCAAAGGCAGCTGTCCCTCCCTGTGTATTTTACATTGTCAGTGTATCCCTGATGATGTGCTATCCAAGGTCTGTCTGCAGAATGTGTATAGTGTGCACTCCAGTGTGATGCTTCAATAAATGCTGGAACAAGGGGTGGTTCCTATGGAAAGGGGACTACATATCCCATGATGCCTGAAACAGAGATTGATGTAGCCAAGGCATGCATGTGAAATAAAGTGGGGGTGTCCCCATCATAGCAGCAATCTATATCTGGGGTGCACACTTGGTAATCTTCTCTCTGCAGTGCCCATTAAGAAGTACATTGTAATCAGATTGTACATACAGAGGATGTGCTGCATATTATCACAGTCCAAATCTGATACATCTCTGTCAATGTTTCTTGCAACTTTGTGAATTCTAAACAAACACTTTAACCACTTAAGCCCCAGATCAATATGCTGCTAAATGCCCAGAGGCGTTTTTACAATTCGGCACTGCGTCGCTTTAACAGACAATTGCGCGGTCGTGCCACGTGGCTCCCAAACAAAATTTGCGTCTTTTTCTTCCCACAAATAGAGCTTTCTTTTGATGGTATTTGATCGCCTCTACGATTTTTATTTTTTGCGCTATAAACAAAAATAGAACGACATTTTTGAAAAAAAACAATATTTTTTACTTCTTGTTATAAGAAAAATAGAATAAACTAAATTTTAGTCAAACATTTAGGCCAAAATTTATTCAGCCACATGTCTTTAGTAAAAAAAAAAAAAGCAATAAAAAAAAATTAGCTACCTAGCGGCAACAGCGACACTAATACAGCGATCAGAAAAATGATCGCTTAGTGACACTGGCAATAGGGGGTGAAAGGGTTAACTAGGGCGGTGATTAAGGGGTTAAAACTTTATTAGGGGGAGTACGGGGCTACCCTGAACCTAACACTAACTGCCTGTCACACTTAGGCTGCATTCACACCTTTGCGTAGGCGTTTTGCGGCGATTTGCGTTTTTAACCGTGTTTTTTTTACATTGTATTGTCGGCTATGCAGAACGCCGAACCCGCCCGATACGCGCGTCGGAAAAAGGTCCGGGACTTGTTTGAATTTCGGCATTCGGCGTTCTTTTGACGTACGGCGTTCGACGTTAGGAGATGTGAACGATTTCCATAGAGAATAATGTAAATCCGATGGTCCGGCGTATTGTAGCGTCGGGCGTAGGGCGACAAAACGCCTAGGTGTGAATGCAGCCTAACTGTCACACTGACACTAAATGCAGTTATCAGTAAATACATGATCACTGCATTCAGTGACAGTGTGACAGGGGGCTGGGATCGGAAGGGGTTAAGCGTGCCTATGTGTACTGGTGTCAGTGTAGTGTTGGTGCGACTTACTGTGTGATGTCTTCTCTCCTCTCGGCGGATTGAAAATACCGCCGAGAGGAGAGCTGACATCACTTCCTCTGCCAGTGTTTACATTACACAGGCAGAGGAAGTGACACGCGGAGAGGCCCCTCATCCCGGATCACTCGCACAGCCACGGGAACCGCTGCATGTACCGGGGGGTCCCGTTCGGACCCCCGACCCACGTCTAGGCAGGGACGTACAGGTACGCCAATGTGCCTGTACGTGGCATTCTGCTGACGTAAATGTGCATGCGGCGGTCCTTAACCGGTTAAAGAAGTACTGTATTAACCCCAAAAACAAACATTTTTTATATTGCAGCTTACCAGTTCTTAGATGTGGTGGCTGCATTGGTTTTCTTTTTTAGGTTTAGGTTTCTTTCATTTACTTTCATCACTTGATCTAGCCAGTAAGTAACTCAAAAGAACAAGCTGCCCTGCAAATGTACTTGCTAGGCTAGGGGGAGAACCTCTGGGGGGCTCTAAGACAGAAAAGGACCTAGAGGTCTTAGTAGATGATAGGCTCAGCAATGGCATGTCACAAGCAAAGCCAACAGAATATTGGCATGCATTAAAAAGGGGATTAACTCCAGAGATAAAACAATAATTCATGCTAAAATGGCAGGGCAGTACAACCCCCCCCCCCCCCAAATGACCCCATTTTAAAAAGTAGACTCCCCAAGGAAATTGCTAAGAGGCATGTTGAGCCCATTGAATATTTTTTATTTTTTTTGTCACAAGTGATTGAAACATGCTTCTGAGTATGGGGATACCACATGTGTGCGACATTTTTGGGAGTCTAGCTGTGTACAGGATCCCGAAAACCAATCATCATTCATCACCATCAGAAGTGTGTACATTTTTGATTTTACTCCTCACTACCTACCTCAGTTTCAGAGGCCATTAAATGCCAAGATAGCACAACCCCCCCCCCCCCCCAAATGACCCCATTTAGGGGAGTAGACACCCAAGCTATTTGCTGAGAGGCATGTTAAGTCTGTGGAATATTTTATATTTTGCTACAAGTTTTGGGAAAATTAAAAATGTTTAATTTTGTTTGCAGTGGCTGCATTTGATGTACACAATGGCTGCATTTGATGGCACAGTGGCTGCATTTGACGGGCACAGTAGCTTCATTTGATGAGCACAGTGGCTGCATTTGATGGGCACAGTGGCTGCATTTGATGGGCACAGTGGTTGCATTTAATGGGCACAGTGGTTGCATTTGACAGGCACAGTGGCTGCATTTGATGGGCACAGTGGCTGCATTTGATGGGCACAGTGGCTGCATTTGATGGGCACAGTGGCCACATTTGATGGGCACAGTGGCCACATTTGATGGGCACAGTGACCGCATTTGGGTGTTCACCAGAGCCAAATTAAAAAAGTAACAGACACTTTTTTTTATCAGCATCTGGCTCGACGGACAATTAAGTACGGCACCATCATCTGGTCATTGAAGTCCACCCTTCCCATGTTAAAGTGGATGTAAACCCAATTTTTTTTTTGATGTCACAATGTAGAGTATACGATTTCCTATCATCTGGGCCCAGTCTTACCACACAGAGTTAATCCAGCTCTGATCAATCCTCTTTTATTGTTCAGTGACAATTAACAGACTTCCAGATAAAAACCTGTCTAAATAAAAAGTCTGTTTCTCTCTTCTTGCTTTGAGTGACAGGTTATTTACATATCTAGCTTGGACATGTTTATCATATGTTATGTTATGTTTATCATAATATGAGGTGATCCAAAGTTCATTGTATATTACCAGGATGTGTTATGTTTGGGAAGGGTGGATTTCTCACTTTTTATACTTTGGATCATACTTTGGTTGAATTTGTGGACACAGAGGGGCTTCACAACAACACCCATCGCTGTTGAAATTTCGACTGTTGTATCTGCGTGAATGGGGGATAGAACAATTTATTATTTACCAAAAATATGTAGCAGAATACATATTGGCCTAAATTGATGAAGAAATTCGATTTTTTTCATTTTTTTTAATGGGTATGTTTTATAGCAGAAAGTTAAAAATATATATATATTTTTTTAAATTGTCAGTCTTTCTTTGTTTATAGCGAAAACACAGGGGTGATCAAATACCACCAAAATAAAGCTCTATTTTTGTGAAAAAGGAGACAAAAATTGTATTTGGGTACAGCCTCGCATTACCGCGCAATTCTCAGTTAAAATAACGCTGCGCTGTATCGCAAAAATTGGCCTGGTCAGGAGGGGATAAATCCTTCCGGGGCTGAAGTGGTTAAAGATTTGTAATCTGCAATATATCACATTTTTAGTTTTGGGTTTAATGTCACTTTAAAGTGGAGGTTAACCTAAAAAAAAAATTTATCATTGCATTTTATCATTGCATTTAGGCTATTTAGTAGAATGAGAATCGGCGTTTGTTTTTTAAAAATGCTAGCGGGACATACCTTTTTCTACATAGATGATCAACGTGGCTATCAACGCGTTATGGTCGTCGGGGCTGGGCGTTCCTAACTGATTGACAGGCATCCCGACCGACACATACAGCGGGTCACGAGTAACCGAAAGAAGCCGAACGTCGGTGCGCAGGCGCCGTATAGAGCCGCACCGACGTTCGGCTTCTTTCGGCTACTCGTGATGCGCTGTATGCGTCGTCGGGATGCCCGTCAATCAATTAGGAACGCCCAGTCCTGACAACCATACCCGGAAGCCGCGTTGATCATCTATATAGAAAAAGGTATGTCCCGCTAGCATTTTAAAAAAAACAAACGTCGATTCTCATTCTACTAAATAGCCTAAATGCAATGATAAAAAATTTTTTTTAGGTGAACCTCCACTTTAAGAACCAATAGACAATAAAGTGTGTGAATATTCATATTTTTCAATAATCAATACTTTTGTTTTTTTAATTCTTTAGGACAGTCATGTGACACACAGGTTGTTATTCCTCTTTAGCGCTTCTCCCAATGGTGGGCAGTCCTCAATGAAGCAGAGCCACGCTAACTTGGCCTGCAAGCACAGTATGATCTTTGTTTTCTGGGTTAAAATAATAGTAAAGTTTTTTTTTTGTTTAACCACTTGCCTACTGGCTGTTTGCACCTCCATCCTGCCCACACCAATTTTCTGCTTTCGGTGCTATCACACATTGAATGACAATTGTGCAGTCATGCAATACTGTACCCACATGAATTATTTCGAGGCAGGTAGGGTTTTTGTTGGTATTTAATCACCACTGGGCTTTTTTTTTGCTAAACAAATTAAAAAACGCAGAAATTGCAGAAATTGTTTGAAAAAACGTTCTTTCTTAGTCTTTGTTATAACATTTGGGAAATTAGAATGTCAAGTTTGATAACTCATTGCCACCATACACTGATAAATGGGCACAGGATCTTCACCGCACGTTCCAGGTTGCAGATTGGTCTAGAATTTAGATGGCCACTAAATCAGCCTCCACTAATATCTCCGCTTTAGAAACAAATTACAAGGTCTTATCACGTTGAGACCTTGCGCCAGCCAGAATCCCAAAATAAGACCCAACATTTTCTGTATCATGTTTCCGAGGCTTCTTCCAATCCTGGCACACACTTGCATATCTGGTGGCGATGCCCGATCGTTCAAGAATTCTGGAGAGCCATATTTGCAATGGCCTCCAAAGCTCTACAAACCAATCTTCAACCGGATCCCGCAACCGCTCTCTTAAACCTTAAACCAGCTGAACTGACTCATTCCCAATTCCAACTATTTCTACACTTATCCACGGTGGCCAAGAAGACCTAGGGCTTGGAAATCACAGACCTTGGTCGTGGCTGTGGCCAAACATAGAATGAATAGGTCACTGGTTTTTGCTAAAATGACAGCCATTGAAAACCTCAAGATACGTAAATTCCAAACACTATGGAAACCGTGGGCGAAGCACTACTTACCTTCGGATTTCGACAACACCCTCCTATTACCTTCATAAGTGTATTTCTCGCCTCTTCACTTATTTAGTTACTTTTTTCTTTTATTTATTTTTTGTTTACCCTAGCTTTGGAACAACAGCATTAGCTACCAAACCTGAACCGCACCACCGCCCAAGGGAAAATCTTCTGTACCCCTCCAGTCTCCTTGCCCCATGGTCCATTCTTTATACCAGAGCTGGAATTAGCTATACAGGAGACTCGATTGCTCCCATCTCTCATCTTTCCTACGCCCCCCCCCCCCCATTTTTTTCTTTCTTCTTACTTGACCACATCCCAAGTCACTTTCTTATCACAATCATAGTAACTGTCCATCTCCCTGCCGCAGTCTGTCTCTGGCACTTTTTGTCATGGACTATCTAAACAAAAATAAGTAATTTTTCTCCTTCACTGATAGGCACTGATAGGCTGCACTGATGGGCTGTGTGTCCATAAGCATTCCTTTTTTTTTTCTTCAAACACTGCTAAGAGGCTATTTAAAACAAGTCTTGGATCTGAGCTTTAAATTTGTTAAAATATAAATAATAATATTTCTGTCATTGTTTTAAAAAACATGTAAATGTATTTCAACTCATACAGTAAACTATTAGGAATCCGTGTAATTTGTATATATGGCTTGCTGCTAAACCTTCATTATTGTTCCAGTCTTTATTTTTTTACAACAAATATGCCAAATAAAACGTAATTGTATAAATATACCTTGCATTGTGACATATAGAACATATAACAACCATGGCCCAGATTCACGTAGATCGGCGCATTATCGGTCCGGCGTAGCGCACCACTTTTCCGTTAGACTTGCGCAATCTAGCCGCGTAATCCTGCGATTCACGTAGCTTTTGCGCAAGAGATTGCGCAAGCGTAAGGTTTTTTCCGGAGGCGTAAGGAGGAGTAATACAAATTGGGAGGGACGTGGGCGTGTTACATTGAAATGAGCCGTGACCCCATGCAAATGAAGCGCCGGCCGACTCGCGCATGCGCGCGTGAAGGAAACCATGTCAGCTCCGTTGTGCGCATGCTCACAACTCGGGAGCGGCGCAATCAGTGAAATTGGAAATGGACTAGGGCAACGTTGTGAAATACGCAGACAGCATAAATAGACACACACAAACGCACTTCCATTGCAAAAGTACATCCCTTTGTGTCCCTTCCCATTTAACCTAGTGCTTTTGCTCTGTTGTTCGTTAGAGTGTGTTTTGTAGTTGTCAGATTAGTGTTCTGTGTGATCTAGTGCTTGTTGGTAGTTTTGTGAAAGTGAGTTTTGATAAGTGTTTGAGACTGTTTGTTTGATTGATATATTTCTGAGCGTTTGTTTTCTTGCTTTATTTTTTATCTGATTTTTTTGTGACTGTTTCTTGCTGAGTGCTAGTGTGATTTTTGGGTGTTCTTTTTCTCTTTGTGTGTGTTCTTGCCTGATTGGTTGTGCTTGTATTTGTGACAGATTTTTGGTGACTGCTAGTGAGTTTGTTTGGAAGTATGACTGAGAGAAAAAGAAAGCTTAATTTTACAGTGGGGGAAAAAAGAATTCTTGCCCGGGCCATTACCGACTATGGGCGTTACCTCCACGGCCCGCAGAGTGCCACCACCACCCCGGCCAGGAGGAGGGAGATATTGGATATGATCACGGAGCAGGTCAATTCATCGGGGGAGGGGGAGACACGGACCTGGTCTGGGATTGACAAGAAAATAAACGACCTCCGGCGTCAGGTGAAACAAAAACTGGCCGCAATAAATGCCCATGCCAGGGGCACAGGAGGGGGCCCACCATGCCGGATTAGATTTACAGCGACGGAGCGTGTGGTGGCCCTGACCTTTCACCGTCATGAAGTGGAGGGCCTGCCAGGCTTTGACACAAGTCCGGTCCCCGCGGTGCCAGGTAAGGTTTTTATTTCTCTCAGGTGTGTAGCATGTGTGGGGGAGGGGGTGAAAGGGAATATGTGGCAAGTGTGTGGATCCTCCAACCTGTGAATGGTTTGTGTCATCCACAGATGTGCAGGAGGGTGCAGGGCCATCTGGCCTGACCGCTCCAACGCCAGGACAGCAGCCTAATGAGGCCCCCCCAACAAGGCCAGAGTCCGCAGAGGAGGAACAAGAGGAGGGGGATGATCATGCGGAGGACGATCATGAGGAGGAGGAGAATCATGAGGAGGAGGAGTCCATGGCAGGCACTGGACGTTTGGTTTCTGCGGACTCTTCCCCTCTGGCTGCAAGAAGCCTGCCCTCCCTAAGGGGGAGCCCCCCCCCCCTCCTCCCCCAACATGGCTCCCCTCACAAGGGCCTCCCCTTCTCCCCGGCCACAACCATCAGCTGGAGCCAGGAGGTCATCCCAGAGCACCAGGGGGGCGCCCAATCTCCTTCCCGCCTGTCTGAGAAGGAACCTGGCCATCCAGACCCGCCTTCTGAGACAGCTCTGCCAGACTATGGGGCGGGTGGATCAGAGCCTGTCCTCCATCAACGATAGGCTGGGTAACCTGGACTCCCACTCCCGGGCCTCCACAACCTGCCTAAATGACCTGCAAACTACATCAGCAGGCGTTGGGCAGGATGTGAGGGCCCTTACCCAGGCTATCCAGGGCAACACGGCAACACTTGGTGCTGCCCTGGACAGAATAGCCGTGGCCTTGGAGGGCAGGCCGCCAGGTGGGCAGATCTCAGGGGCTGCTCCTCCTTCCCCGGCTTTTCCCCTCCCCCATGAGTCTCCCCTGAGGGGCCGGGGCCGTGGCCGGGGGCGCCCCAGGCGTGGCTCACGCAGAGGGCATTAATTTTTTTTCCCCCCTTTTTTTGGTTTGAAAGCATTTTTTTTTTTTCTCTGCATTTTTTTTTGTTTTGCTGACATGTTTTGCATATTTTGGGTTGTGAATGCTGTTTGAATGTGGGGGTGACATTCCTGCTGGAAAAGGGGTGTCATCCTCAATTTTGGTGGAGAAGGGTTCCCCAGGACCAGGGAGAAGTGATTCCCAGGTCCGTGTGAATGGTGTATGAATGTACAGTGACATAATTGGAGCCTTGACGTGGCGTTACTGCTCACCAGTCTTGCATGGTGGACTGGTGCCAATCCAATTTGATGAGGATGTGGGGTGTGTGTGCTAGGGACCATAGTGGTGTGCATGCATGCATTCTCATTGTGCCATGATTAATGTGTGTGTTTAACGTGCAAAGATGCATAATGTGAGCTGGCATGAGATGGGGTCATGAGATGGGGTTCCAGTGCATATGCAGAGTCACCTTGAAGGGAAAAGACAGGAGGATGTAAGTCATGCATGTGCGACTTGTGATGTGCATCACGGGAGGGGATAGTCATGCCTGACTCCCATGTCACTCACCAACCAGCCAGCTGTCCCCATACATGTTCTGTTCGAAATCTGTGGGGATGGGGCTCTGATTGTATATGTAGCTGTCATGGGTGTCATGGGTGGTGCCATGTGTTGGGCTGGTGATGTCCTCCTGCAAGGTTGTGGTAATTCCATGATGGCATGAGGGGTGAATCTGAAGATGCGAGACACCTCAGAATCACTCATGCCAAAGATGTCTATGCGTGTGTGATATATCAAGTGAAGAGTGAGGGGCTTGTATCAGATAAGAATATTGTATTAGATTAAATTGTAAATTGTATATAAGCAAATAAAATAAAAATAAAAACATCTCCCGTGCCCTCCTTAGTGCCATCCTCCGTGCCCTCCTCCTTCTTTGTTCATCTAAAGTCAGTAGTATAGCTATGCGCGACGATGCCCCTGGCATGTTGGCATACAGATTGTTGGGCAACACGTGTGACTGCTGAACTCCTCACTAACAGGGTTGCTTTATCTGACAATTAGACTTTTTTTCAAAATTTAGACCAGCTTTTAGGTCCTCTAACTTTAGACAGAACATTTTGCTGTTGCGCACATCGCGTAGCCTGCGCAGCAACTGCGTTTTTTTGTGAATCCCCGTAACTCCCTCATTAGCATATTTGACTAGCAAATCAATGGTGTGTCTAGCGCAGTTTTGCGCGAAGGGAAGCGAATGTCTAACTCAATTACGCCGGACCAAAAAACGTAGATTTCTGGCGTATATTGTTTTGTGAATCGCGTGCAACTATACGCACGCGCACATTTAGACTTACGCACGCGCAACAGTAGTTGCGCACGCGTAATCGCTCTGTGAATCTGGGCCCATGTGCTCATATTGTGTGATCAAATACAGACAAATGTACAAGAATCTATATCTGAAATCGAAATGTACATGTTGGGGTAACCTCCCTGTCGGTATGATTATTTCAGATTTTAGGTGCTGAAAGCGGGACCATTATTTTGCAAGGAAATTTGGCGTTTTACATTGTAGGTCTGTAATTCTTAGGAATAACTCACTTAAATCTGTCCGAACAAGAGTCTAGTAGACATCTAGTAGACATCTCGGGAATGAAAAAGTTTGAAAATCAAAATCATAAATTATAATATAATAAATAATTATAACAAATAATAAATATAATGATAATAAAAACAATTCAATAATGTAATCAGTTTAAAATCACTGAAATGTGCTCATTTGCAGAATTGTTGCTGTCATTACTTTTATTTTTTTATGACGAATTTCCCCACAAATCGCTATCGCTCAATTCTGCAAATGATTATAATTTATTATCACTGTTTTCTAGCTGGTCTAAAACCACTTTTGACATAAAGGGACACTTTGACACAATCTACAGTTTGCAGGCAGAAAGAACAGTTTTTATTATATAAAATTACATGCAGGACACTGGACAGACCACTAGGGACAAAGGGGGTGTGTATTTTTTACATACAGTACTGTAAAATGTAGGACTACAGTATACTGTATGTATTGTGTTTATTTAAATTTTTAAATTGTTGGTGCCGTTGGGGACACTGTAAATCGAGTGAGGAGACACTGCTCGATCACACACCGCCGCGGCGTGTGTCACACGGATGTACACCCTGGAAAACTGGCCTTATCTCTGGACAACAACTCGTATGGTTGGCTCAAACTTTGAAGCTTCAAACAATAACGTGCATAGTGGTTGTCCAATACACCTGGAGGACTTCAAGTTCGGGCAATGGTAACGGGTCACGTGTCCCAGTTGACTCCAGGGTCATTCATTATTGATTGGAGGTTGTTAGTAGCGCGACGCCTCATACAAACCTGAAAATTATTCCTACTCTGACTTTATTGTCGATTAAAGATCTTTAAAGAGGTCTAAGGACTTTTTTGAAGCAAGTTCCTACCAGGCTATTGATTACCCACCTGAAGTGCGTGCCCTCGAATGCATTCATTATAGGATCGTCGGCCATATAACTACTTGTTTTCTGAGTATACATCTTCTCACAAAATCCTTATTTACCATCCTGAAGAAGCCCCATGGTGAAACGTGCGTCGGCGACTTTAAGGATTTTGTATACAGTGGTCCATTCATGTATATGTATTTTTATTTTTATTTTTGTATTTTATTATGTGCTTTTCTCTCTGTATTTAATTGGTGATATTAAAATTTGTATTTTTAACCTACTTCCTTGGCCTCAAAGTCCGACCATCAATACCTTTCTATAGTTATTGTTTTCCCCGTTTTTGACACCGCCGTGGCATCGCAGAATTCAGGGACAAGGTAAGTAAACCATGCCTGTGGCTGCTGCGAGGCGATCCTGAGTCAGGCTTGGGGTTATCGCTTTTGGAAATAAAATACCACCCCGAGCCAGACTCGGGAATACCACCAGGGGGGTTAATGAAGCCAAGGGTAAGCTCATACTGTAAGAGCTTTTTTTCTCTTTAAGTTCTCATCAAATATCAGCATATCCCAGTATGTATTTGGTTGTAAAATTGGACAAATTTTTAGGGCAAGGAGTATAATAAATTCATCCTTATTCACTTCTCTGCTATCTATTGGCCTCCAGGGACCAATAACAAAATTATTGTCCTAGGTAGGGTGGAGAAGGTGATTACCTCCCTTGTCTTCAATCGTGCAATGATTGGCTGTTTTAATAGGTACTAATGTGTTTGAACCTTGTGTAAGCTCCAGCTCCGATCACCCAACCAGAATATTACCAGGCAGATGAAACTACAGCAGTTAAGGTTGAACAGAGTGGTGGGGTGTGACTAGAAGTATTGTGGTGGGAAGGTGTACCTTGCAATGATAGGATATAACTTTACATATTGTACCTTTAAAATAATTACTAGTGATTTTATACTAATTATAAAAAAGCTTCTGAAACTAACCTTTGCTTTTACTCCCCTTAATGTTCAAGGGGAAGTAAGTCCAAAGCTCATTTGGCCCCACCTCTCCTCTGGGTCACAGGGGTGCACTTATTTCAGCCAACAGCAGGCTAAAGTCTGCTGTTTGCTGACGTCACTTAGCTGGTCCAGACTCTGGAATGATCGTGGCTTTAATGCTGGCACAGCCTCCCTGATGTAAGCAATCAGGATTATAGGAACCCTGGGGTAAAGCATTCTTATAGTAAAGTTAGTTGTTCACAAAAGCTTGTTACAAAAGCCAGTAAAGCCCACA
Organism: Rana kukunoris; assembly: GCA_029574335.1. Taxonomy (NCBI): domain Eukaryota; kingdom Metazoa; phylum Chordata; class Amphibia; order Anura; family Ranidae; genus Rana; species Rana kukunoris. Next base: position 136,960,115 of record CM056054.1, on the reverse strand, counting down.
CATATCAGCAGGCGGTATAGTCGAAAACTAGAACACAAAAGAACAGAGTGCACTTGATTGCATAGAAAATTATTTACAAAAAAATAAAACAAATAATTACACTGGCAATAAGGAAAAACTAGTCATACATATCAGAAGACAAATGTTGCAATTGCATGTGTTCTGTCGGTCAGTGTTCTACCCCATTCTGGCAGAAAAAATGAGGTATTTACGAGATGGGGGCCATAGTCCACACAGTACTAGTACTCTGGGGCTCTTCATGAAATATCAATAGGATATTATCTATCATATTTTATATAATTGATAAGCTTGCCACTCTGAAGAAGACTATACACACCTAAACACATCTGGGGTGGTTACAAGTACTACAAGGAGTCTATTATTCTCCTCAGTAGGTGAATGTACCTGTGGTACATCCATCTCTTACATTCCCCTATCATACAGTAGGACTGTCCACCAGACCACATGCTATTGTGACATCTACCAGGGTAATAGCCTGTTCATATACTGTTCATATACAGTTACTTGCATTTATACATTTTATTAAATAGTTTATGTGCAATCTATGCCACACTGCAGTGATTTAAGTGAATAGCTATATTTTTTCTAAACACACTCTTAAAAATGTTTATAGTATCTGGCAGAGCTGTATTCTGGCCTAGGCCAACAAGGCCCATGCCTAGGGCAGCACTTTGCAGGGGGGCAGCACGAAAAGAGTCCACGTCGGCTTGCGCTACACTGTTAGGAAAATTAGTCTAGCGCCCACAAAAAGCGGCCGCGCTGCTTCTGGTATGCGGGCGGCCGGCATTCCTCAACCGTGGGGGAGGGGCGCTTCCAATTTTGACTGTTTTATCATCCTGGACCACAAACCTTCCTCACTGTGTAACACTTTTTTTTTAATTTTGGGTAGAGTAAGGGAGGGTTATAGCCCCTGTCAGTTTATTTTTTTACCATCCCTGTCCCATTGCGAAGATTCCCTTTCACTTAATAGGAAATCTAAGTAAATGGAGGGAATCCATTGCACCCCCCCCCCCCCCCCAGGCCCTCAGAACTAGTGTCCTCACTCAAAAATTTCAGGGCGGGTCTTAAACAACACAGGGTGTGGCCGTGACAGGAAGGGGTGGGTCATATTTAAATTAGGGGGTGCACAAGTTTAGTCAGGCCTAGGGCAGCACAAAACCTAAATACACCTCTGGTATCTGGGCCAAAATTGATTCGGGTATTGAAGACAAAAAAAGGTTGAACTGTGCCAATTGTTCTACACTGAGCTGTAACATTGGTACTCAACTGATTATAATATCTGTATCTGTTATTCATGATATCAAGATTTTGTTGTTTCTTCACAATAACTACAGAATGAGGATATTAGCTCTTAGGAATACCAATGTCCATCATAGTAGGATTTCCAGAATGATCCTGAATAAGGTCCAGAAGAAACAATTCCATGAGTATTCCATGACTATACATGAGTATACTTGTGATAGACTGGGGATTTTGACATTGTATAACTTTGTTTTTACCATTGCTAATCAAGAGGAATGTAAAAGCTGCTGTGAAAAATGTATTTTGGAAAAGTGCTTGTGGAATTCATTGCATTCCCAAACTTTCTTCACATACTCAATCGGGGTCCTAGCTAAAAGTCTCTTATTATGTTTATTTAATTCAGAAGTTTATTTTTCTTTTTTCAGCGGAGATGCCCAAAAGGGGTACTGTATATACTGTACTTTATGTAATTATTTTTGAATAATTAATTTGTAACAATTATTATATCCTAGTAAAAAATATATTAGGGCTGTTACTGATCAAAATTTTTGTGTTCGATTAATCGTTTTTCTTTTTAATCGATTAATCGACTAATTTCGATTAATTATAACGCACATACAGATCCAACTACCGGTACTTTTAGCTGATCTCCTTGCAGGCTGATTGCCAGTGCAGCTTCCAACCACTGGAAACATGGAGAGCAGGATACAAAAAACACACAAATGCAGCGCTCGATGGGAATAGCATTAAAACTTTTATAGTCTTCAAGTAGGTAACAAAATAAATATTGCACTGGAGATAAAATCGATGTAGCTACATAAACTGTAAAAATGGTGCGAGTAATACCAAACGGTAGAAAAAGCAGTCATAAAAACATGTAGCTAAGTATGATACTGGTATAAAAATGTGTACAACGATACCACTGCTGATTCCAGATGAGGAGGGGTTAACATCAGCCCGTTGGCATGTAGATGTCCTGTGAAGGGAACCATCACAACTCCCAGGGGATGGTTGTAGAATCCCAGGTTGATAGTGACAGGATAGTGACAGATAGGGAAGTGTAACAGCCCTTGCGTGTTGCATATAGTAAGGTCCCGACGGCATGCAGATATGAAGGCACAGCAAAGGAGCCCTTCAGATGGACATGGCAAGCCCCACTGGTGTCCGTGACGTTACCGGATCTCCGACGGAACTCCCTGAAGGCCCAGAAGCCGGCGGAGAGGTGAGTACCAATCAAAAGAATTTTAATCGATCAAAAAGATTTTGATCGATCAAAAAAATTTAAGATTAATCGATTAATTAAAAGTTAATTTGCACAGCCCTAAAATATATATATATTTTTTTCAACTGGGTGGTATGTAAAGCATTATACAGGTGCCTCCTATGCCTTATGCCGCGTACACACGGTCGTTTTTTGCGATGAAAAAAAACGTTGTTTTTAAAACGTCATTTAAATTGATCGTGTGTGGGCAAAACATCGTTTTTGTCTTCAAAAAAACGACCAAAAAAAAATTCCAACATGCTTGAATTTTTTGTGTCGTTTTTAAAAACGTCGTTTTTTGTTTCACAAAAAGTCACCATGTGTAGCAAAAACTTTGTTTAAAACGACGTTTTTCAACCCGCGCATGTCTAGAAGCTAGTTATGAAGCGAGCTTCAATGGAAAAGAGTGGTGAACGTAACCTCGCTTTTTGTGAAAAAACGATGGTGTGTATGCAACATCGTCTTTGAAAGTGACATTTCAAAAACGTTCGTTTTTTACTTCACAGAAAACGTCGTTTTTGTTCATCACAAAAAATGATCGTGTGTACGCGGCATTACTCATTGCTACTCCGACAACTGCTTTCAGATCCAGTTTGCATAGATCAATCTTGCCTACTCAAGTTTTCCTGATCCTGGGTGTAATAATGAATTCTTTTGGTCCACAGTGTGGTGTTTGGGCACTTTCTGGTAAGTAATAGAGGAACGCCTTTTGAGAAGAAGATTTATTTTTTGATCATTCTAAAATTCAATCATTGAACTTTTTGTTCAGTAATAAAATATTACTGTTATTATAATAAAATTTGACTAACAGGACATCAGTACCATTATTAATATTATTATAATAACATCTGACCTACAAGACACCTGTACTTTTAATCCTTAGTGCTTGCCTCTCCGCTATTCATATTTTCCTTTTTGCCTAGCTTTACATTCTTATGCCTCATACACATGATCGGTTTTCCCAGCGGTCAAAAGTCTGCCAGGAAAACCGAGAACCTGCTTGTTTGCTTTTCCCATGTACACATGGCCGGTTTTCCCAACAGGAAAACTGCCATGAAAGCTTTAGTCAGAAAAACCGGCCATGTGTATGCTCCACTGCAGTGTTTTCCCATAGGAAAAATGCCAAGCAAAAAAAACGCAGAGAATTGTGGCGGGAAAAAAGAGAACAAGTTCTCATTTTTTTTTTTTTTTTTTGCTCACAGTTTTCCTGTTGGGAAAACTGCTATGGAGCATACACACGGCCGGTTTTCCCGACCAAAAACATGGCAGTTTTCCCATCGGGAAAACCGATCGTGTGTACGAGGCATCACTTTCAACACTGCTCCAAAGACAGAGACTGCAACCTGCCAAGGGCATCACAGCCACTGTAGTTTTTTCTCTTCATGCCCCTCTATCTCCCTTGAATCTATGGCACAGTCCACATTTTTGTCATTGATCAGCCCATATGACCACCTCCAAAATGGCCAGTGTACTGTGTACTGTTTATTGGAAAGATTTTAGAAAATGGAATGCATGTTCAGGGACAAAGATTGAGTAGCATAAGGCAAGCTGCACAGTCAGGTTTGGTATGGGGTTTGGATTAAATTATTTAAACTTTACAATGAACTGTAGGGGAAGAGTGTTGGCAGAAGGGAGAATGCCCAGAAAGGACAAATAAAGCTGTCAGTAAATCTACCAAAAATAAAATTACTTCCTAGGCTCAATATGCTGCCTCGTAAGACAGAAATGCCTGTGATGTAAATATTGCTTAACAGAAATAAAGAAATATTTTTGACATCTAAGATAGGAAGATAGCTATGGTGAACTTCTGCACAATCTGTCAATTTTCTTCTTACATTCTGCTAATGCTAATTCACAATAATCACAAATGCTGCATAAAGCCATGAACAACTGGTTCAGCAAAATATACTGAAGACAGGCCTAAAGTAAAAAGGCAGCCCTATGGGTGGGCTCCAACAAAACCAAAAATGAATCAGCTTATGCCACCAACCCTTAAGCCCTGTACACATGGGTAAGAATCTCTTCAGTAAAAAAACGTTGTTTTCCCGGCAAGATTCTTGGCAAGAATCTGTTGCTGCCCGAGTGTACAGACTCTCCTTTTAAAAGAACCGCGGTTCTCGTAAAAGGCAAAAATGCAGTAACGTCATCGCGTACAACGAGCGTGCGCTCATCACATTCGATGGCATCGCCATCATATTGCTGCACCCTACCTATGCCTAGGAATCTACCGCGCATGGGTCAAAGTCATTTTGAGAATGCGCAGGTTTCCACGGCGACCAGGTAAGTATACACACTCTTGGGTTTCTCGGCAAGAATACTGCCGAGAATCTCACGACGATAAAATAGAGGACATGTACTCTATTTTTCTCGTCTAGATTCTGGGCAGTTTTCTTGTCGAGAAACCTGAAAGCCTCGTACACACGCTTGATTTACTCGGCAAGAAAGCTCTGCCAGCAGTTTTCTTGCTGGTTTTTGCAGAGTAAATCAAGCGTGTCTACGAGGCTTAACATTGTGAAGAACAAGAGAATTTGGATCACCACAACTTCCTGGTCACAAGTCCTTTAGGTTACCCATAGTCATCTTCAGGTTTCATATCTGGCAACCTTCCCATTCTTTGAGCGGTCAATCCAAACTGTATAGATTAGGAGTAGAGCGTTTAATGACTCTAAAGATACAGACAGGTAGCATAACGTGATAATGGTGATAATCTTAGATCTTGCTGCCCAATATATTATTATTATTATTATACAGGATTTATACAGCACCATCAGTTTGCGAATCGCTTTACGAAATAAAGGGGGACAATACAAAAACAATACAATGTAATACAAGAGATGTCATGGGCCACCTATGGGACTGTTACTTATGTACTACTGGATTTTGGGTTCACTGTAAGATATAACCTACAGATCAGGTAAATATGCAATTATAAAAATCTTTCCAAAGTCAGACACTTGTTACCAGAACATGTGTCATGATTATGACAGGTTTTCTTCTCCTATTTCATTGACAACTATAATATTTTGGATTTCACAATTTTTTTATTTTCACCAGGACAAACAGAAGTGATTTTCCCAATGGAAACCTGACCTGACTATAATGTCTTCAGATATGAATATGGTTTAATGGTATTTTTGAAAGATATGCTTTGTCCTATTTCTGCAAGTCAAATTTTCAGCTTCATATGTTGCTGAATATAAATTATTGAATGAAATGCCAGCAGTGAGTTCAAAGAACTATGTTCAATTAATAGTTCATGAACAGTTTGCATAATCTGCACTTATCTGCTACAACATAGATAACCTAGTCAGTTTTTCAAAGCAGCTATATGTTTTCTCAATATCCGATTTTCAAAGTCTGCCGATTGGGGTGTTGTTTTCTGCTACATCAACTCTCCTTGAGGTCCATGTAAAAGATTGAATGCTAACTGCATAATCCAACAGATCATTTAGTATCTGTATTAAGAGTTCCAGGCTAGAGGGTTTATACATTACCCAATAAAAACATAGCTTCCTACCCTTAATATAATGTGCTACTTAGATTGAAATGATTTACAACAGCAAGGGACATTCACAACTAGGAGCTATCCTCAAGGATGGCAAGTTGAGTTTAAGCATACATGTTCTTTACGAAGAAATGTCTTCTTTGTGGATGGTGCTTTCAATACAATCCTATAAATGCCTTTTGACTTTACGTATGTATGTTTTTCAAAAATGTACGTTTCGAATAGTATGACATCTCTAACTCTGTAGGCAGTACTTACTTTGCTTGCCAGAAACATGATGTAGATTTTCACACTAAACCCCAAGTGATTTCTGATAGGGTTGATCCCGTTTTTTGATTTCTGCTTAGCTTTTTTTTATATTGGCAGGTTCATTAGACAACGGCATTCAAATATGCCAGACATCCGATTCAAATATAATATTCTTAATTCTTCTCTGAGCATCTTTCTTATCCCAAGATAATGGCTGGTACAGATTATTTGTGCATTTATTGGGCTGATTGTTCTTGGTTTTATTGTTAAGGCATTTCTTTCTTTTTTTACACTTCTGCAAGGCACCATAAATAGGAGGTCTTTTAGAAAATAATTTTTTTTTTATATGTCATAAGCATAGTTTACACTAGCAGCATTGTTTTAGTATCGTATAAAAGTGCAGTCTTTGTGTTTTCTCCTGGATCATTATCACTGCTACTTAAAGGGGTTGTAAAGGAAACATTTTTTCCCCTAAATAGCTTCCTTTACCTTAGTTCAGTCCTCCTTCACTTACCTCATCCTTCGATTTTGCTTTTAAATGTCCTTATTTCTTATGAGAAATCCTCACTTCCTGTTCTTCTGTCTGTAACTCAACACCGCAATGCAAGGCTTTCTTCCTGGCCTCTTGAGTGGGGAGGGGCCAAGCTGGCAAGTCAGGATGCTCTCTACTTTGCAGATAGAGAAAGGGGCTGTGAGTTAGTGGGCGTCCTGACACTCCTGCTCCCCCCGCCCCCCTCAAGAGGCTTTCTCCACACCAGGAGGAAAGCCTCGCATTAGGGTGTTGAGTTACAGACAGAAGAACAGGAAGTGAGGATTTCTCAGAAGAAATAAGGACATTTAAAAGCAAAATCGAAGGATGAGGTAAGTGAAGGAGGACTGCACTAAGGTAAGGGAAGCTATTTAGGGAACAAAATGTTCCCTTTACAACCCCTTTAAGTCTTTGGCATTGTCTGAATTACAATTTTCAGTGCCAGACACATGAAATGTGAAATCACCCTAATCCTAATGTCTACTGCATGAACTCATTGTCACATTTTCCACCTGATCAAGTGACAGTTACGAAAGTGTGTCCATGTCAAATTCTGTGCCCTTTGTATTTGGTGAAACCAGATGATTAATACTGGTGCTTGTCCACTTTTTTATTGGTGCATTCAAATATGGGCCTGCAACCGTTCTCTGTTATGTCATGGTAACTGTGGTGGAATAATTTTATTCATGTTAACCACATTTTTAATGTGTTCATGTCGTGTCGGAGCAAGGTGCACAGAAGCAGTGTGCATGAATTGCGTCTCCTCCCCTTTATTTTTTATCTTGGTCTCAATCAACTAGAAGACTTTCAAATTTAAGAAATGCTATGTACAGTACATATAAAAACATTATGATTTTAGGATTCCTATTCGTTGTCAATACGTGTCTTTCCTATTTAAATATCTGTCACGACACATCATGAAACGTCATGAAACAGTAATGCTGCTCAAATGGAATGTGGCACTCCAAAAACATGCCTCTTTTTTGTAATCTTATGTTTTGTTGCTAAAAAAATAAAATCTGCTCTTAGCAATGTTTGTGAATATTGAGGAGAATGCATCCAATTTCACACATTTATGATTTGCACTTGTGTGAATCTTCAGTAAGTATATTGAGCCCCTACATCCAATCACTGGCTAAATCTTGCTATCTTAACCGTCATATCATATCTAAAATGCACACCTTCCTAACAAACAACACCACAAAACAACAAATTAATTCCCTGGTTATCCTGATCCCCAGTTAAAACTCCCTTTTTACAAGCCTTCCTCCCCCTTCAGTCTATCATGAATGCTGTTAGAATCACCCACCTTGCCACCCCCTCTGTGTCATTCCCTCCATTGGCTTCCACTAACCTGATGTATTAAATTTAAACTATTACCTACAATGTACAAAGTCATCCACACCTTTGGCCCCAGAAACATCACCAGCCTCATCTGGAAATATCACCCACATTTTTCATTCTGCTCCTCCCAAGACATCCTGATCTCTACTCTCTCATCGCCTCCTACAATGCTTACCTTAAGGACTTCTCCAAAGCCTCTCTAATCCTCTGGAACTCTCTACCCAAATCTGTCTGGTTATCTCTTACTCTGTCTGTAGGCAGGTTGCCTACAGGTATGCACGTTTTAGGTAAGTGCTAGTCTAGGCTGGGGATGAGGGAGTTAATGTGTTTGCTGTGGTTCCCAGGCTTTTTGGATCCATTTTCCCCACTGTTGGTATACATTTTGGGGAAGACTGGGTTTAGGGCTTTTTGTCCAGCCACAATAGCAGGACATGCTGTGACTTCTGTGAAGGAGGACTGCTGTGCCTTGCAGTCCGTTGGAGGCACCAGGTATCCGGAGATCAGCCAACACTTTGAGAACGCTAGCAATGGACTGATATCTTGTAGAGGTATGCTTGAGCAGCCAGCTAGGGATGGACTGCCAGCTCATGGACTGTAATGCTGAAAGACTTTTAAAAAAAGTTACATCAACTATTCTGAGCCTGGTCTGAAGTTGTTTAAAGGGGTGCATGTTGGTTCTGGCACATCAAAAGAACTTGGGTCAGTAAAGCACATATGGGGTATGAAGTAAGGCCATTATCAGAGGTCTAGTCAGCAAGTCAAGCTAAGAGAGTAATGCAGCTTTAGGCAGTAACCAAGGTCAAGAGTAATATACTTTGCCGCCAGTCATAAGGTATGGTACCTGATATAGGTGACGGGTCTTCCAGTAGTGAGGTGGTTGATGTTCTGGCTCCCTCCCAAGTGGTCAGTTTCCAGTAACAACCATAATCAAACCCACATTATGGACATCAACACTCCAGTAACAAGATATGGGAAGGAAGAAGTTAACAAGTGCTCGCATGAGGTCTGCGCTAGGTGCACGGCGGGACCCTATTATGTCACTGGGAATGAGGTAACAGAGGTAAGCTGGAGTGGTGGAGAGGGCAGGGCCTCAGCAGTGTCCCTCCTGAATGCAACAGTGTGTAGTGACACAGTACAGCACTTTTCAGAGGAATTCTGTACTTTCGATACTGCACACAGTGTTATGGCTCATCAAGTTGGAAAACTGCCTTCAAGCGGAGTTCCATCCAAAAGTGAAATTTCCACTTTAAGCACTCCTCACCCCCCGACATGCCACATTTGGCATATATTTTTTTGGGGGGAGTAGATACCTTGTTTTTAGAGGTACTTCCTGTCCCACTTCCTCTTCTTGGCTGCCTAGGCGACTCCTCCTCTTGGCCTAGACAGCCCCTCCCCACCAGTGGTCTTCTAGGACAAGAATAGCAGAGCGCGACTCACACATGCGCAGTGCACGCCCGGCTGCGAAGCCGTAAGCTGTCACGGCTGGGTGCCCACATTTGCTATGACGGCGCCGAGGAGAGGAGGGGTAAAGGAGCGAGGCTCTGGGCAGCAACATAGCTGGACTGTGGGACAGGTAAAAGTCAGCAGAACTGCTTTTTGTAGCTGCTGAATTTAATAAACTAAAAAACAGGTGGAACTCCACTTTAATGTCAGACTTCCACATAATCTCAGTCCCTGCCTAGTCCTGGGCATTGATAAGTGTGTGCGCAGCGAAAGGTAACCCCACATACAGGGTGAGTGGTCCCACATGTTTACCTTTAGGCAATGCTTGAAAATCTATTCAGTTCTTCCTATCTTCTAAATTATAACTTTCTCCTAATCCTTCTGCATTATTCGGTATTTTAACTGTATTGTTTCCCTTTACATTGGAAAACATTGGAAAACACTGTGCAAAATGTTGGTGCTATATAAATCCAGTATAATTATTGTCCTGGACTCGCTTCCCGTAGCTATCTAGGCAGATGACCTTTCTCTGCCGACACAATAATAGACTGCTGTTTCTTATCTTGTGTCTTTATTGGCACGTTGCAGATTTGAATATACATGTGGATGACACACGTGATATGCGGTAAAACTAGAAATAATAAGAATGTTATAACATTACCATACGATAACAATAACATCATACAAACATTATCAGAGATGGCTAGCTATCTCCCTAAGCTTGTGGAAGAAGAGGAAAGAGATTGCTTACCTCCGATGCCATGGGTGGGGATTGCATGCAGGCCTTGCTGCCTTGATCTTAAACATGGAGATACTGAGACCTTCACTTCCTGGCTAAAGAGGAAATGATGACTTTGATGTCACAGCCTATCAGAGTTAACTAATAAAATTCACTACATTCTATCAACTATATTCATGTTTGGCCAGTAGATGGCGCAAGCATAACAGCTAACCTGAGACAACATACCCCTGGCTTACTAATGCAATAATACATTGTACACACAGTGAATTGTCCTTTTTGAGCCTGAAAGGTATCCTGGAGGCACAACACTCCCCGCCTGGCGTTAACCAATGCCACTACTGGCGTCATTAGACACAAGTAAAATCAAGTCCGATATGGGTCTGAAAAATGACTTTACTTCACCCTGTTTGGAAGTCTTAACTTCGACCTTTCTGACATGTCCATCTTTGCTTGGAAATGTCTGTGTGATAAGTCCCAAAGGCCAGTCATTCCTGTGTGCTTGACAGTCTTTAATGAGCACCACATCTCCTGACTTCAGGTCTGGTTTGTTAACTTGCCACTTATTCCTGGGTTGTAGGGTTTGGATGTAATATCTCCTCCATCTGTCCCAGAAGGTGTTGGCTAGACATTGCACCTGTCTCCATTGACGTCTGAAAAGGTCTTTATCTGTAAACTCTCCACTTGGAGCACTGACCGTATTGGTTTTCTGAGTGAGTAGAGTTGCAGGTGTCAGCAGCATGGGTTCCTCTGGATCGTTGGTAAGTGGTACCAGAGGTCTAGCATTTATGATGGCTGAGACTTCGGCCATAAAGGTGGACAGGCATTCATGCGTGAGTCTAGCATTTCCCATTTGAAGGAAAATAGAATCCAAGATCTTGCGGGCTACACCTATCATTCTTTCCCACACACCACCCATATGAGAAGAGTGAGGAGGGTTAAATGTCCAAGTACATCCCTGTTGGTTGAGATACCTTTCTACGTTGTTGTTGTCTAGATTGGAAAGGATTTGAAGTTCCTTGACCGCGTCTATCAAGCTGAAAGTCTCTGATTCAGAAGTGCTCTGTTCTGAATTGTCCAGGAATGCAGGGCCTGTAAACCATGTTGTGTCCTTAAGACAGTTGGCTGGGACAGCTCTGGTCGCTAGGTCTGCGGGATTGTGTTTAGTTGGAACGAAGTGCCACTGTTTTGGGTGTGTGGATCTCCTAATCCTCAACACTCGATTACTGACGTAGACGTAGAAGCGTCTGGTTTCGTTGTAGATGTACCCCAGGACTACTTTACTGTCAGTGTAGAACTCAGTGTCTTTGATTTCTAGGTTCATTTCTCTAGTGATAGTGTTGGCTAACTCCACGGCTAACACTGCAGCACAAAGTTCTAGCCTAGGTATTGTGTGTTCTGGGAGTGGGGCAAGTTTTGCTTTTCCCATGACAAAACCTATATGGCACTGTCCTTTCTTGTCCCTGATCTTGAGGTAAGCTACAGCAGCGATTGCTTTGACAGAAGCATCACAGAAAACACAAAGTCTTTGGTCTTGGACTTCTGTAGACGGTACAGGAGCATATGGTCGAGGGACCTTTAAGTTAGACAAGGTTGTCAAGGAATTTTTCCACTCTGTCCACTGACCTCTTTTCTCGGGGGGGAGTGGATCATCCCAGTTGACTGTCTCTTGAGTGAGATCTCTGAGAAGTGCTTTACCCTCAATGGTGACTGGAGCTACAAACCCAAGAGGGTCATACAGACAGTTTATGGTTGACAGAACGCCTCTGCGTGTAAAGGGCTTTTCTTCCCGACTAACCTGGAAGGTGAAGGTGTCTGACCTTAAGTCCCAGAGTAGTCCAAGGCTATGTTGCGTTGGCAGAGAGTCAGAACCTAAGTCTAAGTCTCTGAACTCACCAGAGTGGTCTTGAGAGGGGAAGGCCTTCATCAGTTCTACGCTGTTAGAGGCGATCTTGTGGAGCTTCAAGTTAGAACAGGCTAGCATCTCCTGCGCCCTCTTGAGGAGACTGATAGCTGCTTCCGCGGTGGGTAGGGATTTTAAGCAGTCATCTACATAAAAGTCCTTTTCTACCAAGTGTTTCACATCAGGCCCGTAGATGGATTCACCTTCACGAGCTGAGCGTCTAAGCCCGTAAATGGCAACTGCGGGGGAAGGGCTGTTCCCAAATATGTGGACCTTCATGCGATACTCTACGATTTCTTTAGAAAGGTTGTTATCTTTAAACCAGAAAAATCTCAAAAAGTTCCCGTGTTCCTTTTTAACGAGAAAACAGTGGAACATCTGCTGGATGTCCGCCATGAATGCAACAGAGTCTTTGCGGAAACGGAGGAGCACCCCAATGAGTCTGTTGTTCAGATCCGGTCCTGAGAGGAGAACGTCATTTAGTGACACGCCTTCTTCTCTAGAGCTAGAGTCAAACACCACTCTAATCTGCCCTGGTTTCTTGGGGTGGTAAACTCCAAATATAGGTAAGTACCAGCACTCTTCGTTGTCTTTAAGGGCAGGAGCTAACTCTGCGTGATTATTCTCAAATATCTTACCCATGAAGGTAAAGAAGTGATCTCTCATGTCTGGTTTTCTCTGGAAATTACGTTTAAGCGAGGCAAAGCGTTTAAGGACTTGTTCCTTGTTGTTAGGTAGACGCTGTCTATGGGGTCTAAATGGGAGAGGGGCGACCCAATTGTTTGTCTCCTCCTTGGCTGTATCTTTTTCCATTATTTGCAAGAAAAGTCTATCTTCAAAGGACATTGCTACCTGCTGATTTTCCTTTGTTCTATGAAAGACTGTACATCCTAGGTGGTCTGGGTCACTGTCACAAGCGTGGTCCTCGGTGTCTGGGTCTACAGAGGAGCAGGGCATGTGAGTACTACCTGGAAGTTCCTTTGTGATGAAGCTGTTGTGACATGGTTGCAAGGAGGAAGGGCGTCCTTTGTCAAGTACGTTGGTGAACATGCTACTGACCGTGGCGGGTCTGTGCACAGACTTTAGGCAGACGTCCCCTACGATGACCCACCCCAGGTCAAGTCTTTGGGCAAAGGGAGCATTGCGGAGACCATTAATCTGTTCCCTTACTTTATGAACCTGCAAAATGTCTCTTCCCAGGAGCAGCATTAACTGAGCCTGCTCGTCATATTCTGGTAGAAGATGGGCTATGCGTTTTAGATGAGGCTGGTGAATTGCTGCGTCAGGTGTAGGGATTTCTGACCGGTTATCTGGGATCTGGTTGCACTCTATTATGGTGGGTAAAGGTAGACGAGTCCGACCATCTATGGACTCTACACAAAAGGCGGTAGCTCTCCTCCCCGCCGTCTCAACAGTACCCGCACAAGTCTTTAGAGAGTAAGGGGAGCTTGGACCCCTAACATCGAAGGTGTCAAAGAATGCGGATCTAGCCATAGAGTGGTTGCTTTGGTCATCTAAGAGTGCATACATCTTGACAGCTTTGTTTCTTTGACCCATTGGATAAGCTCTAATAAGACAGATCTTTGAACAAGACCTACCGCCTGCAGGATCTTTGCATACTTCAGTACACTGTGTGGTAACCATTGGAGAGTCTGTACCAGTGTTCTCTTGCTCCCCGCCATGCTCGTTGGTATCGCTAGCTCGCTGGGCGATCCAAGGAGCAGGGCCTGGATGTAGTGCTGAGTTGTGGTCTGATTTGTCACACTCTGTGCATGATACACTAACCTTACAGTCCTTGGCAAAGTGTGATATGGATGAGCAGCACTTGAAGCATATGCGGTTCTCTCTTAGGAAAGCTTTGCGATCTTCCAGAGACTTCTCCCTGAAGGTCCTGCATTTTAGTAGAGGGTGCGGTTTCCTGTGTAGAGGGCATTGCTTGCTAGGGTCTCCGACTTTGTCCTCTAGGCAAGCGATGTTGAAAGATCTATAGGAGAAATCTGTAGAGGAAACACGAGACTTGTTCACTGTCACTGGCATCCTATGCTGTTTGAAGCTAGGGGGCGTGGCTGATGGCAGTATAAAGTCGAAGCTGGGATCATTCAGGAACTTGGCTTGCTTTGTAACAAAGTCTACAAAAACGTTGAATGGTGGAAATGGTACCTGGAACCTTTCCTTGTGTTTAGAACCATATGTGACCCACCTTTGTTGTAGGTCATAAGGAAGCTTCAGAATCAAAGGTTTAATCCCTCTGGCTGCATCCAGGGAGGCGAGACCCGGCAAGTCTCCCTCTTCTTTAGCAAGAAGTAGTTCTTCTAGCAAGTCGGTTAATTCTCGTAGTTTGTGATAACCTTTGCTAGGTATTCTGGGAAAGTCCTCAATCCTTTTAAAAAGTGCATGCTCCATAGCCTCTGTTGAACCATAGCACTCTTCTAATCTGCTCCAAATCTTTTTGAGACCAATCTCTGGTTGTTTTATGTTAATGTTCCTGATTCTACTGGCGTGTTCGGCAGAGTCTTTCCCAAGCCATTGGACTAGGTAGTTTATTTCATTGTCAGGAGACATGTTTAGACCTTTTATGGTGTTTTGAAAGGACGACCGCCAGGCTCTGTAATTTTCTGGCCGATCGTTGAACTTTACAAGTCCCTTTATGATTAGATCGCGACTTGCGAAGAACTTGGCAAAGTCTGTTATAACTTGGTTGGTGTCAGAGCATGTTGGCGATGTACTACTGTAGTGGAAGTGTGGTGTGCAACCATACCTGTCAGAAGCTTCTGCTTGGGGCCTTCTTGTCTCGTACCGTTGTGTAGTAGAGGGGTTGTCCTGATGTTGATTTGGAGGTTGAGGGTCATAGCGTGCAGAGACATAGGCTTGATCTGTAGCGTGCTGACCAGGGTTCTTCTGCTTGCAGCTCTGAGGAGTTTGGTTGCTCTCATGCTCTGTTACCTGCTGTGTTCGGTTTGTTTCTTCTAGGACACCGTCTATTCCCTGTAGAGGAGAGGTATCGTAGGTTGATTTGAAGTGTTGGTGCAAGTACTCTGACGTGTATTGCGTGGGATTCGGCTCTCCTTGTTCTGAGCCAAGCACATTGTTGCGTTCACCACTGAGGCTCATGGCTGCTTCCAGGACTTCTGCTTCAGCTATGTCGGTTGCGGCTTCCCTTTCTGCGGTGAGCTTCTCCAGAGTGACATCTAGGAGGGCTTCCTCGGCCTCTAACTTTGCCTGTTGCTGCACTTTCTCTGTCTTCAGCCTCACTTTCTCCTTTTTAATCTGCATTTCTTGCTCAGCGAAGGCTGCTCGGGTCTTTGCTGCTTCGGCTTTCCCTCGGGCAATGGCGGCTGCGACGCTGGCTGTCATCGACTTGCCGGAACTGTAAACTCGTGATCGCGTTTTGAGCGAGGATGAGCTACTGCGTGACATGGCCGTTTGACTGAGTAGCGGCCTGTGGGAGCAGTAAGCATATAAGGCTGCAGTCTCTGTATGCTGCTTGGCTGTATGGAAGTGGCTGTATAGTCGGTTGCAGACTGTAGCTCTTCCGTGCGGCTAAACCTCTTCCCCTCTGCACTATCCGTAGTGTTACTGGACGGAGTTTAACTGTCCTGGACTCGCTTCCCGTACTCCCGGAGTCTATGGGTAGCTATCTAGGCAGATGACCTTTCTCTGCGCACACAATAATAGACTGCTGTTTCTTATCTTGTGTCTTTATTGGCACGTTGCAGATTTGAATATACATGTGGATGACACACGTGATATGCAGTAAAACTAGAAATAATAAGAATGGTATAACATTACCATACGATAACAATAACATCATACAAACATTATCAGAGATGGCTAGCTATCTCCCTAAGCTTGTGGAAGAAGAGGAAAGAGATTGCTTACCTCCGATGCCATGGGTGGGGACAGATTGCATGCAGGCCTTGCTGCCTTGATCTTAAACATGGAGATACTGAGACCTTCACTTCCTGGCTAAAGAGGAAATGATGACTTTGATGTCACAGCCTATCAGAGTTAACTAATAAAATTCACTACATTCTATCAACTATATTCATGTTTGGCCAGTAGATGGCGCAAGCATAACAGCTAACCTGAGACAGCATACCTCTGGCTTACTAATGCAATAATACATTGTACACACAGTGAATTGTCCTTTTTGAGCCTGAAAGGTATCCTGGAGGCACAACAATTATTAAAACAATAATAAATATGATAGTATGCGATGGAACTTGAAATGTAAGGTGCAGAAGGCTGAGGGGTGAGTGAATTGGAGTGTAAGGTGTGGAGGCCTGGGTGTAGTAAAGTGTAAGGTGTGGAGGGCTACGTGTAGTGCGGTGCACAGTATAGAGGTCTGTGTGTAGTGGAGTTTATGTTGCATAGGGCTGGGTATTGCAGAGTTTGAAGGGATTAGTGTAGTGGAGTTTGGGTTGTGGAGGGCTGTGTGTGGTGGAGTGTATATTACAATGGGCTAAGTGTAGTAAAGTGCATAATATCAAGTGCTGAGTGTAGTGTATGTTGCATATGATTGAGTCAGGGACATTGATAAGAGGGGTAAGAGGGGTTTGAACCCGCCAAAGTTTTGCTCCTGTCCATAATTGTCAATGGATGGGACCATGCTTGGAGAGGAGGGCTCGCTTGGTTCAGGCAGGGAGGTAGGTTCGCTTGGCTCTGCGGCGGAGGTGGGCCGTCTCGACCCGGGCATGGGGCGGGCCCACTCGGGCAGTGGAATGGGCCGGCTCAGCTCAGACGGAGGTTGTGTCAACTCAGCTCAGGGCAAATAAAGGGGGGCTGGCTCGGACAGGAAGGGGGCTGTGTTTGTTCCAGAAAAAAAATGCGTCCTACTCCTTTTCATTTTCTCCTCATTGCAGTTGAAAATTAACATCGAATTGACTCCACTAATGGTTAGAAAATTGAGTGTAATACAGTAGTAGAGTGTACAGTGTGGAAGGCTGAGTATAGAGGAGTGTACAGTGTGCAGGGCTAAGTGTAGTGGAGTGTACAGTGTGGAGGGCTGAGTGTAGAGGAGTGTACAGTGTGGGGGGCTGAGTGTAGTGGAGTGTACAGTGTGGAGGGCTGAGTGTAGAGGAGTGTACAGTGTGCAGGGCTAAGTGTAGTGTAGTGTAAAGTTTAGAGGGCTGAGTGTAGAGGAATGTACAGTGTGCAGAGCTGAGTGTAGTGGAGTGTACAGTGTGCAGGGCTGAGTGTAGTGGAGTGTGGAGGCCTGAGTGTAGTGGAGTGTACAGTGTGGAGGGCTGAGGGTAGTGGAGTGTACAGTGTGGAGGGCTGAGGGTAGTGGAGTGTACAGTGTGGAGGGCTGAGTCAAGTGGTGTGTAAAGTATGAAAGATCCAAATAGGTAGACTATGGTATATTTTTTGGTGATTTTTGTTCTTGCTCTTGGGATACTGTGGTTGAGATTCTGGGTATGTGCAGTTGCTGAGCCATTATGAGAGGTTGATTCTCTTTCTTTTCCAAAAAATTTGTTTCCATTATGAAGAATTATGAAGAATGCAACAGGATGCAATGGAACACATATTGGTGAACAGGTACATCCCACACTTCCAGGAAAACAGTAAGCCTGGTTGGGAGATGATCTGTTGGAGGCTCTACTGATTACAAAATATTCATTTTAGGTGGTCTGACCTCTTTATTTTTCTCTCATGTATTATTGCAATTACCTGTCAGCTTGCTCACACTTGACAAACTGCTTTATGGCACAGTCAATAAGTTCCTGTGAAACCTGCAAACCAGAGCCCAAAGTCTCCATATTGTGAGAAAATTAATGCAGTTACAACTGTCTGAGTCATTAGTAAGTTATGATTCCTCTTAGTGAAGATACCTCCTACAAAGAAGCTTTTTGTCAAACATAAACTGGAATCTAAGGCTATAATTAGCAGAGGCACAATGGTAAACGAGTCTCGCTTTGATATGGTGAGATTCACTAGCCTCAGCAGGCACACCCAGCGGGTTTCTAGCATGCCAACAGATCACAAAGTGTTAGCAGCCTGCTAAGAATGCATTAACACTTCGCAATTTAATACTGAATATGTGTGACTATATACAGCTTCTGCTAGTCTATCCATACCTCCCTCCAACTCAGTCTTACTCTTTACACTCTCTATGTTGTCCTCTAATTTTCTCCCTTCACCTCTTGCACACACTAAAAGGCTAAATAATAATACAAAAAAAAAGAATGATGCTGCTGCACCATCTACTCTCAACACATGTTCTGCTATCGATCATCGCTCTAAGGACTAAGCTAAAAAAGGCAAATTTAACTCCCTGGTACTGAGGAATTTAACCGCTTGCTCATCGCAATAGTTGAAGCTACATGGGAAATGACAAAGATTTCTAAATAAATGGAACAAATGGTTCCCTATACAAGTGGCATGTAGAAGCACCTTGTGGCAATCAATTGCATGTGATTAGAGCATTGTGCAGCTATGTAAAATTGCTGCTACATGCTACTAGTGTGGGCTACTCCGGAGGAAGCTATAATATCAAGGCAACTGGCACTGCTAGAAAAAGGTTATCTATGGCAGTCTCATATTTCTTTTATGGCCTGTTTACCTTAATTTACCTATTAAAAAATTATTTTTAGATATTCCAGGATTGCCCCCATTTGTGGCCACATGTAGGCCACATGATTACTATTCTGTTGTTCTGCCCTGAGAGCAGTTATTTTTCTCTGGCTATGCATGGCCTATGCTATACTGTGAAAGAACTCAACATGGTGTCAGAAGTAGTAATCAACAAAAGTTCAATGGAGCATGTTGGAGCTTAATTTGCACCAGGGAACCAATGAAGTGGCCCAAATCCCAACTTTGGTCACAACAAAGAACACAGACCCCTTTCCCCATATACAGTATATTATGTCTTGCACAAAATATGTGAAAAAAGAAATAACAATCGAGATAAATAAATAGTGAAAAATATCATACATCCAAAATAAATTACTTTTTCACATATTTTGTGCAAGATAACACTATGCTCTTTCGTTATTTGGCTTCATAGGATCCTGCCAGGTGGTTTCCTTTTTGGTGGGGATGCAGCACATTCTGCTGTGGGCCAAGTCACGTGTTACCAGTTCAGTAATACTGTTGTGTGAATCAAATACTCAGATGACACAGCTAATAATGCACTTCACACTAGCGGAGTGGATTTTGCATTATTCACTCATCTTCACACAGAAGTCCCAGATAAGTGAACATAAACAAATCTATAGTTCTTTACCATTAGAGCAGTAAATATGTGGGCATCAGTGAAATTTCTTTGCTTGCTTTGCCCTTGCTGTTTAACAGGGTTGAAGCACTGTAATGTACATCCAGTATCTGAGACGTGTTACTTCCATCCTATTGAATTATTAAAGTTCTTCCTCTATAAATTCCAACCTTACTTCAAATATAGTGTACTTTGACAAGCTTCTGAGACCTTTGCTTGCAGCATATACTTGTGTATATTGCTAATAGCTTTCTTTTAAGTAAGTAGCTTACAGTTTATGTTCCTGCAGTTTGAATGACAGTTTAAAAATCAACAGCATATTAAAACTGTGATGGAACGGGTCAAATGTATTATTACTTTTTACATTTATAAGATTTAAACTAGTTGTATATCTGTTTTCTCACAAAACATATATACTGTATATATATATATATATATATATATATATATATATATATATATTATATATATATATATATATAGCACCCTGGTGTTTAGGCAGGGTTGCTAAGTAAATTTAGGGTTTGCCAGGCAGTAGTTGTCCTTGTTAATTGTTAGTAAATCCACTGATTCCTCTCTAGTTCTGGACTTGCTGCACCTTCTGTCTTCTGTCGCTAGGTGGCGTTATGCTGGTGACATTAGATAGACAAGGGCTTAGGTCAGATTATGAATGGATGGGGTGTCTCAGTCAATTGGCGGGGGTTTCTTTAGTCCCTTGGCATGCTGCAAGATGCCTACTTATTTGGAGGGAGTCAGGTGATCAGGGGTTTTGTGCCACCTGGACGGCTGTCTGGGTGGATGTGTGTTATGCTGCTAGGCCGGAAGCCTGAGGCCTATCCCAGAGACATCTGACTGCTAGGCTGTCTGAGGGCCTATCCAGAAGCAGGATAAGAAGTGCAGGGTTGAGACTGCTGGATTGGAGTCAAACAAGTGAGTAACAGTTCAGCTGCACGGGGAACCAGTTTTGGTCGGAGGTAGAGACGGGGAAGCTGTCGCCACTAAGGGACCATCCACCTTGTTACTAGAGACCATTGTGAGTAAGCTGGAGCCAGTACCAGAGCAGTCTTCTCACCAGCCGGGGAAGGTGAAGAAGTGGGAAAACTTCAGCAAGTGCCAATCCAGGGACCCAGCGGGACAGCAAAGGTGACACTTGAGTAGCCTCAGGGAGTGACAGGCCAGGGACCTAGCGGGTCATCAGGGGTGATGCTTGAGGCGTATCTGTGAGTACCAAGCCAGGGACCCATCAGGGAAGCGGAGGTGAAGCTTGAGGAAGATACTGCATAATGGAAGTTGAGTCGCTATATATAGAGAGTGCAACAACAAAGGCTTGAGACCCCCTGGGAAGGGGCATCTTTTCCGGGAGCTGTGGTTGCGTGAACCATGTGCATGGCCCATGCAAAACGACATCCAAGGATGCAGGAATACCGATGGGACAGTTTCCAGGGCGTGACTGTGAATGTTCCTGGGATTGTCATGAGGGACACACACATATAATATGTGTGTGTTGACATGTATAACAAAATCCTGTCAATTTGAGGACAGGAAAGATGAGTGTGACCAAGGTAGAGTTGGTAAATCCCAAACCAGGAGGATTGGGGAGTGAGGTAATGTGATAATAATTAGTGAAAAGAAAACCACCAACACAAACAATGTGAGTAAGAAACCTTAGGGACCAATGGTATACCTGGAACCTGGGAAGTCCTGATGAAAAATGGTGAAAGTGGTCTGGAAACGCCAGCAGGACAAATCTGCCACCCCAGATGGAGCCTATAAGGGTGCGCATGGCTCACCCCCCAACACACCACGCTGAACATGCATGGGAAGGGGGAGGTGCAAACCCCTGAGCGACCACGTCGCACGGCACTTGGCGCCAAACCCCATCACACGTTCTAAGGATGGAAAGCACTGTCGGAGCACATTGAGTGTGTGGAACGTGACATTGATGCACAGCACAGAGGCAACTCCCGTCCCAAAGGGGGAGGGGGAGACCCCACAGAGTGCATCGCAGCCCCTGGAAAGATGTGAGTCAAACGGCTCATGGAACCAGACATAGCAGCACTAACAAAACAGCGTGTGAGACAACCATAGATCTAGATAATAAAAAAATATTATTATAAAGAACAACCATCCCAATGGGTGTCTGATCCCATTGTTACAAACACAAAGTTAAATATGTATGTGTACCAACAACAAACTATAGGTTAATATAATTGAGAGACTGTAACTATTCTGTTTTACCAATAGTTAAGTACGATTACCGTTAGTGAATGTTACAAGGATTGTTGCCATAGGAGACAGAGGCCCTACCTATACAGACGTGGTATCCGGCTGGAGGCCTTCCACTGTATAGCTGTCTACCAATAGAAGTCTCAGAGTCTGCCAATTATCATTGCTTCTACTTAAGGGTGTCCTGGCCCTTACCCTCTCTTCCACAGTTCTTGTTCAAGAGAAAGTAAATCTATTTGCATCTAAAAAGTGTTTGGCGCCCTTCACTTCAGCTTGTATTATACCCACCATGCCTTGTAACCCACTCTACCAAGAAGGATGTCAGCTCTCCCTGACTCAGGAGGTCACCATTAGGCCTCTAGTGGTCCAGTAGGCGTTGCTACATCTATCTATCTATCTATCTATCTATCTATCTATCTATCTATCTATCTATCTATCTATCTATCTATCTATCTATCTATCTATCTATCTATATGTAGCGCCTGTGTACTTTCAGTACAGGTGCTATTCCTAAATTTAAGGGGGATGAGAGAGTTATTTGGCTCTCATCCAGTTATGGGTCTAAATTTGGTCTCTGTTTCTGCTGGACTTTGCTGTGGGCTGTCCTGTTGTTCTCGGGGTGCTGTACCACCCCGAGGCGATAGGTGGTGCAGGTGAGGTTCGGGTTGGGGTGTCTCTTGCCAGCAGCCAATCGGGAGGGAGTTCTCCCTCGTGGAGCATGCTGGGGGAGAGTACTTCTGGAACAGACGCGTTTAGGCGGGGTCTTCTGTTCCTGGTGCGGCGCCCACCCATAGGGTGACCTTACATCACCGCGCCCTGAGCATTATGGCCTACCCGGCCGAGGTGTGTGTGCTAGGCGGAGATCCTGGCTCCGGGACCATGTTGGCCCGGAGCAACTGAAGTTGTGGCGGGAACCCAGTGATTGATTGGGGTCCCAACTTGAAGATCCCAAGCGAGTTTAGCTGTTCGGTGGGGACCCGGTTGAGGAGCACAAATGAGAGGCTGGTGATCCAACAGCACTGGAGCGAACCATCGGGGATCGAGGTGACCGGACACTGAGAGGTTGGATGTTAGCAACCTGTCAGTCGGTGACCAACTGAGAACTACCTAAGGTCTGATTCAGGCACTAAATTCATTAAAACGGAGTTCCACCCAAAATTGGAACTTCCGCTCAACCCACTCCCCTTCCCCTTACATGCCACATTTGACATGTAATTTTTTTGGGGGGGGAGTGGGGGCTTCAGGAGGAGTGGGACTTCCTGTCCCACTTCCTGCTTCCGCCAAGGGGCTGGTTAGGCGATTAAGCTTAATCGCTTACAGCAGCCCCTCCCTGTAGGCGATCGCATGGGACACATGACAGGTCCCATGCGATCGCCTGTCCAATCAGCGGCGGGCCGCGCCACTTGCGCATGCGCAGTTCCTTCGGCTTCACGGCCGGGTGCCCACAGTTGCAATGAGGATGCCGGCCGGGGAGGGGGGGGAGAGGAGCGGAGCCCCGGTCGGCGCGTCGCTGGAACGCTGGAGCAGATAAGTGATTGTTTATTAAAAGCCAGCAGCTACACTTTTTGTAGCTGCTGACTTTTAATAAACAAAAATATTGTCTGGAACACCCCTTTAAGGAAGATTTACCTTATGACCTACATTCTAGGGAAGGGTCTTTGGCAGAGGCCTGTTTTCCACAAGGTTCCGAGTGATACCCTGGCTGTCAGGTCGGTGTGAGAGGCCTGTCCAGGTACACGTATATGCAAATGAGCATGATACGGCGATTCCCGCGTCGCCGTAGTTTATGTCGTTTCCGTAAGCATAAGGTTACCCCTGCTATATGAGGGGTAGCTTTAAGTCGGTCCGCCGTATGCCATGTTAAGTATGGACACGGGACAGCGTCGTGTTTTTCTGTAGTTTACGTCGTTTACGTAAAACGTTTGCGAATATGGCTTTGCGTAAGTGATGTTCACGTCGGCTTCATTGACGTTTTCCGACGTAAGTTGGAGCATGCGCACTGGGCTACTTTTACGGCTGGCGCATGCGCAGTTCGTTCGCCGCGGGGGCACGCTTAATTTAAATACAAGTCGCCCCCTTTGAATTACGCGGCCTTACACCGGGCCATTTACACTACGCCTCCACAAATTACGGAGCAAGTGCTTGGAGAATACGGCACTTGCTCCTGTAAGTTGCGGCGGCGTAGTGTAAATAGCTTACGCTACGCCAGAATCTACGAGAATCTGGCCCACAATCATTAGTATGGGGAGCTCCCCTTCAATCAATTTCTATACTGCAACTTCTGATGACATTAGAGAGAATTAAATGGATTACTAACCCCAAAAAAGGCAGATGAAAGGCTCCAACAACTGCTGCACATGCCAAGCAGCTCAAATGAGGCTGTGGCCCTATGCGGTGGGTGTTCTCGGGGCCCCTATCTAGAAGAAAGCGCTAGTCCTGTCACACATGTCTGGGCAGAGCACACACAGCCGGCAGTCCGAGAAGAGGAGATTAATCATTGATTCCCGGCCCTGGGACATGCAGCGTGGCGCCCCCGATTGATATGCACACTTGCTTATAGGAAGCACAAGCCCTGCCAGGGGCGGGACTTGATCCCCTCTTGCCCCTACCTGCGGACGCCCATGGCCCTGACCATACAAAACAAATAAAGAAAATATGTGTTGCCAGATGCAAAGGCTACTAAATAATGGAGAGGAAAGAACATCTTTAGAATGCACAACAGACTGATCGTTTTTCTCCCCTAGAGCATAAGCATGCACATTACATCACTTCCAGCCACTAGAGGAAGAAAGCCTATTCTGATTTCAACAAAGAGTCTTGGGACTTGTGGTTTAACAGTGAATATCTACTAAAGGAGTTAGGCCGCTTTTGGACCACAAATCCCAGTGTTCTGGAATCACAGGGGATCCTGAGAGAGTCTATAATTTTGATTGTTAATGGCAGACTCGCTCTCCTGGAACGGGGACATCTGAGAGGTCAGTCAGGAGCTGCTGTCCTGCTTGCAGCCTCAGATATACTGTAGCGATCCACAGGCCCGGACTGGCCATAGGGCATACCAGGCAAATGCCCGGTGGGCCGCGGCGGCCCACGGGCCGGCTGTGGCCCGCGAACGCCAGAGGGAGTGGCGCTCCGGTGCCCTCTATAGATGCACTGCCACCTTCTATCTATCTCTCTTCTTTCTTTCTATCTTTATCTATCTTCCTTCCTTTCTATCTATTTTTATCTATCTATCTAGATCTATCTACATATCTTCCTTCCTTCTCTTCTTTTTTTCTATATTTATCTATCTTCCTTCCTTACTATCTTCTATCTTTATCTATCTATCTATCTTCCTTCCTTTCTTTATCTACCATTCTTTCTGTATCTATCTCCCTTCCTTCCCTTCTTTCTTTCTATCTTTATCTTTCTTTCTTTATCTATCTTTCTTCCCTTCTTTCTTTCTATCTTTATATTTCTTTATCTATCTATCTATCTATCCATCTTCCCTTCTTGCTTTCTATCTTTATCTATTTATCTATCTTCCTTCCCTTCTTTCTTTCTATATTATTCATTCTTTTATCCATCTTCCTTCCTTTCTATCTATCTATATCTGTCTATCTATCTATCTTCCTTCCTTCCCTTCTTTCTTTCTATCGGTATCTATCTTTCTTTATCTATCTTCCTTTTATATATCTTCCTTCCTATCTATCTTCCTTCCTTCCCTTCTTTCTATATTTATCTATCTTTATTTCTTTATCGACCTTCCTTCCCTTCTTTCTTTCTATCTATCTATCTTTATCTATCTTCCCTTCTTGCTTTCTATCTTTATCTATCTTTCTTTCTCTATCTATCTACCTTCCCTTCTTTATTTCTATATTATTCATTATTTATCCATCTTCCTTCCTTTCTATCTATATCTATCTTTCTTCCTTCCCTTCTTTCTTCCTATCTTTATTTATCTTTCTTTCTTTATCTTCCTTCCGCCCCTTATTTCTTTCTTTCTATCTTTTATCTTTCTTTTTATCTGTATTTATCTTTTTTTCTTTATCTATCTATCTATCTATCTATCTATCTATCTATCTATCTATCTATCTATCCATCTTCCTTTCTTTCTATCTTAATATTTTAATCTATCTTTCTTTATCTCACCCCACATCCCGTCATTAACCCCCGCTGCCCCCCCCACCCCCCTGGGCTGCTCAGTCTAAAATGCCCAGGCCTATTTTTTGTCCCAGTCCGGGCCTGGCGATCCAGCCTCACATAAGCAGCAGTCTACAGATTGCTCTGCAGCAGCAGAGGTTGAGTGACAATGCGCATTCCCAGTGCAAGACACTCAGCTACACAGCTGTCCTTAGCAGGCATTTGTACCAATCGCCACCTGCCAACACTGCCACAGTCCGCCATGCACTTGCCACTCTAACCTACTGTGAGTACAAACCTGCTTCTTACACCTTCTTACACTGGAGTCCTATCTTTAATCAGGATTGTTAAGGGAGCAACGTGCCCAGCTTTTACTCCAGTTCTTTTCATACATGGACACTGCTAGCAGACATCTTTACCTTCCCCCATCTCCCCCAGATCTTGCTACCTTGCCCTCACTGTATGCAGATCTGACACAATCACCAGCACCTATACCTCAAGTATAAAAGGCCCTAAATAATTGCTGGCAGAATATGAAGCCTCAAACATGTTTCTATACAGATATCCATAGCCCACTCAGGAGTGCCTCTCCTCAACTCTGTAGATAACTACTACCTTCTTTCCGATACTGCACTTGTGGCTATGTGGAGCCTGACTGCATTGGTGGCAGGCCTCCCTTCTACGGTCAGTGCTGCACCTCTATAAAGCACAGCTATAATCCATACTGCTTCCCCTAGTGATCCATTATTATCTGTTTTAATATGACTATTTTTTATTACTTGTATTTAGTATTTTCTAACATCAACTAACTGTGTACTCTTAGGCCGCGTACACACGATAGGTTAACTTTTTTCATTGGTCAAAACCGATTGTGTGTAGGCCCCATAGGTTATTTAACCTTCGGTTAAAAAAAAGCCAACTTGCTTTAAAATGTAACCGATGGACACCTAATGATAGGTCAAAACCGAGCGTTAGTAGGCATGACCATCGGTTAAAAATCCAGGCATGCTCAGAATCAAGTCGACGCATGCTTGGAAGCATTGAACTTCATTTTTTTCAGCACGTCGTTGTGATTTACGTCACCGCGTTCTAACACGATCGTTTTTTTAACCAAATGTCATCAGACCATTAGTCAGCTTCATCGGTTAACCCATGAGAACGGTCCTAAAATCAGTGTTGTCAGTGACCAGAGAAAGCAGCAAAGTCACCCTATTTTTCATCTGACAGGGCTCAGGCCTTGCAATTGGCTACTATGCCTGACCACCCCCCCCCCCCCCCATACTCTGAAGTATTGGGCAGTAGCACTTGCTGCAATGGAGAAAGGAGCCACAAGGGAGTGTAGCTATAATACGGTGACAGTTTCTCTTTAAACGATAAGTATCACCAAAGCTATTTTGGCTATGCTTCTCCTATGGAGCACAGGAGTGCAATTCACTGTTGGCTGATGTCACTCAGCCAGTCCAGGCTTGGGAAAGATTCCAACTTTATAATCAGGATCTACACAGATGCTTGGCTAGGCAGCCAGCCACTTTTGCCCCTCCACATCCCAAGGCTCCAGTGAGCGCTGGAGGGGCAGAGCAGAGAGCTGTTGACTAACAACCACCAGCTCCCTGTAGGCTCAAGATACAGTACTGAGCGATTAGCTGTTTTTGATTGCTCAGTTCTCGGTCATAGAGGCGACTGTGGACAGCTGCAGCTGGGATTTTTTAAAGCCATGCTGCTCTTTTAAAGTGTATTTAAATCTTTACAATCATTTCTTATTTTATTTTATGTACTTTAAACCTACTCCAATAATCTGAATGATCTTTAAGTTTGTAAATATACTTTGTGAGGATCCCCACACGTTTACTTGAATTACCTTGAATTGTGTGATACAAATTTACTATGCCCTTGGAGTAGACACTGCTTTGTCACAGAGTTCAGAGTCTGCCTGAAGTTGGGAGGAGAAGTTTCAGAAGGTGGAGTCAGTACAGGAAACACTGCTTGCGGGTAGCAAGGTACCATGGGATATGTAATCCTTAGAAATGGAAAGCAAACCGATAAGGGGCAGCAAATCATGCAGAAAATCCATGAGGTTGTGGAAAAAAATATCCAGCAGACAGGCAAAACAACAAGAAATTAAATTTTGAAAGGAAGCTTTTATTGTTTTTTAAAACATATCTATTATTTGAATTGCTATTACAATGATACTGGTGTAAATTGAAAGTGTATGCTGAGACCATGGATTTTTTAGGGAACACAGAGCATTTACAATGTTTAATTTTCTGTCCAGAAAACTGCAACTCTTGTTTGTCATGATATTTGCTATAAATGCACTTTCCACTGTGTTTATATGTACAGAAAAAAAATAACTAAAAAGAAATCCCCTTACAGGCAATCTCATTGTTCACACCTCAGCATTTCACAAACGGGTTAACAATAAATAACTGCATGCTGCAATTTTATCAAGCTTAAAAGGATTTTTTTAGGAGTGAGTGGTAAAAGGGGCCCAGAGGCTTACTTGTGGCAAAATTGAACGCAGTGTTATGGTGTTTTGTTAGTTTAGATTTTCATAAAGCAATGTAATTGTATTGGTCTAGTTCAGGGGTCTCCAAACTGTGGCTCAAGGGCCAGATGTGGCCCTTTGCTAGGCTTTATCTGGCCACTTGGGGCTTTATTGCCCCCACTGATATGAGGTAGTATTCTTCCCACTGACGCCAACAAGGGGGCACAATTTCTTTCATTGATACCAATGATGGAATACAATTACTCCTACTAATAGGGGCACTACTCCTTATCATACTGACTGCAAACTCTGAGGCCATATTTACTCTCACCAATGCTGGGCCCGGGATTTTTTTTACCCCCG
The DNA here is from genome assembly GCA_029574335.1 of Rana kukunoris. Classification (NCBI taxonomy): domain Eukaryota; kingdom Metazoa; phylum Chordata; class Amphibia; order Anura; family Ranidae; genus Rana; species Rana kukunoris. The sequence goes on along the minus strand of CM056054.1, from coordinate 136,931,473 downwards.
CTGGCCACAATCCGGCCCTCCTAAAGTCTGAAGGACAATAAACTGGCCCTTGGTTTGAAAAGTTCAGAGACCTCTGGTCTAGTTGATCTGCAATTATGATTTGTGGTGTGAAATAAATGCTAAAATAAATATTATCCGAGGGTGGTTACGGATTCCCTCTATTTATTCCATATATGTAATAATTTGTCTATTCCAATAGTTTGCTAGTCCATTAAAACTATGATAATGTTACTGTTGATAACACAATAATATAAGATTAGCTATGAAAACAAACTCACTGCTTAGTAAAACACAGAGTCTTATTTATTTCCCAAGCAAATAGGAAAAAGCTAACATGAAAATACTAAAAGAAAATACTACAGAGTGTAAAACAAAAGAACCTCAACAATACTTATCGCAAGGCTGTCCTCTAGATATTGTCTCATCAGCTGGGCTCAATATGGTAACAGTGAGAGCTCTCCATCTCGTTTAGCACTTTTAAACTTCAATCATACACCATCCAGACCCAACCCTATTGCCAGCCTATCTAGACTGCTGATGAATCAAAGTATTTACAGGACAATCCTTCTCAATAAATTATATTTCTGTTGTAGCTCTGCTGTATTGGCCTCTAGGGGCAGCATTCGTCCATGTATCACCGCTATGTGATCCAAGTCATCTTCGGTGCCTGTTGATCCTTTTGATCTCTTGTATTCCACCTTCATCAATTATCCTGGCAGCCATCAAGGATCACACCAGTTGGTCAGGAGCCAAGCTTTTTTCAGCCTTGCTAGAGGGCATAACTTCATCTTTGAAACAAGTAGAAGCCTAAATCTCAATGTGTCAATTTAGGCAGCAGTTATAATGCTACCCATCTATAAATAATAATAGGCATGTGTAAGCCTGTACCTCTAATATTGCCAGCAGAGAACACTGCACAAAAATCAATGCTTGACTTATCTCCTGGAGTAGTAAAAAATACCATGTTGATTACACACAGCAGAAGTCGATCGGTGGGGGCATGGTACCCGATGTCCTCCAGCACCCACCAATTGTTAGGGCAGAACCAGAACAGCGATTTATGTAAACAAGGCAAATCACCATTCTGACAAGAGGGAAGGGATGTTTTTCTGTCCTTGCAAAGCAGGAAATAAATTCAATCTCTTCCCCTAGTAAAAGCAACACACACACACACTGTAGTAAAACACTGGCTAGGCATACAGTTAACCCAATTTCCCCTGATTTTAACCCCATTCCAAGCCAGTGTCATTAATACAGTGACATTGCATATTTTGTAGCACTGATCACTGTAATAATGTCACAGGTTCCCAAAAAGTGTCAAAAGTGTCAGTTAGTGTCAACATGTCTGCCACAATATCGCAGTCCCGCTATAAGTCGCTGATCGCCACCATTACTTGTAAAAAAAAATACATTTAACATACATAGGTTGGTTTTGATGGACTTGAGTCTTTTTTTCAACCTCACCTACTATGTAACTATGTAAAAAATAAATAAAAATATCCCATAGTTTGTAGATACTATAACTTTTGCACAAACAAGTCAATATATGCTTTATTAGGATTTGTTTACCAAAAATATGTAGCAAAATACATATTGACCTAAATTTATGAAGAAATTAGATTTTTTTATTTTTTTATTATTGGTAATGTTTTATAGAAGTGTAGCGCCTTGCTACTTTCATAGCTGGTGCTGCCTTAAATTTAGAGGGTTGTCAGAGATTTAGTTGCCTCTGACCGTGTTATTTTTGACAAATTTGGGCCTCTGTTCCAGCCATGGCTTTACTGTGAGTGACCACTATTGCTGTCTGGGGTGTTGGTACCACCTGAGGCCAAGGGTGGCAGCAGTCGAGTCAGGGCGTATTGGGTTTTTTTTCTTCGGCAGCCAATCAGTGGGGGTTGATCGCCTCGCTGTGCATGCTGGGGGTGAGTACTTAAGGGACAGACGTCATTAGTTTGCGGTCGTCGATCGCTGGTCTGTCGTCCCACCACCCCCCGTGTGGCCCTCATAGCCGGTGGTGGGTGTTTAAGTGTTCCTTGCTCCGGGACCACGTTGGTCCGGGGCTGTGATCTACCGTGTAGGCCTGGTAGTCAGACTGGGTCTACAGTTGCAGAGTGGTCTTGTGCTGTCCGTCCTGAGGGAGGAAGCCGCTCGATGAAAAACCTGTCTGGGGAGTACCGAGTACGAGGCTGGTATCTCAGGAGAGGCCTTGAATTTAATCGAAGGACACCCCATTACTGAAAGGCTGAATGATGGTCGCCTGTCAGTTCTGAATTCACTAAAGTTTACTCAAGACGGAGATCCGGGTGCTTAATCCTGTGTTAAGAAGGACTCTGGACTGAATACGTCTCCACCTTTGGGAAGGTCTGTGGCAGAGACTTTGCTAAATTCCTGTGTTACACTCTGGCTGCTAGGCTGGTGAGAGAGGCCTATCCAGGTGCACAACACCCACTCTGGCTAGAGTGGTGACGAGAGTTTATCGCTGGAAGCAGGATTGTTTCTGAACAAAGTTATACACCTGAACCTACTACTTACTATCCTTTCTACCTGTTCAACTATTACTACTTTTATTATTGCACCCCGTTGGGTAATAAAGCACAGAAAAAGACACCTAAAGTGCGGACATTGCAGTTCTTCTCAGATCTCATTGTGTACCCTAGACGGCGAAGGAATAGAGGTAACATGCCACCCAAAACAAACTAGCAGCTTATTCGGGGGTAGTGCTACAGAAGAAAGTAAAAATTATTGCTTTTTTTTTCAAAAATGTTGGTCTTTTTTTGCTTATAGCGCAAAAAAATAAAAATGCAGAGGAGATCAAATGCCACCAAAATAAAGCTCCCTTAGTGGGGGAAAAAGGGAAATACATTTTATTTGGGTACAGCATTACACGACAGTGCAATTGTCAATTAAAGTAATGCAGAGGTATATCGCAAAAAATTGCCTGGTCATGAAAGGGGGTAAATCTTATGGAGGTCAAGTGGTTAAAATGTAGCAATGAGATGCAACAAAAGATGAAAAAGTAGGAAGTCACTGTCTTCTAATTGAAAAAAAAACAATGGCAATTATTTATGAGACATGGTGCTTTAACAAACGTGTCATCCAGTTATGGCTTTACATCTTCTTTAACAGGCACAATATTTCATTTCTTATAAGGCACACTTGCAGAAAAAAGTGCAGCATCTTTAGTACCTCTCCAGTCTACATTCCTACATTTTTACTTTATTCCTTTTAATACAGATCAGGTTAGACCATATGGCAAACAGTACATCTACAGGAGCTGAGTCGGGACTTCTCTAATGGCTTCATGAGTCTCTTGGTAATAGGTAAAATTGCAGTGGATATCTGCTTTTTCATTAACTGACTAGATACTTTCAGAGTTTTTTTTTTTTTTTTTTAAGGTTAGAACTTCAGGCAAAATACATAGGCCCGGATTCACAAAGAGTCACAAACCAAGATACGCCTAAAAACTGGCTATCCTACGCCGACGTATCTTACCCTGGCGTAACGTGGGCGCATTTTTCGTCTGGACGCATGTTGCTTCTACCATTGATTAGGCATTCAAATATGCAAATGAGGGAAATGAGGGAAATACGGCGATTCACAAACGTACGTGCGCCCGACACAGGCTCCGCGAGCTCCACATAAGTGTACGCCCGGCGCAAAGTTATTCCCCATAAAGGAGGTGTAACTCAGCAACAGACGTGCACAGCTGCAGCAGCACCGTTACAGATGAGCTGAGCAACCACACTTGCAGGACAACACATCTGTATGCCAACATGCCAGGGGCAGCCATGGTCATAGCACTACTGCGTCCCCAGGCACGGAGGAGGGCACAGGAGAGGATCTACCGAACGCGCATGAACGTCTTTCGCATGGGGGAATCTGAGGTGTATCACATCTTCAGATTCAGCCCTGATGCCATCCTGGAATTAGCCACAGCCCTGCATGATGAAATCACCAGCCAGACGGGACGCTCACATGCAGTGCACCTACTGGTCAAGGTACTGGCAACACTTAATTTTCTCGCCAGTGGATCTTTCCAACGTACAAGTGGAGTCGTGTCTGGGATGTCACAATCCACCATGAGCAGATGTGTGCACCAGGTTGTCCCCGCAATCCTCACATGCATGTCCCACCACATCATCGAACCCACCCATGAGCATCTGCGACAGAAGGCAATGCAGGATTTCTACAGCATTGCCGGATTCCCACACACCGTCGGGGCCATTGATTGCACACATGTGGCACTACGGCCCCCCTGTGCCACAGAGTACATATACCGCAATCATAAGAAGTGGCATTCCATCAACGTACAGGTGATAACCGATGCCTAATGCCTCATATGGCACGTCCGTGCCAAACACCCAGGGGCCAGCCACGACAGCTACATATACTGTCAAAGCAACATCCTAGCAGAATTCGAATAGAACGTGTACACGGACAGCTGGCTGCTTGGTGAGTGACATGGGAGTCAGGCATGACTGTCTGACCCCATGATGCAGACATCACGAGGGGCACATGCACGGCTAACATCCTCCTGTCTTTTCCCTTCCAGGTGACTCGGCATATGCACTTGGGCCCCATCTCCTGACTCCATACCGGAATCCCCAAACCAGAGGAGAGAGAAGATACAATGCAGCACACATACGCACCCGTGCAGTGGTGGAGCGCACATTTGGCATCCTAAAATCCAGTTTCCGATGCCTAGATAACTCCGGGGGGGCCCTGTTGTATTCCCCAAACTTTGTGTGCCAGATCATCGGTGCATGTTGCGTGCTGCACAACTACGCCATGAGAAAGGGCCTGGAGATTGACATATGTGATGACCTGACCCCCGAACCACACAGTCCCCCCCTGCCCGAGGCTACCCCGTCTGCTAACACGGGACTTGGGAGCAGCAATGCCACGCCAAGGCCCCAATGATGTTGCTGTCCATTCATACCACATTCACACGGTCGTGGGGATAACCTCTCCCCGACGAACCAAGGTGACACGCCTTGCTGGCAGGAATGTCACACACACATTTACACACCAGTCACACTGTAGCCTGCACTTCTGACCGTGTGCAGTGACAAAAAAAAAAAGGATCATGCCATTGTACGACATGGCATGCCCTTACAGGAGGACGGCTAATCCATCTGTGCACGACACTCAACAAAAAAAAATAGGAGGAGGTCCAACCCCCTGGCCTGTCGCTCCTGACAGATGTTGCCTGCATCGCCTCCAATGCAACAGCAATGCGTGTTAGCACGCTGTTGGTGTCAGCCTGCATCCGCAGCTGCCTGCCACTGGTCTGGCGCTGGAGGCGCCTGTTCTGCTGACCCTCCGCCTGGATGGCGGCAGTGTTGACCTGTACGACCACTCCCAGGCTCTTCACCTCCATAACGATGCCTGCTGCTGTGGCCTGCAGCTCCCCCATAGCCATGGTGTTCCTATCCAGGCTGGCCTGCACATCCGAGCCCTGGTCTCCAGATGGTGAGGACCCCCTGCCACCATGTGGTGACGCATGGCCTCAAGGGTCTCGGACTGGTCATGAAGGCATGTGACCATGGCAGCGCAGTTAGCGCTCACCTCCTGCAGGCAGTCCGACGTGGAGCTGGTATGGGCAGCCTCTTGGCTTAGGCACTGCTGCATAGCGGCTGCGGTGCCCTGCACAGCTACTGTGCATGCAGCCTGGGTCTTGGCCGAGGACCCAACAAATGAGGCCAGGCTGTCAGCGACACGGTGGAGGTCACAGGCAATATCTCCCATGTGCCGTGTCTGGCGTGCCTGTTTCCTCTTCAGCCCTTCTTGTAGGGATCCGGGTACACCCCCTGGTCTTCCTGAGAGCCTTCCGAGGAGATGGAGAGGCTTGTGTCCATCTGGACGGGGTAGCAGTGTATGGGGTAGCCCTGTATGGGGTAGCCCTGGATGGGGTTCCCCTGGATGGGGTAGCCCTGGAGGGGGTTCCCCTGGATGGGGTAGCCCTGGAGGGGTTCCCCTGGATGGGGTTCCCCTGATGGGCGTGGAGGTCTGAGAGGGTCAAGGGAAGATGGAAGCCTCCTCAAGATAGAGGCATTCCTCCAGATGGAGATCCACCTGCTCCTCAAGAACTACCTCTAGAGCAGAGGTGTGGGCACTCCCCTCCACCGATCTTACGTGGCTTCCCAGGGGGTCAGGCTGAGGCTTAGGATGTTCTGGGGATGGCGTGGGTCCGACACAGCCAGACGATGGCCCAGCTCCAGCACATCTGTGGATGACACAAAGCATTCACATGTTGGTGGACCCACACACTTGTCACATGTTTCTCACATGCTACACACCGGATGGGGGATAAAACACACTTAGCTGTCAAAGCCCTCCAGGCCCTCCACCTGCTCCAGACAGCTGGCAATGACCTCCTCCTCGGCAGTCAGCCTGATAGTACTGGCTGGTCTGGCTCCCGTGCCACTAACGTGCCTTCTGATGCTGGCCAGCTTATCTCTAACCCGCCGACGCATGTTGTTAACCACTTCAGACCCGCGCTACCGTCAAATGACGGCACCAGCGTGGGTCTGAATATCCAACATGCCGTCTTTTGACGGCCGCCCCTTTGGGCGTTCCCGGCACACGCTGTAGAGCGCGCTGCGGGGAAGCCCTATGTTGTCCGTGTCCCTTGGACACGGCCAATCACAGATCGCGGCAAACGGCCAGTCAGAGTGGCCGCTTGCGATGCGATCTGTGGGCGAATGAGAGATGATCTCATAGATCATCTCTCATTGCCGTTTTACACAGAGACAGCGTCCTGTCTCTGGAGAGGAGGAGCTCGATCTGTGTTCCTTGTACATAGGGACACAGATCGGTACCCCCCCCAGTCACCCCCCCTCCCCCCACAATTATAACACACCTAGGATACACATTTAACCCCTTCCTCACCCCCTAGTGTTAACCCCTTCAATGCCAGTCACATTTATACTGTAATTAGTGCATATTTATAGCACTGATCGCAGTATAAATGTGAATGGCGCCAAAAATGTGTCAAAAGTGTCCGATGTGTCCGCCATAACGTCGCAGTAACAATAAAAATCGCAGATCGCCGCCATTTCTAGTAAAAAAATAATAATAAAAAAAAATATTCTCTCCCCTATTTTGTAAGCGCTATAACTTTTGCGCAAACCAGTCGCTTATTGCGTTTTTTTTTTTTTTTTTTTACCAAAAATATGTAGAAGAATACGTATCGCCCTAAACTGAGAAAAAAAAATGTTATTTTTTTTAAATTGGGATATTTATTATAGCAACAAGTAAAAAATATTGTATTTTTCTTCAAAATTGTCGCTCTTTTTTGTTTATAGCGCAAAAAATAAAAACCGCACAGGCGATCAAATACCACCAAAAGAAAGCTCTACTTATGGGGAAAAAAGGACGTCAATTTTGTTTGGGAGCCACGTCGCACGACCGCGCAATTGTCAGTTAAAGCGACGCAGTGCCGGAAGCTGAAATTTCACCTGGGCAGGAGGGGGGGTGTATGTGCCCAGTAAGCAAGTGGTAAATTTTATTTGCAATAGCCTTAGAGGTTCTGTTTTCATGCCCAAGGGCATTGACCTCCAGGGTGACCTTCTGGAGGATTTCTTGCTTCCTGGCCTTGCTGGTCCTGCCAATCTGTGTGCCATGGAGGTAGGCGTCATACTTACAGATGGCAGAGGTCAGGATCGCCCTCTCCTCAGCAGAATTTTTTTTTTCCTTCTCTCCCTCTCAGTCTCAGTATCAGACATCGCTCGGAATGCAAAAGTACCTGCACCACGGAAGACAAGCTGCTGGTGTACTTTTGCACTTGACGGGCGCATGTCTGGGCGTATTTATGCTCTCGGCATAGGCGGTGGGCCGGCGTATCTTAGCGGTTACGCCGGGCATAGTTGTGAGCATGCGCAGAGGGGTGCGGGACATACTTCCATGGCACGGCACATGCGCCGTTTGCGATACGCCGGACGTAAACCACTGCGCCACGCTCGGACCATCATTTGCATGGGGTCACGCCCACTTCCACTTACGCTGGCCTGCGCCTTCAAAAATACGCTACGCTGGCACATCTTGGTGAGCAATGGCTTGCTGAATGCAGTGCATGCCTCTCCGTGATGCGCCGGTGTAGCATAAAAGAGATACGCTACAGAGGCATAAATGTGCGCCGATGTCTGTGAATCCGGGCCATAATGTACATAAAAGACGTAATAAATAGGTAAAGTGAAAAAACTATTTGTGTCTGTGTTTTGCTTTTAGTTGCTCCATCTATTGCAGGTCTGTAGCAGCCATCATGCTTGAGATGATTATAGCCGTAATAGTGCACTTACAACAAGAACAATTGAGTGCTGTCCATGATACTTTTTTAATTTTGTCCTGAAAATGTGGATGCCAGTGCAAATAAAAAAAGTTGATACAATTAACTTAAATATGTCATGACTACCATGGACATGTTATAGTACACTATGCCCCGTCCCTAAGAGATATGGAAGAGAAATAGCAATCGCAGGAAATGGGACTTTATGGGGACTGTATTAACAACAAAAAACATAGATACAGTTAAATCTAATCATTTATTAGAAAAATTATAAACCACTTGCTGACGGCCGTACGACTTTGTACGGCCGCAGCGCAGTCCTGAATCCCTGACTGGTCGTGTTTTTACGGCCGCCCCTTTCCTCGTTCCCAGCGCACGCTCCCGAGCGCGCAGCGGGGAACTACTGTGCTGGCCATGTCCCCTGGACACAGCCAAACACAGATCGCGGTAAATAGCCAATCACAGCGGCTATTTACAGCGCGATCTGTGCGGCCAATGAGAGATGATCTCATATGTAAACATATGAGATCATCTCTCATTGCCGACTCTCCCTTCTCACACAGACAGCGCGTGTGAGGAGGGAGAGAGAACTGTAAGTGACCAGCGCTGAAAAAAAAAAAAGTCACCAACCTGTGCCCCCCAGTACTACAGTGCCCCCCCTAGTACTACAGTGCCCCCCACAGTACCACAGTGCCCACCACAGTACCACAGTGCCCCCCACAGTACCCCCCACAGTACCACAGTGCCCACCACAGTACCACAGTGCCCACCACAGTGCCCCCCACAGTACCACAGTGCCCCCCACAGTACCACAGTGCCCCCCAGTACTACAGTGCCCCCCCACAGTACCACAGTGGCCCTCACAGTGCCCCCCACAGTACCACAGTGCCCCCCAGTACCACAGTGCCCCCCAGTACCACTGTGTGCCAACCAGTACCACCATGTGCCAACCAGTACCACGTGTGCCAACCAGTCCCACTGTGTGCCCACCAGTACCACCGTGTGCCCACCTGTGCCCACCAGTACCACTGTGCCCACCAGTACCACTGTGCCCACCTGTGCCTACCAGTACCACCTGTGCCCACATGTGCCACCGTGCCCATCTGTGCCACCGTGCCCACCTGTGCCACCATGCCCACCTGTGCCGCCGTGCCCACCTGCACTCAGTGCACATCAGCAATCAGTGCCCACCTGTGCCACCTCATCAGTGCCCACCTGTGCCATCTCATCAGTGCCCACCTGTGCCACCTCATCAGTACCCACCTGTGCCATCTGTGGGCATTTTTACTTTCCTGGCTTGTTAGGGTCTCAAGAAATGAGAGAGGCCTTCAGTACATCAGGTGTGATCAGATCAGTGATCAGATGTGATCATAATTTTTTGTGATTTGCACTATAGCTTGTAGACTCTAAAACTTTCACACAGACCAAATAATTTCCAAAAACGTTGGGTTATTTTTATCAAAGACATGTAGCAGTATAAATTGTGGCCAACATTTATGAAGAAAAATTAATAATTTGCAAAATTTTATCACAGAAACTAAGAAAAAATATATTTTTTCCAAATTTTTGGTCTTTTTTTATTATTAGCGCAAAAAAAAAAAAAACGCAGAGGTGATCAAATACCACCAAAAGAAAGCTCTATTTGTGGGAAAAAACGGACAAAAAAATCATTTGGGTACAGTGTTGCATGACTGAGTAATTGTCATTCAAAGTGTAAGAGCGCTGAAAGCTGAAAATTGGTCTGGTCAGGAGGGTGTTTAAGTGCCCAGTATTGAAGTGGTTAAAACCAAGTTAAAACATAGACATAATAACCCGGAATATTGTGTGAGTATACCCACCCCCCAAAACATAGGTAGGCAGCCTCCACACATTAGCAATTGTACAGCATAATATAGACCATTACCAAACGCTTATAGTAAACACAGGGCTATACCTGTAGGGGGATGAGTGGGCTCACACTAGAACGGAACTATGCTCAACATGTTTTGCGTTTAGTAACGCTTCTTTAGGAGCATGAATGATAAATTACAATTCTATACCAAACAAGGTATGTAGATCATATAGAGTGATGAACCAGTGGAAAAGACAGCGCCCCCCCCCCCTCCTGAACCGTAACAAGCCACATGCCCTTAAAATGGGGAGCACCTTGATCATCCCCACAACCCTTGCCCGGTGGTTGTGGGGGTCTGCGGGCGGGGGGCTTATCATAATCTGGAAGCTCCCTTTAACAAAAGGGGACCAACAGATTCGGCCCTCCCATATGTGAATTGGTAATGGGGTACATTTTACCTCTACCATTTCACAAACAAAAGTGTCAGAAAAGATAAAAAAAATCAGACAGCTTGGGACAAGTCCTTTAATAATAAAAAAAAAAAAACGGACCCGCGCTACCCGCCACTACGAACGATACAGTCTCCTCCATAGAAGGCTCCTGGGCAAAAGACGCATGAGCCGTGTGACATTTCTTTATAACTGAGGGCGGGGCCACCTGTGACGTGGACGAGTGACCCTGCCTCGTTTCCGGTGGCTTCCCCGTGGTGTCACGGGTGACCCCCGCCCCCTCTGGCGCATCACATGGTTTCGAATTTGCCACAAACACCCCAAATTGTTCGCTGTTTGCTGAACGGGCGAACATAAAGCTCATCACTAGTGATGGCTTTGGTTCATTATGCAAACACAGTAGTAAACAATAGCATCATGAATGATGCCAAACAAAGATAGAAAGATTATTGCTTATACTGTATAGTTATAATCACTGTATAATAGGGCTGCAACTAACGATTATTTTCATAATCAATTAGTTGGTTGATTATTGTTTTAATTATTTGGATAAAAACAGTTTCATGTATAATTTAGTTAATATATAAAGTTTAAAAAAAGTAAATGTTTTCTTTGAATATCTATATGCAGAAGTAAATATAAATAACCAGCTATATGGTTGGAGAACAAAATATTTAATCCACTCTGAGAATAACCGAAGATATTCTCAGAGGTCAAAATTTGTATTCAAATATTTTTTTTAAAAGTCCTAAAACACTGTTTTGCATATTTTTAGACTTATATTATACTTGAAATAATATTATGCATGACAGACTGTCTTGTCATAGGCAGGTATCTTGATACATACATATGATGGCCATACACGTATAGATTTTCATTTTAGGAAAGTTCGTTTGATTTTCTAATTGTTAGTGTGGTCAAATCATCGTTAGTTTTCTACTACAGTGAACGGGAAAATTTGAAGGAGCAGATTATAAAACTTTTCTCGAATTAACTCATTTTCGGACAGTGTATGTGAGTTTCTGTTTAGAAATGACATTCGTTTTAAAATTGAATGTTGAAAGCAAGTGAAATTTTCAAACGACATTCGTCCATCCATTACATTTTCATACAAATATTTTTCTTCACCTGTCATGATGGGGGTAAAAAAAGCAAACGTTAACCCTTTATCTTAAAAAAAACAGCATGTAATCACTACTATAAAGGGATAATTGATACTGTGAAAGTAATTATGTATATATACATACAAGCAATGAGTACTTTCACTACTATTTAAAGGACCACTATCACGTGAAAGATTATATTTTGATAGTATACCCATATGCTTTGTGAATGTAAAAAGTCCTGGAAAAGGATTTGAACAGTGCTGGGGTTATTTACTAAAGGCAATCTCCTTTGCACTACACGTGCACACTACGGGCCAGATTCAGGTAGATGGGAGCATCTTTACTCTAGAGTAACGTTTCTCATTTACGTTACTCTGGCGAAATTTTAGGAGCAAGTGCTGTTATTCATGAAGCACTTGCTCCTAAAGTTGCGGCAGCGTATCGTAAATGAGCCGGCGGAATTCAAATTGGGCGGGTACGGGCCGTGTATTATTTAAACTAAGCGCGATCCCGCGGCGTCGACTGTCAATGCATCCCAGTGCGCATGCTCCAAATTCTGTCAGTGAACGTCAATGACGTCAAATCCCCATTCATGGACGTTTTACGCAAGCGACGCAAATTTTTTTTTTTCGACGCGATGACAACGACTATACTTAACATAGGATACTCCACTAGGGGGCTGCTTTATCTTTACGCCGCGTATCTCTTACAGAAACGTCGGAAAGTCACTGCGTCGTGCCCGAATACGATCGTGAATTGCCGATTCCCGCTGATTAACATATTTTTTCAGCGTTAATCAGCGGGAACGCCCCCGGCGCCATTTTTAAATTAAAGTTGCGATGCGATGGCGAAATTCAATTACGCCGATCGCATCGGAACTCCAACCCGGCGTTTCTTGTTTTCTGGTTACAGAAAACAGAAACGCCGGCTTAAAGTGACAGTTAGGCTGGAGTATCACTGATACTCCAGCCTAACTCTACCTGAATCTGGCCCTGTAAGTGCAAAGTGCACTTGAAATTGCTCTGAAAGTGAACTTGGAAGTGCAGTCTCTGTAGATCCGAGGGGGACATGCAAGGAAAATAAAAAACAGCATTTTAGCTTGCACATGATTGGATGATAAAATCAGCAGAGCTTCCCCTCATTTCAGATCTACCCCTCAGATTTACAGCGACTGCACTTCCAAGTCCACTTTCAACTGCACTTTGCACTTTTAGTTTGCGCTTGTAGTGCAAAGAAGACATGTGCATTCTTTTTCGGCGGAATGCATTTTCGTCCAAACTTCGGGTGTTTTCGTTATGGTTGTAACACACTAAAACAAACATGCAGAATCCGAAATCCGAAAGATCCAACATAAAAAATGCTTTATTTTCATTTTCGTTGCTACAGCAGTTCGATATAGATAGAAGATTCGACATGACGCTGACAATAGCATCTGTGTCTATTGAACCTGTGGTCGAATGTGGCTAATCTTAACTCTATTAGTCCAAGATTATTCTACATTGAGAGAAAAGATTTGACATTATAGACAGTGCTGGGGTAGACCATTCGACATGAACAACGAAGATTCGATGAAGCAGAGAAAAACATACAAACGTTGAATCTGTCATTGAAGGCTTATGGTGTCTGTCGAAAGTTCTAAGAAGAGTCGACAGAGCAGCTAAACTGTACGACGCCGCAATTGTACATTTCTGGTCAAATGCTCCGCCCATAGGCTATAAAAGAATTTGAATGTTAGTTGACAAGTAATAATAATTCATAAATATAATTATTATTAGTGTCATACAACATTAGAATTCTTCTATAGCTTGTAGGCGGAATATTCGACTGGAAATGTACGATTGCGGCGTCGTACAGTTTAGCTGCTCCGTCGAATCTTCTTAGAACATTCTACAGACACCATAAGCCTTCAATTGACAGATTCGACTTTATTAATTTGGATTTTGGGACGAATGCATTTTATAACAAAACAAAGTAAATAAAAACAAATTTCGGGAGTAACTAAATAAATGTATTTTTCGGACAAAAACGAAATTCCGAAACAAAATATTTCAGTGTGCACATGTCTAATACAAAATGGATTTGCCTTTAGTAAATAACCCCCAATGTCACTATTAGTGTTAAAACAACTCCTTTGTACATTTAGGGCCAGATTCTCAGCTGAGATACGACAGTGTATCTCCAGATACACCGTCGTATCTCTGTTTTTCTCCCCGGGTATCTATGCGTCTGATTCCTAGAATCATTTACGCATAGATATGGCGTAGATCCGACTGGCGTAAGTCACTTACACCGTCGGATCTTAGATGTAATTCTACTCTGGCCGCCAGGTGGCGTTTACGTTGATTTCTCATTTGACTATGCAAATGAGCCTGATACGCCGATTCCCGAATGTTTTTGTGCCGCCTCGTCGTCGTTTACGTCGTTTTCGTTAGCGTAAACTTACCCCTGCTATATGAGGGGTACATTTACGAAGGTCCGTCATATGCCATGTTAAGTATGGCGTTGGGACAGCGTCGTCTTTTTACATCGTTTTACTAAGTCGTTCGCGAATAGGGCTTTACGTTAATGGCGCTCACATCGGCTTCATTGACGTTTTCCGACATGAGCTGGAGCATGCGCACTTGGCTATTTTTACGGCCGGCGCATGCGCAGTACGAACAGCGCGGGGGCGCGCTTAATTTAAATACAAGCCGCCCCCTTTGAATTACGCGGCCTTACGCTAGGCCATTTACACTACAATGCTGCAAATTACGGAGCAAGTGCTTTGAGAATACGGCACTTGCTCCAGTAAGTTGCGGCGGCGTAGTGTAAATGGCTTACGCTACGCCGCCGCGGATTCTACGAGAATCTGGCCCTTAGACATTATCCTAGTTCTATTTAAGTTTATTATGACTTAATATGTAGCTAGTTTGTTTATATGTAAAAACTATTTCAAATACAATTTCTGAATAGTTTTAACAAAAATTGCATGTTTGTATTCATTTTGTCTAAAGTTTTGTCGATGTTTGGTATTTGTTGCAATGTTGCGGTTTCAATCTGTAGGTGGCACTATATATTGTGATATATGAAAATTGGAGTCAGAAGTGTTTAAAATATAGATGTTCACTAAAGTTTCCTGTTAATGGAAGGAAATAAAGCATAAAACCTTGCAAAAAAAGCAATACTAGAACTAAATACTAATAGGAGAATCATCCAATCATGTGGTATACAGTGTTAATATAGATGCTGGATGGCTAGACGTTGTCCTCTGTATGTGTTAGCATGCTAAATCCTCTCTTTTGAGATCAGTTGCTTTAACCACTTCAATACCCAGCCATAGAAAATTGACGGTCTGGGATGGGATTTACCATCCTAAGTGGCCGTCAATTGACGGCCTGGGCATTGCAGGCGAATATCTGGATGATGCCTGCAGCCAGAGGCATCATCCAGATATCCTCTTCTTCAGCCGACGATTCTGCACAATGTAAGAACGATCATAGCGGCGGTTCTGCCGCTTGATCGTTCTTACAGGCCGCGGGAGGGGACATCCCCCCCCTCCCGCCGCCATCCGGTGCTTCTCCGGGCTTACCTGTGCCTTCGGGGGCCCGGAGAACGAATCGTCGGCGGCGGCAGGAAGCATAGAGATGACTGGTGACCAGATGGTCACCAGTCATCTCTATGACCGTTGGAGGACCCGGCGCGATGTGATGACGTCACGCCCGGGTCCCCGTAAGTAAACAAAGCCGCGATTGCGGCTGTAAGCCCCCATTCATGAGATCGGTGAATTTTTTTTCACCGATCTCATGGTTTCCAGCCTGGAGGAGAGATGTGAGGTCTTATTGACCCCACATCTCTCCATAAAGAGGACCTGTCACACACATTTCCTATTACAAGGGATGTTTACATTCCTTGTAATAGGAATAAAAGTGGAAAAAAAAAAAAATGAAAAAAAGTGTAAAAATAAATAAAAAAAAAGTCAAAAAAATAAATAAAAGATAAAAAAAAAATTAAAACGCCCCTGTCCCCGATAGCTCGCGTGCAGAAGCGAACGCACACGCAAGTCCCGCTGACATATGTAAACGCCGTTTAAACCACATAAGTGAGGTATCGCCGCGTGCGTTAGAGTGCCATCAACAAATCTAGCACTCTAGATCTCCTCAGTAAATCTAAACTGTAACCTGTAAAAAATAAATAAAGCGTTGCCTATGGAGATTTTTAACCACTTAAGACCCGGACCAATACGCTGGCAAATGACCCAAGGGGTTTTTGCGATTCGGCACTGCGTCGCTTTAACAGACAATTGCGCGGTCGTGCGACGTGGCTCCCAAACAAAATTCGCGTCCTTTTTTTCCCACAAATAGAGCTTTCTTTTGGTGGCATTTGATCGCCTCTGCGATTTTTATTTTTTGCGCTATATACAAAAATAGAGCGACATTTTTGAAAAAAAATCAATATTTTTTACTTTTTGTTATAATAAAAAACCAATAAACTAAATTTTAGTCAAACATTTAGGCCAAAATTTATTTAGCCGCATGTCTTTAGTAAAAAAAAAATCGCATTAAAAAAAAATTAGCTACCTAGCGGGAACAGCGACACTAATACAGCGATCAGAAAAATGATCGCTTAGTGACGCTGGCAATAGGGAGTGAAAGGGTTAACTAGGGCAGTGATCAGGGGGTTAAAACTTTATTGGGGGGGGTGGGGGGGGGCTACCCTGACACTACTGACTGTCTGACTGTCACACTGTCTGTCACACTGACACTAAATACAGTAATCATACATGATTACTGCATTCAGTGACACTGTGACAGGGGGGAGGGGGGGGGGGGCGATCGCGGGGGTTAAATGTGTGTGTGTAGTGTAGTGTTGGTGCAGGACTTACTTGTTCTGTGGTGATCTCTCCTCAGCGGCGCTTGAAACAAACGCCGAGGGAGAGATCACGTCGCTTCCTCCTTCCTGTGTTTACACAGGAGGAGGAAGTGACAGGTCAGGCGGGCGCGCGCATTGGCTGGGAGCGATCCGGAGGGGGCGGATGAAAACGGATAGCCGCCCCCACTCGTCGGATCGCTCCTGCAGCCGCGCGGACCGCCGCATGTACGGGGGGGGGGTCCGATCGGACCCCCGATCCCCCCCAAGGCACCAACGTATATATACGTTGATGTGCCTGTCGGTGCCATTCTGCCGACGTAAATGTACATGC
This sequence comes from Rana kukunoris, assembly GCA_029574335.1. Classification (NCBI taxonomy): domain Eukaryota; kingdom Metazoa; phylum Chordata; class Amphibia; order Anura; family Ranidae; genus Rana; species Rana kukunoris. The sequence goes on along the minus strand of CM056054.1, from coordinate 136,914,621 downwards.
GGCGGTCCTTAAGTGGTTAAGTATCGAAGTTTGGCGCCATTCCATGAGTGTGCGCATAATTAAAGCGTGACATGTTGGGTATCTATTTACTCGGTGTAACATAATCTTTCACATAATACAAAAAAATTGGGCTAACTTTACTGTTTTGTTATTTTTTTAATTCATAAAACAATTTTTTTACAAAAAAAGGCGTTTGAAAAATAATTGCATAAATACCGTGCAAGATAAAACTTTGGAATGACCGCCATTTTATTCCCTAGGGTGTCTGCTAAAAAAAACATATATAATGTTTGGGGGTACTGTGTAATTTTCTAGCAAAAAAATGATGATTATTACATGTAGGAGAGAAGTGTCAGAATAGGCCCGGTATGGAGGTGGTATAAAAGCCTGGTATTGAAGCGGTTAAACAACACATTTGGGCTCTTACTGCAAATGCAATTTAATGCTTCTATTCAGAAAAGCATAATTTTGATTAAACCGAACTTGCATTCTCTTGTCAACAGCAAAACATACATTTTTCTTGTTCTGACGGCTCTCTTTAAAGCCAAGGGTTAAGTTAATGGACATACGAATAAGCGATGCATAGATAGGCTCTTATTAAGCAGATGGCATTTTGTCTGCTCCCATCTGTTACCATAAACATTTCTAGGCATGAATTTGGGACAAGTATCGTTCCAACTGGTTTCTGCATGTTGCTAACAGAAAAGATCGCTACTGCTGACATCACCATAAACCATAATTATAAGGCGATGGGTAATTTATTGTGCGCTAGTGCAGAAGACTGACTATTTTCTGGACAAGGACCTCAGGCAATAAAAGGATAAAGCTGATGTTAAAAGCCGTACACTCATGTCAGCTTTCTCCATCATAACCAAGTTAACATTCTGCTGACAAGACATAGACCTTAATATGACAATTGACAAATCACATTATGTTCCTCTAGCTGTGTCATTTTCATGACTAATTGTCTTTAGCCTTCACTCAAAAGGTAATGATTTATCCTCCATCCCCTCTACATCTTTCAGATGCCCCCTGGGAGAACACCTCCCTTGCAATCTCTCTCCACCTACATCCTTCCTCATCCAGACAGCCGGTAAATACAATCCCAGAAGACCCTATATGTCAGCAAGAAGTATTCCCCCATACATGATCATATATCCTTCTTTATGCATTCTCGCTTGGGTGGAACAGGAAACTGCAGATGTTCCCTTATCTATGTAATGTATTAATGAAGGTAAACGTTGGTCCCATATAACAGAGATGAAAGCTGAAATGCAAACATGCAATTCTTTTATACCAACACGAATGCAGCATCAGTTAGCAAACTATTCTCGAAATATTCATGGAATGTTTCTGTCCTAAAGGGGTTGTAAAGGTACAATTTTGTTTCCCCTAAATAGCTTCCTTTAGCTTAGTGCAGTCCTTCTTCACTTACCTCATCCTTCTATTTTGCTTTTAAATGTCCTTATTTCTTCTAAGAAATCCTCACTTCCTGTTCTTCTGTCTGTAACTCCACACAGTAATGTGAGGCTTTCTCCCTGGTGTGGAGTGTCATGCTCGCCCCCCTCCCTTGGACTACAGGAGAGTCAGGACGCCCACTAACACACAGCTCCTTTCTCTATCTGCAATGTAGAGAGGGTCCTGACTCTCCTGTAGTCCAAGTGAGGGGGCGAGCACGACCAGGAAGAAAGCCTCGAGTTACAGAAAGAAGAACAGGAAGTGAGGATTTCTCAGAAGAAATAAGGACATTTAAAAGCAAAATCAAAGGATGAGGTAAGTGAAGGAGGACTGCACTAGGGTAAAGGAAGTTATTTAGGAAAGAAAATTGTACCTTTTACAACCCTTTAAATTGTTCAGGAAATTACACTTTATTGCTTTTGTTGCAAATTATCAATTTTGGAATTGATCTGTTTCAACTTTTTCTTTTTCTTTACTTGGTGTTTTCATATTAGTGTTCTGTTTATTATTGTTTTATTTTCTCTGTGCCCAATAGTAAATTTGTCCCTATCTATACCAGAAAAAAACATCAGCCATTTCTAATTAAATATTTTGCTAGTCAGGGGTGGCACCGGCCTTAGTGTTGGGTTTTGTTCCTTTGTCTATGAACACTGTTCCTGGCGTGTTATCCTTAAATGTACAAGGCTTCAACATCTCCCAGAAACAAACCAAAGCAATGCGATCTTTCGTGGCTAAGAAGGCACATATTATTTGTCTTCAAGAAACACACTTCACTGACAAAGTTTCTCCTAAGTTCTTATCTTACTCCTATCCTCAATTTTACGTAGCCTCAGCCACAACTTACTTCGCAAATTAACTACTTCAGATCCGCGCTATAGTCGAATGACGGCTACAGCGCGGATCTAAATATCCAACATGTCGTCTTTTGACGGCCGCCCCTTTGGGCGTTCCCAGCGCGCGCTCCAGAGCGCGCAGCGGGGAAGCCCTGTGTTGGCCGTGTCCCTCGGACACAGCCAATCACAGATCGCCGCGAATGGCCAATCAGAGTGGCCGTTTGCGATGCAATCTATGCGGCCAATGAGAGATGATCTCATATGTAAACATATGAGATCATCTCTCATTGCCGTTTTACACAGACAGCGTCCTGTCACTGGAGAGGAGACCGATCTGTGTCCCTTTGTACATAGGGACACAGCATCGGTCACCTCCCCCAGTCACCCTCCCCCCCACAGTTAGAACACAATGTAGGCAATACATTTAACCCCTTCCTCACCCCCTAGTGTTAACCCCTTCAATGCCAGTGACATTTATACAGTAATTAGTGCATATTTATAGCACTGATCGCAGTATAAATGTGAATTGTGCCAAAAATGTGTCAAAAGTGTCCGATGTGTCCGCCATAACGTCGCAGTCCCAATAAAAATCGCAGATCGCCACCATTTCTAGTAAAAAAATAAATAATAAAAAATAATAATTCTGTTCCCTATTTTGTAGGCGCTATAACTTTTGCGCAAACCAGTTGCTTATTGCGTTTTTTTTTTTTTTTACCAAAAATATGTAGAAGAATACGTATCGCCCTAAACTGAGAAAAAAAAAGTTTTTTTTTTTTTTTAAATTGGGATATTTATTATAGCAACAAGTAAAAAATATTATATATTTTTTCAAAATTGTCGCTCTTTTTTGTTTATAGCGCAAAAAATAAAAACCGCACAGGCGATCAAATACCACCAAAAGAAAGCTCTACTTGTGGGGAAAAAAGGACGTCAATTTTGTTTGGGAGCCATGTCGCACGACCGCGCAATTGTCAGTTAAAGCGACGCAGTGCCGGAAGCTGAAATTTCACCTGGGCAGGAGGGGGTTTATGTGCCCAGTAAGCAAGTGGTTAATGATCCGGAGGGCAGATATATTTTACTTACTGGTCTTCTTGCAGATACTGTAATCACATTGATGTCGTACTATGCTCCTAATAAATACCCGGAAGCCTTCCTATCACACCTCTTTCAGGTGGTGGAAACACATAAAGCTGTGCGGAGACTACAAAATTTACTATCCACACACAAATTGGTTGACACATGGCGGGAGGTTAACCCAACTAGTAGGAATTACACACATTATTCTTATCCCCACAAATATTTTTCCGGGATAGACAATATTTTTATCCCATCCAGCATGCTACCTGAGATCATTTTCTCTACAATTATTCCTTATTCATGGACAGATCATTGTGCAGTTTCCATCACCCTGGCCTCTCCCGTACCGTGGTCACACAATACGACCTGGTGTATCAATGATTCTATGTTGTCGCACCCTTCACAACTAATAACTGCCACGTTGCTTTTCAATCTGTTCCTAATGCTAGTTCCAAATAATACTAAATATGAGCTAAACTTGACCTTGACCTTTTTTTGACAGATTCTGTAGACAAAACCGTACGTAGAAGACAGCATTTTCACTATCTTAAAGCCAACAAACTCTTATAGCACGTTGCCTTAAAACAGTATAACACTCACAAACATCCATTAAACTCAAAACATCCCGAGATTCATTCACTAGCAACCCAGTAAGATTATTACAAAAAATGGTATACCCCCTAGATGGGACTTTATAAGCCAAAACACAGTTGAGTATAAAAAAAAATGTTTATTTGGACAAGCTATGCATGTTTGCACTTGGTGCAAACGCACTGTGTACACCTAAATACATATAGCCAGATTCAATAAGATTTATGATGGTGTATCAGTAGATACGCCGTCGTAAGTCCGAATCCGCGCCGTCGTATCTTTAAGCGTATTCTCAAACTGAGATACGCTTAACTGTTGCTAAGATACGACCGGCGTAAGTCTCCTACGCCGTTGTATCTTAGCTGCATATTTACGCTGGCTGCTAGGGGATTTATGCCTAGAATATGTAAATTAGCTAGATACGCCTATTCATGAACGTAAGCTACGTCGTTTACGTAAGGCGTTTTTCAAGCGTAAAGATAAACCACCAAAAAGATGGTGCAGCCAATGTTAATTATGGACGTCGGAACAAGCGTATCTTTTTACGTAAGTCGTACGGGAATGGAGCTGTACGTAGGTTACGTTCACGTCACAGGCATTGAGCCGGCGTAACTTAGGTAAAAAATTTGAAGTGATACTGAGCATGCGCGCGCATACGCCGTACCAACGGCCCTTCATTTACATGGGGTCACGGCTACTTTACATGTAGCACGCCCACTACCTGCCTATTTTGAATTAGGCAAGGTTACGCCGGGCCATTTGCGCTACGCCGACGTAACTTAGGGAGCAAGTGCTTTGTGAATAAAGTACTTGCCTCACTATGTTACGCCGGCGTAGTGCAAATGGGATGCGCTACGCCGAACTAAAGATGCACCCGTCTTACTTAATCTGGCTAATAGAGACAACAAATTGCAAATGAACAGTAAAAAACACCAACGACAATGGGTCAGATTCATGTAGCCCGCCGTATCTTTAGGCGGGTGTAGCGTATCTTGTTTACGCTATGCTGCCGCAAATTAGCGAGGCAAATGCTGTATTCACCAAGCTAAGTTACGGCGGCGTAGCGTAAATGGGCCGGCGTAAGCCCGGGTAATTCAAATGTGAATGAGGTGGGCGTGTTTTATGGTGTTGTGACCCCACGTTTTTTACGTTTTTTTTTTACTGCGCATGCGCTGACCGTGGACGTATCCCAGTGCGCATGCATCAAATTATGACGCTACGACGCATTGTTTTCGAAGTGAACGTAATTGACGTAAATCCCCATTTACGGACGAGTTACGCTGGCGTATCTTGTTTTCTGAATACAGAAAAAAGATACGCCGGAGCTGTTTAGAAGTTACGCGGTGTATCTCGAGATACGCCGTTGTAACTAATGCTGAATCTGGCCCAATGTGTGTGCCAATGAAGGCAAAAAATTCACAAAACAACAAACAAACAAAACATAAAAGCACTCTCCAATGGGCGAAGTAAAGTAGCCCGACGCGTTTCTGGTTTTATTCAAAAACCCTCATCAGGGGCCACAGGAGCAGATTCGTGCAGATTACAGTTAAATGGTGGAATGGGAGTAAATCTCACCCAAGGTCGTTCAGGCTTGTTCCAAGATGGTGTATAAGGGGGAGGATGAGACTAAAGCATCCAACCCAGCCCTAGCTCCCCGAAAGATGGAAATTGAAAGGGCCCAGGACCTGCTGGTGTATGTCCAGCTGCGTAGTGTCTTGCTCCAATTCCAAAACTTTTCCTTAGGCAGTTCCCCATGTAGGTCTAAGTAGACCGGGAAGATCTAGAAGCCTGTTGTGGCGTTATCCCAGTGTGGATCGGCACCTTTTTTATACTCAACTGTGTTTTGGCTTATAAAGTCCCATCCAGGGGGTATACCATTTTTTGTTATATGTTACCTAGGGATGTGGCCGAAATCACAGTTTCTAGTTTGATGAGTACCTCTCCTTATACCAGTAAGAATATTAGAGATTTTTCGGTCAAAATTAGCTGATCTATACTCCCAGACTCAGGATTTTGACAAACTTAAAGCTGATGATTTATTCTCTGATATTCAATTTCCGACCCTGGAACTTGATCAACTTAACTCCCTTGAGAAACCTATTACTTTATTTGAGGTTCAAACTGCTATTAAAGCATTGAAGCCTCACAAAAGACCAGGCCCTGATGTTTTTTTAGCTTTATATTTCAAACAGTTTCAACAAACGTTAGCACCTATTCTTACCAGAGCCTTCAATTCTTTACTAGCTGGACATTCATTTAGAAATCAACTTTTGACATCCATCATAGCTATGCTTCCTAAACCCCATTCTGACCTCACCTCTTGGACCAACTATCGTCCAATATCCCTTTTGAACCTGGATATCAAATTGTTAGCTAAAAAAAATTCAAATAGGCTGAATATCATTATCGGTAAACTAATACACCCTGACCAAACAGGTTTTATGCCCAAACATGAGGTGGGTGAATATCAGAAGAGCGCTTTTACTAACACATGCAGCCAAAATTAAAAATATATTCCTACTTGTTTCTTATCTTTAGATATGCATAAAGCTTTCGACTCGGTATCATGGCCATATATGAACTATATTCTACAAAAATGGGGTTTTGGAAATAACTTTCTATTATGGATTTCTGCTTTATACAACAATCCAAAAGCGTATGTAGCGCTTATCCCCGAAGGAGCTGCTGGTTTGATTTGGGATCGGCAAATTAAGTTACCCCAGCTTGGTCCAGGGATGCACCAGAAGGACCCAGCAGCAAACGGAGGTCCACACAGTCAATAAAGATCTTCTCAATGCTTGAATTCCAGGCCAGTGGCGTAGCTAGGGTTGTCAGCGCCCGGGGCAAGGCAAGAAATTTGCGCCCCCCCCTAACCTGTGGACTTTTTGCACTCCCTGAGTCCCTTCCCTTCTTACAATAGTACTGACCAGCCCAATTCCTATACTGACCACTACACTAACCTCTACATGGACCTACATGATTCCTACACTGACCACTACACTTACCTACCTGTCCACTGCACTGACCTACCCGATTCCTACATTGGCCACAACACTACACTAGTAAGTATGCAGTAAACACTGACCACTAACCCACACACCACCACACTGACCACTACCCTGACCACTAAGGATTGTTGCCCCCCGCTCTGAACCACTTTACCCTGACCTTAGAAAAAAAGAAGCCCTAAGGCAAACGCTGCGCTAATTTAAGAAGATAATAAAAAAATGATGATAAAGTTTATAAGAAAGCAGCTGGCACTTAAGTACACTACAAAAAAAAAAAAAAACTTAGGATAGATCTCAAAAAATGGAAAGAGTGCAGCGCTTATGTGGTTAAAACCATGTTTGAAATAAATGTTATACCTTGAAATGTAAACAAATGATATGTGAAAAATGTATTAAAAGGAAAACGAATGCAGAGTCCAAAAAGAACACAACATAGTCCGTGAAGAGTTAATCCCAAAATGACACATTGCTTGCCAAGAAAGTGAAGATAAAGTTTGGTGAATAATAAGTCCCAAAATAAACCAGAGTATTACCAGAGAATTTTGGGACTTATTATTCACAGAACTCTATCTTCACTTTCTTGGTAAGCAATGTGTCTTTTTGGGAGTTAACCTTTCACGGATTTGCTTTTGGAATTAACTCTTCACGGACTATGTTGTGTTCTTTTTGGACTCTGCATTAGTTTTCCTTTTAATACATTTTTCACATATCATTTGTTTACATTTCAAGGTATAACATTTATTTCAAACATGGTTTTAACCACATAAGCACTGCACTCTCCATTTTTTGAACATATGTGACCTATCTGACCCCCAACACCTACACTGACCCCCGACACCTACACTGACCCCCGACACCTACCCGACAGCTACACTGACCACCAACACATACACTGATCCCCGACACCTACACTGACTCCCGACACCTACATTGACCCCCGACACCTACCCGACAGCTACACTGACCCCCAACACATACACTGACCCCCCAAAACATACAATGACCCCCGACACCTACAGTCTGCGTCCTACTTCCTGTACTACTCACACCCCCCTCCCCACAGCTGTGTGCAAATCCATCCTCTGAGTCCTCCTTACCTCTGTCTCTGTTGGACTCCCCGCCAGCGCCATCCACCCGCAGCGCGCTCCATGGTGTTAGTCGCTGCACCTCAATCCATGCTCCGAGTCCCATCTCTGCTGCGCCGAGTCGCCCCTCCACTGCGCTCGCCTAGAGTGTTAGAGTCCCCGCCAGGCAGCGTCATCCACAGACAGACATCCATGCTCCAGTCCCATCTCCACCGAGCCCCGCTCCACACACAGAGCTGCACCACAGAGACAGGCGGGGGAGGAGACAGCGGGTTCCTTTCCTGTGCTTGTTTCCCGCCGCCATGTTCAATGTTTCCCGGCGCACTCTGATTGGGCATATGGGGGTCATGTGTGGATCGTGGACTGGCCAGCCCCACACCGCACATTACCCCCATACACCCAATCACAGGGCGCCGGACATTAAACATGGCGGCCAGAGATCCGGGGACACATGAAATAAAAATTAGGAGGCAAGCCACACGGAATTTCGCCCCCCTAAATCCCCCCCCCCCTGCCCCCCCCCCACGCTACGCCAGTGTTCCAGGCCAATATTAGCCAACATCAACTTTGGTGAAGGAAGAATAGGTTGATGAGAGAAGAGAAACTTTCAATGTCAGGCCTGGATACACACAAGGCAGATCAGCACAGACCTGGCAGCCGAGGCGTCACTTCGAATCTTAGCTGGGAGGTACGGGTCTCTCTCACAGGCCCAGCTCTAGGCCTCTGCCACAGGCCAGTTAATTTGGATAGACTAAATGTGCGAACAGTGCGAATTCTCCCAATAGTTTCTCAGCACAGCTCACCGGGCGACAGTAGAGCGTACCTGCCAGCATCCCGGTCACCGAATCCCCGTCTGGCATTCTCTTAAGCTTCGGGGACCCAGTAAATCACTGGGGCCCCTTGATTCTTGTCTCTGACTGAGACTCAAGAAGGCCCAGGAACCTAGCCAGACGGGCCACGCCGGCAAAATCCATGGGCGCGCACACCCTGAAGGTGGATGCCGCACCCCGAGTCCGGGACCCTGCACACGTGAAGAAGACGAACGAACCCCCCCGAAGACCTGAACTAGGTCCCAGATATACCCCTCCCCAGCATGCACAGCATGGAGAAAACTCTCCAATTGGCTGCTGAGGAAGACTCCATCCGCCATAAATCCCACTGGCTCCCACTGCCGGCCAAGGGTGAAACGACATCCACAGAATGCAGTCCGAGCCAGTGGACCTTTCCGGAATGACACAGGTCAACAACCTAAACAAATCACAACTGGGAGCAACTTAGCTCTCCCAGTCCAACTAGTTTTAAACGCAGCGCCCATGCAAAAACAAGGGGGCCCTACACACTCCCCTCCCCCAAAAAGACAATGTCCCCAGTGTCCAAAGCATTTGAGTACGAATGCTGGCCTGACATCAACTTGACCAGATAGTAAAGGAAGGAGAAAAGATAAGAGGACAGAACACACATGGCAAATCACATTATCACATATGATGCATAACATACACAACCCTGTCTATCTAACTGCCCATTCTCACAGTATCGATGACAGGTGGGTCCAAAACCTGCAAGAATAAAAAAATATATTGGGTATACAATATTCACATCTATTCTCCCCGAGCAGAATTGAAGCTGTGAGCTCAAGCCTGAGCGCAAAGCCTCCTTTCTCTCCTAAGAGACCATAGTATAATAAATACTTATGGAAGGAAAAGAAAAAAAAATCAATACTCAAAGTTCTCTCTTTTTCCCTTTTTTTTTCTACACGGTGCAGAGCACTGCCCCTAGCGCTCAGCGCCCTGGTACTGCCACAGTCCATACAAAACAAAACTTGAAAAGGTGCGGAAGTAGCTGTAAAGAGGAGGAACAGGAGTATTTTTTAAATCTTCTTCAGTGATTCCCAGACTGTTATGCCGCGTACACACGATAATTTTTTTTGATGAAAAAAAACGACGTTTTCTGTGAAGTAAAAAACGACGTTTTTGAAACGTCACTTTTCAAAGACGATGTTGCATACACACCATCGTTTTTTCACAAAAAGCGAGGTTACGTTCACCACACTTTTCCATTGAAGCTCGCTTCATAACTAGCTTCTGGGCATGCGCGGGTTGAAAAACTTTGTTTTAAACAACGTTTTTACTACACACGGTGACTTTTTGTGAAACAAAAAACGACGTTTTGAAAAACGACACAAAAAATTCAAGCATGTTGGAATTTTTTTTTGGTCGTTTTTTTGAAGACAAAAACGATGTTTTGCCCACACACGGTCAATTTAAATGACGTTTTATAAAACAACGTTTTTTTTCATCGCAAAAAACGACCGTGTGTACGCGGCATTAGTCAAACAAAATTTCTTGTATGAGAATTCCCCATCCTAAATGACTGAACCCAAACCCCTCCCGGAAGTTTATGCACAATAGTCTCTGTGATTTCGGAGAAGCAGGGGGGAAAAAGGGAAAACTGGAGAAAAAAAACTGTTCAGTTCACACAGAATGGGGAGGCATACTTGTCCGTAACTTCCTGAGATAATTTGGCCAGGTTGACACATTCCCCTCACTGATAAAACCTGAGGGTCCAGCAGCCAAACAATGTGTCCTCCCAGGGTAACAACCTTCACCTTGAAAACCTTGTCCTCCTTGCCGGGACACTTCAACACAACCCGCCCCCGAAAAAGATGATGCCCCCAGCTCCAATTACGGTGGCACTCTGCAAATCTAGTTTCCAACTGAGACAATTTTGGATCAGCACCTACCAAAACACGGGGTGCCTTTAGATAAAACCAAATAGCCTCCTGGCACCAGGCCTCCCTCTCCCGATCAACCTGGCACAGAAAAGAGGGAGGCACATAGGGGTATTCATACCTGTATTCAGTGACGACTCTCCAGGACACCACACACTGCAAGCGAGCCAGTCTAGGTAGGTTCTTTGGGTCCCCACAACCCGGCAGCACTAACGCGTCAGGGGTCCTTCTCAAAGCAGGAACATTCATGGGTAAAGGGGTAGTGAGGGCGACGACAGACACAGAGCTTGACTCACCAACTCCCCAGGTCAGACTCGGAGCGTCCGTGAACAAACGACTAGGCCCTCTCGGCTCGCTCCCGGTAGGACGGTCCTTTTCCTCCCGAGCAGCACCAGAAGCACTGAATTCTTCCAAGTTTCTTGACTCCGGGTGAAAATTACGGTCATTATTCAGCGGGTTATCCGGCGACAAGTCAAAATCTATCGAGCGACATTCCTCTGCTGATAAGGGGCTTCCGACAGGTCGGTCCTGACCATAACTGAGAGAGGCCGGCTTAGACTTTTTAGTTGTTTGAGCATGCCACCAAGAGAACGTAGTAGAAGTCTCTGTTGTCTCCGAAGTGGGCTCGCTCCGTGGGTTTTTCACATCCGATGAACTTGACAAACTAGATAAAACACTCTCCAAGTCTGAATTGTCTCCGGGGCTTACCTCCAATGAGGAAGGTGGCGAGGTAGCCGATGGCAGGGTCTGGGTGGACGATATGGAGATCACCTCAGGATCCTGTATTCCTGGGTCCACAACCAGCACCGACGGGGAAGGCTCTGGCCATGACACCTCCTCCTCTGCGGTGAGGGCGGCTGTGATAAGATTCACCCGATATCCCTTTGGGGCCTGTGTGGGCGAGACACAAACCAGTAGACCCGGCATCGCTGGCACCGGGCAAAAGGCTGAATCTGCATGGAAATGTCCCCACAGCGGTGACAGATCATGCCCAATACCTCAGTTCCTCTACTGGATAGAAGAACGAACTGTCCTTGGGTGGCCAGCCGGACACCCGTGTCTGTCACAGACACTCAGGACAAAACAAAAGTATCGAAAGTCCCTGATATAGACATAGGGACCCTCAATCTCTGGGCGGCAAAGCCTGATGGCCGAGGAACAGCCATCATACCACTAGAGATGTGTAGTGTTCTGCTCCTTGGTGCGCAGGTGGGAGTGACTTTGCTTGCTTGACGCAAAATCCTCAAGCACGTTCCACGCAGGGGAGAGTAACTCCTCCCATCCAAGAGAACTTGTCCGGACACGTTGCAGGCGCGTGCTAGGCTGCATGTACGCCCCAGCTCAGCGAGACGGGATTAACCCCCTCTCTGCCGGACAGTTCAATACACGACTTGGTACACACTCGGTACTCACTTCTGGTTGTCAAGGGTAACAGCTGAACTCCCGGACAAGCCCCCACGTGTAGCGCTTACCCCGAAGGAGCCGCTGGTTTGATTTGGGATCGGTAAATTAAGTTACTCCAGCTTGGTCCAGGGATGCACCAGAAGGACCTAGCAGCAAACGGAGGTCCACACAGTCAATAAAGATCTTCTCAATGCTTTAATTCCAGGCCAACATTAGCCAACATCAACTTTGTTGAAGGAAGAATAGGTTGATGAGAGAAGAGAAACTTTCGATGTCAGGCCTGGATACACACAAGGCAGATCAGCCCTTAGCAAGCACAAACTTTCACACGTCGCCACTCCTATAAGATTAAGTGGGTAAGGTGTCCCCGGACAGGTGTCTCTCACACAGACCTGGCAGCCGAGGCGTCACCTCGAATCTTAGCTGGGAGGAAAGGGTCTCTCTCACAGGCCCGGCTCTAGGCCTCTGCCACAGGCCAGTTAATTTGGATAGACTAAATGTGCGAACAGAGCGAATCCTCCCAATAGTTTCTCAGCACAGGTCACCAGGCGACAGTAGAGCGTACCTGCCAGCATCCCGGTCACCGAATCCCCGTCTGGGATTCTCTTAAGCTTCGGGGACCCAGTAAATCACTGGGACTGGAAGCGAACTTCAAAGTTATATGGTACCAGCAAAAATAGCAACCAAAAAGTGTCAAAAGTGGTTTTAGACAAGCTAGAAAACAGCGATAATAAATTAGAATCACTAAGAATTGAGCGATAATGATGTGTGAGGAAATTCATCATCAAACACTGAAAGTAATAATTTATATTATTATTATATTATTATTTGTTATAATTATTTATAGTTATTTATTATATTATAATTTATGATTTCATGTTTCAAACTTTATCATACCTGGGATGTCTACTAAACTCTTGTTTGGACAGATTTAAGTGAGTTATTTCTAAGAATTACAGGCCTACAACATAAAATGCCAAATTTCCATGCAAAATAATGGTACCGCTTTCAGCATTATATTGCCCCTTTAAAACCCTCCTACTGTTTTTGTGAAATTTGACTGAACACACCCACTATTTGATGTGATTTGGAGGGTGTGTGTAGGGGAGGGGCTTTGTGGGGCCGTGGTTGATTTCCAGCACCTATTGTTTGAGAAAAAATACCTGTATAATGTGCTGTGTTGAATGTATTTGGGATGCAAGCTGATATGCATTAAATGTATTGTGCTTGATGCACATGCTAAGTATATGGGATGTACATATTGCCGTGTGCATAGTTGTGTACAATTCTCATCTAACAGCCTGCTACAGGGTACATTGTAGAGACTGTCAAAGATGATTTTTAGCCAACAAGTTCCCCCACTCCACTAACTAATCGCCATGTTAGTTTTAAGGAGAACCTAATCTTAAAGACTTTTTTACTTGTCTAACTCTATGGTCACATGACATAGAGGGTCCCAAGTCCTCCTCACTGCAAGGGTACTTTGGGTCCTTTGGGTACTAATGTCAATGCTTGGGTGATATAGACACTTACTATTGGCTGTCTAGCATTGGAGTCCTCTTGGGTCCTGAAGACTGTGGAAGCTTCATGACATCACAACATAAGGAACAGTTGGTGTAGGGCAGACTGCAGAACTGAATCAAATGATAAGGACAGTAATATTGTACACTGGTATTCTCTCAGGTTGATGTAAACTGCTTGATAGAGAGAGTTATACTGTTCTTTAGGTGGATTGTCAAGATGCTAGCATGTAGAAGCTGAAAGTTTTGACATTATTTTACAGCACTAAAAAAAACTAAATTTTGCCTTAGGGCTCTTTCACAAGGGTGGACAGTTCACATCCGCCTGCCAGTTTTTCATGCGGACCTGAACGGGCGCTCCATGCTCATCTATGGAGCCACGGATGTCAGCGGTGACATGCCCGCTGACATCCGACCCGCTCCGATCCACCAAAGTGTGATGGAGGAAAAACCTACTTTCCCATCCGTCTGGTGGATCGAATTGGGTGTACACGGACAGACGGTCCGTGTTAACCTGATCCCCCATAGGGGGATCACACTGCACAGTGTGTGGGGACCGCCCTGTCATCCGCCAGCTCAGCGGGGATCAACGGAGCGATCCCCACTGAGCAAGCGGTGGTTCACGGGACGGATCATTACTGATCCGCCCCGTGTGAAAGAAGCCTTATTCTCAACCTTCGTTTTAAGGAAATCACTATACAGTGAAATATTTATTTTTCCTGCACTCCATGAAAGATATGTCATAATAGAAGTACACATGATATTTTTATTGCATTGTAGCCCAAACACGTAGGTATAATCAAAACGTGTTGCAAGCAATTTGTGAACCTGGCCTAAGAAGATAATGAATAATAACATGGGACTGAACATTAAACCTTAAAGGGTAACTCCACATTCTTTGGGGAAAAATATTGAAATGGAAAACCCAATATAACATATACAATTGTGACACAATTTAATTTTAATAAACTGTTCCTTTTCCTTTTCAATCTGCAGTGCTGTAAATGTATGCAATATGGCAGCCGGGAGACATTCTGTACTCAGTTAATGTACAGAATGCCCCCAGAAATGTAATTTACTGTTTGTGTGATTAGCTCACTGATATTCCCAGAAGTCTGTACTAAGATACAAGTCAGATTGTAGGCTCCTTGCAACAAACAGTTCAGATTTAGTGAGATGCTCCTAAAGAGTGAATTACTTCTTAAGGGATACAGACCCTTCCACCCTCCTCATTAGAATACTGCAATTGCATTATCTGAAATATTATGAAAAAGTCACTCTCATTCAGAATCAGTACCCAAAAATCATAGAAGAACAAACCTCTATTTCTTCAGAGCAGAAACAGGTAGGACTGCGCAACAAGCTCTGTTAAAATCCTTCCAATGTACATAGAACACCCTTTCAGGAACCATAAACCAGACAGAGACAGAAAATGCAGTTAAAATTACACCTTTAATGTAATAGCAATAATAGCATATATCGGGAATGTAATTAAAATACAGAAGCCAGGTTTTGGAAGCTGGGATGGGTAATCAGACGAGCCAAGGTCAGGAAACCAGGAGTCAGCACTGTCAGGAGACAAAAATCAGGAGCAGGAATCAGAAGACAAGTCAACCACAGGAACACAGCAGAATCACACTGCAGATGTTGACCACGCAAGGGCGTGGAGGGAATGAGCAAAGCTGTTTAAATAGCCAAAAGGGGATGGCTGTAGAATGGACTAATGAGGCAGGTAATGGTAACTAGGTGAGTCACTGTGGAAACAATGAGTGGCTGGTAATCAACTGACAGCTGAGCAGCCTTGTGCACTGAAAGTATAACAAAAGGCCATTCTTTTTTTATGTTTTTAGTTTTGGATAGAGGAGAGAGAGATTAGACCCCCTGTCAGTTTTTGTTGCTGTCTGTGCCCCTGTTAAAGAGATTCACCCTCTCTATTTGTCCTGTTTACTGTTATAATTGAAAGTGAAAGTAAAAGAAAATCAAACATTTGGGGTTGTGCCCAGAAAAGTAATAGAAGGGAAATCTTCCAATGGGGACACCAGTTCTGGTAACCTGGGGGTTTCTATGTTATTCCTTTCATTTTCAGGGATTTCCTCACACTTCCTGTTTGGCTATGGGACAGGAAGTGAAGGGAAATATCCCCAATGGGGCACAGATGGCAAAAAATAAACCAACAGGGGTTCTAACCCTTCCTCACCCTATACAAAATGGAAAAAAAAGTTTTGCCCATAGTTGGGCAAGAGCTAGAAAAGAGCTGCTAGTAAATAGCAGGAGCACAACCCTGATAGTACCCCCTCCTCTATGACCCCTCCCCCTTGGAGGGGCACCAGATTTGAGAGGAAAACATATATGCGGAGGAGGGCATGAGTATGTACGTCTAAGGATGAGACCCAAGAGCGTTCCTTCTGGACTGTAACCCCACCAATGAATGAGGTATTGTATGCAGCCATGAAATCTATGGGAGACAATGATAGATTGTATCTCATATTCCTCATGGTTGTCAATCTGAACGAGGTGAGGATGTGGTACAGAGGTGGTATAGAGGTTGTGGTTTTAATAAGGAAACCAGATATAATACTAGATAGAATTCACTGGGTAATCTTATGGAGAATGTGGAAAGGCCCGATATAATGAGGCAAAAGTGTTAGTGAGAGAACATGGATTCTGAGGTTACAGCCAAACACTCTTCCCAATTTGGTAGGAGAGCGCAGGTAGACTTTGGAGGTCAGCATGGAGTCTATACCTCGCTCTGGCACATTTCAAGGACTCTTGGACCTGCACCCAAGTGGAAAGGAGACCTTGAAGATGTTCCTCTAATGCAGGAATTCCCAACTGTGCACAAAAGGCTCTCCAAAACCTGGACACAAACTGGCTACCCCTGTCTGAGATGATAACTTTAGGTAACGCATGTAACTGAAAGACCTCCTGAGTGAAAATTGATGCCAGTTCTTTGAATGGAGGCAAATATTTGGGGGAATACAATGAGACTTTTCCAAAACCGGTCAACCACCATAAGAATAACTGTGTTGCCATGGAAGTTGGGTAAATCCACAAAGGTGAAGTGAGACTAGTGCAAATGGCCAGGGTATCACAGGAGTAGGAACAGACTCCATCTTGGTAGAGGAGTAAAACTGCAGTGACAATGCATTAGCCCTTATATTATTTGCACTGGGTAAGAATAAGACTATGTAATTGAAGCTTTACAGAAAAAGGGCCCAATGTGCCCTTTCTGGGAGATAAGCGTTTTGCCTCAGACAAAAATGTGAGATTTGTATGGTCTGTCAAAATAAGGACCGGCACTGTAGTAACCTCGAGGAGATGCCTACACCCTTTAAGAGCTAAAATTATGGCTAATTATGGCTAATAATTCTCTGTCCAGAATCTCGTAATTGCATTCTGCAGCAGGCAATTTTTTTGAAAAGTAGTTGCAAAGTGATGCATAGCACTCTCAGAGGTAGGACATTGAGACAGGAGAGAACCTACCCAGTCTCAGATGCATCAACTTTGAGAATGAAGGGTAACGTAGGATCAGGATGTGCAAGCACAGGAGCTGTAGCAAAAGGGTCGCTGGTTTTAAACCCAATCCCAATCATGGCACTACCTGCCTGAAGTTTGCATGCTCTCCCTGTGCCTGCGTGTGTTTCCTCTTGGTACTCGGGTTTCCTCCTACACTCCAAAGACAGTTAATTGGATGCTCTCTAAATTGGCCCTAGTATGTGCACTGTTTATATGAATGTGAGTTAGGGACCTTATTGTAAGCTCGTTGAGGGCAGGGACTAATGGGAATGTGCAATGTACAGTATCTCACAAAAGTTAGTACACCCCTCACATTTTTGTAAAATATTTTATCTAACAACACTATTGAATTTACACTTTTCTACAATGTAAAGAAGTGAGTGTATGGCTTGTATAACAGTGTACATTTTCTATCCTTTCTGAATAACATAACACACAGCCATTAATGTCTAAATCACTGGTAACAAAAGTGAGTACGGCTCTAAGTGAAAATTTCCAAATTGGGCCCAATTAGCCATTTTACCTCTCCGGTGTCATGTGACTCTTTAGTGTTACAAGGTCTCAAGTGTGAATGGGGAGCTGGTGTGTTAAATTTGGTGTTATCACTCTCACTCTCTCATACTGGTCACTGGAAGTTCAATATGGCACCTCATGGCAAAGAACTCTCTGAGGATCTGAAAAAAATAATTGTTGCTCTACATAAAGGTGGCCTAGGCCAGTGTTTGACAAATTTGCTTGGAATCTAGGAGCCACCTAAAAAAGTTAGGAGCCAGAAAACACCCTCCCACCAAGCTCGCGCACAGAAGCGAACACATACATGAGTATCTCCCGCATATGTAAACGGTATTCAAACCACACATGTGAGGTATCATTAGAGCGAGAGCAATAGTTTTCGCTCTAGAACTCCTCTGTGACTCAAAACATGCAACCTGTAGAATTTTTTAAACGTCGCCTATGGAGATATTAAAGGGTAAAAGTTTGTCGTCATTCAACATGCGGATGCAATTTTGAAGCGTCACATGTTGGGTATCAATTTACTCGGCGTAACATTATCCTTCACAATTGGGATAACTTGACTGTTGTCTTATTTTTTAATTACATTTTTTTTATTTTTTCCCAAAAAAAGTGCGCTTGTAAGGCCACTGCGCAAATACAGCGTGACAGAAAATATTGCAATGATTGAGATGGCAGTGAAAAATGACACATTAGAACTGCTGTTTTACTTGTAATGCCAACGACCACCACCAGATGGCGCAGGTCACAGAAGGAAGCTTGGCACTTCACAAGGCCGCAAAGCCACAGCCTCAATTACCGATGGGCGCGGGCGCCAGGTCACAATTTCTTGTCGCAATTGTGACCTGGGGCCCGGATTTTGTTGAGCCCTGGCCTAGGCTATAAGAAGATTGCCAAGACCCTGAAACTGAGCTGCAGCACAGTGGCCAAGACCATACAGCGGTGTAACAGGACAGGTTCCACTCAGAAAAGGCCTTGTTATGGTTGACCAAAGGAGTTGAGTGCACATTCTTAGCGTCATATCCAGAGGTTGTCTTTGGGAAATAGACATGAGTGCTGCCAGCATTGCTGCAGAGGTTGAAGGGGTGAGGGGTTATCCTGTCAGTACTCAGACCATACGCTGCACACTGCATCAAACTGGTCTGCATAGCTACCATCCCAGAAGGAAGCCTCTTCTAAGGATGATGCACAAATAAGCCCGCAAACAGTTTGCTGAAGATAAGCAGACTAAGGACATGGATTACTGGAACCATGTCCTGTGGTCTGATGAGACCAAGATACACTTATTTGGTTCAAATGGTGTCAAGCGTGTGGGGGAGCAACCAGATGAGGAGCACAAAAACAAGTGTGTCTTGCCTACAGTCAAGCATGGTGGTGGGAGTGTCATAGTCTGGGGCTGCATTAGTGCTGCCGGCACTGGGGAGCTACAGTTCATTGAGGGAACCATGAATACCAATATGTACTGTGACATACTGAAGCAGAGCATGATCCCCTCCCTTCGGAAACTTGGCCGCAGGGCAGTATTTCAACATGATAATGAGCCAAACACACCACCGAGACGACCACTTCCTTGCTAAAGAAGATAAGGGTAAAGGTGATGGACTGGCCAAGCATGTCTGCAGAACTAAACCATATTGAGCATCTGTGGAGCATCTTCAAACAGGAGGAGCGCAAGGTCTCTAACATCCACCAGCTCTGTGATGCCATCATGGAGGAAGCGCCCGCCGCTCTGCTGGGATCCCGGTGGGAGTGCCCGGCAACGATTGCCGCCGGGCACACGCGAATGCCCAGTAACTGAGCGGGGACGTGGAGCTCTGTATGTAAACACAGAGCTCCACGTCCTGTCAGGGAGAGGAGACCGATGCTGTGTCCCTTGTACATAGGGACACAATCGGTCACCACCCCCAGTCACCCCCCCTCCCCCTACAGTTAGAACACTCATAGGACACACATTTAACCCCTTCCCCGCCCCCTAGTGGTTAACCCCTTCACTGCCAGTCACATTTATACAGTAATCAATGCATATTTATAGCATTGTTCACTGTATAAATGTAAATGGTCCCAAAAATGTCAGAAAAGTGTCCGAAGTGTCCGCCATAACGTCGCAGTCCCAATAAAAAAATCGCAGATCGCCGCCATTAATAGTAAAAAAAAAAAAATGCCATAAACTATCCCCTATTTTGTAAACACTATAAATTTTGCGCAAACCAATCGATAAACGCTTATTGCATTTTTTTTGTTACCAAAAATATGTAGAAGAATACGTATCGGCCTAAACTGAGGAAAAAAATATTTTTTTTATATATTTTTTGGGTTATTTATTATAGCAAAAAGTAAAAAATATTGCATTTTTTTCAAAATTGACGCTCTATTTTTGTTAATAGCGCAAAAAATAAAAACCGCAGAGGTGATCAAATACCACCAAAAGAAAGCTCTATTTGTGGGAAAAAAAGGACGCCAATTTTGTTTGGGAGCCACGTCGCACGACCGCGCAATTGTCAGTTAAAGCGACGCAGTGCCGGAAGCTTAAATTTTGTCTGGGCAGGAAGGGGGTGTAGGTGCACAGTAGGCAAGTGGTTAATGGAATCTGGGGTTGCCGTCCTTCCTGGTAATATTAGTGAGGAATTTGACCTGAGAAGAGAAATTACTGCTTTAAATTGGTCCAATGTATATATTTATGTTATAGAGGAAGGAGCAGGGGCAGCAACCGTAAAACCCCATATGTGTCCCGTTTCCTATTAAATAATAGTAATTTTTTAAAGAATAATAATAGAATATTAACAATGAAAAGCTTAAGAAAGTCGATTAAGCTGTGGTTAGTCATACTGCACTCTGTCATCCAATAACTATGTGGAAACGTGCTATGAGCCCAACTACTGGTGAAGCAGTACTACTATAGTAAAAGGAAATCATAATGATTTATTTTTATTTTGCAGGTTTTTAAGCTTAAAAACGTATGTGTTTTATAAATGCTTTATTTTACCAAAAATGTTATACATCAGGTATCCATGACACAGTTTGCAAAGCATTCTGGGTTTTCTAATAACGTGTATACTCCTTAAGATAAAAAAAAAAAAAAAAAAAAAAAACTTCTGACTTTACAACCCCTTTAATTGAACAAGCTAAGATAGAAGCAAATTCACTAGCATTTTCTACCATGCACAGCTGCACCAGATTTTACACGTTCCAGTTATAACAAATCAATCCCAACATTTGCACTCAAAAAGTTTTCACAATTAGGAGGTTGTTTCCAACCTCCCCTCTGAACCTAACAGGAACAATCTTTTAATTGACTCATAATTCAGTTTTACACATTCTAGAAAAACGGTGGACCTGAGAGATCAGGAGAGTCAAAGTTCTTTAACCACCTGCTGACGGCCGTTAGACTTTTTACGGCCGCAGCGCAGTCCTGAATTCCTAACAGGCCGTGTTTTTATGGCCGCCCCTTTTGGCGTTCCCAGCGCGCGCTCCTGAGCGCGCAGCGGGGAACTCCTGTGCTGGCCGTGTCCCTCGGACACAGCCAAACACAGATTGCGGTAAATAGCCAATCACATCGGCTATTTACAATGCGATCTGTGCGGCCAATGAGAGATGATCTCATATGTAAACATATGAGATCATCTCTCATTGCCGACTCTCCCTCCTCACACAGACAGCGCGTGTAAGGAGGAAGAGAACTGTGAGTAACCAGGGCAGTAAAAAAAAAAGTCACCAACCTGTGCCCCCACAGTGCCCCCCCAGTACTACAGTGCCCACCACAGTACCACAGTGCCCCCCACAGTACCACAGTGCCCCCCAGTACCACAGTGCCCCCCACAGTACCACAGTGCCCCCCACAGTACCACAGTGCCCACCACAGTACCACAGTGCCCACCACAGTACCACAGTGCCCCCCAGTACCACAGTGCCCCCCACAGTACCACAGTGCCCACCACAGTACCACAGTGCCCCCCACAGTACCACAGTGCCCACCACAGTGCCCCCCACAGTACCACAGTGCCCCCCACAGTACCACAGTGGCCCCCACAGTGCCCACCACAGTTCCACAGTGCCCCCCAGAGTACCACAGTGCCCCCCAGAGTACCACAGTGCCCCCCAGTACCACAGTGCCCCCCAGTACCATCGTGTGCCAACCAGTACCACTGTGTGCCCACCAGTACCATCGTGTGCCCACCAGAGCCCACCGTGTGCCCTCCTGTGCCCACCAGTACCACCGTGCCCACCAGTACCACCATGCCCACCTGTGCCTACCAGTACCACCGTGCTTACCGTGCCCACCTGTGCCACCGTGCCCATCTGTGCCACCGTGCCCACCTGTGCCACCGTGCCCACCTGCCACCCCAGTGCACATCTGCAATCAGTGCCCACCTGTGCCACCTCATCAGTGCCCATCTGTGCCACCGCATCAGTGCCCATCTGTGCCACCTTATCAGTGCCCACCTGTGCCATCTGTGGCCATTTGTACTTTCCTGGCTTGTTAGGGTCTGAAGAAATGAGAGAGGCCTTCAGTACATCAGGTGTGATCAGATTGATCATTTTTTATTATTTGCACTATAGCTTGTAGACTCTAAAACTTTCACACAGATCAAAAAATTTCCAAAAACTTTGGGTTATTTTTTATCAAAGACATGTAGCAGTATAAATTGTGGCCAAAATTTATGAAGAAAAATTTATAATTTGCAAAATGTTATCACAGAAACTAAGAAAAAATCATTTGTTTCACAAATTTTTGGTCTTTTTTCATTAATAGTGCAAAAACAAAAAAACGCAGAGGTGATCAAATACCACCAAAAGAAAGCTCTATTTGTGGGAAAAAAAAGGACAAAAAATCATTTGGGTACAGTGTTGCATGACTGAGTAATTGTCATTCAAAGTGTAAGAGCGCTGAAAGCTGAAAATTGGTCTGGTCAGGAGGGTGTTTAAGTGCCCAGTATGGAAGTGGTTAAAAGATTGTTTTCTCTGAAGAGAAACAAGAAGAAGCCTAAAGGCATCTCCCAAAATGCATCAGAAAATAGGAAGCTGCTCAGGCTGCCCTTGACCAGGAAGTACTAGGGATATGAGTTTTGAATTTTCAACACAAAAAAAAATTGCAATTGTAGCGCCCCCTTGCTCGTAGCATGGGCACTACGCTAAACTAGTTGACTGGGAGAGTTTCTTTGTTCCCGGTCGTGATTTGTTCAGGTTGATGACCTGTGTCTAGGGATGAGCCGAACACCCCCCCGTTCGGTTTGCACCAGAACGTTCGAACAGACCGACCGTTCGAACGAACATTTAGAATATTATATAGAAAAAACTGCGCTAACCACAAAGGAACAATACAGCTGCTACATACAAACACAAAAAGTAAACAGATTTTAGATACAACAATGTAGCGCTAGATATACGGTGTATGGTACTATATACATAGCACCAACCACAGTGCACATAAAAAAACGTGAACACTCATGCTTGATATATGAGTGAAAACTAAAAGTCTCTAGATGAAAAACATAGGCATCAATGCGATGATGGGTGCAAACAGTGGAATAAACTGGTTTCCAAACAGGTATAATTCAACGGGATAAGCTGTTGTTGGAATTTTCGTCGAACGTACAAACAGACAATGTTCGAGTCGAACATACGTTCGAATTGAATGCGAAGCTCATCCCTACCTGTGTCAATCTGGTAAGGTCCACTGGCTCGGACTGCAGTCTGGGGATGTGAGTATCATCTTTGGCTGGCAGTGGGAGCCAGAGGGTTTTTTGGAGAATGGAGTCTTCCCCAGCAGCCAATTGGAGGGGGTTTTCCCTGCTGGCCATGCTGGGGAGGGGTATATCTGTGATGGAGGTCATGTGATCGGGGTTCTTTTCCTTCTCCTGCGCGGGGTTCTGGAGTCGGGGTGCGGCATCCGTCTTCAGGGTGTGTGCATCCATGGACCGATGTCGGCAGCAGAAGACGAGCAACCGCTTGTCTCTCTGCTGCCCTCGCCGCCATCCTCGGTGAGGGAATCAGGCAGTGAAGCATTGTGGCTTCACTGCCTGGTTCCCTACTGTGCATGTGCAAGTAGCGCGACGCCTTCCCAGTGGTTCCCCGCTGTCTCCTGGGACCAGTGTGTTTCCCAGAAGGCAGCGGGGGGCACAGGAATTGGAGTGACTCCCATGGGTGCAAATACCTACATTATACAGGTATCTGCAACCCCATCCCCCCCTGAAAGGTGCCAAATGTGACACCGGAGGGGGGAGGGTTCCGAAAAGCGGAAGTTCCATTTTTGGATGGAACTCCGCTTTAAAGCTGAATTCCGGAATAAGAAAATATTGTCCAAATACAAAAATGATGTTCATTCTTTAATGAGTCTTCCGGTTCTTTGTATACTTTGTTCAGATCTGTGCAGAAATCCAGTGTAAAACTTTTCCCTGTACAGGAACTTCCTGTAATAAAGACGGGTCACTGCTGCTCTTGCTCCTTGTGCAGGATGACTGGTTTTGTATCCGCCCCTCCTATCGTTTTCTACAGGAAAGTTCTAGTGATTGGGCCAATTGGTCTACTGCCACAGCTCTGTTCTTTCAAAAGGCTATGTGCAGCAAGTGACACTGTTGCTACTACATTTACAAGGTAAAAACGGGGTTTGTAAAGACATTTATTGCACACAAAGTGAATTTACATCCTTTGTGGCTATTGAGGATTATATTTAAATGAAAGTTTTTATTGTAAATGGCCAGCTTGATTTATGCTTTGTCAGTGTGTAATACTTAGCTAGGCATGTTTAGCTCAGTACAAAGACAATTATAAAAGTTACTAACGTCATACATAATTTATGTTTCATATACGGTCATTTTTTTTTTTTTTTTTTTACAGTAACTAGGCCTTTACTGATTGGCTGGTCTAATTGCTGTCCAATAAGCAACATTAAACTAACTGGTCACATGAACAATAACAATAATTGATGATGGCGAGATTTGCTGATCATGCTCCATTTATAATCTGAAGCCTCATCCATTATTAAAGGCTGTATGTTTCTCTCTCTCTTTTCATCGATCAATTTCTGAAACCATGAAATATACAAATGTACATTCCCAGCACCATACAGGCAAATTCAAGGACAGCTTTTGACAATAATTAAAAGTGACAGAAATGATTTGACTAAATTAAAGTTTATTAACTATTTATATGGTAAGTTAACCTATTCTGTGAAAGATAGGGTGTCCTATATGCATGTAAGCGCTATTTTAGTCTTTAACTTTCTTTAAGTGTATCATGGATTTTATTGCATGACATCTAGTAAAATATCAAAGTCAAGTTTGAAAGGGCAATGAATACATTTTCAGTTTAAGGGGGAAATAAATGAAAGAATGCAAGATCTCAAAACTTGAATGAGGAAGATTAAATTATGTGATACTCTCCTTTCTGCTGCATTGAAGTATAGGCAGACTCTTTATAAAACATGATGTTGATTAGTGTTGCTCACGAATATTCGCATTGCGAATATTCGCTACGAATATTGCATATTCGAGTATTTGCGAATAACTCGAATATTGCGGTGAATATTCGCTATGGCGAATATTCGTATTTTTTCAAATTTATTTTTAAAACAGATCACATCCTAGTGATCTCCATCGACATCTAAAAGCATTGCTGGTATGATTAGAGAGAGACCCTGGGCCGAGTAGCTGATGCAATTCTTTTATGTTGCCGAAAATTCGCATTGCGAATTTTCGGCAACATAAAAGAATCGCATCAGCTACTCGGCCCTTCTTTTGCATCAGAGCCAATCAGAATAACTCGAATATTCGGCAAAAGGAATATTGCGCGATTATCTTCTCCGCCCTTCTTTTGCATCAGAGCCAATCAGAATAACTCGAATATTCGGCAAAAGGAATATTGCGCGATATTCCTTTTGCCGAATATTCGAGTTATTCTGATTGGCTCTGATTGGCTCTGATGCAAAAGAAGGGCGCATCAGAGCCAATCAGAATAACTCGAATATTCGGCAAAAGGAATATTGCGCGATTATCTTCTCCGCCCTTCTTTTGCATCAGAGCCAATCAGAATAACTTGAATATTCGGCAAAAGGAATATTGCGCGATATTTCTTTTGCCGAATATTCGAGTTATTCTGATTGGCTCTGATGCAAAAGAAGGGCGGAGAAGATAATCGCGCAATAGGAATATTGCGCGATTATCTTCTCCGCCCTTCTTTTGCCCCCTTATTCTCCTTTCTTTTAAGTAGAGTTAGTGTAGAGTTAGTGTTTAGTGCATATTAGTTTAGTAATACAGGAAATGATCTTCGTTTATGAGAATCATTTTCGCATTCGCAAAATTTCGCAAAATTTTTTTTTGCATTAAATATCACGAATATTCGATATTAGCGAATATTCGCGAATATTCTTCTATATATTCGCGCAATATCGCGAAATCGAATATGGCGTATTCCGCTCAACACTAATGTTGATAATATAATGGTTGGAACACACAGCTGTCTACCTATTACAAAGGAAGTCAGTGATGTTTGATATCGATAGTAATTTTATTATCCATAAAGTTATGAAATGTAAGGGAAAAAAAATCTGCGCTAAACCCTATAAACTAAATAAATAAATAAGTGAACAAATTTGTTGCAAGTTAATAATAATCAGGATGATATAAAAACCAAAAATGGGTGAAGTGGTGCAGCAACTAAAAAAACTTAAATATTTAGTCCATAGAAGTGTAAAACAAAAAATAGTGCGCTACCACATAAAAAAAAAAGAGTGAGGTGTATTAATAAGTGTAAAAACTTAAAATAAATAAATAAGAGAATATCTAGGGAATAAATACAATCAAAGTCCCAAATAAGCAATTAGGGATCCAAAAATGGTCAGAGCAACTTTACAATTCCTGGTATCCACAATTACAACAGAATGACAACTTGTCTGCAGGCAATATTTTCTGTTCATCAAAGAAGATAAGGCAATCACCGCCGCTTACCAGATCTGTTGGATCTCAAGTTATAGAGATCAAAAAGGCACGTCAGAACACCATCAGTCAGATAGGGATCACCATCAGAGGATTCCAATGACGGTGCAGATGTCCAGTCCGTGCTCCTTTTTCAATGGATTTTTCACACCAAATGGATATCCAAATGTAGTGGCCAGCTATTTTCTTTGCTGACCCTGCTTTAAATTTAGAGGTTAGTCAGAGGATTAGTTACCTCTGACCTATTTTGTTTTCAAATTTGGACCTCTGTTCCAGCCGTGGCTGTACTGCAGATGACCACTGTTGTTGTTTGGGGTGTCAGTTCCACCCCAGGCCAAGGGTGGCAGCAGTCAGATCCAAGTGTGTTGGGTATTCTTTCTCAGTGGCCAATCAGTTGATCGCCTCGCTGTGCATGCTGGGGGAGAGTATTTAAGAGACAGACGTCAGGGGTTCTGGGTCATCGCGTCCGCC
This sequence comes from Rana kukunoris, assembly GCA_029574335.1. Taxonomy (NCBI): domain Eukaryota; kingdom Metazoa; phylum Chordata; class Amphibia; order Anura; family Ranidae; genus Rana; species Rana kukunoris. The sequence continues at coordinate 136,887,487 of CM056054.1, read as the reverse complement.
CTGGGCAGTCGTCCCACCACCCTGTGTGTGGCCCTCCTGGCCAGGATGTTCAAAGTTTTTTGGCTCCGGGACCACGTTGGTCTGGAGTCGTGTCTTGCCGAGCAGGCCCAGTATTCAAAATGGGTTTGCATTGACAAAGTGGTCCTGCGCGGTCCATCATAGAGGGAGGAAGCCGCCAAATGAAGTACCTGTCTGGAGAGCACCCAGCACGAGGCTGGTACACTCAGGGGAGGTCTGAACTTCATTGAAGGACACATTACTACTGAAAGGCTGAGCAGTGATCGCCCGTCAGTTTCCTGATTTCACAAGTTACTACTTTGAGAAGAGATCCGGGTTCTTAATCCTAAAGTGAGGGGAATCTGGCCCGAACATATATCCACCTTTGGGAAGGTCAGTGGCAGAGACTGTACCAAGGTTCTGTGTGGCGCCCTGGCTGCTAGGACTAGTGAGAGAGGCCTATCCAGGGGCACACTACCCACTCTGGCTAGAGTGGCGACAAGAATTTATGTCTGGAAGCAGGAGTGCTTCTTATCAAGTTCTACACTTGAACCTATTACCTATACCCTATTTCATCTCTTCAACCTATTGTTCGTTCTTTTACTACGTTCGAGAAAAAGGAACGTAACATGTGGACATTGACTTTGTTTCAGCTCTCATCCAGTACCCTAGGCGGCGGAGAAATAGAGGTAATATGCCCCCCAAAATAAACCAGCAGCTCCTTCAGTGGTAGGGCTACATGCGCATTTTTTTTTTTTTAATATAGTACATTTGCTTGCATATGATTGGATACTTCAGCAGAGCTTCATCTGAGTCATTAAACTAAAGGTACATTCCCTTGCCAATTGCATGTTTCCTTGCCTTTTTGCCTTTACTAAATCATCCTTATTGTCTTCTGATTGTCCTAAAATTCACTAATCACTCAGTCAATAGGTTTTATTTTTTTGCAGACAGTGAGAGTAATCAGTCAATCAAGTAAAACTTGAATCCTAAATGATAAATATTGGACACTGAACAGTGTTTATCTTAACTAAATAAACAAACCAGTTGACAAAAATCTGTGTGATGTAATAAGGTTGCCTTCTATTTTTTTTACATTCTTATGATATCGAAGACCAGATACCTATTTAAAACCTTGCAATTGCAACCAGGCTTGTAGGTGTCCCTTGATAGTTGTGAAGAGGTGTTCTCCAGTCTCAATGAATGGTGTTGAGTGTCCTAATACTTAAAGAGGAGATCCACACAAAAGTTAACCTTCCCTTTTTGGAACCCTCCCCCCTCCAGTGTCACATTTGGCACCTTTCAGGGGGGAGCGGGGTGCAGATACCTGTGCATACGCACGGTCACACAAAAGTTCTCTGAACTTTCGTCCGTCAAGAATGCGGTGACGTACAACACTACAATGAGCTGAAAAAATTAAGTTAAATTCTTCCAAGCATGCGTCAAATTGTTTCCGAGCATGCGTCAGAAATTTGCTACAGATGATCGGATTTTCCAATAGGAATTTTTTCCATTAGGTGGGAATCAACCACAATGAGCCCCACAATGCACTCCCCTCAAAAAATATAAGTATTTTTGGGGGAGTGCATTGTGGGAAGACTGGATCTGTCACCAGAACAGGCCTTTATGATCTGGGCCATTTATACATTATATATGCTCCTATCTTTTTGATTCTCTTTGATTGTCTATCATATGTATTGTTTTCCTCAATGTAATAATAAAAAATTATTTTAACCTTTATCTCTGATTTAGTTTTGGCACTGTAATAATCCCAGTCAGTATTCCTTTATTCTTATGATACAAGAGATGGTCAGAGACTGCAGACATACTACAGGAGATGGTCAGAGACTGCAGACATGATACAGGAGATGGTCAGAGACTGCAGACATGATACAGGAGATGGTCAGAGACTGCAGACATGATACATGATACAGGAGATGATGTTCAGAGATGGTCAGACTGCAGACACGATACAAGAAATGGACATAAACTGCAGAAATTATAAAAGACATTGTCAGAGACTGCAGACAGGATACAAGTGATAGTCAGAGACTGTGGAAATTATCCAAGAGATCAACGCATAAAATGCAGCCTTCTAGTGCCCATCAATTGCAGCCTACCATTTCCCACCTGATGCAGTCTTATCAGTGCCCATCAAATGCAGCCTACCAGTGTTCGCCAAATGCAGCCTTATCAGTGCCCACGATCTGCAGCTTATCAGTGCCCACGATCTGCAGCTTATCAGTGCCTACCAATTGCAGCCTACCAGTGCCCACCAATTGCAGCCTGACAGTGCCCACCAACTGCAGCCTGTCAGTGCCCACTAAATGCAGTCTGCCAGTGCCCACTAAATGCAGCCTGCCAGTGTCCACTAAATTCAGCCTGCCAGCACTCACTAAATGCAGCATGCTAGTGCCCACCAATTTCAGCCTACCAGTGCCCACCACTTTCAGCCTACCAGTGCCCCTGGATTACAGAAAAGGGCGACAATCTCCTGCTGCCACGGGGCTTGAATTTGAATCTGCCGGGCGGCAAAAGTAACAAAGTCCCATCTCCTAGACCCTCCTGTGTAGTAGCACCTAAACCTCCTCGGTGTTACTGTACTTGTCCAGTTTAATAGCACTTAAACCTAGTTGCTGTTACCGCACTTGTGCTGTGTAGTAGCACCTAAACATACTCGGTGTTACTGTACTTGTCCAGTTTAATAGCACTTAAACCTAGTTGCTGTTACCGCACTTGTGCTGTGTAGTAGCACCTAAACCTACTTGGTGTTACTGTACTTGTCCAGTTTAATAGCACTTTAACCTAGTTGCTGTTACCGCACTTGTGCTGTGTAGTAGCACCTAAATCTACTCGGTGTTACTGTACTTGTCCAGTTTGATACTGGATTACGTGTTCGTACGCCTTCAGGACTACGCTGCAATAAAATTGCGGCCACTGGGTGGACTTCCCGTCGTTTTCCGCGTCGGGGTATGCTAATGAGCTTTTGCCGGCGATCCCCGAAATTACGATCTTCAATCGCAATCTCTTACGGCATCTTTAGTCATCTTTTTTTTGCGTAACACTATACCAGCTTTTTGCTGCTCTAATATTAGACAGCCCATGTTAAGTATGGCCGTCGTTCCCGCGTCGAATTTCTACGTTTTCCGACGTCTTTTATTATTTTTTACGTAAGTCGTCTGGGAATAGGAATGTTCGTAAACCACGCTACTCAAACAACTAATGACGTAACGACGTGATTTCGCGCAATGCACGGCGGGAAATTTCTGAACGGAGCATGCGCAGTTCGATCGCTGCGGGGACGCGCTTAATTTAAATGCATCACGCCCCCTAATCGCGTATTTCGATTACGCGGCGAGAAATAGACTACGCCGCCGTAGCGTACGGGCAAAAATCTACCAGAATTCGGTGTAGAGCCTGGTAAAATACGGCAGCGTAGAGTATTTCGATTACGCAGCGCAATATTAAGTGTATCTGAATCTGGCCCACTGTGTCTTTTCTACCAGATAGATAGATAGATAGATTAGGAAGGCTAGTAGTCAGTATAGTTAAATTTACAGTGTGTAGCGAATATATATACATCCTTAGGAGTTGTACATATATTTATACACTGTATAGCTTAGTTAGATCTGCTATTAGTATTTGTCAGGCAGGAGATTGTGCTGTGCTGTGCTTTTGCCCATAAACTCAGTTCATCATACTGCACGTTTGCTGTTTTTGGCCAGAAACTCAGTCGATCTTACTATACGTTTGCTGTGTTTTTGCCCATAAATTCAGTCGATCATATTGCACGTTTGCTGTTTTTGGCCAGAAACTTAGTCGATCTTACTATACGTTTGCTGTGTTTTTGCCCATAAATTCAGTCGATCATACTGCACGTTTGCTGTTTTTGGCCATAAACTCAGTCGATCTTAATATAAGTTTGCTGTGTTTTTGCCCATAAATTCAGTCGATCATACTGCACGTTTGCTGTTTTTGGCCAGAAACTCAGTCGATCTTACTATACATTTGCTGTGTTTTTGCCCATAAATTCAGTCGATCATACTGCACGTTTGCTGTTTTTGGCCAGAAACTCAGTAGATCTTACTATGCGTTTGCTGTGTTTTGGCCCATAAACGCAGTAGATCATACAGCACGTTGCACGTTTGCTGTGTTTTTGCCCATAAACTCCGCCGATCTTAATATAAGTTTGCTGTGTTTTTGCCCATAAATTCAGTCGATCATACTGCACGTTAGCTGTTTTTGGCCAGAAACTCAGTCGATCTTACTATATGTTTGCTGTGTTTTTGCCCATAAATTCAGTCGATCATACTGCACGTTTACTGTTTTTGGCCAGAAACTCAGTTGATCTTACTATACGTTTGCTGTGTTTTTGCCCATAAATTCAGTCGATCATACTGCACGTTTGCTGTTTTTGGCCAGAAACTGAGTTGATCTTACTATACGTTTGCTGTGTTTTTGCCCATAAATTCAGTCGATCATACTGCACGTTTGCTGTTTTTGGCCATAAACTCAGTCGATCTTAATATAAGTTTGCTGTGTTTTTGCCCATAAATTTAGTCGATCATACTGCACGTTTGCTGTTTTTGGCCAGAAACTCAGTCGATCTTAATATACGTTTGCTGTGTTTTTGCCCATAAATTCAGTCGATCATACTGCACGTTTGCTGTTTTTGGCCATAAACTCAGTCGATCTTACTATACGTTTTCTGTGTTTTGGCCCATAAACGCAGTAGATCATACAGCACATTGCACGTTTGCTGTATTTTTGCCCATAAACTCAGTCGATCTTAATATAGGTTTGCTGTGTTTTTGCCCATAAACTCAGTCGATCATACTGCACGTTTGCTGTTTTTGGCCAGAAACTCAGTCGATCTTACTATACGTTTGCTGTGTTTTTGCCCATAAATTCAGTCGATCATACTGCACGTTTGCTGTTTTTGGCCAGAAACTCAGTTGATCTTACTATACGTTTGCTGTGTTTTTGCCCATAAATTCAGTCGATCATACTGCACGTTTGCTGTTTTTGTCCATAAACTCATTCGATCTTAATATAAGTTTGCTGTGGTTTTGCCCATAAACTCAGTCGTTCATATTGCACGTTTGCTGTTTTTGGCCATAAACTCAGTCGATCTTAATATAAGTTTGCTGTGTTTTTGCCCATAAATTCAGTAGATCATACTGCACGTTTGCTGTTTTTGGCCAGAAACTCAGTTGATCTTACTATACGTTTGCTGTGTTTTTGCCCATAAATTCAGTCAATCATACTGCACGTTTGCTGTTTTTGGCCAGAAACTCAGTCGATCTTACTATACGTACCTAGGGCACAATTTTTAAGCCCCTGTTTAACAGGGGCGCCTAATAACAATTTTTGATGCAATACTTTGCACGTGCCTCTTTGTTGTGCTCCAACCACAGTATCTGTGAGGGGTTGCAGTGTTTTAGGCAGCATTGATATAATAAGAAGCCAGACATTGTTGAGTATCCAAAAATATTTATTGTATCACACTGAAAATGTGTGATTTTATTTATTTTTTTAAATATCAAAATATAATTATTTTTTTTTACTTTTAAGACCTATATTTTTGCATTTAAATAATTGTCTAATTGTTTTTTTTTAATGTTTTTTTTTATGTTTTTTTTTTTTATTATTATCATTTTTTTTTTAAACCCTCTCCAGAATGTCAACAACATTTTTCAGGTTTTGGTCCACCTCTTTGTTGTTCTTTATGATCCTCTCGAGGGCGAGGTTTGTGTCCTCTATTTGTTCCCTGCAGGACATTATCTCCCCAATTAGCACCCGAGCACTGTCGGTGTCTAAGCCGCCCCCAACAGCTCGTACACCTGAAATTTGGAAAAAAAACATGTTTTAAAATTATGCAGGCCTACATGTATTACCTGAAGCTGTGCTGTATGACACTGACCTGATGTGGTTGCATTTTCCACTTCCTGCACATCCGGCGAGGGTGGGGCTTGGCACTGTGTGGGGTTGGTCGGCACCACTGCTGCAGCTTGATTGCGGCCTATGAGATTGTAAAAAAATAGGATAGATGTATCAAAAAGATTAGAGGCCTGAAAGAGGAATATCAATCATACTTTTTTAAAAGTGTCGTACAATTGTGTGTTTTTACAATCCTAAGCTTAACACAGGATTGTATCCATTACCAAAGCTGCTGCATTTCTCTATCTTTGGCCAAGTTTCCTACATGGCAAAACAACAAGTTGACACTGGATCAACTCTGTGTGAAACGCTAATTAACTAGGTTGTTCTTGTGACCAACACTCAGTGCCAATCCTGACCTTCCTGGGGCCTGAAGCAAAATGACATGGCACATTTAAAATGAGATGCGGGGGGTGCTAACAACAGTGACGTGTCACATTAAAGAAAGTTGAGAAGTGGGTGGAGGGGGTGTTCTGCTGTCTGAAATGACATCTTACATTAAATTAAGCAAGGGGTGCTGACTTCTTGCCTCGTCCCATGCAGCCAGCGAGTTGAGAAGCGGGGGTTAGGGGGCGAAAATGACTTCTTACCAGGCGGGGCCTCTAGTTATTTGGGGGGCCCTTCGCAGCTTTGCAGGGTCCTAAGCGGCTTGCATAGTGAGCCTATAGGGCGGATCGGCCATGCCAACCATTGTGCTACTGAGTGCATATGTGTAATGAACTGCTTTGCTGAGCATACTCTCCTTTTAATGTATATTGACTTAAGTTGGATTATTTAAATCAACTTAATAACACATCTACATTAATTAAAAAATTGGTCTCACATAAAAAGGTCTTAAATAGAATTACCAACCAATTATTATGCCCACACAAACATGATCCTTCAAACATCTGTTCTTGAACTGTATATATACACAACCTGCGATAAAAAGCACATGCCACAAAATAATAAAAAAAAATATTCAGAGTACACATGAAAATTATTTACGTCTTCTGAGGACTCTTCGAATTCTCTCCATCTGCTCTGGCTCTCGGATTTTCAAATCACTCCATCTCTTGCGCAACTGCTCCCTGGACCTCTGCACCCCAAATTTTGCATGGATTGCCCTCTGTACCTTATCTATGATCTGGGCCTTGAGTTTATTGGGGTTTTTGTAAGGCCCTTTTTTTCCGTCATAGTCCTCCTTTTTTAAAATAGCCACCATCTCAACCATCTCCTCAAAGCTCATGCCTGGTTGCAGCTTGCTGTCTCTCCTCCATGTCTTCAGACTCCTCTCCACATTGACCGACTAAAAAGGGGCGTGGCAATCACTAAAACGAACGTCATGGGCGTGGAAACGTGCGGAGCTTCTCACATGCGCAGTGTATAAAGGGTAGAAAACGTCGGAAAAACGATCGTGCAATAGGACGATACGATACTTGTTTTTTTTACTTTATGATTAGTGGATGCGTTTGTGGGTTAGATATGTGGAGAAAGCTAAGGCTTGACTGACATTATTTTTTTTTGCTAAATTTTGACTTGCAGAAATAATGGAGGCTTTCAGAGAACTTTTTTCTGTCATACAGTTCGTTGGCAAGCATACCAGAAAGACCCACACCAAAGAACAAAGCGGACCTCTCCTTGTCCCTTATCAGCTGGGACCTCCAACCCCACTAGACCCTCAGTCCTCTCTGAAGCCTGCACTGATAGGACTAAAGGTGTAGAAATAGGTGTGTCACAACCTAGTAGTACATGCGGGCAATCTACTGATGGTACCAGACAAATTTCCCTGCCCCAGCTGCTGCAGCGCCAAAAGAAGTACTCTCCCAGCCATCCACATGCCCAGCGGTTGAATGCTAGCTTAGAGAAATTGCTAGCACTTCAACTGTTGCCTTTTCAGTTGGTAGATTCTGCCCCCTTCCGGCTCTCTACCGCCATGTGGAAGGCAATGTCCATGCCTCGATGGACAGGGCGGTCAGTGGTAAGGTGCATCTTACTGCTGACTCATGGTCCAGCAGGCACCTCTCTTTCACGGCGCATTGGGTGACTCTGCTGGCAGCTGGGAAGGATGCAGGGCAAGGTACAATAGTGTTGGAGGTTGTTCCGCCACCACGCCTCCGAAACACTACTACTGGTTGTGACACACCTCTCTCCTCCACCCCCTCCTCTTCTTCCTCTGTGGCCTCTTCCTGTGGTGATGATTCCTCGGAACCAGCCGTGCTTCGTAGGCGTACGAGGGGCTACGCAGGAATGCAGACCAAGAGATGCCATGCGGTGCTAGAGCTGGTGTGTTTGGGAGACAGGAGCCACACTGGGGCAGAGGTTCTGTCAGCTCTACAGGGGCAGGCTCAGAGGTGGTTGACGCCACGACAGCTTAAGCCAGGAATAGTGGTTAGCGACAATGGCACCAACCTCCTCTCTGCCCTGCGACAGGGACAACTGACCCATGTGCCCTGTTTTGCTCATGTTCTGAATTTGGTGGTGCAGCAGTTCTTGGGCAGGTACCCGGGCTTACAGGATGTCCTGAGGCAGGCCAGGAAAGTCTGTGTGCATTTCTGAAGGTCATATAATGCCACTGCTCGGCTGACTGACCTCCAAAGGGAATACAACCTGCCCAAGAACCGCCAAATCTGTGACATGCCCACCAGATGGAACTCTACATTGGCCATGCTGCAGCGGCTGCACACGCAGCAGAGGGCCATCAATGAGTACCTGTGACAATATGGCAGCAGAACTGGGTCAGGGGAGCTTGTTTTTTTTTCCTCACGCCAGTGGGCCTTGATCAGGGATGCATGCACTGTCCTGTCACCATTTGAGGAGGCCATGAGGATGGTGAGCAGTGACAGTGCATGCATCAGTGAGACTGTCACTTATTCACATGTTGGAGCACACGCTACGTGGAATAATGAACAGGGCCCTTGCGGTAGAACAGAGGGAGGAAGAGGAGGACTTCCTTACCTCTCAAGGTCCCCTTTATCCAGACAGTGGTCCTGCATGCCCGCCTAGCACACAGGAAGAGGACGAGGAGGACGAGGTGGAGGAGGAGGAGGATGATTGTATCAGCAGCATGGAGGTGGAGCCTAGCACTCGGCATCAGCAGCAGCAGTCTTCAAGTGATCATTTACAGTCCCAAGGAACCCGTGGACTTTTACGTGGCTGGGATGAGGTGGCTGCGGATCCTGTCGTCCTCAGTGACCCAGAGGACTGTGCCCCGAATGTCTCAGCAAACCTACACTGCATGGCCTCCCTGATCTTGCAAAGCCTGCGTAAGGATCCTTGTGTTCGTAGTATCAAGGAGAGGGATCATTACTGGCTGGCAACTCTCCTTGATGCACATTACAAGAGTAAGGTTGCGGAGCTTATCTTGCCGTCGCAGAGGGAGCAGAAGATGAAACATCTTCAGGAGGCCTTGCAGAAGGGTCCCAGAACCTGGGGGATTACCAAATCCTGGTCCTGGAAAACGTGTTGCTGAGGCTTCGGTGAGTCACAGAAGGAGCAGTGGAGAAGGTGGCTATCTGACCGATGCATTCAGACACTTTTTTAGTCTGCAGCCCCAAGGTATGACCGGTTGCAGCAACCATCGCCAGCGTCTGGTTTTCATGGTACGTGAATACCTAGGGGCAAGATCAGACTTGGACACCTTCCCCTCTGAAAATCCTCTGGCTTACTGGGTCTTGAGGATGGATCACTGGCCGGAGCTTGCACAGTACCCAATTGAGCTACTGGCTTGCCCTGCATCCAGCGTTCAGTGCTGCTGGAGGCTTTGTGACCGATCACAGGGTGGGCCTCTCCACCGACTCTGTCGATCGACTGACTTTCATAAAAATGAATCGGGCTTGGATCAACACGAGCTACCAAGCACCTGATGCTGATGTAATTGAATAATTTTTTTGAAATGTCAGATCCCTTGGAGACTGCCTATGCTGATGCTGAGTGACTGTCCTGTTATGCTGCTGACTGAATATCCTTTTCCTCCTCACTGATCTTGCTGATAGCTAGTAAGATTTTTTTTGTTTCTGGGCTCTGCCATCAGTGCCTAAGGCCCAATTTTTCTGCCCCTGTTTAACAGGGGCGTATATTAAATTTTTTTGATGCAATACTTTGCATGTGGCTCTTTGATGCGCTCCAATTACAGTATCTGTGAGGGGTTGCAATGTTGTGTTGTGCCTAAGGCCCAATTTTTCTGCCTCTGTTTAACAGGGGCGTCTAATAACAATTTTTGATGCAATACTTTGCATGTGGCTCTTTTTCCTTGCATTCCCTGTCTTGTTTGCACCGCCTGTATACTGCTGTTCAAAGTATATAGGACCAAAGGGTCTTGTCAGGGCCGATCCTCCCTATAGGCTCACTATGCAAGCCGCTTAGGGCCCCGCAAAGCTGCGAAGGGCCCCCAAATTACTAGAGGCCCCGTCTGTGAGAAGTCATTTTCGTCCCCTCACCCCGCTTCTAAACTTGCTGGCTGAGTCATTTCCGACCAGCAGAACACCCCCTCCCTCCGCTTCTCAACTTTCTTTAATGTGACATGTCACTGTCGTTAGCGCCCCACGCTTCTCATTTTCAATCTGCCATGTCATTTTGCTTAGGGCCCCAGGGAGGTCAGGATCGGCACTGGGTCTTGTAATGACCCGGGGGGAGTGGTGGCGGGGAAACCCATGCTATTTTTTTCAATGATTTTTATCCGTATTGCAGGGACCAAACATTACATTAAAGCCGCAAGCAGTATTAAATTTTTTTTTTCTGAGAGTAATCTCATTTTGTGCAGGGACTAAACGTGTGCCACTACTATAGACACCCAGCAGGTACGATATTTATATGAATTTTTCTTTTTTTTTTTTTTTCACTTTAAGCATCATTAAAATCGCTGCTCCAGAAAAAAATACAGTTTAAAAAAAAAAATTCCATTGATACATGTTCCCTGGGGCAAGACCCGGGTTCTTAAAGATGTTTTCCAACAATAACTTGAATATTGGGCTTTAAAATGAGCACTTTTGAATTTGAATGTTCGAGTCCCATAGATTTCAACGGTGTTCTAAATGTTCGCGCAAACGGTCGGTCTGTTCGAAAGTTCTGGTGCATACGAAACGCGGGGGTGTTCGGCTCATCCCTATTGCTAAGTTGTGTTTGACAATGTTAAGGAAGTTCTTCAATGTATGCTGTGTGAAGGAAGATATACCCAATGGAAAGCAGAAGAACACACCTTGTGCTAAACCAAAAACCCGATCAAAATTCCTCCCTATTCTGCTGAGTGAAATTTATCATCCTGGATAATCCTATAATGGCTTACAAAAATACCCAGTGCTAATTTAACTTAGAAATACAAGCACTCTGTTATGTACTGTAAATGTAAAAACACATGTCAATTAACTTTTTGTGATATTGTAAAAATCAATAATGTTAATGTAAAGTCCAGACAACTTTTAGTGAAAAACATCCTCCTGAAATTTCACAATAAAAGATCATACAAAAATATTCCAATGTGTGCTCAATTCTTCTCCTAAGTGCAACACACCTCCATGCAAGTGCCTGAAACACAACTCACTTACCAGATTTCCGTGACCTCTTCAGGCACTTGCTTGGACATGCATTGCAGATTAGAGAAGAACTGAGCACAGACTGGAGTACTTTTGCATTATCATTCAAGGTGGAGTTTCCAGTTCATGAGGACCTTTTCACTAAAAGCTTTAGGTACTTTATATTATCATTATTGAGTGTTAGAATATCACACATTGATTGTTATTTGGCACCTGTTTTAACATTTATATAAGTACGTGTTTATATTTCTGTCTAAGATCAATTAGCCTTGAGTATTTTTGTAAGCCATACATATTAGAGAAGTTTCATGTGGCCACACTTGTAATTCGCTGCAGCATGCGATGTGCCACTTTATTATTCTCCTCTAGAAGCCCAAGGCTTAATCCCCCAACCATGAAAACATATCTATCTATCTGTCTGTCTGCCAGACACAATAGATGCCATGTAATAAAGTACAACTCCCAATCTATTATTCATAATATTTACTAAGGGATGGCCTCATTAAAAGTACCTGAAATGTAAGTTTTTATCAATTTCCAGACAGTTAGCCCCAGAACGCTTGAATCATTATTCTCTAATATGAAAGCATTTACATTTTCAGGTACACATTTCTTTGTCTTCTGGCTAAATTCTCTTGGGAAACATGTCACTTTGAGCAGCTACACAGAGGCCATTTTACAAAGTTAGAGGTACTGAATAGCAAGGTTCATCCTACCAAGGACAACATATTCATGCTCTGTACTGTATATGTTGTTCCTGTGTTTGCATGGGTTTTCTTCTGCATACAATCCAAAATGCTGGGGGCGTGGCTTGGCACCGGCAAGACCTAGGCAGACGTGCACTGTGTGAGCTCCGCCGTGTATCCGTGCTTTTATCCTGCTAAACACCTCTGTTTGCTCATTACCGATTTCTTCTTGTGCTCCGGTGTTCCCTGTCATCGTTGCCCACCTGCCACCATGAGTGTTAGCCGCTGGGAGGATGTCTAAACAGGGATCTGCGCCCCGCTCTGCCTCACAACACATGTTCCAAGATGGTGGTGCCGCGGGGAAGAAGGCTAAGGAGAAGTACAGGGAGGCCGCACAGAAGCTCTTCTCCCTTAATGGCACACAAGATTTGCCGGCCGCGGGTGGAGGGGGGACAGAGGATCACTCTAGTTCTCAGTCGGATGCGGACGATACAGCATCTCTGGAAGATCCGTCGGCCCCCGTGCTGCCGTGGGACGCAGTGAGTAATACCCCTGTGCCTGACAGTATGCCAGCAGCCATGTCACCAGGCCTGCCTGATCCTGAACCCACGTTGTGGGACATTTTTCTTTAGTCACTTCATGTAACCAGTCTATCACTGTCTTAGTGTCAGAAATAAAGTGGATGAATGCTGAGATGTCCTTTATGCGTCAGGACATGCAGAAGTTGCGAGACCATACTACTGCGGTGGAAGGGTGCATCAGCACTATTGAGGATAAATGGGCGCCCATGCAGAGGGAGTCGCACGCACAGCAGTTGGTGGTAGCTAAACACGCCACAAGACTCGACGACTTAGAAAACAGGCTTTTCAGAAATAATATTAGAGCCATTGGTATCCCTGAAAAGATGGAAGGGAAGAATCCGGTCCAATTTATAGAGCATTGGCTGTTTGAAAAGTTTGGGAAGGATGCATTTTCCCCAATGTTTTCTGTTGAGCTGGGTCCCTTCTTGGCCTTTACCTCCTGGCAACCCGCCAAGAGCCTTCTTGTTTAAGCTACTCAACTACAAGGACCGTGATGTTATTCTCTCTAAAGCCCGCACCTGGGCGATGCCCTGGCGATGGGTAATTCAAAGATCTCCTTGTTCCTGGACTTTTCTGCGGACGTGCCGAAAATGAGAGCCCAGTTTAATGATGTGAAGAAAAGGCTCCGCTCTCTGGAGCTACAATATGCCATGCCCTACACGCTTGCGAATGGTGGCTAGGGATGAAGTTCATTTCTTTGAGAAACCTTCTCTTGCAATGCAATGGCTGGATATATAAGAACATTCCCTACGAGATGATCTGAGTAGGTGAAGGAGGGCAACCTGATGATCCTTTTTTGAATGTTTTAACACGTGATCTACTTTACTATTGGAAATGGAACAGTTAGTGTCTCATGCTCCTGGTTAAGCGGAAGACTGTGCTCATAGGGTTTGACGATAACACCTGAGTCGTTGTTTACCTTCAAAGGCCTGTTTCCTGCTGGCTCTTCAATGCTGGCTACTGAATATAGCCCCCCTGATCGGAGTCCCTTGTGGACAATACAGTTTTTTTTTTTTTTTTTTCCTGTTTTTGTTTTTTTGGCTGCTGTGGACCCGGTTGGTCCTAAAGATTTCTACTTGACTAATCTTTCTTTTTTCAGGATGTTTTTTTTTGATCCAGAGATTGTTCACTATCAGCTGCTATGTCTTGCCATTGGTCTTGCCTGTCTGTGTAAGCTATTGCCTGGACTTTGTTGCGTTTTTGTCTATTTTACTGTATTATGTGCCTTCCATTTGTGTTTTAGTACCCCATGGCTCAGCAACGTATTATAACCAGTTGAAATGTCCGGGGTCTAGGAGATAGGGTGAAACATTTAGCGGTGCTTCATATGGTTAAACGCCTGGGTTCAACTGTGGTGTGTTTGCAGGAGACCCATTTGTCCCCAGGCCAGGATTCCCTGTTTTCTGTTAATTTATTTGGTACTCAATTTCACTCCACATTCTCCTCCTATTCCAGGGGGGTCAGTGTGCTAATAGGTACAAATTTTCCCTTTGTATGCAATACATCACTCATTGACCGCCATGGCAGGTTTGTTTTTTTACTGTGCTCTCTGGATGGGCTGCAATGTATTATTATGAATGTGTATATACCTCCCCCATTTTCTGTGGAAGTTCTTAAAACCCTAGCTTCTTTTTTGTCACGCCACCCTGATGTCCCTGCACTAATTGTCAGGGATTTTAATAGTTACCTGGATGTAGATCTTGATAAATTTTCTGCTGGACCTCAGGCAGGTAATTCAAGAGGGGGCTTGACATCCTTAGCTCAGCTTCTAACAGAGCTGGGGTTGAGGGATGTCTGGAGGAGTAAAAACCCGCTTGTGAAGTGTTATTCCTGTCACTCAGCTATGTATGGGGGCCTTTCCAGGATTGACCTTGGTCTGGGTAATGATTTCATGCTTCCCCTAATATCCGCTTAACGTTATGAGGCGAGGGCTGTTTCTGAACATTCTGGAAATTGTCACCTCTAGAGTGTCCAAGCGGACCTGCTGGAAGCTCAACCCGTTCTGGTTGTCGCTTTTCCCAACCCCTGTCCCCATCATTGATGGTCTGTCTACATTCATATGCTTTAATAGGCCGTCGGCGTGTCTTGGGATTTTCTGGGATACGCTGAAGGCTTTCCTAAGAGGTCAACTTATCAAAACTGTTAATGCCATTAAGACTGAGACCAGGTCATGGGAACAGTTCGTGCTTGGGGAGGTTGAGATTGCTGAGTCTGCTTTTGTTGACTCCCCCTCTGAACAAACTGAGAAATCTTGTCAGGAGGCCCAGAAGATTGCTAAGCATCTGGTGCTAACAAAAGCAGAGAATAAACGTTTTTTCTTCAACAGAAGTAGTATGAGGAGGGTGAAAGTACGGGCCACATGTTGGCTATGATGGTGAGATCGCAGAGGGGTCAGTTCCATATAGATACCATTGTTAACCCTTTGGGGGGCCTGTTATCTGCTCATGCTGATATATTATCTGTGTTTCGTAGTTTCTATGCTGATGTGTATTCTTCTAAGGTTGCACATAGTGGAGTGGAAATTGATTCCTTTCTTGCTCGGTGTCAGCTCCTGCGGCTTTCGGCTCTGGATATGGAGCAATTGAATGCCCCCCTAACGGTTGAGGAGCTGTCGGGGGTTTTGGCACTTTCATCTGCAGGTAAGTCTCCGGGATTGGACGGCTTGTCTGCAGAGGTATATATTATAAGTATTCGGACACGCTGTTGCCCCTACTTAGAGAGGTATTCGTGGATGCACTGGGGAGGGGAAGTCTTCCCCAGTCCATGAACGAAGCAATAATTGTGCTATTATTAAAGCGTAGTAAGGAGGCCTGCTCTCCTGATTCCTAATGGCCTATTTCTTTATTGACTACTGATGTTAAATTATTAGCCAGGGTTATGGCCACTAGATTAGCCAAAGTTACACATAAACTGGTTCATAGAGATCAGTCAGGGTTCATCCCAACTAGGTCCACATCCCTCAATATTCAATGCTTATTTTTAAACCTCCAGATCCCAGTGGATAATCCAGGACGACGAGCAATTCTCTCCTTAGACACGGCTAAGGCCTTTGACAGCGTTGAATGGCCTTACCTGTGGGAGGTGCTAAAACTATTCGGACTCGGTGAGAACTTTATTAATTGGGTTAAGTTGTTATATGCAGCCCCCATGGCTAGGGTTCGCGTGAATGGTGACCTTTTGGATCCTTTTCCTCTCTTTCGGGGTACTAGGCAGGGGTGCCCATTGTCACCCCTGCTGTTTGCGTTTGCGCTCGAACCACTTGCTGCCACTGTACGTTTATCCCCATCTATTGTGGGGTTTGTGAGTGAGCGGGGCCTTGAGCAGGTTTCTCTTTATGCGGACAACACTCTATTATATTTGGGGAAGTGGACGCATCCCTGGTCAGTGCTATGAAGTTGATTAGACATTTTGGCTCCTTGTCGGGATTCTCCATCAATTGAAATAAATTTGTTCTTTTACCCTTGGATGATGCCCCGACGATTTCTTTGCCGGTTGCTGCGGAATTCCTCAAGGTAGTCTCCTCTTTTAAATACTTGGGAGTGTATGTATCGGCGAACCTGTTGTCCTACTTAGAGGAGAATCTTTTGCCCCTTTTCAAAAAACTCCAATTGACGTGCAATGCTTGGTGTAAACTACCATTGTCCGTGAGTTTTCTGCTAATGAGCGGTATTTTCTCTCTCTACCATTGTCCATGATTGGTAGAATACATTTGATTAAAATGGTCTGGTGTCCCCAACTATTGTATATTATGCACAATTCCCCATAGTGGATCCCACGTAGATGGTTCACCCGTATTGATACCCCGTTCAGATCTCTAATGTGGAGGAAACGGGTCGACAAAATTAGTCTTTCCACTATGCAATATGGTAAAAATCGGGGAGGAGCTGCAGTCCCCAACCCCAAACTTTATTTTTATGCATCTCAACTTTAGCATCTCAGTAGCTGCGGGTTGGTGGATGACTCTGATCCGGTTGGGAACCTATTGTGGACTGGAACGCATGATACCACAGTATTGACCGATCTGGAAGCAGGGTTACCCCGGTTGCCTCAAAAGGCCCCTACTGTTGTCCTTAAACAACTTTGGACTGCTTTCAGGTCTTGTCTGAGGATCTCTGGGTTTCTGGAAGAGACCCCATTGTGGGGTAATCCTAATTTTAAGGAAGTTTATCAGTTGGAGGGTTTCCAGGAGTGGAGGGCGGTGGGTATTAACAAGGTTGTCCAATTATATCATGAGAATGTATTAAAGTCCTTTATAGACCTCCAAAATGAATTCAACTTCCCTAGAACCCAATTTTACAGATATCTCCAATTAAGACATGCTCTGCAGGCTCAAGGCCAAATTTCTACCCTCATGCTTGTCAGTCATTCCTTACTTAAGGATATTTTTATGGTCAGGAGAGGAAGGGCTTGATTTCTCATATTTACTCAACTCTATTATTAACCATGCAAGACGTAGCGAATCTACCAAGCAGAGGGGGTTGGACACAGGGTTTGGGAGAAATTTCTGAGGAAAATTGGATTTATGCTTACAATCCAGTCCCCTTACTTCGGTGTCACAGTCTCATAGGTTGCCCCATCTCTTTTTGTTGCATAGGGCTTATCATACACCTATTTAATTGCATCAGTGGGGAGACGGGACTCCTCTATATGTCCTAAATGTTGCAGGGATGAGGGTTCTCTAATTCATCTCATATGGTGCTGCCCCAAGCTACATCGTTAGTGGGGTGATGTCACTGGAGTCATCTCCTCAGTATTTCAGGTTAGAATCCCTTTGGATCCCTTGATCTGTGTCTTGGGACCAATTGATGAGGACATTTTTCCTTACCCTGTTAATATAGCGGTGATTCGATTATTATACATAGCTCGAAAGCTGGTTGCAAGGTTTTGGTTGGCTGCAAACATACCGATTAACCTTCAGTGGGTGGACCAAGTAAACTATGTTCTCATTCGAGAGCACCTAACATATCTGCATAGAAATGCACCTCGAAAATTCTATTCTATATGGCAGGTGTGGCTGGATACACCTGGGTTGGCACCTCTGCGATTGATCGTGCATCATTTATTGCAAATGTGAACAGCATATCTGGGTAGTTGGATGGTGATCTCAACACTCTCTGGGCCAGATTCACAAAAGAATTATGCCGGTGTATCTGCAGATACACCGGCGTAATTTGAAAATCCCGCCCGCGTATCATTTTTTTGTATTTACAAAACAAGATACGCCGGTTTTACACTAAGATACGACTGGCGTAAGTCACTTACACCGTCGGATCTTAAGTGTAATGTTACGCCGGGCGCTAGGTGGCTTTTACGTCGTTTTCTCATTTGCCTATGCAAATGAGCCTGATACGCCGATTCCCGAATGTTTTTGCGCCGCCTCGTCGTCGTTTACGTAAGCGTAAACTTACCCCTGATATATTAGGGGTACGTTTACGAGGTTCCGTCGTATGCCATGTTAAGTATGGTGTCGAGACAGCGTCGTCTTTTTCCGTTGTTTACGTCGTTTTACTAAGTCGTTCGCGAATAGGGCATTGGGTAAGTGATGATCACGTCGTTTTCACGTCGGTTTCAACAACGTTTTCCGACGTGAGCTGGAGCATGTGCACTGGGCTTTTTTCCAGGCCGGCGCATGCGCAGTTCGATCAACGCGGGGGCGAGCTTAATTTAAATACAAGCCGCCCCCTTTTTATTTACGCGGGGATACGCCGGGTCATTTACACTACGCCGCCGCAACTTACGGAGCAAGTGCTTTGAGAATATGGCACTTGCTCATTTAAGTAGCGGTGGCGTAGTGTAAATGGCATATGCTACGCCGACGCGGCTGGTACGTGAATCTGGCCCTCTATCTTTAACTGAAAAGTGTGTGAATTGTATTTACCCTCTGCTGCGGGGAGGGAGTTTTTTTTTTTGTACAGGTAGAATGTTATGAGTACTTCGTAATTTTTTTTTCTTTTTTTTTAGGCTCATCTCTTGTTTCGCTAGGTCTTTGTCTGGACTCTCCTCCCCCTTTTTTGTTTTTCTCCCTTTTGTATAAAATGTCTTATGTGAATTGCGTTTGTGCCACTATTCTGTATGACCTTTTTGTCTCCACTTTGTTTTTGTACTGTCTTCAGATGTTTTGCATTATTTAATTGTACAATAGACATGTCCATTCGTTTTCGTTAGAATGCATTTTCATCCGAAAATCTGGTATTTTCGTTATCGTTTTAACGAACGAAAGCGCAAGAAACGAAAACCGAAAGATCTGACATAAAAAATGCTTTATTTTCGTTTTCATACAATTCCTACCTATTAACCTACCTACCTGTATTCAGTGAATACAGTGAATATAGGTAGGAATTGAACGACGAAAATTCGACAAAGCATCGAAAATCGTCAAATTTTCGTCGTTCAATTTCTACCTATTCACTGTATTTAGAACGACGATTTCCGATGCTTTGTCGAATTGAACGACGAAAATTTGACAAAGCATCGGAAATCTTCGTTTTCGGATGAAAACTTTCCCGACGAAAACGACATAAATCAAAACGATTTTCGGGAGTAACTAAATAAATGTATTTTCCAAACGAAAACGAAACAAAATATTCCAGTCTGCACATGTCTATTGTACAATGTATGTCTTGTTTTTGATGGCACAATAAAAAAAAATTCTGATTTAAAAAAAACAATCCAAAATGCTGAATTCCTATTGACTTCTTCCTAAACTGCCAATAGACCAAATCGTTGTGTTTCTGTATGACTGAGAAATGGTTGTTGGATTGTAAATTCCTCTGGGGCACGAACTCGGGTAGATAGACGCATGTATAATGTAAAGTACTTTGGTGTCATATATTAAAAGAAAGGGGGTTGTTTTGGACTTTAGATGATGCACACAACTAGAAAATCAGTATGCAAATAGTGTCATATAGATAAAGAAATACAAAAAATGATTAACCATTTCCAAGTGTAACTGGCAGAGTTTTGTACATGGCTGGTTTAACTTACTGTATGTTGATAGGATATTCTAAGCATTAAGTTCATTAAGTATTAAATTCACTAAACTATGTGGACTACTACAGTAAACCAATCATAACAACCTAACGACATTTCTCGAAAAAAAATACTGGGAAGAAAAAAAAATATATATATTTAAAGTTTAAGCCCGTCCATGTGTAATGCTTTAGGTGGATAAAGTGGATTTCATTATCATCTGGCATCTTATACAGTTTGTCTTGTAATGACTTTAGAATGGTTACAACAGGGCATCTTCGGAACTCCAGAACAGAAGGAGATACAGTATACAATTAATATTTAATAGTTTAATCTACATTCACTACAAATTGGAATACCACATCTGGGTGAACTTATTACTGTGGACGCATACATAATTAATAGTTTTGGTTGCTAGCTACAGGGGCTTCTAGTTTCAGACTTGCCACAAAAGCCATTGGTGATTGTAATCATTTTATGTACCACATTTTAAAATATTGACTAAAAAGTTTAGACAGACCATGGTACAATTTTAAAACACAGAAAACTGTGGTGAATTTAAAAATGTATGGTTTTTAGGAGTGTACTTCATAAATCCTGTGCTTCTTTGATTCCACTATCACCAGTCACATTAAAACAATGTGGTTTGAAGATTTTTGGGAGTCTCGGCCTTCTTTTTTTTCTGTGATTTTTATGAATGGAGAGTCAGCAACGAGTCTGCAGTAGATTATTTTAAAGATAGCTCTCCTGCATCAAAAACAGGGGTTTTCAAAAATTCTGGGGTACTGAGCAGGTAGATATGTTCCTTAATGCCTTGTACACACGGTCGGACATTTGACAATGCAAAATTCCGCCGTGAGTCCATCGGAAGTCCGACGGAAAGATAGAGAACAGGTTCTCTATCTAAGGTCCATCGGACTTCTGACCAAAAAAGTCAGACGGAGGCTACACACGGCCGGACTTTCTGAGAAAAAAAGCCGGTCTGACTTTTTTTCTCAGAAAATCTGACCCTGTGTACAATGCATAAGGCTGCGTACACACGATGAGATATGTCCGCTCAAACTTGTCCGACGGACAGTTTAGAGCGGACATGTCTCATCGGATTTTGGTCCAATGGCGTGTACACACCATCAGATCAAAATCCCCGCCGGCATACAGCGCGGTGACGTAGCGGTGACGTTGACGCCGCCACGTCACCGCACCAGGAAGAAAAATACTTCCGCGCATGCGTCGAATCCATTCACACATGTGCGGGAAGATATGTCCGCTGGTGAGTGTACTGACCAGCCGACATATCCGACGGACATGTCTCCGCCGGACAAATTTTAAAGCATGTTTTAAAATTTGTCCGCTGGTCAGACATGTCCGCTAGCCCATACACACGATCGGATTTGTCTGGTGAACTGGTCCGTCGGACCAGTTTGAGCGGACAAATTCGATCGTGTGTACGCGGCCTTAGAGTTCATTTTTAGGCAGAATTATGTTACTTTAACTAGTTGACGACTGCATGTCTAAAACACTTTTTTTCTGTTGCAGAATTACTTTTACATTTTTTTTTCTTTTCTGAAAAAGATTTCTTCACTGTTTTAAAGCAGACCTATTTTTTTTTTTAAATTGACTATAGTTCCACCTGCCCAGAGTTCTGCCTAGTTTCTAAAAATTCTAATGAAAGACATACAATTCTTACCTGTCATTCCTTAGGGGCTCTCTTTGATTCCAAGTAGCATGCATGTAGCTGCTATTTTTAGGTTTCAGATGTATCCAAGGCTAGAATGTGTGAAGCAGAGGCACTGATTCCCAGCTTAGACAAAGGCAGTGTCTTTGCCTAATGCAAAAATTTACCTGGGCTATGGCAGAAAATCATAAATAGCAGGGTCAGCCCTTATTTAGATGCACTATATTGCCCAACTTTTGTAAATAATAATAATTGATGGCACAGTGGCTGCGTTTGATGGCATGGCACTGTGGTGACAATTGATGGCACAGTGGCTACGTTTGATGGCATGGCACAGTGGTGACAATTGATGGCACAGTGGCTGAGTTTGATGGCATGGCACAGTGGTGACAATTGATTGGACAGTGGCTGCGTTTGATGGCATGGCACAGTGGTGACAATTGATGCCACAGTGGCTGCGTTTGATGGCATGGCACAGTGACTGCATTTGATGGCATGGCACAGTTATGACAATTGATGGCACAGTGGCTGCGTTTGATAGCATGGCACAGTGGTGACAATTCATGGCACAGTGGCTGCATTTGATGGGCACAGTGAGGCTTCAATTTTTTATTTTTATTTTCGTTTGCCCCCCCAAAAATTTTGAGCACCAGCCGCCACTGTTTTGTAGCTATAACTGTGTTCACAACTTTGAGAAACCTTTACATGAGATGTGGCAAGTTGTACCTGTTCAACAGAAGGAACAATTTTCAGATCAAGTACTGGTTTTGGATGAGAAGAACTAGCTTCTAATCAGTGTTAAAATGTATACCGATAGTGTTCAGTGGGGTAGAAGTCAAGGTTCTATGCAATCTACTTGAGTTTCTCCAGACCAAATCGTTTAAAGCATGTCTTTATAGATCTGGCTTTGTACACAGGGTTAGTCATGGCGGAGCAAAAAAGGACTCCCTCAAACTGTTGCCACAAGCCTGGAAGTTCAAAATATTTTGTATGCTTTAGCACTATCAGCACCCTTTACTGGAGACACCTAAATTTAATATTTTAGGCCGCGTACACACGATCGGTCCAAACCGATGAAACTGGACTTAAGTCCAGTTTCATCGGTCCAAACCGACCGTGTGTGTGGCCAATCGGTCCGGCGTCCGTCAGACCAAAGTTTTAAAACTTGCTTTAAAATCGGACCAATGGACGCCTGACCATCGGTCCAAACCGATGGTTAGTACGCAAAAGCATCGGTCCAAAAACCTGCGCATGCTCAGAATCAAGTTGACGCATGCTTGGAAGCATTGAACTTTATTTCTTCTCATCGGTTTGGACCGACCGTGTGTACGCGGCCTAAGAAGAGTATGTGGATACTATAGGGAAGTGTGATGGTCAACTGTCCACAAAATGATTGTCATATAGTGTAGTTAAATGTGATTGTTGATATAGGAAGCTGAAAGAGAAAAAGTTACAAAGCACAAGAAAGTATAATCACAATGACAGTTCAACAGTTTTCTCTAAATTGCTGTGAACTAGAAAGAAATCTGATAAAGTAGAACTAAAGACACAACTTTGTTTTAATTTTGGATAGTGTGAGTAAAGGGTATAACCCCTGTCAGTTTTTTTCACCATCTGTGTCCCATTGAGCAGATTTCCCTTAATTTCCTGTCTCATAGTGAAAAACAGGAAGTGAGGGGAAATCCTCCCAAAATTAGGGAATACCTGGTTGTCACCTTGATCATTAAAACTAGTGTTACCACTAGAAGATTTTCCCCTCTAATAGGCCCTTCACACATGCGGACCATATGTCAGTTTTTTCATCCATCCGTTTACGGATAAAAAAGGGACATACATCCGCTGACACCTGATCTCATTGGTGTCCGCTATGCTCCAAATCTGCAGACGGAGGAAAATCCTATTTTTCCATCCGCCTGCAGAGCGGATCGGGTGAACACAGACAGACGGTTCATGTTCATCCGCGGAGATTTGACAGGGCGGTCCCTGCACATTGTGCAGGGACCGCGCTGTCATCTGCTGGCTCAGCGGTGATCAACGGAGTGATCCCCGCTGAGCAAGCAGATAAGAAAGGTATGGATCCTCACGAGATCCGTACGTCTGAAAGGGGACTTACTGTTTTGGGGCCAATCCCAAATTTGTGTTTTTCTTTTACTTTCATTTTTAATAGGATTAGAAATATTTCCCATAACGGGATGTGGTATGGGATTTTTGCTGATGCATGATGGGTGAATATGGTGGATAAGTGTGTGAGATTTCCATCAAACCCAAAACATCTGAGTCACAGAAAGAATTGAATATTTAGATAGAAAAAAAAATGTATTAATACAAATTTTCAATTGAATATATTTAACAGGTGCTAAAAACAATAATTTCTACTCATAAATGATTGTTTTTAGCACCTGTTAAATATATTCAAATGAAAATTTGTATTAATAAAAAAAAAATATTCTATCTAAATATTCAATTCTTTCTGTGACTCAGATGTTTTGGGTTTGATGGAAATCTCACACGCTTATCCACCATATTCACCCATCATGCATCAGCAAAAATCCAATACCACATCCCGTTATGGGAAATATTTCTAATCCTTACATTTTGAGGGATTTAGATGCAGATGGTTTCTTGACTTCAACAGTTGGTTGCTTTATATTACACTTATATTTAATTTTTAAAAATAACAGTAAACATAACAAATAGATGAAGGTTGAATCTTCCTAACAAGGATACAAAGAGCAAAAAACTTACCAGGGGTTCTAATCCCTTTCCACTCTATTCAAAACTAAAATAAAAGTTTTGCCTTTAGTTATACTTTACTATGAACTTTCTAATTTCATGAAAGTTGGCAACGATGACTAGATAATGTCACGTTTACATTGATAACGTTTATTTCTACCCTAAACCTTTTTTTTTCTTTGGAAAGAATGGGTAAGGAGTAGACCCTGTGTCCTCTCTCGGGAGATTTGTCTCCTCTATTTGTACTTGTAACTATTATCACTGAGAATTAAATAAGGGGAAATTTAAATGTTAGCGTTGTCTTTAAAACAAAAGGTAATCTCCCAAAGAGGACACCTGTTTCTGGAGCAATTGTCTTAAGCCACGTACACACGAACAGTCCATCTGATGAGAACAGTCTAAAGGACCGTTGTCATCGGTTAACCGAAGAAGCTGACTGATGGTCTGGTGCCTACACACCATCGGTTAAAAAACCGATAGTGTTAGAACGCGGTGACGTAAAACACAACGACGTGCTGGAAAAAATGAAGTTCAATGCTTCCAAGGATGCGTCGACTTGATTCTGAGCATGCGTGGATTTTAAACCGATGGTCGTGCCTACTAACAATCGGTTTTGACCTATCGGTTAGGAATCCATCGGTTAGGCCGTGCACACACGATCAGACATGTCCGAGGAAACATGTCCGACGGACCGTTTTCATCGGACCAGGCTAAAGTGGTCTGTTGGTCTGATGTGCGTACACACCATCGGACCAAAATCCCCTTGGACCAGAACGCGGTGACGTTGAAAACAACGATGTGATGAAAAAACAAAGTTCAATGCTTCCAAAAATGCGTCGATTTTGGTCCGATGATGTTGTGTACTAACCAAACGACAGACAGGTTTCCAGCGGACAGGTTTCTAAGCATGTTTTGAAACTTTTGTCCGCTGGAAAACGGTCCGTTAGGCCGTACACACGATTGAACATGTCCGCTGAAACTGGTCTGCGGACCAGTTTCAGCGGACATGTTCGATCGTGTGTAGGCGGCGTTAAATTTAAAGCAAGTTGGCTTTTTTTTAACCAATTGTTAAATAACTTATGGGGCCCACACACGATCGGTTTTGACCGATGAAAACGGTCCATCAGACCGTTGTCCTCTGGTTAAGCTATCGTGTGTATGAGGCCTAAGAGGGGGAATTCCCCTAACTTTGGGAGATATTCAATAAATGCCTGTTGCATCTCTAGGATGGGTGGGAAAAGGAAGGGAAATGTCTTTAGTGGTGCACAGACAGCAAAACATAAACCAACAGGGGTTTAACCTTTCCCTTCTATTCTAACCAAAAATAGTTTTGACTATACATGCACTTTAAAGGGTAAAGAAACTTTACCCCAAAGTTTCCTTACTCTTTTTTACCCACACCCTACTAAGTATGGTAGGTCTAGCCCCAACTCATCAGCTCCTATCCATATACAATTGCATAGAAGTTTACGAGCAGAATTGTGCAGGTCCAGATGTCAGATCACGAAGCTGGAGGATGGGTGTAAACAAGCTCTAGTTAAGTATAGCAATTTGGGGTGGGTTAAAGTGAACTTGACCTACTTCGGAAGTGGGGGCAAAAGGGTAAGAAAACATTGTGGGAAAGTTTCCTTCCCTTTTAACCACTTCAATTCCAGGCACTTATACACTTTCCTGCCCAAGCCAATATTCCGCTTTCAGTGCTCTCGCAATTTGAATGACAATTAAGCGGTCATGCTACACTGTACCCAAACAATTTTTTTTATCATTTTGCTCCCACAAATAGAGCTTTACTTTGGTGGTGTTTGATCACCTCTGAAGTTTTTATTTTTTGCGCAACAAATGAAAAAATACCATAAATTTGGGAAAAACTTTTTTTTTGTAATTTTGCTATAGGCTGGGCGGTAAGTGGTTAAAGGTTGCCATAAAACACTCTGATCCTTCTTCAATGTTTTCTAAATTACAGTTACATTACCAGTGTCCAGTAAAGATTTTTTATGGCATTTAAAATAAAGCTTTAATATACTCCTCTTAATAAAAATGTATAGAAATCAGTAAGATGACTATGGACCTCCGTTCTTATCTTAATACATTAATATACAATAAGACAACTATGCTTATGGTCAGTTCATTTTACATATTTTTATATAAAGAAATATATCTTACAATAAACATTATTAATAGATTATGAAAGTGTAAAATATTTTTAAAATTATCTCAGCAAATATTCTAAACTATAAAAAAGTATCAAAAATGTACCTTAATACCCGTTTTCCAGCACACAGTGTTTTAGTGTCTTATTAGTCCATAAACAATGACATTTTAATACAAGTTCATCTGACTTTTTTTCTGGTCAGTGTGTTAGTAAAAGTTCTAGTATTATAAACTTTATTTGCTACTGCATGTCTACTCCTTAGATAATGCATTGTATTCTGCACTATAAGCTCAGAGGTTTTGCTCCGCGATCTAGTAATATTTTTCTCTTGATGCTTATTTTGCAAACAGTTTTTTGTCATACTTTGTTTTCTTTTTTTGGTTTTGAGTGAAACAAACTGTGACTTTACCAGACTTTTCTTATGATCCTGAACTGTAATTTCATTCCTCTGGTTTTTCACTTTTTCTGTATTTGGCTGACGAACCCGAGCAAAAGATTTGTTTGATTTTGGAAGAACTGAAGGCGTCTTTTTGCTTGCCCGTTTCCTACATTTGGATACTCCTTGTGTTTGTTTTCCCAAATGTTTCACCATCCTGTGGGGATTATGTCTAGAGCGTATATCATCTCTAGATTCCATTTGTGATTTTCTAAGCCTAGTTGCAAAGTTATGAGGGTCTCTTGTGATCAACTTCTGCTGTTTCAAAGATTTACTTTTAGATTTTGAGAGCAAAATACTGCATTGACTATCGTCCTTGGCCTTGGTGTTAGCTGCTTTGCATTGAGAAATGGTAATGTGTGCATATGGTTTTTCAGAACGCCCTGATTTTACCAAGCCAGTGCCTATGTATTCTGAGCTCACAGAAGATCCACTTCCCTTTATACTGGAACCTAAATCCTTTCCCTTAGCAGATCCAAAGTGTAAAGAAGTAGCAGAAGAACTGCTCAGAGACTTCTTAGAGGTCCTTGATTCCTTTTGTTCAGGATCTACTTTATCAACATTTCCTTCACTACTAAGACTTCTGAACAGCTTTCGAACACAGAGCGCCTTGCTACTCATTCCTCGTACTGAGTTCCTGGGAGGGGTTTTGAGAATACGATTAGTCGATGGGTCATAATACTTCAGAGGTGACTGCTTATATTTATAAAATACAGAGTCTCTACTATCGGTGGAGCACCGATTACGACTTCTCCTACAAGTACTTGGTTTTATGTCTGGGTGGGAAAGAACATATACCATTGTCTTGGGTTGCAACGGAGTTAAAATTTTGGTGTATGATTCTGGAAGTTTTAAAGCACACATTCTAGTTTTCATTTCTGGAGTCTTTTCGTCCTCCAGGTCATCAAAAACTCCTTGTGAATCATTTTTCAGGACTTTCTTTTTTACCACCGGATAGTTGACCAAACTTGTCTGAGTACCATGGCTGACTTTTACAACTTGGCATCTTGAAGCTTGCCTCCACACACGTTTGCATGGTTTAGGAAGCTTAGATTTTTTTAAAAGTCTTTCTGATTTAATACTAGTTGTATCAGGGTGATGGTCTTCACAAAAATCTTCAAATAATGGCAGAAAATTGATTTTTTGGGACTCATCTATGTCCTCTGTTTTTGTCTCTACTTTTTTCTCTATTTGTCTGCTCTTATGTTTTCTCTTAGAGCCCACATTCACGGAACAATCATTTTCAAAGTAACAATGGAACTTTCCCTTCCTAAACTCTTTGACCAGGGCTTCAATTTTTAAATCATCTTCATGCATTACTTGGGACCAAGTTTTACCAACAAATGATAGAGGAATATGAGGCAGAGCTGGAAGAACTTCCTCATCCTGTTCGTGTTTTATAGCCTGTACTCCTATTGTTGGACTTTTACGCAGGATACAATTAAGTTTTGATTTGTACTCTTCATCAATGTTTACATCAGACTGTTTGTGCAAGTCTAAATTTGTCATTACAGCTTTTAAGTGATCTTCTTTAAACTCTGAAGGTGCAATACAATCAAAACTTAGAGTAGAATCTTCAGTAATGGATGGGACATTTAAGGACAATACACTTTCTTCATCTTTTTCTGTCGTTTTGTCTGATGAAGATTCATGGCAGTATTTTTTGATTACTGCCTCAATGGTTTTATCTACTAAGGTTCCATCACCTTTGCTCAAGTGAATACATTTGTTCTTGAAGAGGGAAAATCCTTTACATTTTCCATCATTTTTCATTTCCTTTGCTTCATTACGTAGCTCATGATTCCTGAGAAAGCATTCTTTCTTTTCCTGAGATATGAATATTCTTTCATTCTTAAACAAAGTGCCTGAGGTCAGATGATGATAGCTGTCTTGAAAATTTAACTGGCTTTTTTGAAAGTCATTTGTAGGGTTTTTTGAAGTAGCTGTAGCTAGGCACTTTTTGCATTTCTCATAAATGTTTTCTCTGTTAGTGGACCCTGAACAAAGCACAGCATGTGGCGTTTCAAAGGTACTGTTATTTGCAGTCAACTGGCTAGCAGAATATAAAGGTAAAGTGCTATAGTGAAAGGTGTGAGGTACAGTATTTACTGTTTTATGTAAGGCTTTTTGGCAAGTAGTCGGAGAAATTCTGTAAATGCTTTGTTGGGTTTCCCCAGTTTTGGAACACTGGCCCTCTTTGTAGTTTGTGTTGTGTGATTGTGTGAATGTTTTTTCATTGCAATTGAACCTTGATCTATATGAGTCAGAGATACAATGCTTGTCCAAGCCAGTTAGTCTTCCAATGCTGGAAACAGCACCCTGATTTTCCTGTGAGAGAGTACATGTTCTGTCTTCACACGAGGAAGTAAGCACATTAACTTCTGGGATATCATCATATGTTGGTCTGAAAAAGGCAAATGTGATTCAGTTGTTTATTAAAGAGTTTCTTAAAAAAAATATATATATATATATATATATATATATATATATATATATATATATATAGCAGTCCTTAGAAGAGTTTTAACGTTTTTTTCTTTATTTCCACTTAGTGATCCTTCCAATAACACACTACCACGGCCCTTGGATGACAACGTGTACTCATTGTACTGCATCTGTGAATCAGCAGCATTGTCACCCTAGACTGCCCACTTCTTAGTATGACTAAAGAATACCCACCCCTCGTTTCTTCACTATAACTTAGGAGAGATATGTTCTGTAGTCCAGCCTTTTTCAACCAGGGTGCTGTCAGAGCCTTCAGGTGCCTTGGCAAAATGCCTAAAAATTGCCCCAAACTGCCCAAAAATGATGTACAAACTAGTGGATCATTCAAGCCTGCCTTTTTATTACACAAGACCACAGGTTTTCATTGTGCAGCATTAAAACCTTGCTGTTGGCATCCTAACAACCAGAGACTTCATTGGCTGATAAGGAGGGTGTAGGGAGCCTTCAAAGCATCTTTGTGTGCCCAATCTCTGATCCTCTCTCCTCTCGCCATGGAATCACATTAGCGAAGTGAGGGAGAGAAAAGAGAAATGCTGGAATACTAGTCAATATCAATCTGCCAAGGTGTTTTTGCTTTGTAAAAATAGATCACCCTAATGTTGGGTGTACTAGTGTGTGGATGCTGCAGCAATATGTAAAACTATTAGTTTAGTTTATACATTTTATAATGGGGTGCCTTGAGATTTTGCATAATTTTAAAAGGTGCCTTGATTGAAAAAAGTTTGGGAAACAATGATGTGTAGAGTAAGTTAGGAATTCACTGGATTTCTGGCAGGGTCAACTGGTATTTTTCTGTACTTGCAGGATATATTTTAAAGAGATAAACTATGGGGAAATGTGCACGTAGTGCAGAGGTGTGCTGACATTTTTTACCCAGAACCTTGTGTCCAAATCCACTGTGCAGAAGAACAAAGAGTAACCCCACACACTCCAATTTCTGATTAAACTGAAATGCAACTCAATTAAAAGGAACAAATTCTATTCAAGTACTGTATGTATTCTTAAAGTGACTGTAAAGGCTCGCTTTAAAAAAATAAATAACAAACATGTCATACTTACCTCCTCTGTGCAGTTGGTTTTGTACAGAGCAGTCCAGATCCTCCTCTTTTCTGGTCCCTCTTTGCTGATCCTAGTCCCCCCTCCTTTGAGTGCCCCTTAGCCAGCAGCTTGTTACAGGTTGTCACCCAAGCCGAGTCAGAGCTCCATGTATCTATTCAGACATGGAACCCAACCTGGCCCCACCCCCTATCTCCCCTGATTGGCTGACTGACTTTGACTGACAGCCAATTGCGCCACTGCTCTGTCTCAGCAAATCAGGAGGAGTGTACTGGATGGCTGAGGGGATCGTGGACATTGCTAGAGAGAGAAGGAGGTCATGTAGTTAATTGGGGGGTGCTGGGGGAGCTGCTACACACAGAAACATCCTGCCTTTACAACTCCTTTAGGTCAAATAAGTAAGTTCTATTGCTTTCAGTCTCCTCCAAATCAACAAATTCCTTTTTTTTTTTTTTGCTGTAGAGATCAAACTTCCTTTTAGAGGGTGGCTACATGTGTTGTCCATGGCTCCATAGAATATGATAATTCTTGATCCTGTTACTGACCCGACTTCCTCTCTGACCCTTCTCTTGGATTAACCTCATCTGCTCATTGTAGCTGTCTGCCTCCACAATCAACGCTGGTCTGGACTACTGACCACGCTTCTGCCTAGTGAATCTGTACCTCAGAGACCGATTGTTGCAGAATCCCGGCTGTTCCTGACTCTGCTTATGCCTTGATGTTCTTCCATCAAGCTGTCACTTGACCAGATGTGTGACCTGACTCCACCATGAACTGGATTTTGCATCTTTATGTTGCACCACCAGCTTTACATCTGCTCATCAGATACCAGTGCTCACGAGTGTCTACACCTTGGCACCTGCGCCTTTATTTCACCCTTGCAGACCCTGTATCAATATCCAGGGGTGCTCAGATGTGAACTCTGCAAGAGGCCACCCTCGTCATCTTAGGCTCTGAATACAGGTAGGTGAACATGTTTGTTATGTGTTCCCATTCACACCGCATACCTTTAATAAGTAAAATATATTTCCTATCTTTGTAAATGTTTGTTTGAAGCAAGCTTTGCGCAAACTGCAAGCTACTCAAACAATTTAAAATGAAAAGGAAATCGGTCCCCACTCATCAACATAGAACACAGAATCCCAGCTTCAAGATCTTTAACCATTTGTTGGGACAGACAGTGTTTCAACCTAACCTAAGAGAACCAGTAAAACATAAGCAGAGATTTGTAATTTTTTGTTATTCTATGTGAATGACAACATTAAACAATTAAGTAGGTGTTATCCCAACTTTAAAGCCTAACTGAACTTGTATGTAAAATGCTAATAGTTGATTCTAGATACACTAAAATAGTAAGTAATTACAGTCTTATGTCCTATACACACGACCGGTTTTCCCATCAGAAAAACTACCATGAGAGCTTTTGGTTGGGAATCCCGACTGTGTGTATGCTCCATCTGACTTTTTCCCACAGAAAAACTGCCAAAAAAAAAAGAGAGCAGGATCTCTTTTTTCCGTTAGGAAAAAATCCTAGCGGGAAAATCATTTGTCTGTATGCTTTTCTGACGGGGAAAACAACATGCATGCTCGGAAACTATTCGACGAATGCTCGGAAGCATAGAATTTAATTTTGTCGGCTCGTTGTAGTTTTTTACGTCACGCTTTCTTGGCAGTCAAAAGTCCACCGGACTTTTGTGTGACTGTGCGTATGCAAGGCAGGCTTGAGGGGAAAACCATCTGTTTTTTTTGGGACGGGAAAACCGGTCGTGTGTACGGGGCATTACTGTTAGATTAGCTAGTAAAGCAGTCATGACCATAGTAAAATAAGCTGACCCTAGCCATCATTCGGCAGAGATTGGGATGCTGGTCTTTTTGTAAGCATCTAAACTTTGAAGCCAAATACATGATTACATACATCTTTTGGTTCAAAGACTAATTTTAAATCATAAATAAAAATGTTTTAATCAACCTGATAATAACTTATATTGTCTCTAATGACAGTACTTTCATCTCTCTGTGAATATATATTGCTTATATTATGCTATGAATAATGAACCAAGTATCCTGTATAATGTTACATTGATTTTACCGTACATCTTTTTGTATTCATTTAATCTATGGAACTCATATGAGTTCTTTAATTGTCAGAATACATTAAAATATATGTAACAATTTTCGAATGAATGCTGGAATGCAGTGTGTTCTTTTTTTCATACATTTTGTACTTCTTAACCACCAGCTTTTAAAAGTAACTTTATTTATCATTGTTTTCTATCATTCTAGTTATTTGCGAACATAGCCCCAGCTTTTATCCTGTGGGGTTAGAGGCATTTTTCTCTTCCCCTTTTAAAAAGAGCAAACATTAAAGAACAAAGCATTTCTTCAAAACTTGTTGTTGGAAAACCTGTGGATATTTTTTTTAAATATCACTCTCAGCTAAAAACTAGGATTATTTACTAATCAAAAGGGGGCTAATTTTTGGTGGACATTGTTGGACAGTGGTCAACCGGGCCAGAAGTGAAGGGAAATCTAATTAAAGGTTCAAAGAGATATATACATTCACTACACACCATATGGTACATATAACAATTTTACTTATAGGGCCGTGTACACACGATCAAATCTATCTGCTGGAAACGTCTGACAGACCGTCTCAGCAGACAGATTTGATCGTGTGTACGGGTGAGCAGACGGATTTGTCCAGCAGACAGATTTTAAAGCCTGCTTTAAAATCTGTCTGCTGTAAACCCATCGGACCGATATGTCTGCTGGTTAGTACGCTAACCAGCAGACATATCTGCCCGCACATGCGTCAAATGGATTTGACGCATGCGAGGAAGTGTTTTACTTCCAGGTGCAGTGACGTGGCGGCGTCAACGTCATCGCCACGTCACCGCGCTGTCTGCCGACAGGGATTTTGGTTTGATTGTGTGTACAGCGATCAAACCAAAACAGCCAGCAGACAGACCGATTTGAGCAGATTTATTTGGTCGTGTGTACGCGGCCTAAGTGTGCTGAAGGGATCTAATCCATGGCACAGTCATTCATGAAAAAAAAGGTGTATGTCCAGGTATAGGTCCATTCATTATAAAGGATTTTTACTAGCATGATCAGTACAAAACGCCAACGTTTGAAAACCATGTAGGGTCCCTTTATTAGGACAGCATGACAAAAACCCTTTTTTCCACCCTATGCAAACAAAAACACTTAACAAGACTTCCACTTTAGTTCTAAAAAAGAACCATTGGTTTTGAGTGGACTTGATCTTTACGTTATCACAAATACCATACGAAGATAGCAGAAGGTATGTTGTGTCAAAAGACTCTTACCTAGTATCATGGTAGTTTTGAGGATGATAGAGATGAACATCCTGCAAGAATCGCTCCATCAATGCACTTGTACTAAATCGATTCTTATGTAGCTTGGATACTCGTCTGTGTTGGTCACTTGCAAGGTGCTAGAGAGAAGATTAAACAATAAATATAGTAAATTAAAATACATTAATTCCAGGCCAAAAAAAATGCAAATGCAAAACAAAATGTATTATGCCGATATACATCGGCAGAATGGCAGTGATAGGCAAATGGACGTACCTGTATGTCCCCTCTAAGAAGCCATGCGTGGGAATGCCCGCTGCACTCTCCGTGACCGTGCCCTGCAAACTCGATGTTCGCTTGCGGCCCGCGATCATGCCACGGAGCTACAGAACAGGGGGATGCCTGTGTAAACAAGGCATTTCTCTGTTCTGCCTTGTGACACGACACTGATCTTCTGCTTGTTGTAATCGGGAACAGTGATCAGTGTCATGTCACAGGTAGCGTAGCCCCCACACAGTTAGAATCACTCCCTAGGACACACTAAACCCCCGTTTCTCGCCCGCTAGTGGTTAACCCCTTCCCTGCCAGTGTCATTTACACAGTAATCAGTTTATTTTTATAGCACTGATCGCTGTATAAATAACAATGGTCCCAAAATAGCGTCAAAAGTGTCTGATGTGTCTGCCATAATGTCGCAGTCAAGATAAAAATCGCAGATTGCCGCCATAACTAGTAAAAAAAAAATCATTATACGCTTTTTGCGATTTTGTTTACCAAAAATTTGTAGAACAATACATATTGTCCTAAACTGAGGCCTATATATTTTTTGGGGATATTTATTAAAGCAAAAATAAAAAAAAATGTTGCTTTTTTTTGTTTATAGCGCTAAAAATAAAAATCGCAGAGGTGGTCAAATACCACCAGAAGAAAGCTCTATTTGTGGGAAAAAAAGGACATCAATTTTGTTTGGGTACAACGTCGCAGGACTGCGCAATTGTCAGTTAAAGCGACACAGTGTCGAATAGCAAAAAATGGCCTGGTCATTGGGCAGCCAAATCCTCCGGGGCTGAAGTGGTTAACCACCTTATACCAGCATGTTACACCGCCTTCCTTTACAGGCCAATTTTCAGTTTTCAGTACTGTAGTAGTTTGACTGACAATAAATCAGTAATACAACACTGTACCCAAGTAAGTTTTTGTGACAGATAGAGTTTCATTTTGGTAATATTTAATAACCACTTGTTTTTTACTTTTCACTATATAAAAGAAAAAAGCCACAACATTTTGAAAAACAAAACAGTTTCCCTTACATTCTGTTATAAAACATATCAAATAAAAACTGAATAATATTTCCAAAACACCGCCAAATTACCCTTTTTGGGTAGTTGGAATATCTACAGAATAAGCTAAACCCCTGCTTAAATTGTCATTTGAACAAGTGCCCCCATTGGTGGATTTCCCCGCTATTCCTGTGACAATTTAGCATTTTGGATTGTTCTGCACGTACATTATGTTTATATTTGTTACCAGGACACATAAATTGAGTCCTCCCATCAGGTACACAAACAACAATGCAAACCTGACAGAGGTTCTAACCCTTCCCCATCCCCAACATACACTTTAGAACATTAATTTTCTTTGTATCTTTACACATTCTGGTGCGGTTAGATGACTTCTATGTAGTATCCAGTGACTTAAAGCAGAACTAACTCCTCCTATCCTTACAGCAAAGAAAGCTGCCATCTTAGACCCCATGCACACTATACAACATTTAATGTCTGATTTTCTTTAGATTTACCAAAACCATGTAGTGCAAGGGCCTGCCTGATTGCATACAAATTGGAACTCTAAGGCCGTGTACACACGCTCAAACTTATCTGATGAAAACGGTCCGACGGACCGTTTTCATCGGATATGTCTGCTGGGCTGTTTTGGTCTGATGGTTGTACACACCATCAAACCAAAATCCCCGCCGGCAGACAGCGCGGTGATGTGGCGTTGACGTTGACGTTGACTCCGCCACGTCACCATTCCAAGAAGTAAAATACTTCCACGCATGCGTCTAATCCATTCGACGCATGCGGGAGATTTTTGTCCGCTGGTTAGGCGTACTAACCAGCGGACATGTCGGACGGACGGGTTTCCAGCAGACAAGTTTTAAAGCATACTTTAAAACTTGTCTGCTGGAAAAACCTGTCTGCTCGCCCGTACACACGATCGGATTAGTCTGCTGAAACGGTTCGTCGAACCGGTTTCAGCAGATGAATTCGATCGTGTGTACGCTGCCTTAGGCGGCGTACACACGATCGAATATATCTGCTGAAACTGGTCCGCAGACCAGTTTCAGCGGACAGATTTGATCATGTGTACGGGCTAGCAGACAGGTTTCCAGCAGACATAAGTTTTAAAGCATGCTTTAAAACTTGTCTGCTGGAAACCCGTCTGTCCGACATGTCTGCTGGTTAGTACGCCTAACCAGCGGACCGAAATCTCCCGCATGCGTCATATGGATTCGACGCATGCGTGGAAGTATTTTACTTCCTGGTTCGGTGACGTGGCGGCTTTCCACGGGGATTTTGGTTTGATCGTGTGTACACTGATCAAACCAAATCATCCCAGGAGACATGTCCGATAAAAACGGTCTGTCGGACCGTTTTCATCGGATTTTTCTCCTCGTGTGTATGCGGCCTTTAGGTTTGACTTCATATTATATGGTTTTGGCAAGTCTAAAGGAAAAAATCTACAGAAAATGTTATAGTGTGTATCCAGCTTTAGCCTCTGTTTGATCTGCAGTTGATCATTTATGACAACAGTCATTTGATGGCTTGACATTTACGTGGGGAACACAAGCAACTGTGACAGAAATTCATGGCATGCCCTGATGGGTTTGGTTCTGCTTTGACTCTGAACACTGGGTATGATTTTTATTGCATATGTACACTGAACCAGTGTAGGCCAAAGTAAGTATGCACTACTACAGTGATAGCCACCATCCTACACAGATCCTGTGCCAGTGGATTCCCTATAAGAGAACCCCTTGTAATAACTAACAAAAAAAAGTTGTCTCATGAATGGTGGTGTGTCCAATAAGCAAACCTCTGTGGTCTGTGCATAGTGGGGAAGCTACTCACACAGAATCTGGGCAGGATCCAGAACTTAACCCTTTCATGCCTAAGCCTACCCTCGAGAATAAAATGGCGATCATTGCAATATTTTATATCACATGGTATTTGTGCACACTCGTGGAATTGCGACAAACTACCGTGCTTAAAAATCTTTAAAATAAATGTAGCGGTTACCAGGTTAGAATTACAGAGGAGGTCTTTTGCTAGAATTATTGCTCTTACTTTAACGATCGCAGTGATACCTCACATGTGTGACTTGAACACTGTTTACATTTGCGGGCTTGACTTACGTATGCGTTTTCTTTGCTGCGCTAGCATGCAGGGACGGTGGCACTTTGAAACATTTGTTTTCTTATTTATTTACCGTATTTATCGGGGTATTGCGCGCACCCGCGTATAGCGCGCACCCCCAACCTAGAAGGGAAAATCCTTAAAAAAAAAGAAAATACTTACAGTTTAGAAGCTCCTCGTCGGTGTCTTGCCCGGCGTCCATCGGCGGCCTTGTCCGGTCCGGCGCCTGTCTGTGGCCTCGGTGGTGTCCTCCTCGCTTCTCCCGCGCTGTCTCCGAGTCGAATCCCCGCTTCCCACGCTTAGTTTGAACGCCGCTGCCGACATATACCGAGCGCAGTACACTCGAGCACGCTCGGCCACGCTCGGCTTCTCACGCATAAAGGCTAGGAGCGTGACCGCGAGTGAAGCCGAGCCTGCCCGAATGTACCTGAGTGTACTGCACTCGGTATATGTCGGCGGAGGCGTTCAAACTAAGCACGGGAAGCGGGTATCGGCGTATATCGCGCACCCACGATTTCCCCTTATTTTAAGGGGGAAAAAGTGCGCGGTATACGCCGATAAATACAGTATTTATTTTTACATTGTCGGCTTTGTTCGGGTCTCAGCCTAGGAGGCAGTGGTGGCTTGTGTCTCCAGGGGGGACGAGAGGGCCGGAAAGAGCTGCGGAAGGTGGCGGGGGGATGTTCCCTGCCTCTCCTTCCGGATAAGAGTGGAGCGGCTTTTAGCCATCTCGGTTGTTATCACTAAAAAACGGTATCGGGGTGATGCCTGTAGCTGCAGGCATTACACCAGTTTAAGCCCTCCAGGCAATGAACACATATTTGCGTACGGTCAGCGTGAAGCGTTAAGCTGTGTTTGAATCACAGCTAGTTTAGTATGAACTATATAAACAAGAAGGACATGCGCCAAACTAAGTGCACTTAGTTTGGCGCATGTCCTTCTTGTTTATATATATCTTTCAGAGTCTGCTTCTGCTTCAGGATTGTGCTGCCACTAGTGTTGTTGGACTAACACTGAACTTTTGGGACTTTTATTTGACCATTTTTGTATGGTCATTCATTTGACTATCATTATATGGTCATTTATTTTTCCATTTGGTTATCTTCCTTTGATCATTTTCCTTTGATATTGACATGGACCTTATGATTTATTAATTGTATTATTGATTTTTTATTGATTGCACTTTTTAGTCGTGCGCCATCTACCTATTTTTACTGCAGTTTAGTATGAACTGCCTGAGATTCAAACCACGTATGAGTAGGCTGAATGTAGCCAAATAAGTACAACCAGCCTGCTGGATTTTACATGTGATTATCACTAGCCGCTGTTATAGCCACTAGCAATAATCGATGTGTTCTCCTGGGGGGGGGGGGTGGGGACTTCTTGCAGCTTCTAAGGCATGATGAGAAGCTCATAGTGTGCAGTGAAACCAGAGGACTGAAGGTAAGGCTAAACAGATGCATCTTCTTGGCTACTTCCAATAAAGTCCCCTGAGATTGGTATTCTGTTTGGTGACAGAATTTAAGTGGTAAATAATGCTTTATAAGTGATATTAAAGGCAGATAAAAACAAAACAAAAAACAAACACATACTTACCTGTTCTGTGCAGTGGTTTTGCATAGAGAAGCCCAGATCCTCCTCTTCTCATGTCCCCTACTGGCACCCCTGGCCCTTCCCTCCTGCCCCCATAGCAAGCAGGCTTGCTCCCAAGACACTGCTCTGTGTGTCCATTTACACATGGAGCTTGGCTCGGCCCCACCCTCAGTCTCTCCTCATTGGTTTACTGGTTGTGATTGACAGTAGCGCGAGACAATGGCTCCCATTGCTGTCTCAGTCAATAAGGAGGTACAGACCTCATGCCTCAATCCAGATGGGCAAGTATTGAGGGGATAATATTGGGGGAAGAGATGGGGATAAGTATGGGGGGGGGGGTTACCTTCATGTACTGCATGAAGGTAAAAACCCTTAAGCCTTTACAACCACTTTAAAGCATACCTTTCATGGCAAATGGAAGGTATGCTTAAATGCTAGCCCCTGGCCCTTAAACACAAAGCACAAGCCATTTGTAAATAAACCCATTACTTAAAAAAAAAACCTTACTTACTTCTCCTTAGAGAGGTATAAAAAGCTTAGTGTGACACTACACTGTAGAATGTAGCTCAATCACCATAAAACAGAGCTCACTGTCAAATACCATTTACTATAATCCAGGTTACAGATATCTTTATGTTATTTTAATATGTTACATTTTCTTACCTTTTCTAGGTTAATATAATGTACTTGACAGCAGCTGCAGTATCCTTGTCTATAATATTCTGGGGGCAAACTGCTTCCCAACTGCTCTTGGACTTGTCCGTTACCACTTAAAAAATACAAAAAAAAACATGAATATATTTATACTGTCTCTGGAAATCACAGATATTTTCAGAATCATACACCTGTCAGCATTATTGCAAATATTTATGATTTCAATTTCATCTTTTTTTGTCTAAAATGGTGCAGGATATTTTTCCAGCTAAAAAAATATCTTTATACAGAAAGGTAATGTTAAGGATTATGAGTTTCATATTCTTTTCAAAATGTCGATATTTGCTATCAAGATATCAGCATTTTTGGCATACTGTACATGAGATCAGTCCTCACAGAGGAAGAATAGTTAGGTGGCTTAAGAAAATAGTGTCACTAAACCCACTTCTTAAAAAGCCATCAATAAATGGTGTATAACATGCTGTATTCTCTGCTGTTCACACTCACTCAGTCACTATGACATTCATTTTCTGTATTCTACAAAAAACGGGTTTATCCTGCTGCTTTCTATCTCCACCTTCTGTTCATGTCCCCAATTCAGCTATATATTTTGCAGCTTTGGTGGCACATACTCTTTTTTTTAGTGATTTTCTATGCTGAGCGTTTCCCCCCTCTCACATCTGAGCAGCAAGCGCTGTGGACATAGAATCACACACGTGGGGGTATACACACTGGTAAATGGCAGCCTGCTCCCTCCTTCCTCCTCTATGCACACTAACCAGCTAAACACAATGGGAGTGAGATATTACATATAGATTAATGGTGACTTCACCTCCCTCTTATTCTGAGACACAGCCTGTGACTGCAAGAAATCCACCCACCCCACGTTATTTCCAAAACATAATATATAATTGTATGCCAATTTAAAACAGTTTATTGATATTATTTATTTGATTTTACTCTGTAAATATTAAATAATTACAGTGCCAGCATCCACATACAGAAAGAGAAGGGATGAAATAAAATAAACAGTGTGTGTTTAGTATCACTTTAAGGTTAGGTCTGATTGACAGGAAAGCACTTTGTCATTAAGACCACAGTAACATTTTGTTCTCTCTGTTTCCCTTTGCTGTACAAAACGCACTCTGCATGGTTTGCAAGAGTTTTCTAAAGAGAGAAGTGAAATATATCTTAAAAAAAAGCCCTTCACCATGCCACAGGAAAGGTAAAAGCCACAGGTCAAATCTAGTGTGTAGCATTTAACACAATCATTTAATACCTAAGAAGGGATATGCATTAAGCTAGAGAAGTGTAAGTGTATTGTTTTTGATGTATTAGTTGCACAGGCAGTTGACTTTTTAATTAGGCAGCTTTTCAAGTGAATATTACAGACACTTGTATTCATAAATTGTATGCTTGAGCAAATTCACATTCACTGCATATTCCTACTATAGCTAAAAATAACAGTGGAACTGGAAGTACAGAGCTATGTGTGACTTCACAGGCACAGCTTAGACCTCTTATCTTATCAAACACATTCCAACTACACTTAGGGGTTCATTTATAACAAATAATGGATATAAATATCCACTCTTCATTATACTCCACAGGGTTACTCCATACTGTGGCCTGCTTTTTGCAGCCCATTCGTAAAATGCAGGCCACATTGTGGTGTGTACCAAGTTCTCTCTGTTTAAAGTAGGGTTGTCCCGATACCACTTTTTTAGGACCGAGTACAAGTACCGATACTTTTTTTCAAGTAGTCACCGATACCGAATACCGATACTTTTTTTAAATGTCCCCCACAAATGCAGCCATGTCCCCCACAAATGCAGCCATGTCCCCCACAAATGCAGCCATGTCACCCCTACCTAGCCACCGCCGCTCGGGGAACATCACAGCATTCATTTGAATAGCTGTAGTGTTCCCGTCCGTATAGGCACTTCCCCTTGCTCGGGATTGGACAGATCACGATCACCCATCCAATCCCGAGCAAGGGGGAGTGTCTATACAGGCGGGAACACTACAGCTATTCAAATGAATGCTGTGATGTTCCTGCACAATGTTTAACCCATGCGGCGGCGGGTTTCGATGCGGCGGCGTTCGGCGGCAGTGGATGGGGACGGAAAAAGTACTCTATTCTGGTATCGGGGGTATTTGCGGGAGTACAAGTACTCCCGCAAATACTCGGTATCGGTCCCGATACCGATACTGGTATCGGTATCGGGACAACCCTAGTTTAAAGCCTAACTCCAGGTATTAACGAACTTTAAATATTGTAGTTTGTTTGGACCAAGCTGGTCCAAACAATTTCCTTCACTAACACTTGCAGCAGCTGTGTGCGCTATATAAACTGTATGTAGCATTAGCTCTATATAGTATACAGCGCTGTGTTCCAGCAGCAAGACGGAACTTCTGTACTGTGCTAGATTGTGTGGTCTTATGGGTTTATGTGAAATCTCCATTAAATAGCTGTAAAATATTGTAATTATGAATATATTTCATTTAGCTTTCATCTATGAAAGGTGTGCAAAAGGGCTCAACAGAAGCCCTTTGTTAAAGAGCAGACTATGCAGGGCCGAGACTTGTATATATGGAGATATATATGGAGAGACCATTCCATTGTTACACCTACACCTACTCCCTTGAAAGGATCCCATGCTGGGATATGCAATGAAGGGAGGCCAATCCAGGAAAATTCAATCAAATCTTCTGCCCAGAAAAGTCACCGGGATTTGCATGAAAGGGGGCTGACTTAGGTAGTAAGCCCTCCAATCATGAGCTCAGCAAGTCTTACATGTAACTGGATATGTGTGTACATTAATGTTTTAAAGGAATATACTTGGTATTCCTCCATGTAAATAATTGTATTTTAACCTACTATTTCCTTTGTTTAAGACTATAGATATTTTCTGTGTATTAGTTTTTTTAACAACACATAATAAATGTTATTATGTTAACTCTTTCACTTCTGGTCAAAAGAATTCTCATTTATCCCACGTCATATCTTTGAAATATTAAATCTTAAATATAGATTTTAAAAGTTAACAATTGTTTCTTAGGGCAGGTGTTGCTACAGATGCCAGTTCAGTTCCATCAGTGTTAATTCGCAATATACCACCAACCATTTCAGCAAATCTGATTTCAGAAAAGGATTTATTGTGAAACTTTGGCTTAGAATCTCTGTTACAGGGTACAGACAGCATAAAATATTTATTTTAGTAGACTGAGAAAGGCTTAGAACCGGGGTAGGCAACTTTGGCCCTCCAACTGTTTTGAAACTACAAGTCCCTTGAGACATTGTAAGACCCTGGCAATCACAGGCATGACTCCTAGATGGTGATTTGTAGTTTCACCACAACTGGAGGGTCGAGGTTGCCTACACCTGGCTTAGAACGTCTAAGGCCGCGTACACACGAGGAGACATGTCCGCTGAAACTGGTCCGCAGACCAGTTTCCGCGGACATGTTTGATCGTGTGTACGGCCTAGCGGACAGGTTTCCAGCGGACAAAAGTTTCTAAGCATGCTTAGAAACTTGTCTGCTGGAAACCTGTCCGTCGGACATGTCCGATAGTTAGTACGCCCAACCATCGGACAGAAATCCAGCGCATGCGTCAAATTGATTCAACGCATGTGTGGAAGCATAGAACTTCCTTGTTTGAGCACGTCGGTGTCGTCTACGTCACCGCGTTCTCTGTAAGCAGGGATTTTGGTCTGACCTCGTGTGTACAGGGCCTCACAGGTTTTTATTGTATGTGTCCCTATTGTGTAGATTGTCCTAATTCCCTGTGTTGTTAGGCAAATTAGAATGGAAGGAAAATGTCCACAACATGACAAAGACAACAATAAAAATATGATAGAGATTTTAACTCTTCCCTCTTCTGCAGTTCCACTTTAAAATTTGAACGCCTCTGCCTTTACTGTGGAAGTTAGTGAGCTGAGGGTTGGGACACAGGAAAAGCTTAACCACTTAAGGACCCCCGCACGCACATATACGGCAACAGAATGGCACGTACAGGCACAAGGGCGTAAATTTACGTCCCCGCCTAAGTGCGGTTCGGGGGTCCCATCGGGACCCCCTCCGCGGCGTGCGGGGGTCCCCCTGGCTCCGGGAGCGATCCGGGATCAGCGGGCGTATGTCGGCGCTTACCCGCCCCCCCCGCGATCGCTCCCAGCCAATGGGAGCGCGCTCCCATCCTGTCAGTTCCTCCTCCTGTGTTTACACAGGAAGGAGGAAATGATGTCACCTCTCATCGCAGCGCTGTTTCCCAGCGCTGCTGATGAGAGAAGACATCACAAGTAAGTGTGCACCAACACAACACTGACACACACTCACATAGGCATATTAACCCCTTGTGATCGCCCCCCCCCACCCCCCTGTCACAGTGTCACTGAATGCAGTAATCTAATCACTGCATTTAGTGTCAGTGTGACAGGCAGTGTAAAAAACAGTTAGTGTTAGCTTCAGGATAGCCCCCCCTAATAAAGTTTTAACCCCCTGATCACCGCCCTAGTTAACCCTTTCACTCCCTATTGCCAGCGTCACTAAGCGATCATTTTTCTGATCGCTGTATTAGTGTCGCTGTTCCCGCTAGGTAGCTATTTTTTTTTATTGCGATTTTTTTTTTTTACTTAAGACATGTGGCTAAATAAATTTTGGCCTAAATGTTTGACTAAAATTTAGTTTATTTGATTTTTTTTTAACAAAAAGTAAAAAATAGTGGTTTTTTTTCAAAAATGTCGCTCTATTTTTGTATATAGCGCAAAAAATAAAAATCGCAGAGGTGATCAAATACCACCAAAAGAAAGCTCTATTTGTGGGAAGAAAAGGACGCAAATTTTGTTTGGGAGCCACGTCGCACGACCGCGCATTTGTCTGTTAAAGCGACGCAGTGCCGAATCGCAAAAACACCTTGGGTCATTTACCAGCGTATTGGTCCGGGTCTTAAGTGGTTAAAATGCTGTCCAAACTATAAAAAAATGTAAACATACCAAAATATACTTGTATTATTTTATCCTCAGTGGTATCCACACTCTTAGCTAAATGTCCTCTATATATGTACCGGTAATCATTGTAATAATGCATGGAAAACATGACAGGTTTGATGGATTTCATCTCTCAAATTTCGTATATAGCTATTTTTCTACCAACATCGCTTTCTAAAAAATATTGTATAGTTACCATCCATTAGAAAAGTGTTTGAAGTCCACTGCATTGTAGATCCAAGCACATTAGGGTAGAACAAAATGATAACTTGCTATAGACCGGGCAACATCCGCAATGTGGCAATATAGAATCATATAATATTATTCCTTTACATCCAAGAAATAATGGATATGTGGGTTTAAAATAAAACAAAAAAAATCTTCTCTGAAAAGATCATCTTCTGATTTGAGAAGTACAATAATGTGTTGATCTCATATATACGGTACTTCAAACTATTATCTCTGGTCAGCAATTAAAATATACTGGTGAATCCGCTTCTTTATATGTCATCATCGGCCACTTTAGCAGAAACATGTTTAGTATAAAACTTAAAATCTTCAGGATCAGGATCTTTGTCTTATGACGTTCAAATGCCACTACTTTGCTGCATGCTGAATAAAAATGTTAAAAAGTAATTGTGTTTCAAAGATTTGTATAAATCTGAAAATAATATGTAAGCTGGACATGATCTAATAAAACAGTTAAGAAGAAATCTTAGAA
The DNA here is from genome assembly GCA_029574335.1 of Rana kukunoris. Lineage (NCBI taxonomy): Eukaryota > Metazoa > Chordata > Amphibia > Anura > Ranidae > Rana > Rana kukunoris. The sequence continues at coordinate 136,842,559 of CM056054.1, read as the reverse complement.
CACAAACCACACAGGTACTACCATATATAACATTCCTACTAATCATGTCCTCTATCCAATTAATAAACAGACTTAATTATATATACTTTATGAGTCATGAAAAGTGAAAATTTTATTGGAACTAGATTGAGATTGTAGGCCAACCGCCCCCGCAAAATAAAACACATTCCCCAGCTACAATCCAAAATAATAGACACCATTCCATTTTTTGGCAACATTTTGGCCTCGGCACCTTTATTGGTTTACATAAAACAAAACATTTGTATTTAATTTTATTGTCAAATAATAATTTTAGCATAACTTTAATGAACACAAAATTATTAATCTGTCCAGTTATCAGAATTAGAGCAGCAAGTCACCAACATTCTACATGTACAAAACATGTACCCCCTGGAAATCCAAGGTGACCCAACCACATAAATGGTGCCCGTGACTAGGGACGGAGTGAGGGAGTTCTTCCGCTGCTGCTCCGGTCCAGGGGAAAAGGAATAAGCCCCACACCAACTGGCCTTTTATAGAAAATCTCAGGCTTCCAGCATATTTCCAATAATCCTATTTGATCTTCTTGGACCTGCAATTAACATATTTAAATAGACAGTAACCTCTAACCTGCCTGTCCCTGACAAATACATTTAAATAGCCTGTTAAAGCCATAAGGTGTGCTAACCACTATCTCAAACAGGTGGGCCCCAAATTTGTGTCCCCCCTTTTGCATGAGATTGTAGCCCCCCCCCAAATAAAACCAATTCCCCAGCTACAATCCAAAATGAATAGACACCATTCCATTTTCTTTTATTGTTAAATTATAATTTTAGCATAACTTTAATGAACACAAAATTAATAATCTGCCCAGTTATCAGATCTCGAGCAGCAAGTCACCAACATTCTACATATACAAAACATGTCCCCACCAGCCGGATTTGAATTTAAGGCCGGCCCACCCCCACAACAGCCAATTCAATCCCAGATTGTAGGCCCAAATTAAGTAAGTCAACACCTACATCTTGGGCCGCGTACACGCAATCAAATCTATCTGCTGGAAACGGTCTGACAGACGGTTTCAGCAGACAGATTCTTGACTGGTGTAGTCAAGAGCTACCCTCCTTTTCCTATTGACCCTAAGTACCCCCCATACCTCCCCTCCTGAATACCTTCTTAAAGAACTACAGACAAGCACTTGGGTAAAATTGGCCGCGCACGGCCTTTTATTAAACGATTAACAACCATTTTAAAACAAATTAAACATAAACATCAGACTTCAGATAGTCACCGTGTTTTGAGGTCCCTGACGGCAACATACCACCATAGCCCATTTCTGTTGAGGCACCACCTAGCTGAGCTGCCACCCCAGCCGCTATTTCTACAGACTCAGGGCCTAAACCCAGCTTACCTCAACCACCCAGGGGGGTTACCCCATCACGGTTCACTAACCAGTGAATACCATTCGGGGATCCCATACCAAAGATGGTTCCCCACCGCTTACTACATGACCATTTAGATTACCCACAAGGACCCCAAAAACGCCACGGCGCCACGGTGTGACACCTCACACCTGCGCGCCCCGCCAAACACGAAAAGCCCTTTGGACACCATCCTCCAGCTCTAGAAACCACAGGTCAACCCCCACCGTGTTCAAGTGAACACCATCACCCCGTAAGAAGCGCCAAGTCTCCTCCTCCAGATCGAGGTGCCGGACCACGAAACCCCCATTGCGCACAAAAAACTTGCCCACCTCCTTATTCACTTTTACCCGGGCCCGGTTAATCCGGTCCACCGACCTCGCCCCGCGCCAGACAGTGCGGGCCACGATGTCAGACCACACCAACAGGGCGCCCGGGAATTCTCTCTGCAGGCGCAGGAAGTCAAACCGCACGTCCCTGATGAGCTCCCTGGAGGCCCTGACCCCAAGGTCATTGCCCCCAGCGTGCACGACCAGTATGTCCGGAGGCCTGTCCAGCCGAGCATACCTAAGGGCTTCGGGCACCACCCCACCCCACATCATGCCCCAAACTCCTATCCACCGCACATCCCCCGTTACCCGGGGAATGCCCAATTGCCTAGCCCCCGGCCTGACCTCGGCCCTCCTTGCCCCCCAGTAGACGAAGGAGTGCCCCAGGATCCACACAAGGCAACGACGACCTGTAAAGAGAACAGATACAAACGGTGCAAAACAACTGACCACACTCAGAGACACACAACAAACACAGCAGAAACGTGAAAAGCAGAGAGAGAGAGCCCCCCCCCCCCGTGAAGGACGACAGGAAGAGAGAACCCCTACTTTCAACAAATGCGGCCGAACATACAGCCGAAAACGGTTGGATTCCCACCTACCGATGCGCCGAACCGTAGCATCGTCCAACCCCCATCGCGCAGCTTCCGTAGCCGCTCCAATGCGAAACGAGTGGGACCCGTACTGCCCCGGGTCGAAACCCGCCCTCCGCAAACACTTCCGAAAAACCGCAACTAATTGAAAGCGTGACAGGCAAGAGTCGTCCTCGTGAATCAAGAATGAGCCCCCCGCTCCCGGACAGGGCCGCCGTGAACGCCGATAGCGCCTCCACCGGGCACAAGCCCCGCTTACCCTTAAGCAACACCAAAGTCGCTCCCCGCTCGCTCTGGTCCGTTTTGGAGCGACGAATAACCACCCGCACCGAATCCCCATCAAAGAGAACGTCCTCCCACAACACACCCCCTCTTACCAATCTGGAAGGGCTCACCAGCTCACCCAGGCGCAACGCGCCAAAGAAGGCCAGCAGAAAAGCAGCCCGAAACAAAAGTTGTTCATACCAGCACGAGCAAACTGCGGAAAGAGCCGCAAGGACGGCCCTTAACACCGTAAAGGACACAGGCCGACCCCTCCGATACCCTCTCATAGCCTGCCTCACCAGGAAGGCCTTGGTCGCATCCTCCCAGCCAGAGAGTTTGAACCAGAACGCCAGTCCCGCCAGCTTGCGAGTCATCGACGCCGCCGAAACCCCTTGCACGAAGTTCCCTACCACAAAATACACCACCACAGTCACCAAATCCACACCCGACTTCAAACCTCCTATCTCAGCAAGCAACGCCTTCCACTCCTCCCAAGCACCCTCGTACGCACACCAAGTAGCCCTGCTCACCGAGTCTCGAATCAGTTGGGCAACGACGCCGACACCACTTCCCACAGTCCCGGTGGACAGGGCGTCCCCTGCTGCTCCGCCTCCGGGGCCAACAAACGAAACTCCGCCCACTGTGAACGAGATAAAGCATCCGCGATTTTGTTAGACACCCCTGGGATGTGGACCGCCTAGACCAGGGATCCTCAAACTACGGCCCTCCAGCTGTTGCTGAACTACAAGTCCCATGAGGCATTGTAAAACTCTGACATTCACAGACATGACTAGGGCATGATGGGAATTGTAGTTCCTGAACAGCTGGAGGGCCGTAGTTTGAGGACCCATGGCCTAGACAAAAGCATTCAAATGAAGACACAGCAAGACCAAATGTTTCAAAAGACGCACCACCGGCAACGAAGAAGCCGACAAGCCATTATGAGCGGCCACCACTCCCATGTTGTCACAATGGAAGCGCACTTTTCGATCCCGAAAAGCCTCACCCCAGATCTCCACCGCAAGCACAATTGGAAACAATTCCAACAGCACCAAATTCCGCAGCCAACCCGCATCCTCCCAGGACACAGGCCACCGTCCGGCCGACCATTTGCCCTGGAAGAAAGCCCCATATCCCCCAGCTCCGGCCGCATCCGTGAATAGCGCCAGATCCGGCGAACTCACAGGTCCCGACATCCACACAGCCCGACCATTGTACTAGGCCAGGAACGCATCCCAAACCCGAAGATCCGCCCTGTGATCCCGGGATAAGCGAATGAAATGGCGAGGGCCCACAACTCTGGCCGTAGCCAAGGAAAGCTGCCGACAGAAGATCCGCCCCATCGGAATGATCCTGCAGGCAAAATTCAATTTGCCCAGCAGCGACTGAAGCTCCTTCAACCGAACCTTCCGCCTGCCGACCAGCCCTGCTACCTCCCGCCTCAATGCCACCACCTTGTCCCCCGGCAAACGACACTCCATAGCCATGGTATCGATCGTGATACCAAGGAAGACCAATTCCGTAGCGGGGCCAACCGTCTTACCCGGGGCCAGAGGGATGCCAAAACGGTCCGCTACGTGTTGCAGCGTACCAAGAAGGGCCGCACAGACCGATGAATCAGGCGGCCCGACGCACAAAAAATCATCCAAGTACTTGGATGATGGAATTGACGCCAGATACATCCCTGACCACCCATTCCACGAAAGAACTGAAGGCCTCAAAAAGCGCACAGGAAATCAAACAGCCCATGGGCAGGCAGCGATCCACAAAATAGTCATCACCCCATTTACAGCCCAACAAGCGCAGGCTGTCCGGGTGGACCGGCAGCAGGCGAAAAGCCGCCTCCACATCCGTCTTGGCCATGAGCGACCCTCTGCCCAACTTACGAACCCAAGCCACGGCCGCGTCAAAGGACGTATATGAGACCGCACACGCCTCTGGGTCAAACCCGTCATTGACCGAACCCCCCCGGGGATGAGAAAGGTGGTGAATCAGCCGAAATTTTCCCGGCTCCCTCTTGGGAACCACCCCCAACGGAGAAACCACCAAACCCGGAAGCGGGGGCGCAGCGAAGGGGGCGCTTATCCGCCCCAGCGCCACCTCCTTAGCCAGCTTCGCTGCCATCACCTCCGGGAACTGAAGGGCCGAACGCAAGTCAGGGAACACGGGATCCGAAAACCCTCAGAGAAGCCCAACCAGAGAAGGCGGGCCGCCACCCGATCCAGGTACCTATTTAGGAAGGGGCGCATCCTTTCCGCCTTCACCGGCGTCATCCCTTTTTCCAGGGGCATCTCCGGCCTTGCCGCGCCTGGACTTAAAACAACGTGCGAAGGAATGGGTTCCTCCACACCCCGAACACTCGTGCCGGAACCGACAGGTCCCCCCGAAACAGCAAGAGCTTTCGTTGAACTGCCAACACACCCCTTTTTTGCGTGCGGCTGGCGGTCCTGAGGTGAAGGCCCTGCCAGCCCCGCCAGGAAAGGCACGTACAGGAGCCAACAGCCTCATCCAGAGGCCAATGTCCTTGTGGTCCCATCTGATCCCAGGGCGCACCGACTTACGCTGACGAAATTGTTCGTCGTACCGCAGCCACGCCCCGCCCCCATAAACCCTATAAGCCTCGCCAACAGGTAACAGAACAAGGCCGAGAAACATCCCGGTCCCTCTCCCCGATCACACTTGCCAGTATCGCGAATGCCTGCAGCCAATTCGCGAACGTACGAGGAATGAGGCGGTAACGCCGCCTCTCCTCCTCCTCCCTCCTACTCTCGTCGGGCCGCCCGCGATCCAAGTAAAATTTTTCCAGAGGGAGCAGGGAAAATATCTCCACGTACTCCCCAGGCTGCAGAGGGGCGGGCGCCCCACCAGCCGCCAACAGGAAAATGGCCAAGAAATAAAAAATGCTGCCAGGGTATGTAACAAATGTAACTGGTACCACAGAAGGCCTCTCACACCCTTCCAAAATAATGAATAATAAATTCAATGAGTAATTGTTGAGCTGCTCTTTTACGTGCCCAGTATACAAAAGAGTGTCTCAGAATCCATACCGTGCGGCGCAAGCTGGAAAATTAAACAAACAGATTAGGTCTTGTATGCAATTTAAAATGTTTGCCCATTTCCTTAATGGCTTATTCTTAGAAAACCCATCCTGGCTGCCTCTGAAACTGCTCCTATTCTAAACGAATGAGAAGAGAACTTAAAATCCTGTAGCCCCATTTGTTTAGGGCATTTATGCAAAATAAGGTCAAACTGGTACTTCGACAGTGGTGCTAGATTTAAATGTATGAGGAAATGCCCTGAGACCGAGGGGGCCTAACCCCCACAAATTGTCGGATCGGGTGCACAGACTCGTCATCTTGAGCCCGCAAGGTAATATACGACCCTCTCTCTCTATAAGGAGCTGTGGTGGCTCAACGTGATTGGCACTGCGCTGACAAGCCATTCACCTCTGCAGCCAAGGGTTCGGATCCCGGTCTCGGCTACATGTGAATTGAGTTTGGTGGTCTCAGCCCGGCTCCCGGTGGGTGTGCTATGCAAGGTACGCCTGTGCTTAGTACGCCCACCCCCCCCCCCCCCCCCCACAAAAACCACCACACTTGCACGCACACAAAATTGGTTTAAAAAAACACATGCACTTTGGCCATGCGGTCTCTTAAAATAAAGAGAGGCGAAGGACCTACGGGGCTGGCTAGGTGGGCTAGGCCCCGTCACTCCCTCATAGGGGGAGTCCCTCTGCCCCATTGGGGTCCCGTTGGGCTCCCAAGAGGAGCAGGTAGGGCGGGGTGAGTGGGAGGCCCCCCTTCACACCCGCCATTGCCACCAGGGGCATGGAGAAGGATGGCGATTGCCTCCGGGGGGAGGGTCTGCCTACTCCCAACTCCTGCAGTCCGGCTCCTCTCTCTCGAGTTCACGCACAAAAATACACTTTAAAAAAAAATATATATATACGACCCTCTACCACACTGGTCCATTTTAGAACGCTGCAACAGAACGTGAAATGCTGATTGTTCCACATTCACGTGTTCATAAAGGATACCTGAGCAGCCATATTTCAAGCATGGCACAAGCTCCGAAATGTGATTAAAGAAGGATAGACAGCGCAGGACTTTTTATTTTATTTATTATTATTATAAAGGAACTGTCAAAAACTGTCTGTTGTGGTTTTTACATTTTGACACTTTTTTTGGTGAATAGGTAGGAGTACAATGTACCCGATACCCATTCACATGGGGGGGGGCGGGATCTGGGGACCCCCATTGTTAAAGGGGGCTTCCAGATTCTGATAAGCCCCCCACCCGCAGACCCCAACAGCCAGGGTAGTGGTGACAAGGCTCTTGTCCCCAAAACACAACCCCATGTTGAGGGAAAGCAGCCTAGTGTGGTTTAGGAGGGGAGCTCTCGCCCCCCCCCCCTTTTCCTGGCCTGCCATGCTGCTTGCTTGAATAAGGGTCTGGTATGGATTTTCGGGTGCCCCACGCCTTTTTTTTGCACAGAGTTCCCCTTAAAATCTAGGACAGACCCAAAGGGCCTGGTATGAATTTTGGGGGCCCTATACTATTATTTTTTACATTTTGGTGTAGAGTTCCCCTTAAATCTATACCAGACCCAAAGGCCTGGTATGGATTTGGGGGGGCCCATGTACTGTGATCTTGCAGAGCATTATGGGACACTGAAATTTGCCACGAACACCCCATATGTTCAGTTCATTTGCGAGCAAAAGAACACCCGATGTTCGAGTCAAAATTATGTTCGACTCGAACATCAGGATCATCCCTACAAAAAAAAAAAATTTGGGCAATTACGTCTTCAAAAGTCACATAAGAGACTGAGCACAATGCCATATCAATATCATCATTTAACAAATGTCCTTTTGGAAATTACAAGTGATGTATGAGGCGGAAACATTGGACTCCCTTCTAACGGGGAGATGCAAAAATTCCCAAACGACGGATACTTGAAAGGACCCTCAATGTGCCCATGTGCAATCTCCTTTAACACCTTTTCCTTAACCATTTGGGGATTTTTTTTTTTTTAAACTTTAAGTTGCCCACCACCGTAAAACCGACCCCTGAAAAGGGAGGCAATGGATAACCTCAGTGAGAGAACTCACCTGCTCCCTGATTGGGTACCTGTCCAGCCATGGACGCATTCTTTTCAGCCTTACTGGAGTGCAGGCCTTTGGGAAAAATATCCCTCTGTGTTTGACTGACATTAATATTTTTCTTAAAGCACTTGCTGACCGGGTGTGCTCCTGCACAAAAGGCGCATTAATGCCTATACTTACAGGAAGCGTTCCACTGGCATTGATGCTCATTGAAAGTAAAGCAACAGCCTTTCCTATAGGCTGCCTACATTGGGATAACCATATTCTCTTTTGGAGTGACCTGGGCCAAATCAAGTTGAGTCACATATCCACGTCCTTTATGCCCCATCTGAGTGAGGGGTGAATGGACAGCTTTTGTCTAAACGACTCATCATAAAAATACCACCCCAGACCCCCCCAAATTTTTGTAAGCCTCCAATATGTAGTCTGGAACAAACCTCCCCATAAATCAGAGTGCTTTTCAGCCAATACTCCAGAATAGATAAAATAGGCCTGCAGCCAATTGTGAAAAGACCTGGGCACAGCCTATCCTCCTCCTACTTTTCCTCCCCTCTTCTATCTGATTTAAACATGAAATCCTTATGGAATGGGAGGAGGGATAATATACAGTAAAACCTTGGATTGCGAACATAACTAGTTCCAGAAACATGCTTGTAATCCAAAGCGCTTGCATATCAAAGCAAATTTCCTCATAAGAAATAATGGAAACTCAGGTGATTCATTCCACAGCCATTTATTCATAAGTCCTTCAATCTATAGTCCATATAAAAAGATTATAGCAACGTGATAGTTTGTGTAACCATAAAATGTCCATCCACAAATGGAAGCCTCCACAATGGAAGCAAAATCCATCAGGAGCTACAGAGTATACAAGAGAAGAGAAGCACCTCTAATTGTAGCAATATTGTTACATTTAACCCCTTCCCTACCAGCCCATAGGGGAATCACGTCATGGTGATCCCCTCGCCGATGAGACAGGACGTTGCACAACGTCCTGTCTTCACGGCGTTCTAGGGCGCGCGCGCGTGCGCGCCGCCGACGGCACGCGCGCGCGCCCGCGGCACCACCCGCGATCCCCCGCGCGTGCCCGACGGCCGTGATTGCCGCCGGGCACCCGCGATTTCCGGCAATCACGGCAGGAGTGTGGATCTGTGTGTGTAAACACACAGATCCACCTCCTGTCAGTGGTGAGGAGACTGATGTGTGTTCCCAGTACAGAGGAACACACATCGATCTCCTCCCCCTGTGAGTCCCCCTCCCCTACAGTTAGAACATACTTTAGGACACAATTTAACCCCTTCAGCGCCCCCTAGTGTTAACCCCTTCCCTGCCAGTCACATTTACACAGTAATTAGTGCAGTTTTATAGCACTAATCGCCGTGTAAATGTGAACGGTCCCAAAAACGTGTCAAAAGTGTCCGATATGTCCGCCGCAACGTCACGGTCACAAAAAAAAAACGCAGATCCCCGCCATTACTAGTAAAAAAAATAAAATAAAAATGCCATAAATCTATCACCTATTTTGTAGACGCTATAACTTTTGCGCAAACCAATCTATATACGATTATTGCGTTTTTTTTTTTTACCAAAAATACGTAGAATACGTATCGGTCTAAACTGAGGGGAAAAAAGTTTTTTTAAAAAAAAATATTGTGAGATGTATTAAATAAAAAGGAAAAAATATTGTGTTTTTTTTTAAATTGTCGCTCTTCTTTTGTTTATAGCGCAAAAAATAAAAACCACAGAGATGATCAAATACCACCAAACGAAAGCTCTATTTGTGTGGGGAAAAAAACATAATGATTTAATTTGGGTACAGTGTTGCACGACCGCGCAATTGTCATTCAAAGTGCAACAGCGCTGAAAACTAAAAATTGGTCTGGGCAGGAAGGGGGTGAAAATGCCCTGTATGGAAGGGGTTAATGAAGGTACAATATTTAGCAACTCACATGGTTGATGGTTAAACATGACAGGCACATGACACAGGCATCTGGGGTAAAGTTGTAAACATAGACCATCCCCCACAATGTCGGCACTTACTGCTGTCAGTCTGCAATCATGACCGGGAAGACTACCCTGCAGTAGAGAGATCTGAAGCGCAGCGTGGAAGGGACGAAATCAATGGCGGTGAGGAGGATGGTATATGTGGATAGCTTTACCCTGGATGCCTGCATACTTAGATGTGCCTGTTTTAATCAACCATGTGAGTTGCTAAATGTTGTACCTTCCTTAAATGTAACCATATTGTTACACTTAGGCGGCATAAACACGACCGAGAAACTTGTCGGGTGAAACACATAGTTTTCCCCGTCTAGGTCCTAGTTCGGCAGTTAAAAAACTTGTCAAGCCAAATTTTCCCATTGCCAAACGAGGAAATAGAGAACATGCTCTCTTTTTGGCTCGACGAGTTTCCCGACGGGTTTCTCGGGGGAAAAGTGTACACACGACCGTTTTTCTCGGCAGAATACGTCTCCCATCGAGTTTCTTGCTGGATTCTGTCGAGAAAACCGGTCGTGTGTACGCCGCCTTAGAGGTGCCTCTCTTCTCTTTTATACTCAGTTGTGACATGATGCTACTTGTACATCAAGACATCTCTTGTATATCAAGTCAAAGTTTATTAAAAATGTTTGCTTGTCTTGCAAAATACTCTCAAACCAAGTTACTCTCAAACCAAGGTTTTATTGTATCTCTAAAATCCCCTTTCCATATCTTCTTATTCACTGACATGCTTAAATGATACCCTAGGGGAGAAATTTCACAGGGCAAAGATTTCTTCATGCAGGCTTCAAGAATAATATTCCTGGCAGACGCCGCTGCATTTGCTGTTTTAGAGACCGATAAATTATTCTGCATCCTATTAACCAACGGTACTAAACTGTGAGAGAAAAGAGTAGCAGAGTTATAGCTGGGGCTGAGGAGGAAACAGAAGCTGAAGGAGCAGCATTGACAGGGTTAAAAGCAGGAGATAAAGATTTATCTAGAGAAGACAGAGAACCCACTAAATCAGCCAGCACATTAAACTGTGACAACTCACCAGCTACTGGGGGCTGCCCTGTCTCTTGCTGAGCCATCCCTTCTAGCAGCAGACCTTGAACAGGAACCGGCTAATCTCTCTCAGCCAGGGGTGCCACCTGCTTGAATGCTTCACTGCATTCCTTCTGCTGCAAAGGCGCCAGGAAAGCCTCCTGCAATCTGGGGGCCTGTGGAGAGGACGGTCGCCCCCTTGTTTCCAATGCCACGGGCTGTCTGATTTTCCCCGCCTTCCACCTCTGTTCCCTGGCAATAGTAAACTGGTCCGCCTCTTCTTGTTTGAGCGGCGGCCCTGATCCGACAATCCGCTGCCATTTTCCACCGTTTCCTTCCTTCATTCACCGCTATTCGCAGCTTCCCCTGCTGCTGGGCTGTATCTCTCCGGCGGGATGCTGCGACACTGTCTCACACTCAGGGCAGGCTCTTCCTCTCACTAGCCCACACTTCTCCTCTGTGCCCATGAACCCTCCGCGGACATACTGCCTGCCGTGGTCTTCTCCCGCTGTTCTTCAGCATTCTCCTTAAGAAAGCGGTAGACAGCGGCGCAGCCACGCTTCTCCTCCTTCATTATCGCTTTCTCCAGGAACTGCCTGACCAGGGATTCCATGACTGGAGGTAACCTCATTGCTCCTTTCTTCCGCAGTTCTTCCACTGCTGCTCCGATCCAGGGGAACAGGAATAAGCCCCACACCAACTGCCCTTTTATAGACAATCTCAGGCTTTCAGCATATTTCCAATAATCCTATTGGATCTTTTTGGACCTGCAATTAACACATTTAAAGAGACAGTAACCTCTAACCTGCCTGTCCCTGACAAATACATTTAAATGGCCTGTTAAAGCCATAAGGTATGCTGGCCACAATCTCACAGGTGGACCCCAAATTTGTGCCCCCCTTTCATTAGATAGAAAAGTCATTTAAGTGATGGATAGAGTTGCATAGGGGCCTCTGTGTTAAGACCAATAGTTATCCTCACTGGGGATGAGCCGAACACCCCCCTGTTCGGTTCGCACCAGAACCTGCGAACACACCAAACGTTTGTGTGAATTTTAGAACCCTGTTAAAGTCTATGGGACGTGAACTTTTAAAATCTAAAGTGCTAATTTTAAAGGCTAATATGCAAGTTATTGTCCTAAAAAGTGTTTGGGTACCTGGGTCCTGCCCCAGGGGACTTGTATCAATGCAAAAACAAGTTTTAAAAACTGCAGTTTTTTCGGGGAGCAGTGAATTTAATAATGTTTAAAGTGAAAAAATAAAACTGAAATATTCCTTTAAATTCCGTACCTAGGGGGTGTGAAGTATGCATGTGAAATAGCGCATGCTTCCACTACTTAGAACTGTCTCTGCACAAAGTGTCATTTCTGAAGGAAAAACATTCATTTAAAACTGACTCGCGGCTATAATGAATTGTTGGCTCCCGGCAATTCAGAGAATTCATTCAGGTCCTTCAGGTCTGGTATGGATATTAAGGGGAACCCCGCCGTCAATTTGAAAAGAAAATTACGTGAGGTTCCCCCAAATATCCATTTCAGACCCTTCTGGTCTGGTGTGAATTTTAAGGGGAACTCCACCCCAAATTTAAAAAAAAATGGTGTGGAGTTCCCCCAAAAATCCACACCAGACCCCTTATCCAAACACGTAACCTGGCCAGGCGCAGAAAAGAGGGGGGGGACGAGGGAGCGCCCCCCTCCTGAACCAAACCAGGCCACATACCCTCAACATGGGGAGGATGTTCCCATGTTGATGGGGACAAGGGCGTAATCCCCACAACCCTTGCCTGGTGGTTGTGGGCGGGGGTTTTATCAGAATCTGGAAGACCCCTTTAACAAAGGGGACCCCCATATCCTGCCCCCCCTATGTGAATTGGTAATGGGGTACATTGTACCCCTACTATTTCACAAAGGAAGTGTAAATAGTTGTAAGAAAAAAAAACACACACACCGTGGAAAAAAGGCCTTTATTAAAAAAAAAATCCAGTGGCGGTAATCCACTCTCAGTCCCCGCTCCAACTTTGTCGGTATCCAGCGACGGGTGATCTCCGGTCCAGCGATGAGAAGATCGTCCGGGATTCAGAATGCAGCATCGCCGGCTGCCTATCTCCACCAGAGACAGCCGGGCGAATGACGCTGGAGCTAGTGACATTTCTTATATAGGTGAGGCGGGGCCACCCATCACATGACCCCGCCTCCTCTGACGCAAGGGGGAAGCCTGAGCTTCTCAAGTGACATAGCACAGGGTGCATCAGAAGGGGACTGGGTCACATGACTTTTTTTTTATTTGGGGTGGAGTTCCCCTTAAAATCCACACCAGACCTGACCTAAATTGACGGCAGGGTTTCCCTTAATATCCATACCAGACCCGAAGGGCCTGGTAATTGAATTTGGGGGACCCCATACTTTTTTTTTATGAATGAATTCTCTCTGAATTGCCGGGACCTGATAATTCATTATAGCCGCGAGTCAGTTTTAAATGACTTTTTTTCCTTCAGAAATGACAGTACGGGAAACATGCGCTATTTCACATGCATATTTTACACCCCCCTAGGTACGAAATTTAAAAGAATATTTCACTTTTATTGTTTCACTTTAAGCATTATTAAATTCACTGCTCCCGAAAAAACTGCATTTTTTAAAACTTTTTTTGCATTGATAACTGGGCAGGACCCAGGTCCCAAACACTTTTTAGGACAATAACTTGCATATTAGTATTTAAAATTAGCACTTTAGATTTCTCCCATAGACTTTAACAGGGTGTTCCACGGCTTTTCGAATTTGCCATGAACACCACAAATTGTTTGTTGTTCGCCGAACAGGCGAACAGGCAATGTTCAAGTCGAGCATGAGTTTGACTCGAACTCGAAGCTCATCCCTAGTCCTCACCATTCAACTATTGGCCATGTAAAAATACTTATTCAATGGGGTTGATGATTTACTAAAACCGGAGAGTGCAAAATCTGGTACAGCTGTGCATGGTAACCAATCAGCTTCTAACTTCTGCTTATCCAATTAAGCTTTGACAATAAAACATGGAAGCTGGTTGGTTTCTTTGCAGAGCTGCACAAGATTTTGCACTCTCCAGTTTTAGTAAATCAACCTCTTGGTGTGTTATCGGACAGCTAGACAGACATTAGCAGAGTCCTAGCATCTGCAAAAGTTTTTCAACATGAAAACAGTTTTTCAACAGCTGACAATGTGGTTTATTTGACTGTGTTGTTTTTCCGGCGCTCAAAAATTATCAACAATTTTAAAATAAGTAAATAAATATCTGCTACAGTTTTGGTGAACACCCCAGGTACTGTAATGAAAAAGTATGTGTTTGTATGTGTATAACATATATTACTGCGCTGATTCTAAAAAACCCTGTCTTGTACATTGTAAATTATATACAAAGAGCAATTAATTAACAATTATATAAAGAGAGTATTATAACACCAATGTGTTCCAACTGTGGTGTAATCCACAGTGTGCAATCCCAAAGCCAAAAAGTTTATAATAAAAGAAAGTCCAATATTCTCCTCCAGATTAAAGTGCGTATACAGACTGTATCATAGATCTCCTCAAGTTGCTGTATTGGGGTCGTATTCCCTTCGTATGTTATCCGACCATAACATATAGGACAATGCTTGGTACCAACACCTGTCTTTCACTCCTTTCCTTCCTCCAGAGAAAGAAGGCTCATATGGTGTAATACGTTTAAAACAGGTTTATTGAAAGAAATGTAAAATCATGCACTCACATGGGAATGAGCCTGTGGAACCGGCACCAGTCTGTCCAGCGTTACTACCCGATCTGCATCCAGCATCGCTCTGGATTCACAGTGTGCGGAAGTGCCAAAGAGATGGTGCGTGACGTAATCCCGTAGAAAAATACCCATAAGCCTCTACGCGTTTCGCATTTACGCATGCGTCATCAGGAATACCCACTTTAATCTGGTGAGCGCATAGCACATAAGAGGTGGTGGATACACACACTTAAAGGATCACTAAAGGAATTTTTTTTTTTAGCTAAATAGCTTCCTTTACCTTACTGCAGTACTGGTTTTGTGTCCTCATTGTTCGTTTTTGCTTTGAAGTTGCTGTAATCCTGCTCTGATCTCCACATTTCCTGCTTGTCTGTTTCCTTATAACCACAGTACTGGGAGATTTCTCATGGTGGTCTAAGCTGTCATTACTGTGTGTCTAAAACTTCCCAGAACCAATCAGATCCATTTTAAAAACAAAACACTGCCCTGGATTTGTTTGTTTTTGTTCTGTGTGTATCTCTCTTCTACACTGAAACATGAAGCCAGTTTAAAAGTGAAACTAACCTGCAGGCACATTATATGATTGATTTTTATCTATTTTTAATCATTTTTGAAATAAATCAGTTAACTTTTATGTCTCTATACCCTGTAAACAGTCTTTTCAGCAAAAAAAAAAAAACTTTTCCTTTAGTGACCCTTTAAGGGTGCACAAAGTCACAGATATTTTGCTGAATCTTCTGGCAACATTTGGAAGAGAATATTGGACTTTCTTTTATTATAAACTTTTTGGCTTTGGGATTGCACACTGTGGGTTACACCACAGTTGGAACACATTGGTGTTATAATACTCTCTTTATTTTTTATTTAATTGCTCTTTGTATATAATTTACAGTGTACAAGACATTTTTTTTTTTTTTTAGAATCAGCGCAGTAGTATATGTTATACATATACAAACACATACTTTTTCAATGTGGTTTATTGCATACAGTTTTTGTAAAAAAAAAATGTTTATTAAAAAAAAAAAAAAAAATGTACGTTTCTAATCTGGGGATCATGTCAGGATCAGCTCTTCCTATTGCAGGCTAACAAAGTTAAACCACTGTGTTACAAATTAGCAGCAGTGTTGCCACTGCCAGCCTGCCTAGTAATAGATTTACAAAAAAAAAATATTTGTTTAAGAAAACAGTATAGAATGAGACATAGGGGAAGATTTACTAAAACTGGTGCACAGAGAGTCTGTTGAAGCTGTGC
The DNA here is from genome assembly GCA_029574335.1 of Rana kukunoris. Lineage (NCBI taxonomy): Eukaryota > Metazoa > Chordata > Amphibia > Anura > Ranidae > Rana > Rana kukunoris. The sequence goes on along the minus strand of CM056054.1, from coordinate 136,826,847 downwards.
ATTGTGTTCAATCACTTTCTAACTTCAGCTTTGACAATAAAACCTAGAATCTGATTGATCAATATGCACAGATGAACCAAATTCTGTGTGCACCAGATTTAGTAAATCTCCCCAATAATGTCAAACATACTGAAAGCTATAGTTTGGGTTTAAAGCTGCAAACTAATTGTCCAATTTGCCTTTATTAATCCAATCACTTAAAATTTCACTTTCAATAACTTGATCCATATACCAGTCGATCGACTTGACACTAATGTGAGTTTTCCACCCCATCCTATTACTTTTATCTTCAATTTGATCCAATTATTCAGATTAGAGCTAAAAACTACTATTTATGTTAGTTTCGGAATATTGAAACAATGACAACAACAATTTGTGTGTGTCCAGTGCAGTTTGATAACTAGAAGATTTGTGGCCAATTATTATAAGCCAGTGCCACATCCAGAAATGGTATAGTAAATAGTAAGACTGTAACTACCACAGATAAAACATACCTGTTACTGCCATACAATTTAACCTCATTTTTCTTATCCACATCTGCAGTAAAGGAACATACATAAATATTAGAGAATGTTAATATATACTATTTTATATAAATATATATTATAACATTAAATTATATGAGTGTCTGTGAATTTGGGAGATTTGCTTACTGATTGGGTTAGGCTGCGAGGTGTAATCAGATACAGTATAATGTGATTTAAATGGCTGTGGACCTGTCAGTGGTATGTTACAATTGGGCGCTTGTAGCATGAAACACATTAACATTTGTTCCTCATCTGTGTATTGTGATTCTATGGATATTTTGATCATTGCAACAAAGAAGTCGGAATGGAAGGGAGGTTAGGAGGAGCTGCCTGGAATATTTATGAGGGCCCCAACCAATCCCTGGCCAAATGGGCTGGGAAGAGGTGGGACCTCTTAAATACACAGGGTCAGGCCAGCAAGGGCAGTGTGAGTTCAGGTGGAAGCTGAAGATGGAGTGCTAAGGAAGCTTGGGGGGGGGGGGTGGCCTCGGACCTGGGGTTCAGGTGCTTGAGGGATCCTCTGAAAACTCAAGGAGGAGTCCTGTCCACAGGACAGCAGGAGCCAGTGAGCACATCCAGGTGGCTGGTGAGTGAGACTGTCAGGGAGGACTGAGAGACAGCTAGAGAGGACTAAGGAGTGGCAATCTGGGATGGCTGTAGAGTCAGTTTGGGAGGACTGTGGAAGATTAGCCAGGAGGGCTAGTGAAAGGGGCAGCCAGGTGGACAGGCCTGGCAGTGCCTGAAGAGGTGGTGCTGGGATCAGTAGCCACAGGAAGGTAGCTAGACACTGGGATTTTCCTAAACACAAAAGGGACCCACGGTCCCTGCCTATAATGGGCTTTTGTTGGAACTGATAGAATCCCACATAAACAGTATTCCAGCTGGATCTGTGATTTTTACTCTCCAAGCAAATGTTGTGCTGGAGGAAGAGTGTACATCCCCCCATCCCCATCCAAGTAATTAATCCCTACATAAAAAATAAAAAAAAGTTGCAAGGACTGTTTCCTGTCTCAGTAAACCTGTGGAAAATGTGAAATGCCTGGCTGTGCAGGGTGGGGGATCCCGACTCACGAGCTGCTTTTATATATGAAAATTACTTTTCCCTGAAACTTTCTAAGGAAGACTTATTATACTTTCTTCTGTTTTTTATTGTATTTATTTTTTTAAATCTCCTTTTTTAATCTTTAGCGATGCACATACCCCTGTCAACTTGTCTTTCTGTGAAAGAACAAATCTTCAGATCGATCAGAGCAATAATTAATTCTACACAACATTGTTATTCCAATTGCAATAGTATACCATTTTCAGGCATTTTACACAATGAAATAGTAGAATATTAAAAAGTGAAAATTAAATGTCATCATTTGCTCTTCCGTTACATAATAAATAGCATACTGGCCTATGTCATATTAAATGTATGACAGCCATAGATAGTAAAAAATTACAGGAACAGATTGTCAGCTCTGCATCTCTGATCTATCTGGCTCCAGAAACTCAGCTCAAGTATCTCAGCCTTGTCAAGTCATTTCTGCCCCTGCTTTCCAATTTCTTGTATTTTTTTCTACCCTCATATCTTTAGACTTAGCCAACATGACAGTTCTGATAGGGATGGAATTGAGATTAATATTATTTGGATACGAGGTAGGGCTTACTTTTTCCAACTTTTGATGGAAAGATACTGAGAAATAGAGAGATATAATCCATGTCTATAATACAACACAGTTTTTATACTCTTGTGAGAATAGTGCGGTATTAACTAATGATCAACATCTTGCTGTTAATTTACTAAACGCAAACAGGCTGCTCATGTTTCAAGTGAATTTTCCCAAAGCTTAGTAAAAGAGGTGAAACTCTACTGACTTCCATCATTCAGTTGTATGCAAATAAAACTACTGAGGGAGATTTACTAAAACTGAAGCTCTCGGAATCGTCTGCAGTTGTGCATTGTAGCCAAACAGATTTTAACTTCAGCTTGTTCAATTAAGCTTTGACAAAAAACTGTAATCTGTCTGGTTGCTATGCAGACTTTGCACTTTTCAGTTTTAGTAAATACAGTAGAACCTTGGATTACAAGCAGTTCCAGGAGAATGCTCGTAATCCAAAGCACTTGCATATCAAAGCGAGTTTCCCCAATAGAAGTCAATAGAAACGAAAACAAATTGTTCTGCATTGACTTCAATGGCATACAATACCACATGTGGACAGAGGTGGGGGAGCCAGAGAGCGGAAAGGCTCAGGAACGGAGTATTGGCTCCGCTTGGCTCCATCGCCCCCCCACCTCAGGCCAAAAGTGGTGCTGCACACAGCTGTGGCTTGAATCCTGCTAGTTTTGTGAGACAAACCGAGTCAGGATTTTTTTTTAAAACAGCGCTCATATTGCGAAACGCTCCTTAACTGCGTTACTCGCAATCCAATTTTTCACTGTAAACCCCAGATGACTGAATATTCTTTGCAAAGTAAAATTTCTCCACATTCACTAAGCTAAGGAAAACATTCCCTTGCAAACTGAACAACCTATTTGCTTTTAGTAAATCAATCACCTGAACTTTTTGAATTTTGAAATGAGTGTAGTAAAAGCAATTAGCTTTTCGCTTAGCAATCGTGTTTCAACCCATAAATGGGCACCTCCACTACTGGGGGTTGGAAAATGCCCACAGATTTTATTAGGAAGGTCAGGTTCGAAAATCAGGCTTGCATGATTTTTGAACTTTGGAAAATGATGGTTGTGGTAGTATAGCTTGTATAAACCAATGGTAAATGGAATTTTCTATAAAGCCATCTGTATACCAGTAAAAATATGGATTTATTGAAATGTAAACAGACTATTGCTTTTTAATTCTATTACCATGTCCTGAAGCAGATGAACCTTCTTCAGATTGCCTTCTCTTATCGTGCATCTGTATTAACACAAACATTTAAGATATATATTATTTACAATCACCATCTTAAAGTGGGCTTCCGGGGCATAGCATTTTTTTTTTTTGTAATCTCAAATACTTTACTATAAATATTCATTAAAACATATTATTAATGCGCAATCAGTACATGAATAGTTAATAGCAAACACTTATCTGATATCTTGTCAGGGATCTTGTGGTAGTTTCCATTTTAGCTGTGGGCATTATGAAGCCCAGTTCATGTGTCTTCCTGTATTTTCCAAGAGAGGTGCATGCTGGGTAATCATTACCCAGCATGCACCTCTTGATCTCGCGCATGCGCAGTATAACAGCGCTCGTATCGCCGTTAGTTTGGATTGTTGCCATGACAACCTCATTTATACTGTATTAACTTTACAAATCTACATGAATCCATTTCTGATATTACAATATCCAAAAATGTTATAATAAAAAACGAACAGCACTTATTAATAAAGAAGACCTTCATTCAACAGTGTGCAAACACTTTCCTCAACCCCAATCCTTCCCCTGCACAACATAAAAAGCCCACTGTTTTTTTTTTTTAAAGTTTTTACTTACCCTTATCATTATAATTTTTTTCATACTTATGGTTGACCCATCTCCTACCTTAATTCTCATCTAGGCAAAAAATTATGTAAAGTCTCCTTTTACAGCTTCCTAGGACAGTCTGCGGGAATCTTCCTGACAGCTCAGTAAGATTTATCTGGTGCTGCGTCATCTGGGGGCTGGCTGCAAGAACCTAGATGAGACAGCTGCCTCCCGATGATGAGAAGATGGTAGCATGAGACATTACGTGCAGTGGAGGAACATTGGGGGAAAACAGGACAATGCAGAATCTCTGGGCTTGTCAGTAGGGTTTTCCTGGATAAAAAGTAGGTGCAATATTGGGGAAGAATTAATTAAAAATGAGTGGACATGGGAAAAGGTACTCTTTATTAAAACAGTCCTTGATCTTTTGTCAAGTGACTTATGCCTAGGCTGAGATTATATTATCAGTCTGTTGCAGGAAGCATTTATGCATTTTCCTTCTACACAGTGATCAGATTGCAACATTGTAACTTTGTAGCAAGTCATGAGTAGAGAGGCTGCAGCAGAGGCTTTATGATCACAGCCAAGAAATGCTTAAAGCATTTGTTAACTCCCCAAAAAAATGGATCATGCACCTTTAAAGCATGTTATATGACACAGTGATTGTCCTGTGTCATTTGGTCCCCTGCAACACCCAAAAAACCTGCCTGATCCTACCAGTTTCTCCCCACCCCTCTGTAAACTGACCACGGTGTATCATGGCTGCTGAGCCCTGACACCGTGGTCAGTTTACGTGCCTCCATCATCAGCAGCCTGATATCTGCTCTCCTCCCTGCTCCTGTGTCCTCCTACCCTCCCCTCTCTGTCTGTGTTTGAGCCGCCCCTCCCCCCTCCTGCTGCTCTAATAACACTAACCTGTATACACCACCAGCACTGCCTCCTATTGCAGTTTCCCCCTCTGTGAATGATTTATAAATATAAATGCTGTAAATACCATTTAAGAGCCGAGATTGAGATCACATGACTAGCCAGTTCTCTCCTCCCCCCTCCAGACTGACATCAGCAGGGGAATCTCAGCCCCACCCACTGCATCTCTCAAGCCCCATACACACTATCAGTTTTCCTGCAGGTTTTTCTCTTCAGGTTTACCAAAACCATGTAGTGCAAGGGCCTGCCTGATTGCATACACATTGAACCTCATATTAGATGGTTTTGGTAAACCCGAAGAGAAAAACCTGCAGGAAAACTGATAGTGTGTATGGGACTTCAGAGGAGGAAAGGAGAAAGCTGGCCAGTCATGTGATCGCAATCTCTGCAGTGAAATTAGGTATTTGCAGCATTTATTTTTAAATCACACACAGAGCGGGACAATACAATAGGAGGCAGTGCTGATGTCTTGTACAGGTTAGAGTGGCTTAACAACCACTTTTAAGGGGATCTTCTTCACTGCATCTGAGCACGACAATATTTCATTCATTTTTTTATATCCAAAGCAAACTCACCCATCCATGTCTCTATGCTTTATTTTATTTTTTTCAGAAATCATTTTGAAAAACAACCCCCTAGCATTTTTGTCTGTGGCCATCTTGAGTATGGGCAAATGATTTATGTAGCATTTACTTCCTGGAATCCATCTTCTCTTAACTCAAGGATGCATGCAGGTGAGTGTTCTTAGCTGAGAAAACCCACCCGCCTCTCCTCCCATCCCAAAGACTCCTGAGATGTATGACTTAATTTGCCTAGGCAAGAAATCAGGAAGTAACTGAAAGTTTAAAACAAGAATATATGATATACTTTCCTAGCATTTTACTAATGCTAACAGCATAAAGATTAAAAATAATCAATGTTGATTCAGAGAGTGAAGTTACACTTTAAATATCAGGATTTACAACAGTGGTGGTCACCTATTTACCATAAGGAGTCTCAAATGTGGCTCCTGACAAAGAGACACACAGAATATTTGGTGGATGTACTGCCACAAAAGAAAACTGCCAGAGGCCGCAGATATGCAATAGCAGATGATCAAAAACTATGGGCATCCTACATGATCAAAGACATGCTTCTGGAGATAGTCATAGGCTAGAGACACACACCTCCCAACATTTTGAGATGGGAATGCTTGACACCTACTAGAAAATGTATGTAGACATAGGACACGCCCCTGCCACACTCCCTTAACCGCGTGCCGACCAGCCGCCACAGTTATACGGCGGCAGATCGGCTCTGGGGGCGAGATCACGTAGATCTATATCATCTCGTCGTTCAGCCAATAGGGGCACGCGCCGCCGGAGGCGCGCACAAGCTCCCCCCGCTCGCCCCTGACGCCCCTGCCCAGCGGGTGCGATCACCGCCGGACACACGCGATCGCTCGTTACAGAGCGAGAACCGGGAGCTGTCAGGGGGAGAAATGCCTGATTGTCTGTTCATACATTGTTTGAACAGCGATCAGTCCTTTCCCCAAGTCAGTCCACCCCCCCTTCAGTTAGAACACATCCAGGGAACATACTTAACCCCTTCCTCGTCCCCTAGTGTTAACCCCTTACCTGCCAGTGGCATTTTTATAGTAATCAATGTATTTTTATAGCACAGGTCCCAAAAATGTGTCAAAAGTGTCCGAAGTTTACGCCATAATGTCGCAGTACCGATAAAAATTGCTGATCGTCGCCATTACTAGTAAAAAAAAATATTAATAAAAATGCCATAAAACTATCACCTATTTTGTAAACGCTATAAATTTTGCGCAAACCAATCAATAAATGCTTATTGTGATTTTTTTTTAGAAAAATATGTAGAAGAATACGTAGCGGCCTAAACTGAGGAAAAAAATAGTTTTAGGGGGATATTTATTATAGCAAAAAGTAAAAAAATATTCATTTTTTTTCAAAATTGTCACTCTATTTTTGTTTATAGCGCAAAAACTAAAAACCGTGGAGGTGATCAAATACCACCAAAAGAAAGCTCTATTTGTGTGAAAAAAAGGACGCCAATTTTGTTTGGGAGCCATGTCGCACTGCCGCACAATTGTCAGTTAAAGCAACGCAGTGCCGAATCGCAAAAAGTGGCCTGGTCTTTGACCAGCAATATGGTCCGGGGCTGAAGTGGTTAAAGGAGAATTAACCCCCAAAAAAGTTAATTAAATCCACAAAGGCTTTTTTAGGGCTGCGGAAATTAACGATTAATTCCTTGATTAATCGTTAATTTCTTCGATCGATCAAAATCATTTTGATCGAGTACGATCTGCGGATTGAGCTCCGAAGTCTCGCCCATAGGAAAGGCAGTGGTTTTGGCCTAGCTCCGGAGCCGCGGCCATCTTAATACACCCAGCGGCGGCCTAGTAGCGGCGCGCTGACGTCATTGTCTGCTGCCTGCTGTGAGTGTGCTTTCTATTCTGGGAGATGTAGACATTACGGAGGAGATGTGTGGACATTACAGGGAAGATGTGTGGACATTATGGGGGAGATGTGTGGACATTACGGCAGAGATGTGTGGACATTACAGGGGGAAATGTGTGGACATTACAGGGAAGATGGAAAGAAAGATGTATCGAGGCCTATAATACACCTCCCAGCACCTAGCAAACAACACTTGCAAACCACTGAATATACAAAAAATAATAAACAATTAGAGATGATGTAAACTGGATTAATTGGCTGGAAACCCCAGTCAAAAACCAGAAAGAAGCAGCTATTTAAAACAAAAGCAAATATAAAAAATGGTAAATACACTATATACTAACATTAAAAATGTCACAACAGTTAAAACCATAAACAGCGCTAATGGTGATAGTCCAGTGCAGATCCCAGAAAGAGATATCACCTCTACACTTAAGTGCAGTATCAATGATAGAGTGTATCAATGGGAAATAGGAAGTCCGTAAATAGCAACATGTGAAAAGCAGGACAGCAAGCACCTTCCACCCAAATCTTCAATCACCTCGTGGGACTATAGATCCCCCTCTGGGGTACGCACTCACCGGAAAACCCAAAGGGTCAGGCAGTGTATGAACCCATTTGCAGCCAGACTACCTCAAACCAATTAAGTGTGGTCAATCTTTCCTCTCACTTACTCACAAAGGCCGAAATCCAGGTGCTTAGTCGTGGACTAACCTTTTGCCCAGAAGAGAACTTTGACTTATTTGGAGTCATTATTGATGTACACCTTTTTTACTATTGAAATCTACACATTCTAAAACCAATACTGAGATCGAGACAACTTATTGGTCGGGATACACTATGCGGGAATTTAAAGCACTTCGAGACCTGACTCTCCTTTATTGGGAAAGTCACTACATTGATCTCATTGACTCAATTGATCTGGAGGCCCTACTTACTAATGTTGATAAGCCCCCATTTGATCCCAGTTCTACGTTTAAGAAACCTTCGCAGACTTTTCCACCGCTAAATTCCAATCCAAATGTTTCCCTCTTCGTTAAACAAACTATTAGAGATTCATGTAAACTCCAATGTGACAAATGTACTCCGCAAAACCTAACACCTGACGAAAATAAAGCATTGATTGCTTTATCGGCCAACACCACACTCACGGTCAAGCCATCGGACAAAGGAGGCAATGTTGTCCTTATGGACAACAATGATTATGTCAACATGTGCATGTATATCCTTGACAACAAAGACTGGTACAAACCTATCCCTGTGAATCTCATTCGACAATACCATATAGATTTCTATACCCTTGTCGATAAAGCCTTTACCTCCTAAATCATTCCCCGTAATATATACGATTTCATTCGCACCCAATACCCCACTTCCTCTCCTGTTTATTTCTCTTTATTTCTCTTCATTTAATCCATGTCCATTGGAATCATGTACATTTACCATTGCTCAAGCATCCCAACATGTCTTTTCAGATCACTACTATGTTGTTGTTTTGCGATGCCTTAAGTATTATTTTTCCTGACATAAACCAATATATCATGATTGGTGAATATGACTACATGTGTCATAATCGCATATAAGGGGTTAATCTGTTGCCCACTATTGATTTGTTAACCTATGTTATGCATTTAATGATGTTATGTGTGTGTTTTTCCTTTTTTCCAGTGTGGCCGCGGTGCGCTGTGGTGTGTGGGTCCGTGGCGTGTTGTCTCCCGTTCAGTCCCCCAGCCGCCTTCTCCCTGTCCCTGTCCTTGAGTTATCCCCTCGTACCACTTCCCAGCAGGGCGGGAGATACACGCGCCATGGCGCAATGTGTGTTGCATCCACAGGGTGGCGCCTTACCGCCCGAGTGGATGCGAATCCCTCCCTGCTGGCGGCGTGAGCGATCGCTTCCGAGACGCGGTGACGTCATTACGTGAGCGCCGCCCGGCGCCCACGGCGGCGTCGCACGTTGCGATGCGTCATGCGGAAGCGACGGCTGTGTCGGCTTCGCGCGATCCTCGCTCACGCCGGAAGAACCACCCTGACAACCATTGGGTATCGGCGGACCACCAGGTTGGATAAGGGAAATACACCTTGTCCCCTCCCACAACATGTGGGACCAGCTGGACCAATCCCGGTATCGTGAGCGGTATATATTTCCGCATCCGATCGCTGGCACTCAGAGAGGCATGCGGCATCTCCATGAGTGACATTGTCCAGCTAGCCGGTAAGCTACCTTACTTACATTACTTACTCTCTTTTCAGCTAGCTGACTATACTCCCCTGCCGTTATAACTAAATGGTCTCATATACTTTTTACGCAACAGACATTATTTCAGTTTGAACACCTTGGGTACAAGTGGAAATTTTGGAGGTAACCCCGATCTGTTTTATTTTAATTTTATTTTCAGTCCCCTTCCCATTTACCACCGCCTACACTCCCATTGTCAGTCACCTTGGATTTTAGTCACTTCCCACTCCCTTTTTCCACGCTTTTCCACTTGACCCTTTCCCACTGTCACCATGTCACCCCACCCCCTTTGTTTTACTGTCACTATCTTTCACTCCCCTCTTGTCTTCCACTACTTCTCACATCCCCCACGCACCCCTCACTCCCTTTTCCCCCTTCACTTTCCTCCACCTCTCTTCCTCCTTCTTCCCCCTTCTCCCCCTTTCCTTCCACCTCCTCATTCACATTTCCACCTTTTTTTGTCCCTTCCCACCTATCACTCTTTACTCCCCCATTCACATTCCATCCTAGCTCCACTGTCCTTCACTTTCCACCCTCCAGCTTTCTTCTCACTCTACCACTCCTCCTTTTTCCTTCCCCGGTCTCACCTGTTTCACACTTCCTTAGTCTTTGCACCATTCACTTTACGTTTCACTCATTCTATCATTCCTTCACTCACCATTATCTTCATCACTATCTTTCTCCTATTTGTACATAATTTTTATTCTCTATTCCCTATCCCCACGTGCACTCACTTTCCCCTCCCCCTTCCTTCACCTTTAGCACCAGTTTCCAATTTCCACTCCATCCTACCATCATTTCCCCTCCTGTTCCACCATCACGTTTTTCTCCTCATCCCCTTTTCCTTCCTGTTCCACTTCCCAGTCTATCCCACCTGTTCTACCTCCCCAACCCTATTCACTCCTGTTTGTTTCCCACCCTGTACCTCCATTATCCCACTTCTTCATGTACTCATACCTAACCAGTGGCCATTTTCTAACCACTTTACTCAATTCCAGGACTCCCCCCTTTTACTTTTTGAACCCCATTTTTCTCTGTCCTTCTGGTCCGCCTGAACGCCACCAGTCTTGTCTGGTGCTTCCTCGCAAGTGGCTGAGGGCCACTCTTGGGCGGTCACGTTGGGGACTGGGCGAGTCCGGGGGACTGGTCGGGAGTATCGTCGGCCTGCACTTCACGCCTGCATCGGACCACAACTGGATGCCCCATAACTTAAATTTCTAGGTAAATATATGTTGCTGTTGATGATGATATTTTGATTACTGTGGAAGGGAGAAGGAAAGCTCCTCTCCCTTCAACATACTATACTGATGTTGCTCTCTGTGTATATACTCTTCCCTGTGGCTCTGGGAGTCGGTGTACCCCCCCTCTGTCTTTCCCCCTTTTCCAAGGGGACAGACCCCACAGGGAGGACACAGAGACAAACTAAGAATTCCTGTACACACTCATTTACAATATTAAATCTCTTTCAGCCACAATCCTCTGAAGAAGACCGAATGGTCGAAACGCGTTAGGAATATACACCTGCCTGCCACTATTCAGGCCATGTATTTCATTATTTATCTGGAAATGTTATGGTTATTTTAATCAATTTTGTTACTCTGCCGCAACTCATTCCTTGTATACCCCTTAATTTTTATGTCAATAATTACTTTTGTAATAAAACGTTTTTACCATAGACGTTGCATTGCCACTTTACTTCACATCTGCTGCTTCAAAGCCCCATGGGACCTTTTTTCTATTCTAAACATATCGGGGTGTGCAGCTAATTCTCTCCACTCAATAGGTTTGTCCCTTTTCTCAAATTCATTGGAGTGTTAAAACACTCCCCTCCCTTCTGACCTTGTGGAGATAAGGCATGAGTTGCTTGGCATTGGCTATGTTCATTTTTCCTCTGTGATTTTTGTGATTTTTTGTGATTATTGTCAAAATAAGCATGTACCATGGTGACGAATGGGCCAACCTTATGCAAGGCTATGAAACCTCATTCGAAAAGGCCGATCAAGTCGAAACACAACAATAGAAGACCTCCCACAAGGGACCAGTATGGTCCCCAAGGCTCATACAAATCCCAGAATCCAGTAGCTTCCTCCTCACAAGACTATAACAAACACCCTACACAAGATAGGAGAGGTAGAAACAAGAGAGGCCGAACCAGTAGGAGACCTAGTGAACATGAAAGTACAAAACGCTCTACGGAGAATATTAATACGAGGGAAAAAAGAGAGGCTACTAATACTCAGGAATCACACGAATACCAACAACAATCGGGTGGGAATGACTTAGATCTCCCACCTGAAAGGATAGTGAGTACCAACAACACTCTCAATACCCTCCAAAAACCCACTGCCCAAAAACCTTTAAACCCCTCCCGGGGCCCTGGCTCCCCCCTATCGACCAGGAGCAAGAGGGGTCTAGACCCATTTGCAGCCAGACTACCTCAAACCAATTAAGTGTGGTCAATCTTTCCTCTCACTTACTCACAAAGGCCGAAATCCAGGTGCTTAGTCGTGGACTAACCTTTTGCCCAGAAGAGAACTTTGACTTATTTGGAGTCATTATTGATGTACACCTTTTTTACTATTGAAATCTACACATTCTAAAACCAATACTGAGATCGAGACAACTTATTGGTCGGGATACACTATGCGGGAATTTAAAGCACTTCGAGACCTGACTCTCCTTTATTGGGAAAGTCACTACATTGATCTCATTGACTCAATTGATCTGGAGGCCCTACTTACTAATGTTGATAAGCCCCCATTTGATCCCAGTTCTACGTTTAAGAAACCTTCGCAGACTTTTCCACCGCTAAATTCCAATCCAAATGTTTCCCTCTTCGTTAAACAAACTATTAGAGATTCATGTAAACTCCAATGTGACAAATGTACTCCGCAAAACCTAACACCTGACGAAAATAAAGCATTGATTGCTTTATCGGCCAACACCACACTCACGGTCAAGCCATCGGACAAAGGAGGCAATGTTGTCCTTATGGACAACAATGATTATGTCAACATGTGCATGTATATCCTTGAGAACAAAGACTGGTACAAACCTATCCCTGTGAATCTCATTCGACAATACCATATAGATTTCTATACCCTTGTCGATAAAGCCTTTACCTCCTAAATCATTCCCCGTAATATATACGATTTCATTCGCACCCAATACCCCACTTCCTCTCCTGTTTATTTCTCTTTATTTCTCTTCATTTAATCCATGTCCATTGGAATCATGTACATTTACCATTGCTTAAGCATCCCAACATGTCTTTTCAGATCACTACTATGTTGTTGTTTTGCGATGCCTTAAGTATTATTTTTCCTGACATAAACCAATATATCATGATTGGTGAATATGACTACATGTGTCATAATCGCATATAAGGGGTTAATCTGTTGCCCACTATTGATTTGTTAACCTATGTTATGCATTTAATGATGTTATGTGTGTGTTTTTCCTTTTTTCCAGTGTGGCCGCGGTGCGCTGTGGTGTGTGGGTCCGTGGCGTGTTGTCTCCCGTTCAGTCCCCCAGCCGCCTTCTCCCTGTCCCTGTCCTTGAGTTATCCCCTCGTACCACTTCCCAGCAGGGCGGGAGATACACGCGCCATGGCGCAATGTGTGTTGCATCCACAGGGTGGCGCCTTACCGCCCGAGTGGATGCGAATCCCTCCCTGCTGGCGGCGTGAGCGATCGCTTCCGAGACGCGGTGACGTCATTACGTGAGCGCCGCCCGGCGCCCACGGCGGCGTCGCACGTTGCGATGCGTCATGCGGAAGCGACGGCTGTGTCGGCTTCGCGCGATCCTCGCTCACGCCGGAAGAACCACCCTGACAACCATTGGGTATCGGCGGACCACCAGGTTGGATAAGGGAAATACACCTTGTCCCCTCCCACAACATGTGGGACCAGCTGGACCAATCCCGGTATCGTGAGCGGTATATATTTCCGCATCCGATCGCTGGCACTCAGAGAGGCATGCGGCATCTCCATGAGTGACATTGTCCAGCTAGCCGGTAAGCTACCTTACTTACATTACTTACTCTCTTTTCAGCTAGCTGACTATACTCCCCTGCCGTTATAACTAAATGGTCTCATATACTTTTTACGCAACAGACATTATTTCAGTTTGAACACCTTGGGTACAAGTGGAAATTTTGGAGGTAACCCCGATCTGTTTTATTTTAATTTTATTTTCAGTCCCCTTCCCATTTACCACCGCCTACACTCCCATTGTCAGTCACCTTGGATTTTAGTCACTTCCCACTCCCTTTTTCCACGCTTTTCCACTTGACCCTTTCCCACTGTCACCATGTCACCCCACCCCCTTTGTTTTACTGTCACTATCTTTCACTCCCCTCTTGTCTTCCACTACTTCTCACATCCCCCACGCACCCCTCACTCCCTTTTCCCCCTTCACTTTCCTCCACCTCTCTTCCTCCTTCTTCCCCCTTCTCCCCCTTTCCTTCCACCTCCTCATTCACATTTCCACCTTTTTTTGTCCCTTCCCACCTATCACTCTTTACTCCCCCATTCACATTCCATCCTAGCTCCACTGTCCTTCACTTTCCACCCTCCAGCTTTCTTCTCACTCTACCACTCCTCCTTTTTCCTTCCCCGGTCTCACCTGTTTCACACTTCCTTAGTCTTTGCACCATTCACTTTACGTTTCACTCATTCTATCATTCCTTCACTCACCATTATCTTCATCACTATCTTTCTCCTATTTGTACATAATTTTTATTCTCTATTCCCTATCCCCACGTGCACTCACTTTCCCCTCCCCCTTCCTTCACCTTTAGCACCAGTTTCCAATTTCCACTCCATCCTACCATCATTTCCCCTCCTGTTCCACCATCACGTTTTTCTCCTCATCCCCTTTTCCTTCCTGTTCCACTTCCCAGTCTATCCCACCTGTTCTACCTCCCCAACCCTATTCACTCCTGTTTGTTTCCCACCCTGTACCTCCATTATCCCACTTCTTCATGTACTCATACCTAACCAGTGGCCATTTTCTAACCACTTTACTCAATTCCAGGACTCCCCCCTTTTACTTTTTGAACCCCATTTTTCTCTGTCCTTCTGGTCCGCCTGAACGCCACCAGTCTTGTCTGGTGCTTCCTCGCAAGTGGCTGAGGGCCACTCTTGGGCGGTCACGTTGGGGACTGGGCGAGTCCGGGGGACTGGTCGGGAGTATCGTCGGCCTGCACTTCACGCCTGCATCGGACCACAACTGGATGCCCCATAACTTAAATTTCTAGGTAAATATATGTTGCTGTTGATGATGATATTTTGATTACTGTGGAAGGGAGAAGGAAAGCTCCTCTCCCTTCAACATACTATACTGATGTTGCTCTCTGTGTATATACTCTTCCCTGTGGCTCTGGGAGTCGGTGTACCCCCCCTCTGTCTTTCCCCCTTTTCCAAGGGGACAGACCCCACAGGGAGGACACAGAGACAAACTAAGAATTCCTGTACACACTCATTTACAATATTAAATCTCTTTCAGCCACAATCCTCTGAAGAAGACCGAATGGTCGAAACGCGTTAGGAATATACACCTGCCTGCCACTATTCAGGCCATGTATTTCATTATTTATCTGGAAATGTTATGGTTATTTTAATCAATTTTGTTACTCTGCCGCAACTCATTCCTTGTATACCCCTTAATTTTTATGTCAATAATTACTTTTGTAATAAAACGTTTTTACCATAGACGTTGCATTGCCACTTTACTTCACATCTGCTGCTTCAAAGCCCCATGGGACCTTTTTTCTATTCCAGGCAGTGTATGAATATCCACAGAATGATACAGCTCTTCACGTCAGAAGGGATCAGGTCACCTGTGCTTACGGGTCTCCAGATCGTACAAAAAACACAGGAAAGGGGCATATAGTGTAATTCCGTTTTAATGTAGCATACAAGAGAACCCACAGATACAAGAACCCTTCAATCAATGCACGTACATTTAGATAAATCAAAATAAGCGCATATAATCACCCTCTCCTGTAAGGAAAACGAGCCGTGCTGTCCCGATGGATGAGCTGACTGCCAGCACTTCCTGGTTGCAGACGTGACTCTGGTGAAGCGCACGTGTCACTTCCTAGCGTCGTAGAAGCCCCTAGCTGACGCGTTTCGTCATAAGACTGTCAATCTCTGGGCCAACTCCTCACAGGACCCCATTGCCGACGCCTGTATTGACCACCTGGAAGGATTAGGATTGCAGCAATTAGTATGTGGGCCCACACATGCTTCAGGTCACACACTTGATCTTATTTTCAGACAATCTCTGGAAATAAAGATTTGGGAAAATGAAAAGTTGCCATGGACAGACCACCATGCAATTATATTCAGGATTTCCACCATCCCCCCTACAACAAAAACATCAAATCCAGTGACAACACACTGGACTAGATGCCAGAAGAAGCTCCACTCGGTACTCTTCAAAACGACTTTAAGGAAAAAAATAGAAACAACTCAGCCGCATCAAACGGCCGTTGAAACACTGGAAGCCATAAACTCGGCCATGCTACAGTCAGCCGACTTGGTAGCGCCGAAACGAAGTACCCGCATCCGGAAAAACAACCGCAGCTGGTTTAACAACCAGCTGTCGTTACTGAAGCAAGAACGCAGAAGGGCAGAATCTGCCTGGAAAAGATGTTCCTCAGAGCTAAACCTATCCATCTACAAGGCATCGACAAGAAAATACCACAAAGGAATTTTCCAAGCCAAAAAAAATTATTTTTCGGAGGCTATCAACGGTGCCATTAACCGCCCCCGCGAACTCTTCAAGATGGTCACCCAGACCATGAAACCAAGTTGCATTGAAGCCCCCAGTTCGGACACACAAGAATTTTGCAATGAACTATCGGATTACTTCATTAATAAAATCGAGGCAATCCGTGAAAGCATTCAGCAAAACAATTCCCCCCTCAGCCCCCCCTGCAGCCCCTCACACAGCACCCATAGTAATTCTCCGTTATCAGGTAAGTTTACCCTGGAACCCATCTCCATCGAGACCACTAAGAATGTCATTTGTACTCTGCGAAATAGCACAGCGCCGAATGACATTATCCCCACAAAACTGCTGAAGGAATGCGCCGACATCCTGGCTCCTCCCATCACGCAGTTTATCAACCAGTCTTTTCTGGAGGGCAAAGTGCCCACACAGTTGAAAGAGGGTATAATCCAACCCATCCTGAAGAAACCCTCCCTGGACCCCAAGGACCCACTCCACCGCCGTCCCATAACAACCCTCAACGTACTTTCTAAGATAATGGAGAAAGTAGTGGTACAACAGCTGCAACAGCATCTAGATACCTACAAGCTACTTGACCCATTGCAATCAGGCTTCCGTCCCGGACATGGGACGGAAACAGCATTGCTGAAAGTATGGGACGATGTTCTCAAGGCCGCAGACGAAGGAGAATCTTGTCTTCTAGTTCTGTTGGACCTAAGTGCAGCTTTTGACACTGTAGACCACAAACTGTTACTGACTCGGCTTGCTGAAGTAGCCAGAGTCGCAGAAGGCGATTTATCTTGGTTCTCCTCTTTTCTGGAAAACCGATCGCAAACAGTAAAGTTAGGACCTTTTACGTCAGAAAAACGCACAGTAACATGCGGAGTCCCTCAAGGATCGCCTCTGTCACCAGTGCTGTTTAACATCTATCTTCGTCCTCTTTTTGAGATTATCAGCAGCAAAAAACTGCTCTATCACTCATACGCAGACGACACACAATTGTATTTCCGCATCTGCAATAGACAGGATCACCACCTCAATCTAGAGACTTGCCTCTCCTTGATAGAGGATTGGATGACAAAGAGTTATCTTAAACTCAATGGAGCGAAAACAGAACTTCTTCTGTTTCACGCCAAGCGTAGGAATCAACCTTCAACAGCGTGGACCCCCCCGCCTATTCTGGGCAAGCTCATCACCCCTAGCGCCAAAGTCAAAAGCCTAGGGGTCATTTTCGACTCCTTTATGACAATGGACGCACAAATAGGGTCAGTAGTCAGCGGATCTCACCATCTACTGCGCCTACTACGCAGACTCACTCCGTTCATCCCTAAAGAAGATTTAGCGGTCGTGGTGGGAGCTATTGTAAACTCCAGACTGGATTATGCAAATGCCCTTTACCTCGGCCTCCCCAAGTACCAAATCGCTCGTCTGCAAGTCGTTCAAAATACGGCCGCTAGACTTGTGACTGGGAAAAAACCCTGGGAATCCATCTCACCTTCACTGAGAGCCCTTCATTGGCTGCCAGTTAAAGACAGAATTGCTTTTAAAGCTCTCTGTCTTACGCATAGATGTGTCCATGGGAATGCCCCCCTTTATTTATGCGAAATAATAAAAACGCATAATCCCAATCGCGTTTTGCGATCCACGAATCAGAACCTGCTCCAGGTTCCGAAAGCCAACTTCAAGTCCAAAGGAGAAAGAAGATTCGCGATCCAAGGTCCCAGACTATGGAACGCTTTACCAACCAGCATTCGGTTGGAGGAGAACCACCTAGCATTTAGGAAAAAGGTCAAGACTTTTCTCTTTTGATATCAAAGGAGACAGGAACAACAAGCGCCCAGAGGCGATTCAGTTCGCATGTGCCGCGCTATACAAGTTTTTCATTCATTCATTCATTCATACGACGCTAGGAAGTGACACGTGCACTTCACCAGAGTCACGTCTGCAACCAGGAAGTGCTGGCAGTCAGCTCGTCCATCGGGACAGCACGGCTCGTTTCCCTTACAGGAGAGGGTGATTATATGCGCTTATTTTGATTTATCTAAATGTACGTGCATTGATTGAAGGGTTCTTGTATCTGTGGGTTCTCTTGTATGCTACATTAAAACGGAATTACGCTATATGCCCCTTTCCTGTGTTTTTTTGTACGATCTGGAGACCCGTAGACAGGTGACCTGATCCCTTCTGACGTGAAGAGCTGTATCATTCTGTGGATATTCATACACTGCCTGATACACTCTATCATTGATACTGCACTTAAGTGTAGAGGTGATATCTCTTTCTGGGATCTGCACTGGACTATCACCATTAGCGCTGTTTATGGTTTTAACTGTTGTGACATTTTTAATATTAGTATATAGTGTATTTACCATTTTTTATAATTACAGGGAAGATGTCTGGACATTACGGGGGAGATGTGGACATTACGGGAGAGATGTGTGGACATTACGGGGGAGATGTATGGACATTACAGGGAAGTTGTGTGGACATTACGGGGGAGATGTGTGGACATTACGGGAGAGATGTGTGGACATTACGGAGGAGATGTGTGGACATTACGGGGGAGATGTGGACATTATGGGGGAGATAGTCCCACGAGGTGATTGAAGATTTGGGTGGAAGGTGCTTGCTGTCCTGCTTTTCACATGTTACTATTTACGGACTTCCTATTTCCCATTGATACACTCTATCATTGATACTGCACTTAAGTGTAGAGGTGATATCTCTTTCTGGGATCTGCACTGGACATTTTTTATAATTACAGGGAAGATGTCTGGACATTACGGGGGAGATGTGGACATTATGGGGGAGATGCGTGGACATTTCAAGGGAGATGTGTGGACATTTCAAGGGAGATGTGTGGACATTACGGGGGGAGATGTGTGGACATTACGAGGGAGATGTGGACATTACGGGGGAGATGTGTGGACATTACGGGGGAGATGTGGACATTACGGGGGAGATGTGTGGACATTACGGGGGAGATGTGTGCACATTACGGAGGAGATGTGTGCACATTACGGAGGAGATGTGTGGACATTACGGGAGAGATGTGTGGACATTATGGGGGAGATGTGTGGACATTTCAAGGGAGATGTGTGGACATTACGGGGGGAGATGTGTGGACATTACGGGGGAGATGTGGACATTACGGGGGAGATGTGTGGACATTACGGGGGAGATGTGGACATTACGGAGGAGATGTGTGGACATTACGTTATGATTAATCAAAATTAGTTGATTAATCGATTAAAAAAAATCGATTAATCGAACATGAAAATTTTAATCAGTAACAGCCCTACTTTTTTTTACCACTACTATTCCTTTATATTGGCTTTTAAAATGTACAAATGCATAATGGATAAAAGGTTTAGCACTGGGAAACACCTTTTGAAAGATAAATAGTACATTTTATATACAACTATATAGATCAGACCAAAATGAGTGGCAAATGAGGGGGAAAGAGGTTTCAAATCAGGGACAGTCCCTCCAAATTAGGGACAGTTGGGAGCTATGGAGACACATAATATGAGATTTGTAGAGGTCACTATGATTACAGACTCTTTATAGATCAATGCTGTGGCATTTGTGCAAGTGGAGGAGGGGATCCTACTGTATCATTCAATCGTGAATCCCCTGTTCACAGAAAGTGCTGCATTGTAGGAAAACCAAAACAAGCATTTTTCCTAATGGAAGAGGGAGGGTAAAAGGGGAGGATAGTTGTCAGGAGACTTTCAAGGCTACAGCCGCTGCTCCTAACCCATGCAGTGCCATAAATTCACAGCTGCAAGGAGAATTTGATATCAGAGAGGATATCTACAAGAAAAAACAGCCAGCAGGACATGCATTAGAGGTAAGTTATTTTCCTGGTACCGTATACCAACAAAATGTTTTTGTAACTAAACTTCAGCTTTAAGTTAGCCTTTACCGGCTGTTCAACCCACATACGGAGTGTGTTGTTTTTAATCAGTTTACCCAGACTTGCAATATCAGCCTGAGCAGTAAAGCAAAAATGTAGATATGCAAAGTATGAAGCACAACCCGCATATGCAAATATGACTGACCCAACCCCATGCACATATACAGTGGGGCAAAAAAGTATTTAGTGAGCCACCAATTGTGCAAGTTCTCCCACTTAAAAAGATGAGAGAAGCCTGTAATTGTCATCATAGGTATACCTCAACTATGAGAGACAGAATGTGGAAACAAATCCAGACAATTGTCTGATTTGGAAAGTATTTATTTGCAAATTATGGTGGAAAATAAGTATTTGGTCAATATCAAAAGTACATCTCAATACTTTGTTATATATCCTTTGTTGGCAATGACAGAGGTCAAACGTTTTCTGTAAGTCTTCACAAGGTTGTCACACACTGTTGCTGGTATGTTGACCCATCAGTCCATGCAGATCTCCTATAGAGCAGTGATGTTTTGGGGCTGTCGCTGGGCAACACGGACTTTCAACTCCCTCCAAAGGTTTTCTATGGGGTTGAGATCTGAAGACTGGCTAGGCCACTCCAGGACCTTGAAATGCTTCTTACGAAGCCACTCCTTTGTTGCCCAGATGGTGTGTTTGTGATCATTGTCATGATGAAATACCCAGCCATCTTCAATTCCCTTGCTGATGGGAGGAGGTTGGCACTCAAAATCTCACGATACATGGCCCCATTCATTCTTTCATGTACACGGATCAGTCGTCCTGTTCCTTTTGCAGAGAAACAGCCCCAAAGCATGATGTTGCCACTCCCATGCTTCACAGTAGGTATGGTGTTCTTTGGTTGCAACTCAGCATCCTCTCTCCTCCAAACACGACGAGTTGTGTTTCTACCAACCAGTTCTACTTTGGTTTCACCTGACTATATGACATTCTTCCAATCATCTTCTGCATCATCCAAATGCTCTCTAGCAGACCTCAGACGGGCCCGGACATGTACTGGCTTAAGCACTGCAGGATCTGAGTCCCTGGCGGCGTAGTGTGTTACTGATGGTAGCCTTTGTTACATTGGTCCCAGCTCTCTGCAGGTCATTCACCAGGTCCCCCCTTGTGGTTCTTGGATTTTTGCTCACCGTTCTTGTGATCATTTTGACCCCACGGGATGAGATCTTGCGTGGAGCCCCAGATCAAGGGAGATTATCAGTGGTCCTGTATGTCTTCCATTTTCTTATTATTGCTCCCACAGTTGATTTCTTCACACCAAGCTGCTTGCCTATTGCAGATTCACTCTTACCGGCCTGGTGCAGGTCTACAGTTTTGTTTCTGGTGTCCTTCGACAGCTCTTCGCCATAGTGGAGTTTGGAGTGTGACTGTTTGAGGTTGTGGACAGGTGTCTTTTATACTGATAACAAGTTCAAACAGGTGCCATTAATACAGGTAATGAGTGGAGGACAGAGGAGCCTCCTAAAGAAGAAGACACAGGTCTGTGAGAGCCAGAAATCTTGCTCGTTTGTAGGTGACCAAATAATTATTTTCCACCATAATTTGAAAATACATTCTTTCCAATGATGAAAATTACAGGCCTCTCTTATCTTTTTAAGTGGGAAAACTTGCACAATTGGTGGCTGACTAAATACTTTTTTGCCCCACTATATAGCTGTAAACTTTACAGTGAAACAATGTTTTCAAAATATTACCATTTTTCTACTGGGTATTTTTTTATTTTGCTAGAAATTACTTTAACTACTTGCCGACCAGCCGCCGCAGTTTTACGAGGGCAGGTCGGCTCTGCTGGGGGAGGGCACGTAGTATAACGTCACCTCGTCCAGCAGCCAATAGGGGCGCGCGTGAGCCCCCCGCTCGCCCACCACTCCCGTGACCGTGCCAGGCGGGCGCGATCGCCGCCGGGCACCCGCGATCGCTCGTTACAGAGCGAGGACCGGGAGCTGTGTGTGTAAACACACAGCTCCCAGTCCTGTCAGGGGAGAAATGCCTGACCGTCTGTCTGTTCATACAATGTATGAACAGCGATCAGTAATTTCCCCTAGTGAGTCCACCCCCTCCTACAGTTAGAACACACCCAGGGAACATGATTAACCCCTTCCCCACCCCCTAGTGTTAACCCCTTCCCTGCCAGTGGTATTTTTATAGTAATCCAGTGCATTTTTATAGCACTGATCGCTATAAAAATGCCAATGGTCCCAAAAATGTGTCAAAAGTGTCTGAAGTGTCCGCCATAATGTCATAGTACCAAAAAATTGCTGATCGCCATTACTAGTAAAAAAAACTATTAATAAAAATGCCATAAAATGACCCCCTATTTTGTAAACACTAAAACTTATTGATTATTGATTATTGGGATATTTGTTATAGCAAAAAGTTAAAAATATTTTTTTTTTTCAAAATTGTTGCTCTATTTTTGTTTTTTAGAGCAAAAACTAAAAACCGCAGAGGTGATCAAATACCACCAAAAGAAAGCTCTATTTATGGGAAAAAAGAGACGGCAATTTTGTTTGGCAGCCACGTCGCATGACCGCGCAATTGTCAGTTAAAGCGACGCAGTGCCGAATCGCAAAAAGTGCTCTGGTCTTTGACCAGCAATATGGTCAGGGGGTTAAGTGGTTAAACAAACAATCAGATATTTTCTGAAAGCAGAAGCCCTGTAGACTAAAATGGTGGTAGTTGCAATTTTTTATGACACACAATATTTTTTTATCCAGTGAATATTTTCAGAAAACAAACAAACACTAAGATGACACAAATGCCGTGTACACACGATCGGTCCATCCAATGAGAACGGTCTGATGGACCGTTTTCATCAGTTAACCAATGAAGCTGACTGATGGTCCGTCCCACTCACACACCATCAGTTAAAAAAACGATTGTGTCAGAATGCGGTGACGTAAAACACAACGACGTGCTGAAAAAAATGAAGTTCAATGCTTCCATTGATTCTGAGCATGGGTTTTTAACCGATGGTTTGTGCCTACTAACCAGGGCCGATCCTCCCTATAGGCTCACTATGCAAGCCGCTTAGGGCCCCACAAAACTGCGGAGGGCCCCCCAAATTACTAGAGACCACATCTGGTGAGAAGTAATTTTCAGGCCCCTCACCCCGCTTCTCAACTCGCTAGCTGCATGGGAGAAGAGGTAAGAAGTCAGCACCCCCCCCCCACTTCTCACTTTAATGTGACATGTCAATTTTGGATTTCCGGCAGCGGCAGCCTCCCCCCCCCCCCCCCCGCTTCTCAACTTTAATGTGACATGTCATCTTGCTTAGGGCCCCAGGGAGGTCAGGATCGGCACTGCTACTAACGATCAGTTTTGACCTATTGGTTAGGAATCCATTGGTAAATTTAAAGCAAGTTGGCTTTTTTTTAACCGATGGTTAAATAACCTATGGCGCCCACACACGATCAATTTTGACCGATGAAAACAGTCCATCAGACCATTCTCATCGGCCTTAGAAGGACAGCTCTGAATTGGGAAGGGGTGGAGAGGTATCTTCAGAACCCTTATAAAAGTAACTGGCGGCTCTAGAGTTAGACAAGGATTTAAGGCATAGTGATAAAATGATATACATCTAGCTTTTACAGGGATACATTAAAACAGTTTTGCGTGCTGGCGGTGCTTTTGTTTAAAGAGAAAAGAGGAATAACCAGAAGCACAGAGCAGTTATTATGTTGCTCAGTGTCATCATCTCTTATTTCAGAGACAAAATGGCAGCATATTGTCACTGGCTACACAGGCCAGAACCTTCAGGCTTATAGTTGTCTAGTTCATAATATATCATTCTTCCAGAATATCTGAGCCGACAGCTCCCTGTTTTCTGAATGTGTCTTCAAGCTACTCACCAATTGTGAACAATTATTTTAAATGGCGGTGTCTGGAACTGTCAGGTTTGAGGTAATAATCCTATACATGGTACTTAGCTGCATCTAAACAAACAGACTGTCCAATGACCCTCGCCTCAGGAAAACAGCAATTGCTGACTCTCCATGAACATCAGTGCATATATGAGTATTCCTAACATTTACACCTCCCGATACTCAGTGCACACAGTGTATTTAGCCTAAAGGTTCTATTGATTCGACAATTTCAAACTGCATTTACAGTTCAATGTGATGCACTTCATAAGCTGCACTATCAAGGTTTGCTGACACTGCTATGCTCTTTGTGAAGCATGTTTAGTCAATTAAATTGAACTCTTTCTGTATAAGTCCTTCTGCAGAAGCATTGCATGTCAGTGTAGAGAGCAGTAGGTGACAGAGAGAGATCATTTTTCAGAAGTGAAATGTTCCCTCAAAAAATTAGAACAGGCATTTCAAGGGAGAATAATGAATGGAGACAGGTTGGCCTTACCCACAAATAAGCAAATTTCCAGTCAGGAGGTCAGGACTTCAAGGTTCTGTAATAGCCTAAACACACATGCTGCAGAGCTAGACTGATGTCTGACAGTGACAGCCTATGAGGGACATGGGTGGTCCCTGTCTGAATAGACCTGAGATAAGCAAGAAGTCTAATGCCGTCTCCTTCAAGAAAATCGTGATTTTTTTTTCCGACGGAATTTCGGCTCAAACTTGTGTTGCATACACACGGTCACACAAACGAGCCGAGAAAAATGAAGTTCAATAGGCAGTGCGGCTCTTCGTGTTTTCGACAGAAAAAGTCAGATGGTGCTTACACACGGTCAGAATTTCCGACCAAAAGCTCACATCAAACTTTTCTTGTCGGAAACTCTGATCTTGTGTACGTGGAACAAGTGTCAGCAGACTGCAGATCCAGACTGGTGTATGATGGAACTAATTCATCAGGGAGGATAGGACTGAGGCAGCTCTTACCATGCTGCCCCTCTAAAAAAGAGATTTATGGTGGATAATTTTTCAGAAGTTATTTGACAGGCAGCTGAGAGGAAATATGTTGTCTCTGAGCTGGCTGTTTAAACACTGTAAGATTACACCACCATGCTACAAATGAGTGCATTGCATTCACTTAAATGGGTCTCGTTCAATGGCAGTACTGTCCACAGGTGATATGATGGGACAAACCAAGACACTGTTATTAAAAAGCAGGCAAAACAGCCCTAAAACATAAAAACCCCATAAAAAAATAAAAACCTGCAAGACAAAGGCAGTTTGCTTCAGTTTGCTCTAGTGCGATGATATGCTCTTTGGTCATGCAGGTTTAGGAGATATCCTGGGTAGCTACAGGTAAGCCTTATTTTGGGCTTATCTGTAGCATAAATTGGTTGTTAAGGGTTTACAACCACTTTAAATGGAGAAACTGGGAAAACATAGCAAAGCAGGCAAAGACAGTGGAGTTTACATATTGCTTCTTGTCTTCATGCATACATGTGTAGCCCTAAACTTTATGTAGCACCCTCTATTGTGATACTAGTATAGAGTAAGCAATTTATAGTCTAACCCAGGGATAAACCTGAGCCACTAGTTTGAGCAGTGGCGGCTGGTGCTCAACATTTTTGGGAGGGCGCAAAAAAACACAAAAAAAACAATAGCAGCCTCACTGTGCCCATCAAATGCAGCCACTGTGCCATCAAACACAGCCATTGTGCCATGCCATCAAATGCAGCCACTGTACCATGCCATCAAACGCAACCACTGTGCCATGCCATCAAACGCAACCACCGTGCCATCAATTGTCACCACTCTGCTATGCCATCAAAACGCAGCCACTGTGCCATGCCATCAAAACGCAACCACTGTGCCATGCCATCAAATGCAGTCACTGTGCCATGCCATCAAACGCAGACACTGTGCCATCAATTGTCACCACTATGCCATGCCATCAAACACAGTCACTGTGCCATGCCATCAAACAGCCACTGTGCCATCAATTGTCACTACTTTGCCATCAATTGTCACCACTATGCCATGCCATTAATTGTCACCACTTTGCCATCAATTGTCACCACTGTGCCATCAATTGTCACCACTGTGCCCCGAAATTTTTGCCACTGTGCCCCCGCAATTGTAGCCACTCTGCTCTCAATTGTCGCCACTGTGCCCCACAATTGTCGCCACTGTGCCCTGCAATTGTCGCCACTGTGCCCTGCAATTGTCGCCACTGTGCCCTGCAATTGTCGCCACTGTGCCTCTCAATTGTAGCCAATGTTCCCAGTAAAATGTCCCCCCTGGCACTTACCTTTCTGGTTTCTATCGTCCCTCGATGTCCCTCGTCCCGCCCTCGATGATGCTCAGCCAATCAGGTTACTGGTAGGCTGAGATGCCTGTCAGTCTTATCCAAGGAACGCACCGCCGGTATGTCCTGAGGATAAGCTTAAGGAAGCCGACTACACCCGCTGGCTCTGATAGGCACTTTCACACAGCCAGCCAGCTGCTATTCAGCTGTCCGGCGCTCAACATCTGGCTAGTTGAATAGTGGGCGGCAGCGGCGAAAATATACATCTGTATATTTTAGTGGCTGCGAGAGAGCGAGAGGGGGCAGCGCTCTGGCGTCCCTATGGACGCACCGTTCCTGCATTTGAGTGAATGAAGGAAATGCTGTGTGACTGGCTGTGCAGCAGTGGAAAACTCAGACATCAGTGACTCCTGTGGTGGTAGTGCTACATTTACATATTGTTTAGTTTACATATTGTTTCTTAGCAAATGCTTAAGGATGATACTTTGTTTTTGAAAGATGGCCTGGAATAAATCTAATTATAGTGAAGGGCAAAAGGTTTACTAGACCTCATATTTTGAGGATTATATTTTGTATACAGATTTGTTCCCTCATATGATCCTCTATCAGTAGATGCAATGGATGAAAATTATGTAGTAGCCCCCCTACACTGTAAAATTGCTATGTATAATCATTAAAAAAAACACTCGACGGGAGCATATTCTTTGAGGTTTGGAATCCAAGATGGCAGGGAGAACCTACCTTGGAATACAATAGTTCTGCACATCAGTTTTCAAGGTTTATACATGTGAAGAATGTCCACTTATTGAAACGCATCAGCCACTTTCATCTCTGAGGGTCATCTGTAGTTCACCAAAAAAAAAACAATGTAATATTAGGTTTTACTTGCAAAAATTTGACTGAAGCCCCGTTTACACCTAAACAATTTTCTGTTTGAAGCTCTAAAACGCTGAACAAGTCAAATCCTATTAATTTCAATGGCCCCCCTGTTCACATCTGAGGATTCTGCCACCTGAAGCAAAGTCCCTGTAGCTCCAAAAAGTACATGAGCTTATTTTTTTGGCAGATTACAAGCTTTTTTGGCCCCATAGACTTGAATGAATAAATGAATGAAAAACTTATATAGCGCAGCACATGCGAACTGAATCGCCTCTGGGCCCTGTGGGACTTCAATAGAAATGCCTGACTAAAGCATTTTACGAGCATTTTGTTGCGTGTTTTCTGCTCAAACAGCAGCTCTCCACCCCTAATTTCCTCTCCCTCTTCGCCCCCTAGTGCTTTCTATTGGCTAAACAAAAATGCCTGAAGCTGTCAGGCCCGGTTCACACATGTGCGGCTGCAGTTTGCAGGCTGGAGTGTTTCTGTTCACCAGTTCTGCAGCGATTCAGGTGTGAATTGTTCCCTGAATTCACACCCGTTTCCAAAAATTTCAAAACCACACTGCACTTGCCCAGCACATGTGTGAACCGGCTTCACTGAAAGCCGGGCACATTCACATGTTATGCAAATTGGATAGAAATTAATTAAAGCACAACCAATTCGCATATACGTGAACGCAGCCTATAATGCTTCTTAAAGGCTTGTAATACACCTCTAAAAACACTCAAAAACTCTCAAATAAAAACACCAGTAAATCACTATGGTCGGGTGCGAATGCAGCCTAAAACTTGGAGAGTGCAAAACCTGGTGCAGCTCTGCAGTGAAACCAATCAGCTTCCAGATTTTTCTTGTCAACACTTAATTGAACAAGCTTAAATTATCAGCTGATTGGCTGCCATGCACAGCTGCACCAGATTTTGTACTCTCCAGTTTTAGTAAATCAACACCAAAGCTAAGTTACTTATTTAATTACTTTCTTTTTAACCTCCTGAGCGGTATTCCAGAGTCCGGCTCGGGGTGAAATTTCAGTACTATTAGCGGTAACCCCGAGCCAGACTCGGGATCGCATCACAGTATCCAGGCATAGTTGCTTACCTTTTCCCCTGGATCCTGTGATGTCTCCCTGCTGTGTGAGTGAGCTGTCTCCTCACTCGATTCACACAGTGCACCGAGAACCGCGAGTTCCGTTCCCTGTGATGTTGCGACGCACAGGGGCGGAGATTGGCGCCAAATTCAAAAAAGTAAAAACACAGTAAAGATACAGTACACTGTAATCTTACAGATTACAGTACTGTATAAAATAATTACACATCCCCTTTGTCCCTAGTGGTCTGTCCAGTGCCCTGCATGCAGTTTTATATTATAAATACAGTTTTTTCTGCCTGGAAACTGGAGATTGTCCATAGCAACCAAAAAGTGTCCTTTAATGTCAAAAGTGGTTAATTAATTAGAATCACTTGCAGAATTGAGCGATAGTGATTTGTGGGGAAATTCATCATCAAAACATTAAAAATTACGACAGCAACACTTCTGTAACTGAGCAAATTTCAGTGTTTTTGATTTGATTACATTATTTAATAATTTTTATTATTATTATATTATTATTTGTTATAACTATTTATAGTTATTTATTATATTATAATTTATGATTTTGTGTTTCAAACTTTATCATACCTGGGATGTCTACTAGACTCTGGTTTGGTCAGATTTAAGTGAGTTATTCCTAAGAATTGCAGGCCTATAATATAAAAATGCCAAATTTCCATGCAAAATAATGGTACCGCTTTCAGCACCTAAAATATGAAATAATCATGCTGCCAGGGAGGTTAGGGTATCATTAGAAGGTGACATATATTATGTAGTTGGCTCAAACTACATTTGAGTTTAAATGCATTTAGAGAACATGGCTGATGTGAATGAATGAATGAATGAATGAATGAATGAATGAATGAAAACTTGTATAGCGCGGCACATGCGAACTGAATCGCCTCTGGGCGCTTGTTGTTCCTGTCTCCTTTGATATCAAAAGAGAAAAGTCTTGACCTTTTTCCTAAATGCTAGGTGGTTCTCCTCCAACCGAATGGTGGTTGGTAAAGCGTTCCATAGTCTGGGACCTTGGATCGCGAATCTTCTTTCTCCTTTGGACTTGAAGTTGGCTTTCGGAACCTGGAGCAGGTTCTGATTCGTGGATCGCAAAACGCGATTGGGATTATGCGCTTTTATTATTTCGCATAAATAAAGGGGGGCATTCCCATAGACACATCTATGCGTAAGACAGAGAGCTTTAAAAGCAATTCTGTCTTTAACTGGCAGCCAATGAAGGGCTCTCAGAGAAGGTGAGATGGATTCCCACGGTTTTTTCCCAGTCACAAGTCTGGCGGCCGTATTCTGAACGACTTGCAGACGAGCGATTTGGTACTTGGGGAGGCCGAGGTAAAGGGCATTTGCATAATCCAGCCTGGAGTTTACAATTGCTCCCACCACGACCGCTAAATCTTCTTTAGGGATGAACGGAGTGAGTCTGCGTAGTAGGCGCAGTAGATGGTGAGATCCGCTGACTACTGACCCTATTTGAGCGTCCATTGTCATAAAGGAGTCAAAAATGACCCCTAGGCTTTTGACTTTGGCGCTAGGGGTGATGATTCTGCCCAAAATAGGCGGGGGGGTCCACGCTGTTGAAAGTTGATTCCTGCGCTTGGCGTGAAACAGAAGAAGTTCTGTTTTTGCTCCATTGAGTTTAAGGTAACTCTTTGTCATCCAGTCCTCTATCAAAGAGAGACATGTCTCTAGATTGAGGTGGTGATCCTGTCTGTTGCAGATACGGAAATACAGTTGCGTATCATCTGCATATGAGTGGTAGAGCAGTTTTTGGCTGCTGATAATCTCAAAAAGAGGACGAAGATATATGTTAAACAGCACTGGTGACAGAGGCGATCCTTGAGGGACTCCGCATGTTACTGTGCGTTTTTCCGACGTAAAAGGTCCTAACTTCACTGTTTGCGATCGGTTTTCCAAAAAAGAGGAGAACCAAGATAAATCGCTTTCTGCGACTCTGGCTACTTCAGCAAGCCGAGTCAGTAACAGTTTGTGGTCTACAGTGTCAAAAGCTGCACTTAGGTCCAACAGAACCAGGAGACAAGATTCTCCTTCGTCTGCGGCCTTGAGAACATCGTCCCATACTTTCAGCAATGCTGTTTCCGTCCCATGTCCGGGACGGAAGCCTGATTGCAATGGGTCAAGTAGCTTGTAGGTATCTAGATGCAGTTGCAGCTGTTGTACCACTACTTTCTCCATTATCTTAGAGAGTACGTTGAGGCTTGTTATGGGACGGCGGTGGAGTGGGTCCTTGGGGTCCAGGGAGGGTTTCTTCAGGATGGGTTGGATTATACCTTCTTTCAACTGTGAGGGCACTATGCCCTCCAAGAAAGACTGGTTGATAAGCTGCGTGATGGGAGGAGCCAGGATGTAGGCGCATTCCTTCAGCAGTTTTGTGGGGATAATGTCATTTGGCGCTGTGCCATTGCGCAGAGTACAAATGACATTCTTAGTGGTCTCGATGGAGATGGGTTCCAGGGTGAACTTACCTGATATCGGAGAATTTCTATGGGTGCTGTGTGAGAGGCTGCGGGGGGGGCTGGGGGGAGAATTGTTTTGCTGAATGCTTTCGCGGATTACCTCGATTTTATTAATGAAGTAATCCGATAGTTCATTGCAAAATTCTTGTGTGTCTGAACTGGGGGCTTCAATGCATCCTGGCTTCATGGTCTGGGTGACCATCTTGAAGAGTTCGCGGGGGCGGTTTAGGGCACCGTTGATAGCCTCCGAAAAATAATTTTTCTTGGCTTGGAAAATTCCTTTGTGGTATTTTCTTGTAGTCGCCTTGTAGATGGATAGGTTTAGCTCTGAAGAACATCTTTTCCAGGCAGATTCTGCCCTTCTGCGTTCTTGCTTCAGTAACGACAGCTGGTTATTAAACCAGCTGCGGTTGTTTTTCCGGATGCGGGTTCTTCGTTTTGGCGCTACCAAGTCGGCTGACTGTAGCATAGCCGAGTTTATGGCTTCCAATGTTTCAACGGCCGTTTGATGCGGCTGAGTTGTTTCTATCTTTTTCCTTAAAGTCGTTTTGAAGAGTTCCGAGTGGAGCTTCTTCTGACATCTAGTCCAGTGTGTTGTCACTGGATTTGATGTTTTTGTTGTAGGGGGGATGGTGGTAATACTGAATATAATTGCATGGTGGTCTGTCCATGGCAATTTTTCATTTTCCCAAATCTTTATTTCCAGAGCTTGTCTGAAAATAAGATCAAGTGTGTGACCTGAAGCATGTGTGGGCCCACATACTAATTGCTGTAATCCTAATCCTTCCAGGTGGTCAATACAGGCGTCGGCAATGGGGTCTTGTGAGGAGTTTGCCCAGAGATTGAAATCCCCTAGCAGCAAAAGTTGTTTGCTGTTGAGGGTATAAGTGGAGAAGAAATCCGTCCAAGATGATAGCAGCTGCGATTTTGGGCCGGGCGGCCTATAGCAGAGCAGAATGTGGACGGTCTCCTTTGAATTTGCTTGAAGTTGTAGAGTAAGGGTTTCCATGAATGGAAGAGGGTTTTGGCGGACTGGTTTGGTGATCGTAAGATGAGTCTTATAGATCACCGCCAGGCCGCCTCCTCTTTGCCCTATTCTGTTTTCTGTAATAATACAATAGTTTTCTGGCACCAGTTCTCCTAGAATGGTGTTACAGTCGGCTGTGAGCCAGCTCTCTGTAATAAAAAGACAATCTAGATCCCTTTGTTGAATGAAGTCGCGGATTTCTAGTCGGTGTTTTACTGCCGATCTAGTATTGATCAGAGCACATGATATGTGCTTGAGCTGGGGTAAATGACTGAAATGTCTGACCGTCGATCTATGATCGATTCTCAATAGTCGCTCATTTCTTAGGGCTTTTTTGGTGATGGCTGGCAGTATTGCGGCGCATTGCCTCAAACTCCAAATGGTTTCGGCAGAATATTGCCTACATGCCATAATCGCCAATACACCAGGGGGGGGGGGGTGGATTTTAGGGCAGTGGGGAGAGGTATTGGCTAAACTCCTCTCTCCCGGCTTGGTCCAGAGGAAGGCAAAAAACCCTGGCGGAGCTCGGCCAATATGCTCCGGTAGGGAAAAAATTCCTTCCTGACCCCTGTAAGAGGCGATCGGGTGACCCCTGGATCAAGCTTCTGTATGTTGAAGGACAGGGGGGGGAGGGGGGCTGGGGCTAAGAGGGTGACCCTGTTGCTGGGATGGCTGTCTGCACAGGCGGTGGGATGAGGACTGACAGGGTGCTGCTTTAACTGAGTGGGTGTAAGGCAGGGCAGGGTAACTGTCCTTCTGTCTTTCTGGGGTAAGGGGGGATCCCTGGAGGCTGGGTGAGGACCACAGAGGCGTGGGGAGCGGCGCGCCGTTAGGCCGCAAGTGAAGCCGCGGTCTTTCCTAGACCGCGGCCCCGCGATTCAGAGCGGCCTGGCGCGGTGCTCTCAAAAAGAGCCCCGGAACGGCGCAAATTTTCGGGCGGAGGTTAGAGAGGATAGAGAGGGGGGCTCTTGAGGATGATGAAGGTGTGGGAGTGCAGGGGGACACAAAAAAAAGGAGAAAAGGAGATCTGTATTGCTGCTGCGGCTTTATCCTGAAAAGGACGGCCGTCAGCAGCACTGGTAGAGGGCTCTTACCTGCAGAGAGCCAGGGAGCTGTGCTGGAGGAGAAGAGAGATCAGGGGCCCAGGATTTCCAGGTTAGGAACTGGAGGGAGGACTAAGCTTGCAGGGCTGGGAGGGACTCTGCCTGTCTGCCTCCTAAGCCTGCCTGGAGCTATAGCACACACGCTCCTACTCTAGGAGACGTGCGCCGTGTGGAGCTCCTGTGGCTAATCCCCTGCCTCACTGACTTGCTGCAGCATCTGATGTGGATATGAGTGTACCAGAAATTAAGTGAGGATTCTGTATTAATTCTAGTTATATTTTATATGATCAATATATATTTGTTATAATCTGTTTTAACCATAACATAACCATAACAGATTTAAACGAAATCCCAAAGTAAAAAGCTTTAAAAAATAGATAAGTAATAATAAAAAAAGAGCAAATGTTGAGGAAAGCTCTTACTAGAGCAGTCAGCTCGAGTCAATCAAGCCAATCAAAAAATGAACTTCTTTAGGGTTGCCTCTCCTTTTGCCTCTCCTTTTGTGCTCCAACCAAACAGCCCTTAGTACTCATCAGCATTCTTGAGCTTCTTTGCTACTTATGTCTCTTCTTTAAAGGGCCCTATTACAGACTTTGGAACAGTAATGAAAATAAGTGCTAATAGTGATGTCAAATCAGCAACCTGATAGACATCAAATTCAAAAACACAGCATAAACCAAGCTACATTTGCATACCTCCCAACATTTTGAGATGGGAATGAGGGACACCTACTAGCAAATGTATGTAGGCATAGGACACGCCCCCTGCCACACCCCCATAAAGGAGAATTAACCCAATAAAAGGTTAATTAAATCCACAAGGGTTTTTTTTTACCACTACTATTCCTTTATATTGGCTTTTAAAATATATAAATGCAGCAATTTAGAATTTGGATTAAAGGTTTAGCACTGGAAAACGCTTTTTGAAAGATAAAAAGTGCATTCTATATACAACTATACAAATCAGACCAAAATGAGGGATAAATGAGGGACAGAGAGGGACAGAGGGACATTGCTCCAAATCAGGGACAGTGCCTCAAAATCAGGGACAGTTGGGAGCTAAGCAATTGTCCACCATAATTATGAATGAAGTTGCTCTTCCCTATCACATGAGTATCAGGGAGAAATCCCATCCCATACATGCTATTATAACAGGAAGACAGGAAGAGAGCATTTCCCTTTCATATATTGTATTGTATACCATGTTGAACTGATACCTTTAAATGCAATGAACACCATGTGCTTTTCTGTCGAGAGCCCTTCTGACATCAGGAGGTGGCTTAAGAAGCTTCTGAAGCCTATTATGTTGATTGGTTATAATGTAAATGTTTGAAATTTTCAATGAAATAGACAAGCAAATGGAAGTCCACAATAAACTAAACAGAGCAACAAATGATCATCTCAAAAGTCCTATTCCTAGCCAAAGTATTCAGGGCTTGGGCTTAAAGGATATGTTCATCTTTAGGAGCCTGTTACATGTTACAGCCATATAAGGGTGTAACATGCTCCTATGCACCTACTTTCTGCTGCCAACGTGCCCTACTCTGTGACAGCAAATGGGGGATCTTCTCCCTGCACCCACTGTCACTTTTTTGAAAACAGCCCATCCATGCAGGTCCCCATTCACACAGCCGCATCTTTCATTCACAGATTCCTGTGAATGAAAATATTCACAAGTATCATCTGTCACCGTGGCAGACGTACTTGTAGTGCTGCGAGTGCCCTGCTCAGCATGCTTGTAGTTTATTCAGTCTTCCTCTAGCTTTGTAACAGAAAGCCTATACAAAGATATGGGTACAAAGCTAGAGGAAGACTATATAGGAGCCTGACATTGCAATCACGATCTTCTGATTGTGGATTCAATGCTCTGTTGGTTCCAGTACAAATAAATGTAAAAAATGTTTACCTGCAAAAATATTTGCATTTATTATTAATATTATTATTATTTTTTTGAAAGGTGAACTTAGCCTTTAATGTCAAAGTTTCTCATATGGACTGTGTAGAATCTCCTGTGAAATACCTGTGCCATCTTAATTGGCTTGTATCCAAGATTCTGGTAGGCGTTTGTTTGGAACAAAAATTGAAATAATTTACCAGTGGCATGGTAGACACTCGATTTTAGCCTCTAAATGTAAAGAAAACTCAAACTGTGAGAAAATGGGCAGCAATTATGTGCCTGGCATGATTTTAGAAAATTAGCAATTGTGTTCTCATTTCTGTATGTTGCTTAGAAATACAATTCAGTCACAGTTACTAGGAGGCACCTCTTGCTATTTTTTAGCTGACATAAGAAAAATGGAACTGCAGAAAGAGTGAGTAGTAGATGCATGAATATTAGCCAAAGAAAAATCTACAACATGCAATGGCTTGCTAAATTGAGAAAATAAGCCTTTTTTCAATAGGCATTCAACACAGAGTTGGTTTATGCACACAATAGTATGCCCTGCAGAGCGTGACATGTGGACTTTTTCTTGCATGCATTAAGGTAAAAAACCTCCAACCCCCAGCCTCCCACTTATACTTACATGAGCCCCATCTCGACCCAGCGATGTGCATGAGAGCAACGGCTTTTTTGGATCTCTCTCTCCCCATTGGATCACTCAGCAGTAAGCCAATGAGGAGAGAGAGGGGGCGAGGCTGAGCCATGCTCTGTGTGTGGATGGACAATGTCCATTTCCAGGAGCAGGGCTAGGGATTGAGCAAGAGGCTTGCTATTGGGGGCACTCAGTGTGGGGGGGAGCCAGGACCACTGACAGGGGACTAAAACAGAAGAGGATTGGGGCTGCTCTGTGCAAAACTGAGCCATTCACTGAGCAGGACCGCGGATCTGTGTGTAAACACGGAGAGCCACGTCCTGTCAGGGAGAGGAGAGCGCTGGTGTGTCCCTTCTACATAGGGACACCAATCGGTCTCCTCCCCTTGTGAGTTCCCTCCCCCACAGTAAGAATCACTCCCTAGGGAACACATTAACCCCTTGATCTCCCCCTAGTGTTAACCGGTTCCCTGCCCTGGGCCCCAAATGAACACACGTGATTGTCGTAACGCGTAGGGTAAGGGAAGGACGTACACCGAGTGACGTGCCACCAGGGCTGCAGTCACCGTTGTCCTACATGCTGTTTATATTCTCATTTATGTGCAATTCTTTTATTAAACCGTTTTTACCAACGATATCGCACGATTGGAGGCCTTTTGTTTTCCTCTCCCCGTTGTTGCTGAGATTCCAGGTACATCTCTCCCCCCACTGATCCGTGGTAGGGAGGAGGACCCCCCAGGGAGGCAACCATAGGAGGATTATCTATCAAGGCTTTTTTCTCACCGGTTTGAGGTGAGAGTTCTGGGAGACCAGACCCTGTGTGTGGTGTATTTCACATCTCTCAGATCAGTGGGCATCTCCTAGCAGTTTCACCACTATGGACTATTGTTGCACCTCTTGATTTATGCACGTTTGGACTCTGTCCCTGATGCACTCTAGTTAGGCACTTTGCACTTTAGTTGGAACTGTGATATATTTATTTATATCTTGCACTTTTCACTTTTTATTTATCCATTTGACTATTTGTATATATACTTTGCGCAATCACCTTATATTTAATCTATCACTTTTAGGTGCTGTGTATGCACATTTTGTTTTTGCTGCAGTGTTATTACTGTTATTCTAAGTACAATTTTTCATTTATTAGCGCAGAAGCCCCTTTTGCTTGATTAGTCTTCTTTTGTTTATAGCGCAAAAAATAAAAACCACATAGGTGATCAAATGCCACCAAAAGAAAGCTCTATTTGTGGGGAAAAAAATGATTAAAATATCATATGGGTACAGTGTTGCATGACCGCGCAATTGTCATTCACAGTGTGACAGTGCTGAAAGCTGAAAAATGGCTTGTGCAGGAAGGGGGTGAAAGTGCCCAGTATTGAGGTGGTTTAACCTCCCTGACGGTAATTCCAAGTCAGGCTCAGGGTGAAAATCCAGTACCATTAGCGGAATCCTGGAGCCAGACTTGGGATTGCATCGCAGTATCCAGGCAGAGGTTACCTTGTCCCCTGGATTCTGCGATGTCTCCCCACTGTGTGAGCTAGCTGTGTCCTCCTCCGCTCGATTCACACTGTCCCCCGAGTGCCGCCGAGCTCCGTTCCCTGCGACGTTACGACGCACAGGGCGGAGATTGGCGCCAAATTCAAAAAAATTTAAACACAATACACATACAGTATATTGTATAAAATAATTACACCTCCCCTTTGTCCCTAGTGGTCTGTCCAGTGCCCTGCATCCACTTTCTGCCTGGAAACTGGAGATTGTCCATAGCAACCAAAAACTGTCCGTGTATATCAAAAGTGGTTTTAGAGCATCTGGAAAACAGCGATAATAAATTAGAATCACTTGCAGAATTGAGCGATAGCGATTTGTGGGGAAATTCATCATCAAACACTGAAAGTAATGACAGCGACAATTCTGCAACTGACCAATTTCAGTATTTTTGATTTGAATACATTATTAAATAATTTTTATTATTATTATATTATTATTATTATTTGTTTAAATTATTTATAGTTATTTATTATATTATAATTTATTATTTTGTGTTTCAAACTTTATCATACCCAGGATGTCTACTAGACTCTTGTTTGGACAGATTTAAGTGAGTTATTCCTAAGAATAACAGGCCTACAATATAAAATGCCAAATTTCCATGCAAAATAATGGTACCGCTTTCAGCACCTAAAATCTGACATAATCGTACTGCCAGGGAGGTTAAAATGCATACACGAAGAGTGCATGCATGCACAAAGAACACATACCTGCATGAAGTGTCTGCCTCAAGTTCAGTTTTAAATTAATATATGATTCTGTATATTTTATGTTGCAAATCTGACTCCTTTTTTTTTTTTTATTGCATGTAATGAAAACCTAAGGCCAATTCTAAAATCTGTTTGAAAATAGTTTTTTTCTTACCTAGCATAATCTATCATAAAAGTTTAATTGCACTAAGGCAATCACCTTTCACTATTTAAATGCAATCACTTTCTAAAGAAGCATCTTTCTAAATATAAGCATATACCTAAATATCTAATGTTATCGGAGGAGGTGCTTTTCAAGGTCATCAAAATGTTTGCATCTTCAGCATCTGTATTGTGCTGTGCAAGCAAGTTTGTGTTTTCGGAGACAACACAGACAACAATGGTTATACCATAGTATGCTGCCAAAGATGAAACATTGTACAAGCTCTGAGCAGTGTGGCCGTGTAAATTACCCTCTTCTGTTATCTTAAGTGTGTGATTATATTTAGAAAGCTGATGCCCCGAGCTGTGGGGTGAATTTTAAGATTTTCTGTTGCTAAATTCTTCCCAAAAGATTATATGTTCATTTATATTGTTTATATTATAGATATATTGTTTACCTGTAAGTCTCTTTTGACATTCAAAAGGCTTGAGACTGCTGCTGAGCAGCACTATCTTGGATGTGATGTCAGCAGCCCCACTTTCCCAGTAGCTACATAAATGGTTAAGCAGGGAGATGAGGGGAGGAGCAGAGGAGCTAGGCTATCACAGACAGTTATTAGACACTCCCAGAAGAGGAGATGGCTATGATATGCAAAGAAGGAGGATGTGCTCTGGAACTGAAACGTTTGAAGGCACATTGCAAGTGAATAAAAATGGAAAAGCAAAACCACTAGAATGTAAGCATACGAAGAGTAAGTGCACCTTTAAAAACAAAGTGCATGTATCCTTTTTGCCCCTTTCCCGTAAGCAAACCTAACCCTTCACAGATGCATACATACCTAGATCCAGCGGCTGCAGTTTTGCTGTTTGTTTACTATCATAGCTTTGCCTGCAAGTTACAGCCCCATGAATTGTTATGGGGCTGTGTTCCAAGGCCATATAAGATCAGTGATAGTTCCATAGACGTATAGAGAGCTGTAATGAGCATAAAATGCACAGTCAAAGCTTATGAGGCTTGACGTAAGCAAACAGCTAGGTATGCATGCATCTGTGAAGGGAGATGGTGGGTTCAATTAAAAAAGAAGTATGGCAATTGAAAAAACAAACAATTATACTCACCTAGGTGGATGAAGCATTGGCCCCATGCTGCATTTGCCAACCGAGAACTGAGTAATTAAAGACCACTAATGGCTCAGCTTGCTGTCCTCAGTGAACAGAGGATGGTGTCAGTCACCAGCATAACAATGTGTACAGGGTGTGCCATGCCTGGGCAAAGCAGGTGACCATTTTAGACCCCTGATATTTCACCAAAGCCCCCTTAATGGGCTCCTAAAAAAATTGTAAAAAAAATTAAAATAATAAAATAAATAAAATAATACAAAAAT
Organism: Rana kukunoris; assembly: GCA_029574335.1. NCBI lineage: Eukaryota > Metazoa > Chordata > Amphibia > Anura > Ranidae > Rana > Rana kukunoris. Next base: position 136,787,512 of record CM056054.1, on the reverse strand, counting down.
AAAAACTACTGACACCATCCACATGCACACACACGCATATGTGTTTGAGTTTTTAGATGAACACCCTAATGTGTTAAGATGTGCACACCTATGGTCGCCTGCTCTCTGTTCTCACTGGAGCGCTGGGCTGTGGGAGGGGAGGGGGACCAGCTAAGTGACATCAGCTGACTTTAGCCCACTTTCCAGTGAAAACGGGTCACAGGAGTACAGAACAAAGTGCAAGAGAAGAAGGGCCAAAAGAGCTTTGATCCTACTTCTCCTTTAAGTCAAGAAGCACAAAGGCTAAATTCACTTTGTTTTAAAGTGCACTTGTTGTTTGAAATACTTGATTTTTTTGTGTTTTAACTGCATTTTTTAGGTATCTCCTTAAAGTATATCTATAGCATTTTTTATTTTAAAGCGGATGGTCCATGAAAAAAAAAAATATTAAAAGCCAGCAGCTACAAATACTGCAGCTGCTGACTTTTAATATTAGGACACTTACCTGTCCTGGAGTCCAGCGGCGTCCGCAGCAGAGGACGAGCACTCGCTCGTCTCTTTGCTGCTCCCACCTCCATCCACGGTGAGGCAACCAGGAAGTGAAGCGCTCCGGCTTCACTGCCCGGGTCCCTACGGCGCATGCGCGAGTCGCCCTGCGCCTGCCGATTGGCTCCCACTGTGTGCTGGGAGCCGAGAGTTCCCAGCACACAACGGGGGGGCGAAGGGAAGCCAGAAAAACCCGTCTTTTGCCCGGCCGGAAGTGGATCTTTAGACAGGTATCTGCACCCCCCTCCCCCTGAAAGGTGTCAAATGTGACACCGGAGGGGGGAGGGTTCCGATCAGCGCGACACTTTAGGGTGGAGATCCGCTTTAAGATTGTATTGCTGTTTGTGTCCCCTGCTCTTTTATTAAAACTACATTACTGTACATATCACACAAAAATATTAGCCCTTTGGAGGTATATATATATATAGAGAGAGAGAGAGAGAGAGAGAGAGAGAGAGAGAGAGAGAGAGATACACACACACCAGTAGTCACAAAATACAAATGTTACAGAATCTGATCATTTAATTGTATGAGTAGTTACCACTCCTGTTGAAATGTGCTTGAGTTTGCTATAAGAACTCTTGGCTAACAGAAATACTTAAAAAGCCAAAAGACTGATACAGCTGCCATATCTAGGCACAAACAATAGCTTTTTATTTTCCAAAAAATAATTATCCACAAGCACAAAGTGAGAATTTTAAGTTCAATTCAATTCAAAGTCAAGATACAAAGAGAGAAAACACACATTTGGTGCAGATTTTTTAACTTTTTATTTCTTTTTCTTCACTCTGAATGTACAAATTATCGTGAATCAATCACAAGAATCCAGGAGCATTTAAATACCATACAATTATAAAAGAATTATAGATGAAATCTGCAAAGATTAAGAAAAATTGTACCAATAATTGATGCTTTTCACTTCTCACACCTATGCAGGGCCATCAGGGGCGTACAGGCATTACACCTGTAAGGGGCCTGATTTTTATTTATTTTTTATTTTATTTATTAAAAAAAAAAAAAAAAAGTTTTTATTTATTTATTACCCAGGGCCCCTCCCGTTTTTTTTTTTTTTTTTTGTTATTTTGCATTACACCTGTAAGGGGCCCGATGTGTTTTTTTCTCTGCTCCAAGTGGGGCCCTGCCTAAAGCTGTGTAAGGGGCCCCAAAATTTGTGATGGCTGCCCTGCACCTATGTTATGTAAAAATGTAATTATAGCCAAGTAAAGAACTGCGAAAATGAATGTTATACTGAGAAACCATATTTACCTATCAAACAATCTGGTATCAAAAGCTTCATGAATGACATAAAGGTATCAGGACAATTTAATAGATATGGTATTCACCTGCAGAGAGTTAAGCAAATAAAATAAATGTGATGGAAATGAAAACACTGTCTGTGAATGTCCTCATTTGTCCAGGTCGTGTAATAGCTAGTAGTAGTAAGTCACATTCAACTTTACTTGTTCTATAATGGTGAAGGTGTTTTGACGCTTAAGCCCCGTACACAGGCTGAATATTGGGCGGTTCAATAAAAATCGCCCTACATTCAAGCCCGTGCGCAGGCCCGTCTGACAGAAGCCAGCCGTATATCTAGCTTTTGTCGAAGGGACATAACTGAAAAAGGTCTATCGATCAGCATCAGATCAGAGCTCTTAGCCACCCGTGTTTTCTGGCGAGGCGGGGGGGGGGGGGCATTCCCCTGTCAGAACACAATAACTTAGCGGGGAGATTGCTTTACTAACATCGGATTTTTAGTACAGGATCATCTCCTCCTGAGCTATCAGGTTTTTTTCAGCCCACTGGTTTGAACTGGAAAAAAAAAATGGTTAGTATGTACTAGGCTTTAATCAAGTAGTTTTTTCAGTTTTAATGAGTGTCAGAAACATATCCAAGCATTCACAGTCACACAGGTAACTCAGTCCCCTTAAAGCATCGGTTAAAAATCCACGCATGCTCAGAATCAAGTCGACGCATGCTTGGGAGCATTCAACTTTTTTCATCACGTTGTTGTGTTTTACGCAATCTGACGCGATCGGTTTATGAACCGATGGTGTGTAGGCACATCAGTCCATCAGTCAGCTTCATCGGTGAAACGACGGACCGTTCTCATCGGATGGACCGATCGCGTGTACAGGGCTTTAAAGAGAACCAGCCATGATTAAACTTACACATGTAATATTTAGCCTTAATATAGTATACTGTAACTTTATGGTCTAAATTATCAGTAATTAAACTTGCCTAAGCCTGAAATTTATGGCACTGTGGCAGGTTCTCTCGATAGCCCCTCCCCTTATACTTAGAAAGCCCTGTGTAAGCCGATGTAGGTTCATGTCTGTATTTGTAGATCCCCACCCCCCACATGACAGAGCTTGACCCTGCCAGTTGGTTGTGCAAGTACTGAGGTTACATGCTCACCCTTATCTAGAAGTACAGAGCAGTGAAATGGGAACATGGGTTGAATCAGACCCATGGTCTGTGGTGGGTGGGCCAAAAATGGTACAAGCCTTTTGCTATATAAAAAACTGGCTACACCTGTTTCTGCTCCAGGTCAGTCCACTGTTTAACCACAGCAGCTTCTCTGGGTGCTTGTCAAGCTTGCAGGACATTCAAAGGCTTTTATAGCACATACTGGCAAGATGCTGACATAAAATGTTTATGGATGCTTCATTACAGTAAAATAGAACTCATGACCTTTAGATACATTTAACACTAAACAGCACTTAGTCATAGTCTAAGTCTTAGTCACTTTTAATAATTAACTGGAGACCTACAACTGCTATCTCAATCTGCAGTGCTATCTTTGCCAAACTTATTCTGATGATATAATTGCATTGCGTGATAACCTCATTGCACCAGCGAGGGTCCAAGCTACTTGAGGCATAAAGATCCCTGCAACAAGAACCAAGCTTCAATTACTAAGTCATTAATGGAGACTGCAGATTTGTGTTCCTGCTGTTTATACTCCCTCTGCATTCCTACAGCCTACTCTGGTGCTCTCAATTTAGGACAGATGTGAAATTTTAGCTGGTGTTCAGGTGATGACAAGAATTCAATATTTATCACTTTACAATGTATTCTTGACTACAGGGAAGGCCATTAGTGCACTACAAGTGTGTTTAGTATGGAATCCTATCCAGAGATGTAGTGCATTTTAAAACATTGAGAGATGGGATTACATCGCTGGAATTTATTTTATTTTATTTTTAAATAAAGGACTTGTCCAGTTGTGTCTGTGTTTTTTTTTTTTTTTTACACTTTCTTTGTGAAATGGTAGGTGTACAATGTACCCCGTTACCAATTCACATGGGGGGGCGGGATCTGGAGTTCCCCTTTGTTAAAGGGGGCTTCTAGGTTTCAATAAGCCCCCCGCACGCAGACCCCCACAACCAGCGGCAAGGGTTGCGGGGATGAGGTCCTTGTCCCCATCAACATGGGGACATCCTCTCCATGTTGAGGGAATGTGGCCTGCTACGGTTTGGGAGGGGCTCAGATAAGGGTCTGGAATGGATGTTTGGGGGAAATCCACGCCTTTTTTTTTGTGCGGTGTTCCCCTTAAAATCCATACCAGCCCTGAAGGGTCTGGTATGTTTTTTTGGGGGGAACCCCATGCCATTTAAAAAAATGGTGTGGGGTTCCCCTGAAAATCCATACCAGAACTGAAGGGTCTGGTATGGATTTTTGGGTGGAACCCCATGCTATTTGAAAAAAATGATGCAGGGTTCCCCTTAAAATCCATACCAGACTATAGATTTTCGGGTGGAACCCCATGCAATGTAAAAAACAAATGGCGCAGGGTTCCCCTTAATATCCTTACCAGACCTGAAAGGCCTGATATGGAATTTGGGGGGGACCCCCACGTTTTTTTCAATGACTTTGATCTGTATCCCCGGGACCGACAATCATTATAGCCGCGAGTAGTTTTAAATTACTTTTTTTCCTTTAGAAATTACATTTTGTGCAGTGACAGTTCTAAACACGGGGAAAATGCGCTACATTACAAGCATACTATACACATCCCCCAGGTACGAAATTTAAAGGAATATTTTACTTTTATTGTTTCACTTTAAGCATTATTAACCAGAAGGGCTCGGACAGGCAGATGTACGTAAATTTACGTCCCTGCCAACTAGCGGGTTGGGGGTCCGATCGGGACTCCCTCCGCTGCGTGCGGCGGGTGGCTTACCTCCGGGAGCGATCTGACTCGAGGGGGCGGGGTTCGTTTCTCGTGATCGCTCCCAGCCAATCCTGTGCGCCGCTGCCGTGTCACTTCCTCTGCCTGTAAAATGTAAACATAGGCAGAGGAAGTGATGCAGCGTTCATCTCGGCGGTATTTTCAAACCGCCGAGATGAGAGAAGAGGCACAGTAAGTCTGCACCAACACTGCACTGACACCAGTACACGCAGGCACATTTAACCCCTTGCGATCACCCCCCCCCACCCCCTGTCACACTGTCACTGAATGCAGTGATCATATATGTATGATCACTGCATTTAGTGTCAATGTGACAGGCAGTGTGACAGGCAGTTAGTGTTAGGTTCAGGGTAGCCCCCGTACCCCCCCTAAGTTTTAACCCCTTGATCACCGCCCTAGTTAATCCTTTCACTCCCTATTGCCAGTGTCACTAAGCGATCATTTTTCTAATCGCTGTATTAGTGTTACTGTTGCTGCTAGGTGGCAAAAAAAATGTATTGCGATTTTTTTTTACTAAAGACATGTGACTAAATAAATTTTGGCCTAAATGTTTGACTAAAATTTAGTTTATTCAATTTTTCTTATAACAAAAAGTAAAAAATATTGTTTTTTTTTCAAAAATGTCGCTCTATTTTTGTATATAGCGCAAAAAATAAAAATCGCAGAGGCAATCAAATACCATTAAAAGAAAGCTCTATTTGTGGGAAGAAAAGGATGCGAATTTTGTTTGGGAGCCACTTCGCACGACCGCGCAATTGTCTGTTAAAGCTACACAGTGCCCAATTGTAAAAACGCCTCTGGGCATTTAGCAGCATATTGGTCCGGGGCTTAAGTGGTTAAAATCATTGCTCCTAAAAAAACTTCAGTTTTTAAAACTTTTTTTGCATTGATACATGTCCTCTGGTGCAGGACCCAGGTCCTTAAACACTTTTTATGTTAATAACTTGCATATTAACCTTTAAAATTAATACTTTTGACTTCCCCCATAGACTTTTTAAAGGGTGTTCCACGGCTTTTCGAACTTGCCACAAACATCCCAAATTGTTCGCTGTTCACCGAGCATGCGAACAGCCAATGTTCGAGCCAAACTCATGTTCGACTCGAACATAAAGCTCATCCCTAATGGTGAGGAACCCGCCCAGGTGAAGATGGCGCTGGATCCTTAGACAGGTAAGTGTTCTTTTTTTTATTTGCAGCTTCTGACTTTTAAGTTTTTAAGTTAAGAACTGTTTTAAGAATTCCAGGGGCTGTGTGTAAATACTGGACTATGTATGATGAATATTACAATAAAAGACATATTTATAAAGAGTGAATGGTTACAATGATCATACGGAACAGCAGAAAAAAAAAAAGAAAACAGGCATTTGTAAAACTGAAGCTCTATGAAATGGTAATCCAGCTCTGGCCCTCCCTACTAGAAGGGCATGCACATTAAAATGTGACAGAGAAGCTCCCACACATTAAGATCTATTATTACTAATACATCACTGGACACACCATGCAAATATGGGAAAACAACTACAATACTATTAAAATACAAAATATATTAAAAACTATTTATTTGGGAGATAGTGTCCCTTTAACAAGCAGAGTCGTATGCATATATACTGTCAGCCAGGCTCCCTAGCTGGTTTGTATATACACATAACAAGACTACATACACACATGCTAGCTTACAGATCATAAGGAAAGCCAGGGCTGTTAGTAAACACAGAATTTGTGTGTGGGGCGTGGATGGTTAGTTCATGGTCCCACCATATCTCACCATTAGTGATGGACAGAGCTGGGGTCCTGTTGAACCGAATTAGCAGGCCTCTCTTCTACTACTTTCCCAGGTTCCATACATCTCTTTCCGGGTTTCATCTGAGAACAGGGACCCCCAGCATCCCTTTAGTGTTGCACATTTCCACCCACTAGGTGGTGCTGCACATCTGGCAATCATTCGCTCACTTAAAGCGTATCTAACAAAATGGTTTTCGTTGCAGTTTACCAATCCTTAAATTGCAGCTCCTTTAATTTTCTCTCTATTTAGTTTTTTATTCCCTTTAGCTTCACCTAGTGATTCTACTAATAATACATCTCCTGTCTGACAACCTTCACTCTCTGTGCTGCTTCAGGACAACAGAAACAAAACAGAAGTATTGGGAACTCCCCTATCTACTTGTACATTACATAGATGGGCAAGGTCCTGGGCAAGGTCCACAATATATCTACCAACAGTGGCAGTTTTTTTCTGCACTTATAAAACAGATATAGAAAAACACTTTCAATGGTATATTTAACAGACCAAAATAAGCGTTTGCATACATTTTAAAGTGATCCTGTTATAAGGCAAGGACAAGGACTACTGTTTGCAGGTCTTCTAAAAAAAAAATACCATGATACAATGAAGTTGGCTTTAATTTGTTATTTGTGTATCTAAATCTGCTAGTACATCTAAACACTCCCCTCCTCCCAGACTGACAGTGCTGATGTCAAAATGTGCCCTCTGTGTCTCAGCAATACGGGAGATGTATTACTGGCCAGATCAGCAGCTGAAAACAGAGGAGAAAAAGCCTCAGGCCTCGTACACACGACCGAGGAACTCGCCGGGCGAAAAACATCGTTTTCCTCGTCGAGTTCCTTGTTAGGCTTGTCGAGGAACTCGATAAGCTGTCTTTGCGTACACACGTTAAAGACTAAATCTCCTCTTTCTCAAACTCGGTGATTTCAACACATACAACAGCAGGGGAAGTTCGATTCCACAGGCACAACCCTTGGGGGTGCTTTTGCTAATCTCATGTTACTGAAAAGTTTGGTAAGAGACATTTTCACTTTTCAGTCTGTTACAGCGTGACCAATGTGCTATTTCCATTACAAATGCTACTTTTACAGAAGGGGTTTCTTAGCATACACAGCCCGACTTCCGTCGAGGAAAAAGAGAACATGCTCTCTTTTTGGCTCGTCGAGTTTCTCGACAGTTTCCTCGTCGAAAAATGTACACACGGACGGTTTCCTCAGCTAAACACGTCTCCCAACAAGTTTCTTGCTGGATTTTGCAGAGGAAACGGGTCGTCTCTAGAGCTTTCTCTAGTATGGTTTGGTCGTATTAATTCCAATAAAATGGATATTTTGCCAAAATATTTATATATATTCCAAACCTTACCTATTAAACTACCTAAAACAATTTTACGAAAAGGTAAATAGTATTTTTTTGTGTAGAAGACTACTAAACCTCGAATTAACTGGAAGACACTTTGTTGATCAAAAGTGGAGGTGCAGCGTTACTGGACCCTTAGTATTATCATAAGGCAGTCATATTCTCTCGTAATCTAGACTGGTTTCACCATTCTCATGATAAACAATGGGTCCAATTGGAAACAGATTCTTCTCCAAAAAAATCCTAAAGCTGCCCAAATCCAGAGGATTATCAGACTGTGCTCTTCTTGGCCTTGGCTTACCTATACAGTTTTAGAGTGCTGAAGGGGGAGTGGATACCTGTCAAATCCAGGTATCTGCTCCCACTTCCAGGGAAAAATTGCCGCAATATTGTGCAGCGAACCACCCAATGTCTGGCCCTCCTGTAGCTCCTGACTTTTAATTTTTTTTTACTCAGGTGGCATCATACGTTGCCAAATGGGCAGTGGAACTCAGCCGAGTGAGACCAAATTTTATATCAACACCCGTAAATTTCCGATGGCTTGTGATACCCAAGAACACAATTTTAAATTGCTATTAATATGGTACCACACTCCAGTTCATTTAGGCAATCTTTCTCATCTTTGGTGGGCTTATCCTTTTATTTATAAACTCTGAGAACAAGTAATTTGTCTATATAATTTAGCCACACTCGAGTTAGTTCTTAATTTTGCTGACCTGGCCCTTTTTTTTCTTATCTTGACTATTGCTTAGAGCTAACAAATCTCCCCTTTGTGTTTTTCCCTCAGTTAAACTGATACCTTGATATTGGAAATGTTCTATTGTTCATTCAATCTCGGAGTGGATTGAGACTCTCAGTGGTATCATGCGTATGGAGAAATTGGTAACTGAAAATAATGATACAACTGAGAAGTTTAAGGGGTGTGGTTGACCTAAATAACATTTAAAGACTCACCAAAGTTACTAGAATTTTGTCTTAAACCAAGAAATAATGAAAAGGAAAATTTCCTATTTAACGTATTAAACTTGTGTAAAACCTCCTCTTTCCTCCTTCTTTTTCTTTATTTTTTCCCCTCCATTTTTTTCCCTATCTGCATTTAAATTTTCTCAGAACTATGAAATGTTCCTATAGAGGTGTATTATTATATATTTTTATCTTAGTTTGTTGTATAACACTTGTATTTAGAAGTGCTATAGATACATGTATGCATTTATGTGGACTGTATTTGTTTCTTTTCTAATTTTTGTTTTATTTGTTTTATGCTTTTGGAATCTCTGAAAAATTAATAAACAGATGTTGAACCGAAAAAAGAAAATTGATGCAGTCATGACATCTAATGATCAGTATAGCTGCAACATACATTTTTGTTTTTTTGTTTATTGCCGCTCTAAACTAAGGTGAGGGGGGGCACACCTATCACCAAAAGTATGCAGGCATAGGACACACCCTTTGCCATGCCCCCTTAAAGGAGAATTGTACAAAAAAAAACAACAAGATTTGTTAAATCTACAAGTACTTTTTTTACCACCACTTTATATTGGCTCTTGGAATTTACAAATGCAGCAATTTAGAAATCAGATGAAAGGTTCAATACTTGGAAACACGTTTTGATAGCTAAAAAGGGAATTTTATATACATCTATATAGATCAGACCAAAATGAGGGACAAATGAGGAGGAATGAGGGACAGAGGGACATTGCTCCAAATCAGGACCAGTCCCACAAAATCAGGACAGTTGGGAGCTATGGGGGGGGGGGTGCCAATTTACTTACATGGATAACAACCTTTGTTAGAAGGAAAACAAAGAGAACATGCTCTACCACCAATTACCTGGAAGCCTGGAAACTGGTGCTCTGGTCCAGATGTTTTTGAATTGTAGTAATAATCCTCTAATACAATGAAGCTGGCTACTTGGTAACATCCATTGCAACAGTTCTTTATTGGCTACATGTCAGGATACAACAGTAATGCCCCGTACACACGGTTTTCCCTTTGAAAATAAAAATAAAAATTCCTCTCAAGCCTGCCTTGCATACACACGGTCACACAAAAGTCCGGTGTCATAAAAACTACAACGAGCTGACAAAATTAAGTTCTATGCTTCCAAGCATGCGTCAAATTGTTTCCGAATATGCGTGTTTTTTTTCCCGTTGCAAAACTATACAAACGGTTTTCTTGCTAGGATTTTTTCCTGGCGGTAAAAAAGAGATCCTGTTCTCGGTTTTTTTCCGCCAGTTTTCCTGTGGGAAAAAGTCAGATAGAGCATAGGCACGGTCGGGATTTCCGACGAAAAGCTCTCATCTCAGTTTTTCCGATGGGAAAACCGGTCATGTGTACGGGGCATGACACGCTAATGTGAAGCCTTACTCATAGCATGTTTTTACAAACACTGAGCACTCACTAAAATAGGAATCCTCTTATTTGAAACATATAAGGCCCCATACACAAGAGCAGACAGATTTGTTCAAATTGGTCGGACAGACCAATTTGAACAAATCTGTCTGCTGGGGACGTATTGGTTTGATCGTGTACACATGATCAAACCAAAATCCCCGCCGGCGGACGGCGTGCTGACGTGGCGGTGATGTTGACGCTGCCACGTCACAGCACCAGTAGGTAAAACCATTCGACGCTTGTGCGAGAAGACGTGTCTGCTGGTTAGCGTACTAACCAGCAGACATGTCGGGCGGACGGATTTCCAGGCGACAGATTTGAAAGCATGCTTTCAAATCTGTCGGCTGGCCAAATCCATCGGCTCGCCCGTACACAGGATCGAATCTGTCTGCTGGGACGGTCTGGCAGACCGTTTCCAGCAGACAGATTGGATCGTGTGTACGCGGCCTTAGGGAAACAGGTGTAGATAATTAGAACATCTCATCTCAACCTGTTCTGTGAATGACAGACCAATAGCAACAATTACCAAACTCAATCATCATGTAGAAATATCATAACAATTTAACCCTTTGCTTACTGGGCACATAAACCCCCCTCCTGCCCAGACCAATTTTCAGCTTTCAGCGCTCCCACTCTTTGACAATTGGGCGGTCATACAACACAATTTTTTCCCCACAAATAGAGATTTCTTTTGTTGGTAATTTCTCACCTCTGCGTTTATTTTTTGTTATTTAAAAAAAAAAGAACAAATTAAAAAAATATACACAAAATCGTTTTATAATTTGTTATAAAAATTTAGCAAACAGGTAATTTTTCTCCTTCATTTCTGTACGATAAGGCGGCACTGATAGGCACTGATAGGCGGCACTGGTAGGCACTGATAGGTGTCACTGGTGGGCACTTATAAGTGACACTGAGAGGTGGAACTGATGGGTGGCACATAGGAATGAGCTTTATGTTTGAGTCGAACATGAGTTAGACTCGAACATTGGCTGTTCGCCCGTTCAACGAACAGCGAACAATTTGGGTTGTTTGTGGCAAATTCGTAAAGCCACTGAACACCCTTTAAAAGTCTATGGGAGAAATCAAAAGTGCTCATTTTAAAGGTTAATATGCAAGTTATTGTCATAAAAAGTGTTTGGGGACCTGGGTCCTGCCCTAGGGCACATGTATCAATACAAAAAAAAGTTTTAAAAGCAGTGGCGATTTTAATAATGCTTAATGTGAAACAATAAAAGTGAAATATTCCCTTAAATTTTGTACCTGGGGGGTGTATAGTATGACTGTAAAGTAGCGCATGTTTTTGTCCCTGCACAAAATGTAAGTTCTAAAGGAAAAAAGTAATTTAAAACTCGCTGCAATTCATGAATTGTCGGGTCCCGGCAATACAGATGAAAGTCATTGAAAAAAACAGCAAGGGTTCCCCCCAGTCTATTACCAGGCCCTTTGGGTCTGGTATGAATATTAAGGGTATCAAAAAATAAGCGTGGGGTCCCCTCAAATTCCATATCAGACCATTCAGGTCTGGTATGGATATTAAGAGGATCCCCTTTTTTTTTTTTTTTTTAATGGTGTGGGGTTCCCCGAAAAAATCCATACCCAACCCTTTAGGTCAGTATTATAGATTTTAAGGGAGCCCCGCACCAAGATTTAAAAAAAATGGCGTGGGGTCCCCCCAAAAATTAATACCAGACCCTTATCCAAACATACAACCTGGCAGGCCGCAGGAGAGGACGAGGGGATGAGAGAGAGCGCCCCCTCACGAACCGTACCAGGCCACATGCCTTCAATATGGGAAAGAAGTCCCCATGTTGATGGAAACAAAGGCCTCATCCCCACAACCCTTGCCCGGTGGTTGTGGGGGTCTGTGGGTGGGGGGCTTATCGAAATCTGGAAGCCCCCTTTAAAAAAGTCCTTTATTAACCTCTTCCCTACCGAGTCATAGTAAAATGTCATCGGTGGGAACCTTTCGTCCTTCAGACTGGACGTCATATTGCTTTTGCTCGGGACCCGGTGCGCGTGCCCGGCGGCCGCGATGCCCGCCGGGCACCCGCGATTGCCCGCAATCACAGCAGGACCATGGATCTGTGTGTGTAAACACACAGATCCATGTCCTGTCAGCGGTGAGGAGACTGATGTGTGTTCCCAGTACAGAGGAACACACATCGGTCTAAACTGAGGGAAATTTTTTTTTTTTTAAATGATGATATTTATTAAATCAAAAAGTAAAAGATGTTGTGTTTTTTTTTCAAAATTGTCACTCTTTTGTTTATAGCACAAAAAATAAAGACCACAGAGGTGATCAAATACCACCAAAAGAAAGCTCTATTTGTGGGAAAAACAGTCAATTTTGTTTGGGAGCCACGTCGCACGACCGCGCAATTTTCATTCAAAATGCGACAGCGCTGAAAAATAAAAATTGGTCTGGGCAGGAAGGGGGTGAAAATGCCCTGTATAGAAGTGGTTAAAAATCAAAAAAATCAAAAGTCATGCGGTGATCCGATGTCCAGTGATGCTGCAGTCTCCACACAAAATCCCCATGATGCTTAAGAGCGTCCTTGGGTAACCCCTGGCTTTCTCCTGCAAGCGGGGGTTACCCAATTTTTCAATGACTTTGATCTGTATTGCTGGGACCCGACAATTCATGAATAGCCGCAAAGTAGTTTTAAATGACTTCCTTTAGAAATTACATTTTGTGCAGGGACAGTTCTAAACACGGGAAACATGCGCTACTTTACAGGCATACTATACACCCCCCCAGGTACGAAATGTAAAGGAATATTTCACTTTTATTGTTTCACTTTAAGCATTATTAAAATCACTGCTCCCAAAAAAACGGCCATTTATAAAACATTTTTTTTGCATCGATACATGTCCCCTGGGGCAGAACCCAGATCCCCAAACACTTTTTATGACAATAACTTGCATATTACCTTTCAAATGAGCACTTTTGATTTTTCATGTTCGTGTCCCATAAACTTTTAACAGTGTTTGCGTTTTCGAACAAATTTTTTGCCTGTTCTCATGTTCTGGTGCAAACCAAACCGGGGGGGGGGGTGTTCAGCTCATCCCTAGTGGCACTGAAGGGCATTGATAGGTGGCACTGATAGGTATCACTGATAGCTGGCAGTGATGGGCACTGATAGGTGGCAGTGATGGGCACTGATGGGTGGCAATGATGGGCACTGGCAGGTGACACTGATAGGCAGAACTGCTAGGTGGCACTGATGAGGCACTGATTGGCACCACTGGTGGGCATTGATAGGTGGCACTCATGGGCATTAATAGGTGGCACTATTATGCATTAGTGGGCACTGATTCTTGGCACTATAGGCACGGTCATGTGGCACTGGCAGGCGGTATTGGTGGGCACAGAGGAGGTGCCTGTGTCTCTTCCTCTACTGGACCGATGTACTGGTCCCTAGCACAAAAGCTGGTGACTGGCTTTTTTTCTCATCACGCTGTCGGCACGAGGAGAAAATAAATGATTACTGAGCTTGTGTTTTCATCTTGTGATCAGCTTCCCAAATAGTTACAGCTGCCTGGTGATTACACCCATATACGTCCAACCACTTCACCATACTGGATGCTGCAGTGGTGCACTCCCTAGAAGCCCTCCAGTTTCTTTTATTTGGCACTATGCTCCAGGCTTGGCAGGTGGGTTTGGCATGTGAGGGATATCCAAAACTGGTGGTATCTTTGAATGCCTCATTATGACTAAACGCTACCTTGCCTCACTTATATATATTACCTGAGTCGGGGGCTTGGGCCAAACACAAGTTAAAAAACATTTTGCAGGTTGGGCAGATTTTGAGGTGAAACCCAAATCGCACTTGTAAACTCTCCTCCTCTCTGTGGCCTCATCGGATTTGGTGGGGCTTTGCTGTCAGAGGGTACTGGTCATTCCAGAACTCGATAATGATGATTGGGATGATATGCGAGATCTCCCTTTAATTATGTTGCTTTCATCGAGAGGCCATCGTATCCAATTCCAAATTACTCATAAGGCCTACTACACTCCCTATAGGCTTCATAAAAATAGATGTCTCACATTCTGTGTTGGCAGTTCAGCTCCGGGTTCTTTGGGTAGACGGCAAAACAATAGATTTCTATCTCCTCACAAGTCTACTGTGTGTTTGATCGGTGCCCTCATTTACTTAGATTCTCCCCCCATCTCCAGTGCCGTCTACCCAGAGAACCCGGAGGCGAGGGAATGCTATTGCCAGGTGCTGCTGACACTGTGCAGGGAAGGGGGTGAGCTAGACTGATGTTCTAAGAAAAGTAAATTTGGAGAGATCTGAAGAAAATGCAGAAGCATTGAAACGCGTCAATAATCTGAGGCCAGCCCGACGTCACTTCCTGATGCCGAAAAGCCGCGTGCGCTCCAGGCTGGAACGCACGCCATTGTCCAGGCACTTCTGGCTTTGAGGTGTCCATCAAGCTCCATCTCGCTCTTTTCTTGTGCGGCATGGTACACATCCACACTGGAGCAGAGTCATCATCGCACGAATGGTTGGCAGCAATGCTGTATCCTGGCCTAGGCCAACAAGGCCCAGGCCTACGGCAGCACTTTGCAGGGGGGCAGCACGGAAAGTGTCCCGCTGGCTTGTGCTACACTGTTGGTGTAATGCAAGCTGTTTCTAATTTTGGCTGTCCTATCATCCTGGACCACAAACCTTCCTCACTGTGCTATATGTTTTCTGCTTTGCCATTGGCATGGTTATATCTTCTTAGTCCTCTCCAAAAAAATTATCAGAAATTTGTGCTTGAAGTAGAACTATAGGCAACACATTTTATTTCCATTTTGGATAGAATAAGGGAGGGTTAAAGCCCCTGTCAATTTTTTTTTGTTTTACCATCCCTGTCCCTCTGCAGAGATTTCCCTTCACTCTCTGCCCTATAGCTAAACAGGAAGTTATAGGAAATCTATGCAAATTAAGGGAATCCATTCCCCCCACCCAGGCATTGAGAACTAGTGCCCCCACTCGAAAATGTCAGGGTTGGTCTTAAACAGAAAAGAGTGTGGCATTGACAGGAAGGGGGTGGGTCATATTTAAATTAGGGGGTGCACAAGTTTAGTCAGGCCTAGGGCAGCACAAAACCTAAATACACCACTGGTCAGCAGACGGTTCACCAGTGACTCCACTTCACTTTTCTACATGCAACATTTTACCACTCTATAGTGAGTAGCCATTAGGCTGTTTTACTGAATACATTTACTGCTGTTTGACATACTGCACTTAGTAGGCGCATTTTTCTTTTCTTTTTATAAAAGATGGAACCTGGCCAGCCTGCACCTAGGATGGGAAAACAGGTCTAGAGAGGAGTAATATAGGTGACTTTCTATAAGTCATGGCAATAAAGTCCACTTTGCAGATCTGATGTTCTTCACCGGCTAGTTGGAGCTTGTTAACTGTTATCCATTTGGGTATAGTGAAAATGGTGGATTCCTTGCAATAAAGAAAGCCAAAGGTTTCTGAGCATAGTTTTCAAGTAATGCAGTAAAGTGTTCTTGGAGTAAAGATGTCTGTGCAAAGTGTCTCAATATGATGGTGGTGGCAAAGAATGGATAAGGGTCGAGCAATTTGTTCTCTCACCAACGACCAAACCGTTATGATGTCCTCCGAACAGTAACTTGTTTAGCGACAATCGTACAGAGGATAAGCTGTCTCGATTTCCCGACGAGAAGCTACCACAAACACCGACAGGCAGGCGACCGGAGTGGTGCTGGAAAGGCCTCAACATTGGGGACTGATATGTCTATGAGCAGGGGGCTGAGGGTACTCAAACAGCCTATGAAATGGGTGGTAAATGGTTTCAATTCCAAGTCTTGAGGGGGTCAGTTTTCCCTCTCGGTCAAATCTGATACACAGGGAGACCAGGCATTAATTTGCAAACAATGTAGGTTCGAGAGCGCAACCTATCAGCAAGCTTATGTTTCCCTGGCACCCCTAGATTATGCAACAACACTCAATCCCCAGGCTGCAGATACTGGACCCTCGCTTTGAGATCAAAGTTATTTTTATTTCTTTGTTTTCTGATGGTGCAGGATTCCTTGGCTTTCTAATAAGCCACCTTTAGGTTCTTCTGGAGCCTACTGACATATCCCCTATAGGAGACTTGAGAGGTGTGATCTATTGATGTTCTGAATGCTAAGTCTACAAGTAAGCGAGCCTCTCTCCCGAATAGGGATGAGCCGAACACCCCCCCTTCAAACGGACCGAACGTTTGCGCGAACATTTAGAACCCCATTGACGTCTATGGGACTCGAGCATTCAAATTTAAAAGTGCTCATTTTAAAGCCTAAATTCCTTAAAATATTGTACCTGCTGGGTGTCTATAGTTTGCCTGTGAAAATGTCTTTGAGAACCCGGGTCTTGCCCCAGGGAACATGTATCAATGGAAAAAAGTTTAAAAAACAGTTGTTTTTTCAGGAGCAGGACTCCTGAAAAAACGATTATTTTTAAAACTTTTTTTCCATTGATACATGTTCCCTCGGCCAAGACCCGGGTTCTCAAAGACATTTTCACAGGCAAACTATAGACACCCAGCAGGTACAATATTTTAAGGAATTTTTAATTTGTTTTATTTTTTATTTAAGCATCATTAAAATCACTGCTCCTCAGGAGCAGTGATTTTAATGATGCTTAAATATAAATAAAAACATTTAAAATTCCTTTAAATATTATACCTGCTGGGTGTCTATGCCTTTGATAACGTCTTTAAATTGCACGATCACCTGCCTGCCAGTAAATTAGGAAGAACTGATCTAGCTAAGCTATACAGTGTATAAATATATATGTACAACACCTGGGATGTATATATATCCTCTACACACTGTAACATTAACTGACTAGCCTGCCTGCCTGCTCTATCTACCTGCAAAAAATGACACTCTCTCTGTCTCTCTCTGTTCTCTGTTAACTGCCACAACACACTACACAAGGCCGCCCTGCTGGCGGCCTTGTATAGTGTGGGGCGTGTACTAAACCCCTGGCCACCCTGGCTTTGGCCAATTATGGCTCTCCGTTTTTTGCGCGCTGTGATTAGCCAAGCATGCGGATCATAGTGCATGCTTGGCCAATCATCAGCGCGCAATGCCACAGTGAATTATGGGCCGTGACGCGCCACTCGAATTTGGCGCGAACCGCCCATAACGTTACAATTTCGACGAACGGTCGAAGACGATGTTCGAGTCGAACATACGTTCGAATCGAACGCGGAGCTCATCCCTACTCCCGAACAACAATCTATAGGGGGAATACCCGATAGAATCATTTAAGGTACTATTGTAGTCATGGATTATTGCTCCAGGCTTGTGATATTTAGCAGAGTCAATCCCTAGATTGATCATAGATAAAAAAAAATCTTCATAGGAAACAATTAATCTCATCAAATCCAGAACATTTAGACAAAATATTGTTCCATTATGAAACACAAGTCTCTGCCACTTAGAACCAGAGTTGGAGAATATTATAATGACACCAATAATTTGAACACAAAAAACATATCTATCAGGTACCAGTCCGTGGCCCGTTAGAAACCGGGCCACATAGCAGGAGGTGAGCGTCAGGTGAGCGAGCAAAGCTTCATCTGTATTTCCAGCTGCTCCCCATCACTCACTCCATTCCACATTAGATTCCCATAGCCTACTTTAAACTGCACATGTGAGGGATTTTGGTTGCACGCTCCTTATGAGAATCTAATGCCTGATGATCTAAGGTGGAGCTGAGGCAGTGATGCTAGTGATGGGGAGCAGCTGCAAATACAGATTATCATTTGTGAATAAACCAGGTGAAGCAACATTATATTTGCTAGAAGAGGATCAACTGCATGAGATTGTAAATGACGTAGAATTAAAGGTGTGTTTTAGACAACTTCAAATCTCCATATGTTCTGGATTAAAGTTAAGGTGGGATTTCCGCACAAAAGAACTGAAAAGCCTGCTTCCATTTCTGATATCCTATCTTTGTACAAATCCCATCATCCCCATATGGGACCGTCTAGTTGCAGGAAAACAAGCTTAGGGCTCCCACTGATTCTGCATTATGGTGAGTTGTATAATTATTTCATTATATATTACAAAGTAATAATAATAGAAAATAAAGTGCACAATAGATGGAATGCATTGAATCATCCAAAAACCATCCCCCACCCCGGTCCATGGAAAAATTGTCTACCACTAAACCAGTCCCTGGTGCCAAAAAGGTTGGGGACCACTGCTTTAGAGAATCCCATGGTGCTAACCTAAATTCCTTTTTTTTTATGGTGCAGAAAGAATAATCAGACAACCTAGAGGGGGAGATATACATCAAACATTTTTGGAAGCAAGGTGGATGTTTACTTTACAAACAAGAATACCATCTGATCTAAACCATAATATATATATATATATATATATATATATATATATATATCTGTGTGTGTGTGTGTGTGTTTTTATTGAGTAAAAAACTGTTGACAAAGAACAAAAAAAAATTGTAACACTGCGATTAGTTTTTGTGATATATCACACAGATTGTGAAACCATTATTGAGACAATTATTGAGCACAGCAATTTTTGGTTAAAATATTTCCATTCTGGTTAGAGATGCTGGTCTGACCATGTATAGTCCCAGACTATTTGTTTCATCATTTTCATTGTTATTATTTTTATTTGATATCTCTACATGGTGATTGATTTTGGCCATTGTTTCTATTGCTCTGTCATTCTCAGAATATATTCAGCTGTTTAATTAATTAATTTTAATTATCTACACCTGTTTCTCTAATACGTTTGAATGGAGAGGATTCCTATTTTAGTAAGTGTTCAGTTTTTTTAGAAATGTGCTATGAGTAAGGGCCCTTTCACACATGCGGACGAACGGTCCGCTTTTTCTAAGTCCGTAAACGGACTTAGAATGGGGCCCTATGGGAGCGGATCCCTTAGCGGATGATGCATCCGCTAACGTCCGCCTACGATCCGCGTCGGTCTGGATCCGTTTTGCGGACGGAAGAAAACCCTATTTTTCTTCCGTCTGGTGGATCGGATCGGATGCAAACGGACAGACGGTCCGTTTCCATCAGATTCCCCATAGGGGAAAGCGGAGGAGAGACAGGGCGGTCCCTGCACAGTGTGCGGGGACCGCCCTGTCCGCCGACAGCTGAGCGGGACCCCCCGCTGAGCCGACGGACACACACGGAGCGGACCGAAAAACGGTCCGCACCATGTGAAAGGGCCCTAAGTGTCCTTTCACACGTGCGGACCGTTTTTTAGGTCCATTTTTTTTCATCAGTTGATCCGTTTTTTCTTCCGTTGTTTATCCGTTTTTCGTCCGTTTTTCTTCAGTTGTCATCCGTTTTTCATCAGTTTTTCATCCGTTCACATCCGTTTTTCATCAGTTTTTCGTCCGTTCACATCCGTTTTTCAGCAGTTTTTTCATCCGTTTTTCATCCGTTTTTTTATCCGTTTTTTTGGGGGGGTTTTTTGAACTTTTTTTTTATTACATATTTTGATGAAAAAGGGATGTTAGCGGATCGGATGTTAAACGGATCGTCCGCTAACATCCGTTTTTCGTCCGTTCCGTTTTTTTGACGGAAGAAAAATGGGGTTTTCTTCCGTTCAAAAAAACGGGGCTTAAAGGAGACGGACGTTAGCGGATGCGTGTGAAAGGACCCATAGGAAAGCATTGCAGTCAAAAAAACGGACGTCTAAAAACGGACGAACGGTCCGCATGTGTGAAAGGACCCTAAGGCTTTGGAAGAAACACTTTGTGTTACTGCTGTATCCTACCATGTAGTCAATATAGAATTGTTGCAATGGATGTTACTGAGTAGCCGGGTTCATTTTATTAGAGGATTATTGCTACAATTCAAAGACATCTGAGCCAGACCATTATTTTCCAGGCTCCCAGGCAATTTGCAGTGGAGCATGTTCTTTTTGTTCTCCTTCTAAAGAAGGTTGTTATCCATGCACATGTAGCCCCCTGTTTTTAAAAATGGGGTTATAGGTTTTAAGCCAGATGATGGCTGGGCTGTTGTACGTTTTGTATGTTATGTGTTGTTCCATATACAATAAAAAAGAATAAAAATAAAAAAATGGGGTTATAGTGTAAATTTTGTTTTTGGCTGACCTGTAAACAGCTCAGATTTGATTGTATATAGTTTGTTAGGTTATTTTCTAAACTTGGCTAAGTTGTGCAATTCTCACTGTTGCCAGTAGGTGTCACTGAACTGTATCTGTACAGGTATGCTCAAAATATTTAAGGGCTGTAACCTCAAAATACTGCTTACATCTGAGGTAACTAAAATTTAAATGGTAGACTGCAACCGCAGGCCCATGGAAACAGGCCCAAATTAATTGTATCCTCTTCTGTTAATAGTTTTCTATTTTTACTCTAATTCCTCTCTGTTTTCACCTGGTGGTCTGGCCAGTAACACACCTCCTGTATTACATTACAGTGCCCCCACTCTGGATGAATGAACAGAGGGGGCACCTATACACAGCAACATTGTTCGTTTTGGGATAGGGTAGAGTTAAATGTACTAGCAGATTTAGATACACTAACAAATTGAAGCCAAATTCAAGCTAATACTTTAAAAGCAGTTATAGCAAACTGTTTTTTTTTTCTTTTGGGATAAAGGTTTTACATAAATAAATAAATAAATAAAAACTGATCATTTTAAGCACCTCTACTAGTGTTAAATAGTTGTCTTATCTCTGTAACTGATACATTCTGCTGGAGTTCTTAGTCTTTTGAAAAACAACAGACTGGCTGGATGGATCACTAGATTAAAGTAAAGGAAATCAAGCCTAAAAGGAAAAATAAATGCAGCCATCACGTCTAAGAATTGGTAATCTGCAATATAATAAATATATGATTTTGTTTTTTATGCCATTTTAAGGTTGACATTCAGATTGGTTGTTCATTATAAACATATAAGATAAACGTTAACATAGTTAGAAATACATTTTTTGCTTAGGTTGAATAAGAATTGTACCTAGAAAGGGAAATTTTTAAAGATTACCCTCCTCCCTGGACATTTCCAAGCTGGTGTCAGGGTTTCATATTGGTAACAATATGGCAATTGGTCTGCATTATTAAGATGAGCTGCATAACCCCACCTATGGAAGATAACAGCTGCCATATTCCTTAATTTGGCAGCGAGATCCATGTAAGGTAGTGACCAGTCTTTACACACACCCCCATTTTTATGACATCACAATATAGTAGTGGTACTGTGCATGTACTGAATATTGCTGCCCGATTGTGATGTCAGAAATATGGGCAGTAGTAGTAGTAGAAAGACTGGTGACAATTGCAGACCACGATAGTATTGGGAACACTAACGTGACAATACCCTGCGCATGTGAGAGAATATAAACACATTACTGTGCAGGCATAGGAGATGCACACAGGGGGACCTGCACACGCATGCTGCAGGAGCAAAGGCTGCAAATATTCCAATCAAAAGCATCACCTCCTGCAATCCCACATTCTTGCAGAGCATCTCCCTTCGTGTCACCAGGTTCCCTCATCTTACACTTCCACCAAATTTCTCTCTCTCATATCATCATCCTACCACATCTTACACCCCTGTTTATGATCGTGTACCCCTTCTACCAACCTACAGCTCCTTTCTATCACCATGTACCACTTCTAATTCTGCAAACTATTTTTACCTCTTGCCATAATGCTTTCCTCTTGTCATCCTTTACCTCTGTCCTCCCCTTATATTAGTACCTCCTCCTCTTACTCTGTCTCTCTGCCTGCTACTCTAGAGATCCCTTCTGTAACTCTGTACCCAGCTCTCCACCTCTGCAGACCATCTATACCCTCTACACGTGCTCCCCCCTTTCTTGCAACCTACTGTGCTTGCACCCCACGTTTTTAGGCAACCTCTGCACCTGTATGCTCCTTTCTCTCAACACCCACTGTGCCTACTATTTTATTTACCCTTTTCTCACATCACCTACAGTGCCAGCTTCCGCCCACTCACACCGTCTTTCTGTCCTCCCTCTTTACTACCATTACTGTGCCCTCCTTGACTATTGTATAACAGATGTTCTTTTCCCTTAAATACCCCTTTACTTCCAACCTCCTACCCATAACCTTATTAAACAGGACCAAACTGAAAGTTGGAGAAACCATAGGCTGTAGCAGCCTTATTTATTAATATAAACTCTTACATTAACATTAACATAAGAAACATCTGTTATAACCCATCAGTCCATACTAGTATTGGTCTTTGCAGGAACCTCGATCATTATCAATGTAAAATACTGCACTGCGGTACCTCTCCAATATGCTGATAGGCCTCAAGCCGACAGGCTGGCTCAGAGACAACCCCTGACCGCAGTGCACCCGTTATCAATACTTCCAGCTAAACTCCGTTATCTGGAATACCACCATCAGGACCCATACCACCGAGGGATGAGCTTCGAGTTCGAGTCGAACTCATGTTCGACTCGAACATTGCCTGTTTGCCGAACAGCGCACTATTTGGGGTGTTCGCGGCAAGTTCGTGTGAACTTTAGAACCCTGTTAAAGTCTATGAGACTCGAACGTTTGAAATTTAAAGTGCTAATTTTAAAGGCTAATATGCAAGTTATTGTCCTAAAAAGTGTTTGAGACCTGGATCCTGCCCCAGGGGACATGTATCAATGCAAAAAAAAGTTTCAAAAACTACAGTTTTTTTTGGCAGCAGTGATTTTAATAATACCTTTAAGTGAAACAATAAAAGTGAAATATTCCTTTAAATTTCATACCTAGGGGGGGGGGTGTGTAGTATGCCTGTAAAGTAGCGCTTGTTTCCCATGTTTAGAACTGTCCCTGCACAAAGTGTAATTTCTGAAAGAAAAAAAGTAATTTAAAATCACTCGCGGCTATAATGAATTGTCGGCTCCCAGCAATACAGAGAAAAGTCATTCATAAAAAAAAATGTGTGGAGGTCCATGGCATTTTTTTTTTAAATTTGGGGTGGAGTTCACCTTAAAATCCATACCAGACCTGAAGGGTTTGGAATGGATATTTGGGGGGAACCCCACATCATTTTTTTTTTTTAATTACTGCAGTTTTTAAAACTTTTTTTGCATTGATACAAGTCCCCTGGGGCAGGACCCAGGTCCCCAAACACTCCCCTGGGGCAGGACCCGGGTCCCCAAACACTTTTTAGGACAATAACTTGCATATTAGCCTTTAAAATTAGTACTTTAGATTTCAAACATTCGAGTCCCATAGACTTTAACAGGGTTCTAAAGTTCACACAAGCATTTGGTCTGTTCGCAGGTTCTGGTGCGAACCGAACCCAGGGGTGTTCGGCTCATCCCTAGTCCTGAACGCTTCTTTCTGAGGTATCATCCTTCACCCGCAAACACCAACACCCGCCGCTGCCACGACAACTGGATCACCTCAACCCTTTCCAGGATGAAACACAGACAAATATACACACTTAAAACACAATCCCAGGGAAGGGTAGGTGGGAACTTTCTCTCACGCTGTGTTGCCCGGGGACGGAGTTAGTTCCTTATTCTTCACTCTCTGACCCCTCCCCCACTAACCAACCAATCCCAAACTCCCTACCATTTCAGTACCCTGTTTTCCCAGTCATGCCAGCCCTTCGTCTATTACGTTATATTTAATTTTAATCCAGGCTTTTCTTTCTATGAATACCCACCTTACCTGCACCCCACCTTTCACCAGTGCATTTATACAATGACTCTTATCACTGCACCCGTGAATGCTTTTGCCAAGTCTCACTAGTGCATGCTCCTGCCTGAATACCCTTCCCCAGTTCTCACCAATGCACCTCCACAGGTCCAACAAAAACTATCAACCAATGTCTGCGGGCAAACTTAACCTCCATCATCTTACTTGCACACTGCCCTTGTGCCCTTACTCCTACCACACCTGCTGGTCCCCCTCTTATGAAATTACCCTCATCCTCCACTCTGTCCCCTTTTGTCCTTACTTTCATACTCTCATCATTCCAACCTTGCATGGTTGGAGCACATTTTTGATAGTAAGATTACATATACTAAATAATGCTTATGTGATTGTTTGTTTTCAGGTCACTCCAGCTCAACCATTTTTTTTAGTACACTTGGAGAAGGCTAGAGGAGCCCTGCTCCTCTCCCACTCTACTAAAATAGTGATGATGGATATTTTCTCTAACTTTCATTTCTAGTGACAATAAGGTTGATTTACTAAAGGCAAATAGACTGTCCATTTTGCAAGGGAAGTTACACTGTGCAAGTGAAACAGAGCGTAGTGAATGTGGTGAAATATCATCAATTTGCAAAGAATACCCAATCACATGCAAGAATCTTTTTAAAAACAAAAGCATGTTTACTTAACAATTATTGGATGATGAAAGTCAGCAGAGCTTCACCTCATTCAGTAAGCTCTGGGGTTAATTCCCTTGAAACCTGAACAGTCTATTTGCCTTTAGTAAATTAACCCCAATGTCTTAGAAATTTCTAAACAGAAACACAAAGAACAGTAAAAACGTAAAATAGATTACTGGATGCATAGAAATGAAAGGGTTAACTGATGTGCACATTATTTATGTTATACGGTTAAAGTCATATTACTATAAGTTTATTATTAAGTGGTAACTGAATTAAAAACAGTTTACTGTAACAGTGTACAGTGCATTGGATGGAAAGGGTGTGAAAAGAAAACGCACATCTAAAGGAATGCTGGAGATGCCATCTTTTGTAAACGTTCAGCATTAAACGCTTTTACTTCCGGACTGCTGCGAAGATCATAGAGTGCTGATGTTAAATAGTAGACCGGTTGTTGGTCATACGGTCGGATATCTGGGAAATAGTAACCTAATGAGTTTGATTTCCCTAAAGGGTAGAACATTTTTACTTTGCAAAGCAAATGTTTTATTGATTAAAGTGAAGCTGTGTTCATTTCAATAATTTATTCATGGCAGCAAAAATCTTGTGTTTTAAATTTCACTTAGGGATCATGCACACAGTGCGTACAAAATGCCTATGGCGTTTGGCTTTTTTTTAGTCTGTAAAAGCACCTCTATGTACAGTAAGCCAATGAGGGAGATTTACTAAAACTGGTGCACACAGAATCTGCTACAGAGTAACCAATCTGCTTCTAACTTCAGCTTGTTCAATTAAACGTTGACAATAAAACCTGGAAGCTGATTGGTTACTATGCAGAGCTGCACCAGATTCTGTGTGCATCCGTTTTGGTAAATCACCCTTATGTGTTCATGCACACATAGGCGTTTACAGGCATATTAGGCTAAAGGCTGAAAAAAAGAACAAAAAAAAAAACCAACACACATTCAGGAAAGGAGCTGAAAAGCAGAAAAGAAGCTTAATATGCCTAAATGCATGTAATCGTTAGCATGTGAGCGTTAATGCATTCCAATGGCCAGAATAAATTAATATTCTGGCCAGTAGACTCCAAAACGGGACGTGTGTATGCTTCCTCGCAGTTTTTACCGTCAGGAAAACAGCCGGGAATCCTGGTGGGAAAATAGAGAACCTACGTTTTTTTTTCCGCCAGATCTACTACTTACCTAGGGGAAACACTGCGAGGCAGTGCCGATAGAGCATAGACACGGCCGGGATTCCCAGCCAAAGCTCCTTGGCAGTTTTCCTGCCAGGTTCTCGGCTTTCTCCTAGGTTTTTTTTGCAGACTTTTTACCGCCGAGAAAACCGAGCGTGTGTACAGGGCTTAACTCCTGAATAAGAATTACAAATTATAAATGCTTCACCATATTCACTTTGGTAAGAGAGCATTCTGTACTGCTCAAAGTGGATGTAAACCAGGGGCGTAACATGGAATCAGTGGGTATGTGTGCAAAATAAATAGTGCTATAGTGGGTCCTAGTCAATGATAAAAAAAAATTATAAAATGTGGGCGTCGCTTAAAGTGCACTAAATACTATGTGTGGCTTAAATAGGGTGTGGTTTAATAGAGTCAGAGATGACTTACATAGTGCAGAATGCAGTAATATTAAAATGGAAATTTACAGTGCAGAGTGTACAGCGGTGGGTAGTATGTGCAGGAGAGGGGTGTGGAATGTATGGAGGTGGGTAGTATGTGCAGGTGAGAGGTACAGAGTGTATAGAGGTGGGTAGTATGTGCAGGTGAGAGGTACAGAGTGTATAGAGGTGGGTAGTATGTGCAGGTGAGAGGTACAGAGTGTATAGAGGTGGGTAGTATGTGCAGGTGAGAGGTACAGAGTATATAGAGGTGGGTAGTATGTGCAGGTGAGGAGTACGGAGTGTATAGAGGTAGGTAGTATGTGCAGGTGAGAAGTACAGACTGTATAGATGTGGGTAGTATGTGCAGGTGAAAAGTATGGAGTCAATGGATGTGAGTAGTATCTTCGGAAAAGGAGTGCAGAGTGTACGGTGGATAGTATGTGTAGGATAGTGTCAGTAGGGCAGTGGACAGTGTTAGTATTTTTTTACTTTTACTATTTTTTTTTTTTTAATAACGCAATTATTTTTTTCAAAAACTTTTTGGGGGCCAGTGGATAGTGTCAGTAGGGCAGTGGCTGGTGTGAGTAGAGCAATGGATTGTGTAGAATTATTTACATTTTTTACAATTTATTTTTGTATTTTTTCCCCAATGATTTGGGGGAGTGGGGGGGGCATAGGGGTGGTAGACAATGTCAGTAGTTTTTTGTTTCTGTTATTTTATTAGCTATTATTTTTTACAATTTCATTTTTTTATTAATTTAAAAGAAAAATCACACTGCTTCTGGGGAAAGGGGAGGGGGGCTATGAACCAGTGGGTGGTGTCAGGAGGGCAGTGGACAGTGTCAGTAGTTTTTTACTTTCTACTATTTTTATTTTTTTAATAACTCAATTATTTTGTTTTTTATTTTTCAAAAACTTTTTGGGGGGCCAGTGCATAGTGTCAGTAGGGCAGTGGCTGGTGTGAGTAGAGCAATGGACCATGTAGAATTATTTAAATTTTTTACAATTTATTTTTGAATTTTTTTCCCCAATGATTTGGGGAGTGGGGGGGGGGTAGGGGTGGTAGACAGTGTCAGTAGTTTTTTGTTTCAATTATTTTATTAGCTATTATTTTTTACAATTTAGTTTTTTTATTAATTCAAAAGAACACACTGCTTCTTGGGAAAGGGGGGGGGGGGCTATGAACCATTGGATGGTGTCAGGAGGGCAGTGGATGGTGTCTGTAGATTTTATTTATATGTATTTATTTTATTACCATTTTATTTTTTTCACAATGCTTTTTTTTTTTTTTTGGGGGGGGGGGGGGGTATGGGACAGTGGAACATAGCAGCAAGGCGGGGGGGGGGGATAGTCAGCCAGTTTTTATCTTATAATATTTTTTTTCATTTTTTACAATGTTTTTTTTATAATTTGTTTACAATTAAATTTTTTTAATATTTATTGTATTTCTTTTTATCAGCCCTGTTGGGGGCTTTTGTGAGATATCAGGGGCCTAAACTGTCACGGAGCCCCATCGCACTCTGCTTGAGTGTTTCCATCAGTATACCACTTCCTCCAGTCTGGACCTTTAGATATCACATATTACAGCCATATATTGCAACCAAGAACCAGGCAAAACTAGCCCAGTTACAAAGCTGGAACATGGAATGTTTATTTGAACAAGAATACAGGCTTTTATACACTTGAGAAGAAGGTCACCCACCACATTAACAATGATCCGAATTTTTACCCAAAACACCACACAATTGTTTAGCTAACGAGGTACAGCAGACTCGTGGCTGGCTAATTCCATCATAGAGGATCCTTAAGGCCGGATTCACACTTGTGTGGTGCGAATTTCAGCTCTCTTATCTATGTAGAGAGATAACAGAAGTGTTCAGCAGATCCACTGAGTTTTAGCTGCAGATTAGCTGTGAATTTGGAGACCTGGGAGAAGTTACAGGGGAGAGGAGAGAGTGGGGGTGAAGTGTATTGAGCTGAATGAGAGAAATCCTGAAGAGAAATGAACACATCTGCGAATCAGCTGCGTACCCATAGAAAATAATGGGCCTGAATTCGCACCTGAGCCGCACCAGAAGGCCTAAAATACGCACACGTTTGTACGGCAATGCGCAGTGCGAATGCATTGCACATATGTGAACCAGCCTCATTGAAAACAATGTATTTAGAAATGTTCTGCGTATTGGATGCGGTTTAAGCCGCACTTAATTTGCATAGGTGTGAACCCGGCCTAAGAGTTTAGTTAAATTAGCCACGTGGATGACTTAGTGCCCACCCAGAATATTCAGAGATTTCATTACAGGTCAGACTTGCTGTCATCAAGCTCCTGAGTACAATAGACATTAACATAAGTATAAACACAGAACCCTTTTTAGACAATAGCAGGAGACCTCAGTAGCAGACTGTCCATCTCCTACACAGTTCCAGAGGCCAATGTGACCAGCTCTTTCAATTAATATATATAGTTCAGAATCTAGCCAATCAGGAATAGTCTTTATATATTTCCTGGGAGGTATTGTGGATAAATATTATTGTCCCATCTGAAGTGATCCAAACCATGTTCTCAGTGTCCATTAACTGGTGGCCCATCATTAGAGAATGATCTGCTCTCTCCCTGGGTCATAGTTGGTAAGAGGCTTGCTCCTTGTCCTCTGCAGAAGGCCCTATCTTGGTTAGGTCTGTCACATAAATATTCTCCAGTCCCTTTATCAGCAGCCTCAGCATTAAATATAAATGAACAGGAGACAGCGGCTCCTCTCTATTGATAAACTGAAGCAGAGTAAACACAGGTTACTCTGCTCAGTTATCACAGGACACTGGAGCGATCATTAGCGATTGCTTACTGCGCTCAATTTAGAAAGGGAAGGGCCCAGTAAATAACATATTTACCGGCCCCATCCTGACACATCCCCTGCATCCGGCAGGAAAGGAGAGGAGGGAAGCCAGCTGCGGGGGTTAAGGGGGGCAGGGGAGGAGCATGACACATGGGTCCAGAGGAGGACACTGGAGCCCAGAAGGGGAAGGACACGAAGTGGGCCAGAGAAGGTGGAGGACACAGGGGACAGTGGGGGTGGTCACTTTAGCAGGAGGGACAGCTGCAAGAACTGATCTCCCTGTATTGCATTTCAGCTGACAGCCGTAGGAGGAGGTGAAGCGGCTGTCAGAAAACACCCTGGATGGACCCTGAACACACACACATGGATGATACACCACTGATTTAAACCCTCACATATACCCAGTGAAGTGAACAGCCTCAGATGATACACAGAAATTAAACAAATCTCCCTATATAAGTTTTACTTGTGTATCTGCTGTCTTCAGGTTACTATATTCTTTAGAAAATGAACATCACATTGGAATTTTTTCTTCCTGTTCAGCACTAGGAGTGTAGTCTTGGCATGCACTGTGACAGCTGATTGGAGGAAAGCAAACCCCCCCCCCATCTTCCATATAGGCAGAGGAACAAACATACTTACAGAGCTGTGCTGTGAATAGACTAGCTCTCTGGTAATCTATTTATAGCATCCACCCAGAAACAAATTTCCAGCTGCTTTTATCTCTTATGTCGAAGCGCTTGTCAAAAGTTATCCTGCTGATAACAGAAGAATAGAGTAGCAGAAAGACACAAAACTTAGGGCTTTGAAGAGGAATAAGTAAACACTACAGATAGATGTGCCTAGGTCAAATCGGGTTTGCATCCACTTTAAGTAAATAGACTACAGTAACCGCAGAAAATATGTCACAATATCTTGACATCATATACATGTACTGTACATACATTCAAGGAAACTTATATATTTCATTGAAATTATAAAAATTGTATTCATCTTTATTTAAGGTCAGATGGTAAAATATTTTTTTACATAGAAAAAAACATTACATTTAATTTTGCCTTATACGTGTTTTTTAACCACTTCAATACAGGGCATTTATACATCTTCCTGCCCAGACCAATTTTCAACTGTTGCACTTTGAATGACAATTGCGCAGTCATGCTACACTGTACCCAAACTAGTTTTTTGTTATCAGTTCCCACAAATAGAGCTTTCTTTTGGTGGTATTTGATTTTTACTTTCTGCATTTTTTTTAAAAAAAAAGCCTGAAAATTTGGAAAAACAAATGTTTTTTTTTGTTTAAATTACACAACTTTGTAAATAAGTACCTTTTCTTTTTGACTGATGGGCACTGATGGGGCTGCACTGATGGGCACTGATGGGCACTGATGAGGTGGCACTGATGATGTGGCATTGATGGCCACTGATGATGAGCACTAATATGCAGCACTGATAGGTGGCATGGATGGGCACGGATAGGCGTCATGGATGATCACTGATAGGCGGAATGGATGGGCATGGATGGGCACTGATTGGTGGCACGGATGGGCAAGGATGGGCACTGATAGGTGGCATGGATGTACTGTAATAAATTGTACTGATGGATACCATTCAGTGCCAAACAATAATGCCTGCCAATAGGTGATGCCCATTGTGGGCACTGATTGGCATCCATTGTGGGCACTGATTGGCATTCCTGGTGGTCTAGGGTGGCATACTCAGAGGTGGGCATCCCTAGTGGTCTAGTGTGGGCATCCACGGGGGGGGGGTGGCGCTGATAATTGATAAGCCCAAACCCCCCTGTCAGAGGAGCAGCCAATCGTCTCTCCTCTACTCGCGTCTGGGAGACGCGAGTGAGGAAAAACCAATCACCGGCTTTTCTTGTTTACATCGTGATCAGCCGTGATTGGACACGGCTGATCATGTGGTAAAGAGTCTCTGACAGAGACTCTTTACCTAGATTGGTGTTGCGGGTTGTCAGACACACTGCAACAGCGATCGCCGCAATGCGCGCCCCAGTGGGCGCGCAGCGGCTCAATATCCTGATAATGTCATATGACGTCAGGTCAGGGTATTGAAACCACTTTGCCGCTGCCTTTTTGTAATAGGGCGGGCAAGTGGTTAAGAATACAAATAAATGACTGATAATTGTAAATAAATACAACATA
The DNA here is from genome assembly GCA_029574335.1 of Rana kukunoris. Lineage (NCBI taxonomy): Eukaryota > Metazoa > Chordata > Amphibia > Anura > Ranidae > Rana > Rana kukunoris. Next base: position 136,756,320 of record CM056054.1, on the reverse strand, counting down.
TATGTATGTATTTAGAATACATGTTTCACGTTATTAAAAAACATCCTATGTGACCTAAATTTATAATATTAAATTATAATTTCAAATAAGTATAGTACTGCACATTTGAACTTGCATACTAAAAAGCAGTAACATATTTAGATTCTTATGACAAAATGCATGTTCATTATCTGGCTGTGCAAAAAAGAAATAATAATAATAATAGCCTATAGGAAATATTTCTATGGCTAACACAAGATGAGAGATAAATATTGTAATAGTAACCCATGTGTTAAATATATGTCTTGTGAAATATTTGTTATATCATATGTAGTATATTGAACTGAGCTAAAAAAATGATTTTGTTATAGTTATACTTAGTTCACTTTCCTTATAGTTCATAAATAAAATAAAACTTCTGTGCTAAAATCTAGGTGGAAAAAAGCTGCTGACACAATATTCTGGTAAATATGTCACAATATCGGACAAGAAAGTGCAGCGCTAACAAATGTATAATGTTCAAAACACGTTGTGCAATATGACTTAATTAAAGTGCTTATATAATGTGCAATAAATAAACAACCAAAAAATTATCAAATACATATGACAGCAAACAATAAACAGTAAAGTCCTTCTCATCGGAATGTTTATAGTGGTTTCAAATGAAGTAAAACCAGTCCTTTTCAAACAAGTGCCATAATGCCGCCAGAGGAGGGAAAACTACAGGAGATGTCCAGGCACCCACGCTAGTGTGACAAATAGGAGGCTTACCAGAAGCTTGTGACCTCAAAAAAGGTTGTCAGCACAAGGCTTAATTGGTACAATCCTTCAAAACATTCATCACCGACTCCCACCACGATCAAATGTTTAAAAGTAAGCCTTTCAAAAACTCATGTCCGCCCAAGCATAATCAGCGGTCTGCAGCCCAGTCAGTCTTATCCGCCATGAACATGAGAATGGAACAAAGAAGCGGACTATAGTGAAGTCCTACACTAAGCACGTGTCTCCGGCCCAGTCCACTGGCCAATCCCGGGTTGATTTTGCTTGGGGGGGAGAGGAGTTTTTGAAAGGCCCACTTTTAAACTAAAGTGCATTTTCTGGTATGAGAAGATGCATAGGCATTCCTGTTTTGTGGAACTCTATATCGCTACAGCAGGGTTACCAAACACTTGTAAATTTAAAGATGATTTCTAGAAATCATCTGATTTTTATCCTGTCTGTAAATGTTCGGGAACGGCAATGGCTGGCTTTAAAAAGCATGGCCATGGGCCAGCTTCAGAATTGCACATGCACAGTTATGAAGCCAGCCGAACTTGGGCTCACATAGGTGTGCTGTGGAGTCAGGGCTTTGCTTGGCGCCTTTTATGACTTATAGAGAAGGGAGGGGACCTGGAAGCGGAAGAGCCTGGAGCACCGTCTGACTGAGCCTGCCCTCAACTACTCTGCACCCAAGCAAAGGAGGAGGACAGTGATAGCTCCAGCCTCCAGTCTGGGGGTAAAACTGATGTAAGGGGGAGTGAATACACTAAGATAAGAGGAGACACTGATATGAAAGCTCCTCCTTATATCAGTTACCTCCCCTTTTTGTATTTATTTGTTTATTCACTCTGCATAAAAGTGGTCTGTGGTCACCAGAGCCGCCTTCTACATCAGACTTCCCGGCATTTCCCCTAAATCAGAGTCCTTACATCAGAATCTGCAGGATTCTCCATTACAGTGCAAGTGGGAACTCTGCCAACCCTGATGTAAAGGGGAACTCTGATATAAAGGGGAACTCTGATGTAAAGAAAGAGAAATTCTGCAGACCCTAATGTAAGTGGGTACTCTGATGCAAGGGGGAAAGCTGCAGATTGAGATGTAAGGGGGAACTCTGCAGAGTCTGATGTGGGGGGGGGCTGGTGATCAGAGACCACTTTACATTAGAGTTCCCCTTTACACAAGAGTCTGCAGAATTCCCCTTTACATCTCAATCCATACAGTTACCCTTTACATCAGGGTCCACAGAGTTGCTCCTTGCACTGTAAGACTTCGATGTAAGAGGGAACGCTTTGGACTCTGATGTAAGGGGGAAAGCTTTGGACTCTGATGTAAGAGGGAACGCTTTGGACTCTGATGTAAGGAGGAACGCTTTGGACTCTGATGTATGGGGGAACTCCGTGAACTGTAATGTAAAGGTGAACTCTATGGACTCTGATATAAAGAATAACTCTGTACAGTCTGATGTAAAGGAGAACTCTGAGGACTTTTATGTAAGGGGGAACTCTGGGTACTTGTGTATAAAGAGGTGGGCTCTGGAGACCCCCTTTTATCAGAGTTTTCATTTTGACCAAAGTCCTTTCATTCCCCCTTACATCAAAGTCCTCTTCTACATCAGAGTACAGTAACTAGGAATATTTTGTGGGTACAAAAACTGTTATATGTGTGCAGTATATATAGCAACTAGGCACAGATTATGTTTAATGATCCCCCTTTAAGTCCTTCTCACTGGCCATGTATACTGATTGCCGCGGCGTACACACGCGCCACAGAACGTATTTTTCTGTTTAATCCTAGGGTGCCTCAGGTCTTTCGTAATCCTAGTCATGCCCATATTTTGTCACTGTTTGGAATTTGTCATTGTAAATCTAGAAGAATACATGTTCTGAGTATTGTCAGTGTTCACATATCGTTTATACTGCCTAAATATTGAATATCTGAGTTTATAGGAGTTTCATATTTCAGGATTTCAGCAAAAAATGTGCTTCGTCAGTAAATTTTCCATTTGTTGTCAGTAAAACAAGTCGCTGGAGGTTGGCTACCTTCATCTGCAGTTTGAAATCATCTGAGGCACTGCTAAGTCTTTTACAAAGTAATACCTAGGTTTGCAAAAGCATGTGGTGCACACAAAGCCGATTTATATCCTTTATGGCTATTGAAGAATATATTTGAATTACATTTTTGTGCACAGTAAAGGGCACAGTAAAGTGTTAATGTATAGTGAATGCCAGGCAGACAGTAATGGGTTAATGTACAATGATGCATATTAAATGCATAAAGAATGGTTATGATTAACCGCTTCAGCTCCGGAACATTTTACCCCCTTACTGACAAGACCACTTTTTACAATTTGGCAAGGCGTTGCTTTAACTGATAATTGCGCGGTCATGCGACGTTGTACCCAAACAAAATTTGCGTCCTTTTTTTCCCACAAATAGAGCTTTCTTTTGGTGGTATTTGATCACCTCTGCTTTTTTGGGTTTTTTTGCGCTATAAAGAAAAGAAGAGCGACAATTTTGAAAAAAATATATTTTTCTTTTTGCTATAATAAATATACCACATTAAAAAAAAAAAAAAATTTCCTCAGTTTAGGCCGATATGTATTCTTCTACATATGTATGGTAAAAAAAATCGCAATAAGCGTATATTGATTATATGGCACAAAAGTTATAGGGTCTACAAAATAGGTGGTAGTTTTATGGCATTTTTATCATTTATTTTTTTACTATTAATGGCGGCAATCTGCGATTTTTATCAGGACTGCGATATTGCGGCGGACACATCGGACACTTTTGACACATTTTTGGGACCATTTACATTTATACAGCGATTAGTGCTATAAAAATGCACTGAATACTGTATACATTTTGCTGGGGGTTAACACTAGGGGGCAATCAAGGGGTTAACTGTGTTGCGTTCTAACTGTATAGGGGGGATGGGACTGACTAGGGGAAGAGAGAGATCAGTGTTCATTCTTTGTATGAACACACGATCAGTCTCTTCTCCCCTAAGAGAACCAGGATCTGTGTAAGGTAACGTCGCTCTTCGCCCAGCCGTGGGATACTGCAGCAGATGGTTGGCAAGTGGTTAAGCACCAAGAAAGGCATGAAACGCGTTAACTGTACTTTGCTGTATTTTTACGTATGGAAAAATAAAGGTGATTTATTTTCAGTGCGGCCATCCAGACTTTTTTGATTATATGCTCCTGATACATACAGGGCCAGCACCATTTGCACGTGCAATGATGGTAAAGAAAAGGGGTTACTACCTTGAGCGATACACTACCTATTTTATAAGGCATGGATGGTAGAGTCTCTTGTGTTGTGCAGTAAAATGCCCTCTCCATCGGTCAGTCAGTCAGTCAGTTCGGTGCTAGCAGGACGCTCTCACACGAGTCGGCTCACCAGGGTCAGAGACAGATCAGTCAGGCAGGTGCTCCCCCAGCCCCGGCTGCATCCAGGTCTCATAGCATCAGCTCTCCGTCTACCCCTTTGGCCAGTACCTTTCTTCGGGGGGTCTCACAGGTAAGCCTGCTTCTCTCTGGGCGCTTGTGTTCCCCCCGCCTCCCTGCCTCCCCTGGGACAGCGCGGCCGTCCTTTTAAGGATAAGCCCCGGCTCTGCCCAGCGGAGCAACGATCCCCCCGCCACCTCTTCGCCTCGGATCCTCCCTTCCAACCATCCCACTAACCGCCGCTACCCTCGGGCGCGGTGTGTTCTGACCTCCGCGCCGATCGGTGGAGATTCGCGGCAGCCGCGACTCAGGAAAGGCCGCGGCTTCAACCGCGGCCTAGCGGCGCGCCGCTCTCCACCCCCCAACAGTCGGCACTATTTAATTAATCGGGCCACAAAGCCCCCCCCTACCCCAGTAGAGCCCCCTTGCCCTCCGATCATCACGCTTAGCCCCCCAGGCGCCACTCAGCCTGGTACCCCCCAGCCTGGATCCTGCTGCCAGGTCGGCGGCCATCTTGCTCCACCCTGCCCCATCCCTCTCAAAATTCATTATAACTTGATCCAGGGCTTAACCCGATCGCCTCTTTAGGGGTCAGGAAGGAATTTTTTTCCCTACCACAGCTTATTGGCGCAGCGTGGTCAGGTTTTTTTTGCCTTCCTCTGGACCAAGCCAGGATCAGAGGATTCAGTGATCCTTGTGAATCCTCCCCCCCCCCGTCCTTGGTTCCACGGCGGCCATGGTTAAGCGGCAATACTCGGCGGAGAACATTTGGGATCTGGGTCGATTTGCCGCAATTCTGCCGGCCACCACCAAAAAAGCCCTAAGCGACTTTTGAGGATCGATCGACGATCGACTGCCAGAAATCGCAGCCATTTACCCCAGCCTAAGCACATATCATGTGCTTTGATCAACACTAGATCGGCAGTAAAACACCGATTAGAAATCCATGATTTCTTATTGCAACATGACTTAGACTGCCTCTTTATTACAGAGAGCTGGCTCACAGCCGACTGTAACACCATTCTAGGAGAATTGGTGCCAGAAAACTACCGTATTATAACGGAAAATAGAATAGGGCAAAGAGGAGGAGGACTGGCGGTGATCCATAAGACGCGTCTTGCGATCACAAAACCAAGCCTCCAAAACCCTCTTCCATTCATGGAAACCCTTACTCTTCAACTGCAAGTAAACGGCCAGGAGACCGTCGGGATTCTACTCTGCTATAGGCCACCCGGCCCCAAGTCGCAGCTGCTCCCATCTTTGACGGACTTCGTCTCCACTTATACCCTGAACAGCAAACACCTTTTGCTGCTCGGGGACTTCAACCTCTGGGCCAACTCCCCGCAAGACCCCATTGCCGATGCCTGCATCGACCACCTGGAAGGATTAGGGCTTCAGCAACTAGTATGTGGGCCCACACATGCTTCAGGTCATACGCTTGATCTTATTTTCAGGCAAGATCTGGAAATAAAAATCCTGGAAAATGAACCATTGCCATGGACAGATCACCATGCAATTAAATTCATTATTTCCGAATTCCCCCCCCTTAACAAAAACATTAAATCCAGTGACAACACACTGGACCAGATGTCAGAAGAAGCTCCACTCGGAACTCTTCAAAGCCACGTTAGGGGAAAAAATAAACACAATTCAGCCGCACCAAACAGCGGAAGAAACACTGGAGGCCATAAACACAGCACTATTGCAGTCAGCTGACTTGATAGCGCCGAAACGAAAGACCCAGATCAGGAAAAATAACTTCGGCTGGTTCAACAACCAGCTGGCGTTACTGAAGCAAGAGCGCAGAAGGGCAGAAGCAGCCTGGAAAAGAAGCTCTTCAGATGAGAACCTTTCGATCTATAAGGCAATAACCAGAAAATACTACAAGCAAATCTTCGAAGCCAAGAAAAACTATTTTTCTGAGGCTATCAACGGTGCCCTAAATCGCCCCCGTGAACTCTTCAAGCTGGTCACTCAGACCATGAATCCAGGATGTCTTGAAGCCCCCAACTTGGATACACAAGAATTTTGCGATGAGTTAGCGGATTGCTTCATTGACAAAATTGAAGCAATCCGGCAAAGCATTCAGCAAAACAATTTCTCTCCCAGCCCCCCCCCCCCCATAGTCATTTACACAGCACCGGCAGCAATTCACCACAGGTAGGTGAGTTCACGCTGGAACCCATCTCCATTCAGACCACTAAAAATGTCATCGGCACTCTGCGCAACAGCACTGCGCCAAATGATATTATCCCCACCAAACTGCTGAAGGAATGCGCCGACATCCTGGCACCTCCTGTCACGCAGCTTATCAACCAATCCTTCAGGGGAGGCATAATGCCCTCCCAGCTGAGGGAGGGCTTCATTCAACCTATCTTGAAGAAAGCCACCCTGGATCCTAAGGATCCACTTAACTGGCGCCCCATAACAGGCCAAAATGTTTTCTCCAAGGTAATGGAGAAAGCAGTGGTACAGCAGCTGCAACAGCATCTAGATACCCACAACTTACTCGACCCATTTCAATCAGGATTCCGTCCCGGACACGGGACGGAAACAGCATTGCTTAAGATATGGGACGACGTTCTCGAGGCCACAGACGAAGGAGAATCTTCTCTTCTGGTTCTGCTGGACCTAAGCGCAGCCTTTGATACAGTTGATCACAAGCTGTTATTGACTCGGCTGGCTAATATAGCCAAAGTCGCAGAAAGCGATCTATCCTGGTTCTCCTCTTTTTTGGAAAACCGATCGCAAATAGTGAAGCTAGGACCCTTCACTTCTGAACAACGCACATTATCGTGCGGGGTCCCTCAAGGATCTCCCCTGTCGCCGATGTTATTCAACATCTATGTGCGTCCTCTTTTCGAAATCATCAGCAGCCAAAAACTGCTATATCACTCTTATGCAGACGACACGCAACTGTACTTCCGCATTTGCAATAAACAGGGTCACCACCTCAACCTAGAGACATGCCTCTCTTTGATAGAGGATCCCCCGCCCATTCTGGGCAAAATCATCACCCCTAGCGCCAAAGTCAAAAGTCTTGGGGTCATCTTTGACTCTGACATGACAATGAACGCACAAATAGGGTCAGTAGTCAGCGGATCTCACCATCTGCTGCGCCTAGTACGCAGACTTACGCCTTTTATTCCCAAGAAAAACATAGCGGTCGTGGTGGGAGCGATTGTAAACTCCAGACTGGACTATGCAAATGCCCTTTACCTTGGACTCCCCAAGTACCAAATCGTTCGTCTTCAAGTCGTTCAAAATACGGCCGCCAGACTTGTGACTGGGAAAAAACCCTGGGAATCAATCTCACCTTCTCTGAGATCCCTTCACTGGCTACCAGTTAAAGACAGAATCACCTTTAACCACTTCCTTACTGGGCATGTAAACCCCCTTCCTGACCAGGTGAAATTTCAGCTTGCGGCACTGCGTCGCTTTAACTGACAATTGCGCGGTCGTGCGATATGGCTCCCAAACAAAATTGGCGTCCTTTTTTCCCCACAAATAGAGATTTCTTTTGGTGGTATTTGGTCACCTCTGCGATTTTTATTTTTTGCGCTATCAACAAAAAAGGACGACAATTTTGAAAAAAATACAATATTTTTTACTTGTTGCTATAAAAAATAGCCCAATTTAAAAAAAAAAATTCAGTTTAGGCCGATACGTATTCCTCTACATATTTTTGGTTAAAAAAATAAATAAATCGCAATAAGCGACTGGTTTGCGCAAAAGTTATAGCGCCTACAAAATAAGGGACAGAATTGTTATTTTTTATTATTTTTTTTTTTTACTAGTAATGGCGGCGATCTGCGATTTTTATTGCGACTGCGACATCATTGCGGACACATCGGACACTTTTGACACATTTTTGGCACCATTCACATTTATACTGCAATCAGTGCTATAAATATGCACTAATTACTGTATAAATGTGACTGGCAGGGAAGGGGTTAACACTAGGGGGTGAGGAAGGGGTTAATGTGTTTCCTGCATTGTGTTCTAACTGTGGGGTGAGGGGGGGTGACCGATCTGTGTCCCTATGTACTAGGAACACAGATCGGTATGCTCTCTCTATGACAGGACGCTGTCATTGTGAGAGCCGGCAATGAGAGATGATTTCATATGTTTACATATGAGATCATCTCTCATTGGCCCATCAGATCGCATCGCAAACGGCCACTCTGATTGGCCGTTCGCGGCGATCTGTGATTGGCTGTGTCCAAGGGACACGGCCAGTACACAAGTTCCCCGCTGCGCGCTCTGGAGCGTGCGCTGGGAACGAGGAAAGGCAACGGTGAATGGTGAAAACACGGCAGCCCGGAGATTTAGCACCACCCTGCGACCGCATATAGTCGTACGGCCGTAGGGAAGTGGTTAAAGCTCTCTGTCTAACGCATAGATGTATCCATGGGAATGCTCCCCATTATCTATGCGAAAAAATAAAAGTTCACAATCCCAATCGTATTCTACGATCCACCAATCAAAATCGGCTTCAGATACCGAAAGCCAGATACAAGTCCAAAGGAGACAGGAGATTCGCTGTCCAAGGTCCCAGACTATGGAACGCCTTACCAGCCAGCATTCGGCTGGAGGAGAACTACTTAGTCTTCAGGAGAAAGATTAAGACTCATCTCTTTTGATTTCAAAGGAGACAGGAACAACAAGCGCCCAGAGGCGATTTACTTCGCATGTGCTGCGCTATATACGTTTTTCATTCATGTATATCAGGGAGATGTTCTTTGCGGAAGTCAGCTACTCATAATGTCCTGGAAGAGTTTCCAGAAATGATAGCTCTCCCAGCAGAAGCAGCTGCAAATGCCTATCCTTCTCCTCCTTTCCTCCCGAGGGAAGAGACAGAGACCTCCAAATCTATGAACAACTCTGAGAATAATGATTTTTATCTATTAAACTGCTGCTACAGCACCATGATCTTATGCCGCGTACACACGATCACTTTTTGTGATGAAAAAAAACGACGAAAATTTTTTGTTTCATAAAAAGTGATGGTGTGTGGGCAAAACGACGTTTAAAACAAAGGCCCAGATTCAGGTACATCTGCGCATTATTGGACCGCCTTTACGTTAGACTTGCGCAATTTTGCCGCGTAATCACCCTATTCTCGTAGCTTTTGCGCAGGAAATTGCGCATGCGTAACGTTTTTTCAGAGGCGTAAGGAGGAGTAATACAAATTGGGAAGGACGTGGGCATGTTACATTGAAATGAGCCGTGACCCCATGCAAATGAAGGGCCAGCCGGCTCGCGCATGCGCGCTTGAAGGAGACCATAGTCAGCTTCGCTGTGAGCATGCTCACAACTCGGGAGCGGCGCAATCAGTGAAATTGGAAATGGCCTAGGGCAACGTTGTGAACTACGCAAACAGCATAAATAGACACACACAAACGCACTTGCATTGCAAAAGTACATCCCTTTGTCCCTTCCCATTTAACCAAGTGCTTTTGTCCTGTTGTTCGTTGCGGTGTGTTTTGTAGTTGTCAGATTAGTGTTCTGTGTGATCAAGTGTTTGTTAGTAGATCTTTGAAAGTGTTTTTTGATAAGTGTTTGAGAGACTGTTTGTTTGATTGATATATTTGTGTTTGTTTGTTTTCTTGCTGTTTTTTTGTTTTGTTTTTTTGTGACTGTTTATTGCTGAGTAGTTTTCTCTCTGTGTGTGTTTTTGCTTGATTGGTTGTGCTTGTTTTTGTGAGTGAATTTTGTTGACTGGGAGTGAGTTTTTTTGGAAGGATGACAGAGAGAAAACGAAAGCTCAATTTTACAGTTGTGGAAAAACAAATTCTTGCCCTGGCCATTAGCAAGTATGGGCGTTACCTCCACGGCCCAGAGAGTGCCAACACCACCCCGGCCAGGAGGAGGGAGATTTTGGATAGGATCACTGAGCAGGTCAATTCAGTGGGGCAGGGGGAGACACGGACCCGGTCTGGGATTGACAAAAAAATCAATGACCTCCGGCGTCTGGTCAAACAGAAGCTGGCCAGAATGCATGCCCATGCCAGGGGCACAGGAGGGGGCCCACCATGCCGTATTAGGCTGACAGCGGAGGAGCGTGCGGTGGCCCTGACCTTTCATCGGCATGAAGTTGAGGGCCTGCCCGGCTTTGACTCAAGTCCGGAGCCCGTGGTAACAGGTACGTTTTTTTTTTAATATCAGGTGTGTAGCATGTGTTGGGGAGGGGGTGAAAGGGAATATGTGGCAAGTGTGTGGATTCTCCAACCTGTGAATGTTTTGTGTCATCCACAGATGTGCAGGAGGGTGCAGGGCCATCTGGCCTGACCGCACCAACCCCAGGAAAGCAGCCTAATGAGGCCCCCTCAACAAGGCCGGAGTCCGCGGAGGAGGTTCAAGAGGAGCAGGAGAATCATGAGGAGGAGGAGAATCATGAGGAGGAGGAGTCCATGTCAGGCACTGGATGTTTGGTTTTTGAGGACTCTTCCCCTCTGGCTGGCAGCAGGCAGGCCTCCCCAAGGGGGAGCCCCCCCCCTCCTCCCCCAACATGGCTCCCCTCACAAGGGCCTCCCCTTCTCCCCGGCCACAAGCATCAGCTGGAGGCAGGATTTCATCCCAGAACACCAGGGGGTTGGCCGATCTCCTGCCCGCCACTCTGAGAAGGGACCAGTTCCGCCAGACCCGCCATCTGGGACAGGTCAGCCAGACATTGGTGCGGATGGAGGAGAGCCTGTCCTCCATCAAGGATACGCTGGGGAACCTGGACTCCCACTCCCGGGCTTTCACAACCTGCCTAAACGAACTGCAGACGACATCAGCAGGCGTTGGGCAGGATGTGAGGGCCCTTACCCTGGCTATCCAGGCCAACACGGCAACACTTGGTGCTGCCCTGGACAGAATAGCCGTGGCCTTGGAGGGCAGGCCGCCAGGTGGGCAGAGATCAGGGGCTGCTCCTCCTTCCCCGGTTTTACCCCTCCCCCATGAGTCTCCCCTGAGAAGCCGGGGCCGTGGCCGGGGGCGCCCCAGGCGTGGCTCACGCAAAGGGCATTAATTTGTTTTTCCCCTTTTTTTTTGCTGGAAATTTTTTGCTTTTGCAGGTAATTTTTTTTTTTTGGGTTGTGAATGCTGTGTGAATGTGGGGGTGACATTCCTGCCGGAAAAGGGGTGTTACCCTCAATTTTGGTGGAGAAGGGTTCCCCAGGACCAGGGAGAAGTGATCCCCAGGTCCGTGTGAATGGTGTATGAATGTACAGTGACATAATTGGAGGCTTGGTGTGGCGTTGCTGCTCACAAGTCCTGCATGGTGGACTGGTGCCAATCCAATTTGATGTGGATGTGGGGTGTGTGTGCTAGGGACCACAGTGGTGTGCATGCATGCATTCTCATTGTGCCATGATTAATGTGTGTGTTTAACGTGCAAAGATGCCCAATGTGAGCTGTCTCCTGGCTGCTCTACCCTCAGAAGACGGGGTAGCCTCGGTTAGGGGGGGATTGTCTGGTTCAGCGGTCAGGTCATCACGTAGGCCAATCTGCAGGCCCTTTCTTTCTGCGAAGTTGTGCAGCATGCAACATGCACCGATGATCTGGCACACAAAGGTTGGGGAATACAAGAGGGTACCCCCAGACTTATCCAGGCATCGGAAACGTGACTTTAGTAGGCCAAAGGTGCACTCCACCACTGCTCGTGTTTGGGCATGTGCTTGATTGTATCTTTCCTCTCCTGGGGTTTGGGGGTTCCGGATAGGAGTCATGAGATGGGGTCCCAGTGGATATGCAGAGTCACCTGTAAGGGAAAAGACAGGAGGATGTTAGTCATGCATGTGCCCCTTGTGATGTGTGCATCATGGGAGGGGATAGTCATGCCTGCCACCCATGTCACTCACCAACCAGCCAGGTGTCCCCATACACGTTCTGATCGAATTCCATTCGCATGTGGCATTGATTGTATATGTAGCTGTCATGGCTGGACCCTGGGTGTTTGGCACGGACGTGCCATATGAGGCCTTGGGCATCGACTTTCACCTGTACGTTGATGGAATGCCAATGCTTCCGATTGCGGTACATGTGCTCTGTCTCCTGGGGGGGCTGGAGTGCCACATGTGTGCAATCAATGGCCCCCACAGTGCGTGGGAATCTGGCAATTCTGTAGAAATCTGTCATTGCCTTCAGTCGCAGCTCCTCAGTGGTGGGTTTGATGATTTGGTTGGCCATGCGTCTGAGAATTGCAGGGACAACCTGGTGCACACATCTGCTCATGGAGGATTGTGACATCCCAGCCACCACTCCACTTGTACGCTGAAAAGAGCCACTGGCAAGGACATGGAGTGTTGCCAGTACCTTGACCAGTGGCTGCACTGCATGTGAGCGGTGTGTTGGGCTGGTGATGTCCTCCTGCAGGGTTGTGGTTAATTCCAGGATGACATGAGGGGTGAATCTGAAGATGCGAAACACCTCAGAATCACTCATGCCAAACAGGTCTATGCGGGTGCGGTATATCCTCTCCCGTGCCATCCTCCGTGCCATCCTCCGTGCCCTCATCCTTCTTTGTTAATCTAAAGTCAGTAGTATAGCTATGTGCGACGATGCCCCTGGCATGTTGGCATACAGATTGTTGTGCAACACGTGTGACTGCTGAACTCCTCACTAACAGTGTTGCTTTATCTAACAAGTAGACTTTTTTTCTCTTTTTAGACCAGCTTTTATATGGTCTAATTTTAGACAGGTCATTTTGCTGTTGCGCACACTGCGTCGCCTGCGCTGCCCCAACTTTGTTTTGTGGATCCCCGTAAGTCCCTCATTAGCATATTTGACTAGCAAATCAATGGTCTGTCTAGCGCACTTTTGCGCGGACGAATGCGCCAGTCTAACGAAATTACGCGGGACAAAAAAAGTAGATTTTTTGCGTATCTCGTTCTGGGGATGCCGTGCATCGAAACGCACGCACACATTTCGACTTACGCACGAGCATCTCCTGTTGCGCAGGCGTAATCGCTCTGTGAATCTGGGCCAAAGTTTTTAAACCCGCGCATGCTCAGAAGCAAGTTATGAGACGGAGCTTCAATGGAACAGAGTGCCGTCGAACGTGGTGTACGTCACCACGCTTTGCTAGAGCATTTTGGAAAAACAATGGTGTGTATGCAACGTCGTTTTGGAAAATTAAGTTTGAAAAACATTGTTTTGTTTCGTCACATAAAATGTCGTTTTTTTCATTACAAAAAGTCATCGTGTGTATGCGGCATTACATTTATCCCCACAGCTTACAGTGTAACTCCAATCACTATAATCTCATATATATTTTTACATGTACATCCTAGCCTAATATTCGGCCCGCTTAGATGTTTTATCTGGCCTGCAGCTCATTTAGAGACTGTCTGCATCAATTTCCCCTGTGCACTTCAGGCAGCAGGATGCTGTCAGAGTGGATCCAATGAGGCCTAGGAAGGCGGAGCGCTGGGCTAATTCTAATGCATGCAGGTAAGAGACAAGGCCCACTGCCCACTGTCGGGCAGCAAAGATGCTGGAGCTGGGCTCGGAGAGTGGCGGCAGAGGAGGAGGCAGTGGCGTAGCGGGGGTTGTCAGTGCCCGGGGCAAGGCAAGTAATATGCGCCCCATAACCTGCAGACTTTTAGCACTCCCCGAGTCCCTTCCCTTCCTACAATAATATTGACCAGCCTGATTTCTACACTGACCGCTACACTGACCTACCTGACCGCTACACTGACCTACCCGATTCCTACTCTGACCTACCTGACCACTACACTAACCTACCTGCTTCCTTTACTGGCCACTACACTAATCTACCTATCCACTATCCTGACTACTACACTACCTGATTCCTATACTATTCACTACACACTGTACTGACTACTACACTACACTGCACTGACCACTACACTACACTGCACTGACCACTACACTGTCCACTACACAACACTGCACTGTCCACTCCACTGACCACTACACTGCACTGTCCACTACACAGCACTGCACTGTCCACTCCACTGATCACTACACTGCACTGTCCACTACACTACACTGCACTGACCACTACACTGTCCACTACACTGCACTGTCCACTCCACTGACCACTACACTGCACTGTCCACTCCACTGACCACTGCACTGACCATTACACTGCAGTGTCCACTCCACTAAACACTGCACTGTCCACTGCGCTGACCACTACACTGCACTGACCACTGCACTAACCACTACACTGCACTGACCACTACCCTGCACTGGCCACTACACTGCACTGGCCACTACACTGCACTGACCACTACACTGCACTGACCACTACACAGCACTGTCCACTACACTGCACTGTCCACTACACTGACCACTACACTGTACTTATACTGACACCAGATCTTTCTTTCATTCATACTGACCCTAACTGCTTGTCTTATCTCGCTAATTTCCTCGGCTGGCTGCTCCCTCTCTCCAGACTGTATCCAACCCCTCACCTGCAGCTTTTAGCTTGCATCAGCCCAGGGGAGCCTGGAGGAGGTGAAGACAGCAGCAGAGTTCACAACGAAGTGGAGACGAGACTTAAGGAGCATCCGCAATCGTGGATAGACCAGCCCCGCCGAGTTCCCGGATAGGCCAGCACCGACCATGTTCCCTATAGGCCAGGCTGTGTTGCCATGTTGAACTTCCAGTAACCATGAGAGTGAGAGCGATAACACCAAATTTAACACACCTGCTCCCCATTCACACCTGGGACCTTGTAACACTAACGAGTCACATGACACCGGGGAGGGAAAATGGTTAATTGGGCCCAATTTGGACATTTTCACTTAGGGGTGTACTCACATTTGTTGCCAGCAGTTTAGACATTAATGGCTGTGTTTCGAGTGTTTTTGAGGGGACAGCAAATTTACCATAAAAAAAAGTTTTGGACTGCCAAACAGCAGTGACAAGGCGGACTTTTAGAGGCAAGGACGGGAAAAGTGATATAAGAAAAAATATACTTTAATACAAAAAATATATAAAAGATACATTAAAACCATACAGTGTATACAATAAATTTCAAAATATCCTCTTGTCTATGCGTTTCACTTGTTAGCTTCCTCAGGACGAGGTGGGAGAATTTTGAGAGTAGGATAAAAAGTGTTTCATTTATCGAAATGGTTATCAGACATCCACTGTAACACAAACATTTGTATTCGTGGGTTTGCAGCCAAAAAGTTTATATGTGGCCAAGAAAGAGCGCTTTTGCAACCAGGCATCAAATAATAACTAGTAGTACCGGAAACAGCACCAGATCCGTAATAGAACCTTCACTCTAACAAATAGCCATAATGTCACGGGAACCGGGACCAAAGGAGCGGATAGCAGGGCTAAACCAGGGAATATGTCCAAACTGGGCAGCCAGACAGCATCATCCAACACAAAAACAGCGCCTTTCAAGGTTGAATCTCATATATGGAGAAATGTAACGCGTCCTGGGGTATAGCCAGTTCTGTACATGGGATGTTTTAACTAGTCATAATGCAAAACATTACTTTTTACTTTATCAGCTACTGTCAGACTTTAATTTAAGAGGAAAATATTTTTGTCTTTACAACCCCTTTAAGCAAAATATGATGAGTGTCACCTCCTCTTGTTTTTTTTTTAACCTGTTAAGCACCAAAAAAGGAAAAAGTGTCAAGAATACCATGATGAAATTCCCTGAAATGTTTTGACACATTTGAGATAATTTTAGCATTAATATTTGTAGTTTCATTCACATGTTCCAAGATTCTAACTCTCAACGGGCGTATAGTGCTCCCAACGTATTGCAGACTGCAGGCACTACACTGAATGACATATACCACTGATTTAGAGTTGCAGTTTATATACTGTTTGATGGTAAATGTTTTCTTGGTAGAAAAAGAAAAAACTGAGGTGCTTTTTTTATGTCTATGACATTGCCTACAGGTGTTGTTGCCACACATGTAGGAACCTCCAGTGGAAAGCCAGGTCTGTGGATTGTTTGGCTTCTGAGAGCATGCTTCCCAGACGGGGGGCCCTTCTACTTGAAAAATTACAACCCCCCTGGATAACACTGTACAGATCCTTGTTGTGGCAAACCTAGCCACTTCTGGAGCACTGGACGTTACATGTCAAAGGGTTGTCTGTATTATATGCTATGTATTCTGCTGGATCTTAGGTGGGCATGATAACTTGTATGCTAGCAGCCGTAAGCCTCTGGCGTTCGGGTACTTCATTTCCCGAACCGCGATTATCCGGACTCCCCTGATAGACCACACATTAAGGGACGTGTGGCGCTCGGTACTTAAGGCTCTCCTGGAAGGCCGTCGTTCGACTACCAATCACGCGGCGGTCGGCCGTCTTGGATTCTTTGTCGCTTCGGCTGCGTTTGGTCGTCGAGTGCCTGGAATAGAAAAACCGCTACTCGACGGCACGAACGCCGCTGAACTTCCAGAGCAGTCAGGAGTTCCGCTTACAGCACGTTATGTTGCCCATCGGTATTCGGTAGTTTTAAACCGAATTTGATGGTTAAGGGTATTTCAGGCAGCGTCGGTGGTTTAGCTGGGATCTGAGCGGTATTCTCACAACACATAACCCCAGACCCCAGCTATCTACCGATCGTTCATTCCGCAGCAATACCTGATGGGAGAAATATCCAGAATGTTAAGTTCCCCATGTGGTCCACTCTGTATTACCCCTGCTAAATCTGTCTGGAAGCCTCTTGCATGGGGAATTGTATAAATATAGAAGCCCGTTAATAAAGAGTTGTTGTTGACAGTTGACTCTCAGAGCTGTGTGTCGTCCAGTTACTGGAGATCGTGGATATTAATAGTGCACTCCGCTACAATTTGGTGGCAGCAGTGGGATGCCGAAAAGTGCAATTCGGGCAATTTGAACTGTCGAATAAGAAAAGGGATTGGCAAGTAGAATACAGCAAAAGAACCGACTACCGAAGTGAATGGAGATGGATTATTCTAGGCTAAAGCGGCAGACATTAAAGGAACTGCTAGAAGCCAGGGGTAAGGTAGCCAGCAACAAATCCAAAGTGGTACTAACTGCCGAGCTGATGGCGGGAGACAGAGCCCGCAGCGCTACACCCCCAGCAGCCATAGAAGAAACCCTCTACCAGGGAGAAATGAGGACCAGGCTGGAATTTTTGCCACAGCCTATATCCGATGCCATGCTGCATATGTTAATGGCGAATGTGCAGGAGTACGTGATGGCACACAGTCCGCAGTATACACAGTCTCGAGCAGAATTCCCTACTGCGTCACTCTATGACCAGATAAAACCCAAAATTCCCCATCATGCCTTTAAAATGTTTTGCGAGGAGAAGGATGAGATTGATGGGTATTTACAGGATTTTGAGAGACTGTGTGATTTACATGACTTGGAACGGACAGTATGGGTCCCATTGCTAGCAGGCAAGCTCGCAGGTCGGGCAGCAGAAGCATATCGCGCTGTATCCAGTGAGGACAGCAAGGATTATGATAAAATGAAGCGAGCGATATTAGAGAGATATGCCATTACCCCAGAGGCATAGTGGCGCAAGTTCCCGAAACCTACACAAGCCAGAGAAAGATTCACATACCGAATAAGCACACAAGCTGGACCAAGCTTCCCAAGGGTGGATACAAGCCTGCCAAGCCACTACTATGGAAGGATTGCGACAGTTAATGCTGTTGGAGCAATTCTTCAAGGGTTTGTCCCCAGAGGCACAAGAATGGGTGCGAGACAGGAAACCTCTCACCCTAATCGAAGCAGCTCGATTAGTGGATCAGCATTTTGATGCGAGGAGGCATCATGGGCCCCTAACCAAGAGTTATCCATCCTCCACCCTCCAGATATAACGGACGTGCCAACATCCAATGCCACTCCTGCAAACAGTGGGGACATATGGCACGCGAGTGCACCCAAAACCGAGGCAGACCCGCCTGGAACCAAGGTCGACTGAACCCGGCACCAAGGGCTGCTGCCCATCATTATCAACGGAAGCCAGCTGCTCAAGAGATGTTGAACATTCCAACTAAAGAACCCCTGGGAATCTTGCATTAGGTGATGTCAGTCCGAGCCACAGATAACCGGCAGCATCATCGACAGCTGGTGACCTTGGAGGGGAAAGAACGGACTTCGGGATTCAGGAGGTACTTTAACCTTGATAGCACCCCATTTGGTCCCTGACTCAGCACACACTGGCGAATCCGTGGCAGTACGAGTGGCGGGGGGAGCAGTGTACTGACTACCCACTGCCAAAGTACATTTGGATTGGGGTGTGGGAGAGGAGACGGTAGAAGTGGGCCTCATGCAAAATTTACCAGCAGATGTTGTGCTGGGAAATGATTTGGGCCAGATGACCTCTGCTTTTACCACACTGCTCCATACCAAGAAGCCCATCCAGTAACCACACGGCAACAGGCTCACACCACGGTTCCACCGACACACTCTGAGGCTCAGGTAAGAGACCATGACCCCCACACAACACGTATGTCCTGGGATACCCCAACTAAGTTTGAGGCCGAGGTGAAGTCAGACCCCACGCTACAGGTATACAGGGACAGGGTACACACTGACCAGGCTGGGCTAGAGGGGGAGCGGTACACCTGGGAGAAAGGGATACTTTACTGCATAGCTGAAAGAGGAGTGGGAGGGTCAGTTACAGTAACGACTAAACAGTTAGTGGTTCCCCAGAAGTATAGGCAGGAACTGCTTCGGATTGCCCACGACATTCCCCTGTCTGGACATCTAGGGATGACGCGTACCCGATACAGGTTAACCCACGCTTTCTTCTGGCCAGGGATCTCTAAGGATGTGAGGCAATACTGCACCTCCTGTGACATTTGCCAGCGAGTAGGCAAGCGAGGTGACCGCCACAAAGCCAAGTTATGCCCTCTCCCCATTATTAAAGAACCCTTCAGTAGGGTGGCCGTAGATATAGTGGGGCCCTTACTAAAACCCAGTCCCTCCGGGAAAAGATATATTTTAACTGTAGTAGACTATGCCACCCAGTACCCCGAGGCTATAGTCCTCACCAACATTCATGCCGAAACTGTGGCAGAGGCCTTAATGAAAATATTTTCCAGGGTGGGGTTTCCCCAAGAGATCATATCCGATAGGGGCACCCAGTTCACCGCCGAGGTAACCCAACAACTATGGAAGATATGTGGCATTAAGCCAATAATAAATTTGGCGTACCACCCCCAGTCCAATGGTCTATGCGAAAGGTTTAATGGTACGCTAAAGCAGATGCTCCGTACATTTGGAGAGGCTCATAAAGACTGGGAGTGCTTTCTACCCCATTTGCTCTTCGCCTATAGAGAGGTACCCCAAGAATCAACAGGGTTTTCCCCTTTTGAATTACTGTTTGGGAGAAGAGTGCGAGGGCCACTAGACCTAATTAGAGAGCATTGGGAGGTTGAGAGTAGCCCAGATGGAACCCCTATTGTATCCTACGTACTGGAGTTCAGGGACCGTCTGGAGGCGCTAACTCAGACCATGCGCACCAACCTCCGGGCGGCCCAACAACGTCAGCGCCGCTGGTACCATAGGGGAGCCAGAGACTGCAAATTTCAGGTGGGACAAAAGGTTTTGATTTTGAAGCCAGTCCGCACCGACAAGCTGCAGGCCATCTGGCAAGGCCCATACCAGGTGGTGGAACAGAGATGTGACACCACCTATGTGATTGGCCCCTGCTCAGGGGTAGGGGAGAGGCGCATGTTCCACGTGAACAAACCATACCATGAGAGGATAGAGGACGTGGCCGCCATATGTGCTTCCGCCTCGGAGGATCAGGAGAATCTGCAACTACCTGAACTCTTAGAACAAGAGGGACAGACGGAGCCCTCGAAGGGGGTTCGGCTGGGGGAGCTGCTAAGCCTTCAAGAACGTGCCCAGATACAAGAGCTGATTGTGGCTAAGAAAGCTACCCTTCTCCAATTTACCTGGGTACACTCCGCTGGCCACTCACCGAGTCGAGACCCCGGGACAGTTACCTATGCGGCAGCCCCCATATCGCGTCCCTGAAACAGTCAGAATGCATATGAAGACTGAGATTGACGAGATGTTGCAGCTAGGGGTTATCGAACCTTCTGATAGCTCCTGGGCTTCGCCGGTAGTGCTGGTACCAAAGAAGGATGGCACGACACGTTTCTGTGTCGACTACCGGAGGCTAAATGACAAAACGGTGTCTGATGCCTATCCGATGCCCCGGATAGATGAGCTGCTGGATAAGATGGCACAGGGCCAGTATCTCACTACCATAGACTTATGTAACAGATACTGGCAGATTCCACTGGCCGAGGAGGCCATTCCCAAGTCGGCGTTTGTCACCCCATTTGGCCTGTATCAATTTCGAGTCATGCCATTCGGGATGAAGAACGCTCCGGCAACTTTTCAGCGGATGGTCGATCGGTTATTGAACGGATTCCAGGAATATGCATGTGCCTATTTAGACGACATCGCCATATTTAGCCAGACCTATGCAGAACACCTACAACACACAGGGGCCATTCTAGATCGTATTGGAGAGGCAAGGTTAACACCGAAACCCAGCAAGTGTCATATAGGGATGGCCGAAGTGTAGTACTTGGACCACCGGGTGGGGAGTGGGCACCCCCAGGACGAAAACCAAGTGCTAGCGTTTCTAGGTACCGCAGGGTACTATAGAAAATTCGTACCCAATTATAGTGCCCTGGCCAAACCCTTGACTGACTTGACACGTAAGAACCTGCCCCGACAGGTTGTCTGGGCCCCAGAGTGTGATCAGGCATTCCAACAACTAAAGACTGCTCTAACTAATGCCCCTGTACTTGCTGCTCCTGATCCAACTAAAAGATTTCTTGTCCACACAGACGCTTCAATGTTTGGATTGGGAGCAGTGCTGAGCCAAGTGGGAGCCGATGGCGGAGAACACCCCGTAGCTTACCTGAGCCGAAAATGATTGCCACGAGAAGTAAGCTACGCCACTATTGAGAAGGAATGCCTGGAAGTGGTGTGGGCCCTCAAAAAGTTGCAGCTGTATTTGTATGGACAACCTTTTTTACTATTCACAGATCACAACCCGTTGGTGTGGCTAAACCGTGTGTCGGGGGACAATGCCTGGCTGCTGCGCTGGAGTTTGGCGCTGCAGCCGTTTGACTTTACAATACACTACCGCCCAGGGAAGCAAAACGGTAATGCCGACGGGTTATCTAGACAGACTGAGCTTGAAAAGTAATCTGTGAAAGTACTCCCCCGGACATCCCCAAGCCGATCCGTTGGGATCAGACTGTGTATGCCGGCTTGGTTCTGGGGGAGCATTGTGGCAAACCTAGCCACTTCTGGAGCAGTGGACGTTACATGTCAAAGGGTTGTCTTTATTATATGCTATGTATTCTGCTGGATCTTAGGTGGGCATGATAACTCGTATGCTAGCAGCCGTAAGCCTCTGGCGTTCGGGTACTTCATTTCCTGAACCACACATTAAGGGACGTGTGGCGCTTGGTACTTAAGGCTCTCCTGGAAGGCCGTCGTTCAACTACCAATCACGCGGCGGTCGGCTGTCTTGGATCCTTTGTCGTCGAGTGCCTGGAATAGAAAAAACGCTGCTCGACGGCACGAACGCCGCTGAACTTCCAGAGCAGTCAGGAGTTCCGCTTACAGCACGTTATGTTGCCTATCGGTGTTCGGTAGTTTTAAACCAAATTCGATGGTTAAGGGTATTTTGGGCAGCGTCGGTGGTTTAGCTGGGATCTGAGCCACATAACCCCAGACCCCAGCTATCTACTGAACGTTCATTCCGCAGCAATACCTGATAAGAGAAATATCCAGAATGTTAAGTTCCCCATGTGGTCCACCCTGTATTACCCCTGCTAAATCTGTCTGGAAGCCACTTGCATGGGGAATTGTATAAATATAGAAGCCCATTAATAAAGAGTTGTTGTTGACAGTTGACTCTCAGAGCTGTGTGTCGTCCGGTTACTGGGGAGATTTGGGACATTGCCATACTTTTCGTCGCTGACTGTGGATTTACCCTGGATACCAGCGGAGATCGTGGATATTAATAGTGTACTCCGCTACATGTACCCGAGTGTACTGCACTCGGTATATGTTGGCGGAGGCGTTCAAACTGAGCGCGGGAAGCGGGGATTCGACTCGAGGCATCGCTGGAGAAGCCGGGAGGACACCACCAAGGCCGCAGACGGACGCCGGACCGGACGATGGACGCCGTGCAAGACACCAAAACTGTAAGTAATAAAATGTTATAACATTTTTTTTATAGGAATTTCGGGGCAACTTTAGGGGTGCGCGCTATACGCAGGAGCGCGCAATACCCCGATAAATACGGTAATTAAAATGCTTACAAATATAGGTTAATAATCTGGGTTTATAAACAGAGCCAGTTTACCACTAAGGGTCCACCTCTTGAGAATGCACACTGGGTAAAACATGCTGGAGTGTGCTCTGTAGTGGTGACATCACATCTGGTTGCCTAACTTCCTTTGAGAACCAGTGTGGGTCAGAGCGATACGAGTGGAGTGGTGGCGTCTATAACAATATTGTATGCTGTTTCTTTTGTGCCTATCATAGGACGGCACAGACAAGAGTACATAATCTCTTAAGATAAGAGTGCATCATCTTTTAGGTTTTAAAATAAAGGAGGTTTATGATTTAATGTGATTAGTCCCCCCTTTTGCTTTCTTCTTTAATGAGTGGAGCAAATCTTACTAGAAGAGGAAAAGGAGTGGAGATCCCTTCTTTTGTTACCTTTTCACACTAAATGCTTGTTTGATCTTTGTACTTACAAGATCCATCATTTCTGCTGTGTAAAGGTGTGTACACAGAAGCACAGCGGTTATGTGAACATTTATTTTGGATGGAGTAAAATTGAAAGTTCAGTTTCAGGTAAGCACATTGGAACTTTCTTTGATCCTTCACAAAGAAGCATAGCAGTGGTGTGACTATTAACTGTGAATGAGAAACAAAGGGAATATTTTGTTTCAGGTGAAACACATTGGGATTTTTAGAATTACATTGTTTTTGTAATTTTATTTAACTGTAGCGCCCCCTTACTGTCAGTAAGGGACGCTGTTCAAATTTAGTGGGGTGAGAAACGTATTTGCTTTCACCCAGGTTGGTTTATGCTAAATTAGGCTGAATTATCCTGTGGGTCATTCTGTGCTCCAGGGATGCAGTACCTGGGCGGCAGGTGGTGCCAGAGAAATTCAGGCAGAGCCACTTTTCCCCAGCAGCCAATTGGAGGAGTGTTTCCCTCGCGGGGCATGCTGGGGGGGGGTATATCTGTGGCAGACGCCATTTTTCGGGGTTCTTCGCGGGTTCCTGGTTCCAGGTGCGGCACCCACCTTCTGGGTGTGCGCACATCACGGGCCCCACCACTATGGCCTACCTGGCCGGGGCCCGTGCTACGTGGAGCTCCCAACTCTGGGCTCTCATGGCTCAGAGCAACTAAGTTGCTGAGGGGCCCCAGTGACTTACTGGGTCCCCACACTTCAAGAGAAATTGACTGAAAGGATACGCTCTATTGCTCTCAAGTATCGGACCTGTGGCAGAGGCCGTTACTAATTTACTAGAGCCAAGTCGGTGGCAGAGACTTGTTCCTTCTCAGCATGTGGAGCACATCGGAAACCATTTCTATATGGACACTTTTTTTTACACTTTTTGCATAATTCATATTGTATTTGTAAGAACTTTATGGATTTTAGCACCCTTCCTTAGAATGTATACACAAAGACACTTTATTGTTATTTAATACTTTTATTAGCTAAAGAAAATAGCACTTTATGAAACGTTTCACATTATTTGGCTTAAGTTTACCCATCAGCGCTGTCTATATATATATATATATTGGTTTTCCTGTTAAGAAAAAAAAGTAAAAAAAGTAAACACATTACCAAGGCCGCCATCAGGAGGTTACAGGCATTACACCTGTAAGGGGCCCGATGGCCCAACCCCTGACTGGCTGCTGACGAGTGACACTCAGAACACTCGACCCTACTGCTGTCACCTGCCGTCCCCGAACAAAAGGATAGCCCACGGTACAGTCAAGCTAGAGCAGAGACCCAAATTTAAACAACTAAACTAGTTCAGAGCCAACTATTTCTATGAACTTTCCCTCTAAATTTCACATAGCACCGGCCCTGATAATAGCCAGGCGCTACAGTTGAATTACAGAACCTATATATGGGTTAGAGGGAGGATGTAAAAATGGTTCAGAGTTGGGATGAGTAAGGAGATCACGGTTTGAGTAGCTATTTCTGGTAGTTTAATTAAATCATTTTTTGTCTGTGTGTTGTATGTGATTTATCTAACATCACTGTGGGAGTTGAAGATAGGGAATAGGAGATTATATACTTCATATAATTGGACAAAGGAAGATAAGGCAGGGATATTCTGATTAGGGTGGGGGAGAAGGGGGAGAGGAGGGAAAGGAAAATAAAAAATCTGAATGGTGTACAGCAGTGGTTCTCAACCTGGGGGTCGGGACCCCCTCAGGGGTTGAATGAAGATTTGCCAGGGGTCACCAAATCTTGGGCTGTTCCTTAAGCCTGCACCTCTCACCCAGCCTTTTTTCGGTGGCAAAGCAGAGCTGTCACTGGAGCCCGCGGCCACCCAGCCTCTTTGCAGCCGCCCATTCAGTTCACAGCATGGCTAGGGGGCAGAGACTAGAGGTCACTGCTACGTGACACCACAAAGTCAGAGACACAGTGAATCCGGAGACACAGTGAGTAGCACTACTTATGATTATAGTTCCCGTTAAAAGTCCCCACTACAGTTCTCAGATCAGCAGATGACCTTGCTCAAGAGCACCTAAGTTAGCTGATCAGAACTCTCCTCAGCATTGCCACTCATCCCAACTCCCTGCAAGCACTGCCACTCATCCCATTACCTACAACCCCCTCCACCAAGAAGTAAGAGAAGGAATAACAATAGAGAATACATGGAAGGGAGAGGAAAAGAGGGGGAAGAACAAAGAAAAAGGAAGAGAAAGAACAGGAAAGATGGGGGGGGGAACAAGAAATTAGGATAGAAAGAGATAAAAGGGAAAGAAAGAAGAACAAAGAGAAAGAGTGGTACGTCCTAAAATGTACCATAAGGGGTTTTAATATTGTACGAGTGGAAGGGACTCAGGGAGTGCTAAATGTCAGCGGGTTAGGGGTACAAATTACTTGTCTTGCCTTGGGTGCTAACAACACAACCTACGAAAATAATTTTACTGTTAGGGGTCCCCTCAACTTGGGAAATTTTATCAAAGGGTCATGGCATTTGAAAGGTTGAGAACCACTGGTCTACAGTATGATTATGTGTCTATTTATAATATGGTAATTTATTGATGAGTAGATAGCCTCTAGTGGTACTTCCCTCTTCTTTTCTCCCTCCCCCATTTTTTCTCTTCTTCTCTTTGTTTTTTTATGTTTTGTTTTCATCTACTCTCTATCCTCCCTTCTGTAGGGACTCCTGCAGTGTGTTGGTATATGTTTATATGTTGTGTGTCTTATGGTATGGTATCTTCTTTATTATTACCTATAGAATGTGGATAATGTTTCTTTTGTTGTTACGTCATTTAAATTTTAAAAGTTAAAGTACTTTATACTTTGTGAACATATAGAACAAGTCCAACAAAGAAAAGTCCAACATAAAGTTTCCCACGCATTGGGGTTTTTCTCCAGCAAAATACCAACTCTGGAAAATGCGGAGCCACCTGGCTCTCTGGTCAACAGTACCTCTGCTCTGTTTTGGTCTCCTAGACCTCTGGCTATTCAGGCTGTCACAGCCTAGGAGACAGCCCCTTGCTGTTCAGACCCCACGTGGCCTCTTGACAGGCTTTTCCCAGTACCTCTAGCTTGGCCCCTCCAGAGACTTCTGGGTTCTCTCCAGCCCACTGGACTCAATGACTTTCTCAGCTTCTTCAGTTTCCCAGACTCTCTTGGTCTCCCAGACTCTTGTAGCTGGTCAGACTTTCCCAGTCCTTGGGCAAGAAATCCCCCTCACAAGGGTTGCCATCTCCAACAGGAATGCCTAGATGTCCTGACAGGGCTCTGTCACAAAACAGCAGCAACTGCTCCAACTCCCCTCTTCCTGCAACTCTCAGCAGACCTTCATTATAAGGACTGTGTGCACCTGGGCACACACCCTGCTGGTTGTTCTCAAAGCCTGGGCACTGAGTTGGAGATTTCCTCCCTTACACATCACTTTGAATTCTCCATAATATAGAGCCCCTTCCAAAAATACCAAAATCCGGAGAAAGCTGCAAAAGCAGTTTTCTCAACTCAAAATTAGCACTCTGTAGTCCTGCATGCTGCAGGGGTGCAAACCCTGTGTCCTTTTCCTGACCAACTTCACAGCGACAGAAGCTCGGCCTGTCAAACAATATACAGTTAAATGCAATCTGACACAGTAATCTGTATGGACCGAATCTCGTCCAGTCCCTGCTGAACTGCCTGAGATTCAATTCATCTATGGCCAGCTTGCAAGTCTTGCACATGTGGAAGTTTTTTCATGTGATTTAATTTTTAGGAGGGGGGTAGTGGGTAGTAAGACATTATGTAAACTGGAACCATTTTGACCTATGAATAGGTACGTAAGGTTAAGGAAAGGAAAAGGGGAAGAGATGGTCTGAAAAGGAGGGGGTGGCAAGGTGAAGGAGGACAACCAAGGCAGAGAAGTTGAATTTGGGGGGGGGGGGGGGGTAGACAGTAGTAGAAATAATCTAAAAGACGTCTGCATGACAGTAAACAGAAATTTGATTAGTACTTTAGGTGTGGATCATGGCACTCCGAAGATTATAATTGCTATTTAAACAATGTAACCAAATAAGCATTATGGTAAATTGCAGTACCCTACAGCAAGGAATAAATAATTCTCCAAATTGATTGCTTTACAGTAAGAGAAATCTGGCAGTGAATCATAGCACCTTGCACGTCATCATTTCTATTTGAACTATCTTACTGGATGAGCCTTTTGGCGAATAGTATAAAATCATCAAAAAATACAGGATGTCAGTGTCTTTTGCTGTGTAATCGGATGTCCTCTTGTGCAAAAGGGATGTAAAAGCAAACATAAAACAGAATTACTAAACTAAAACAAACTGTAAGTTGTTCCACTGCTGTCTTTTCAGTCAAACATTCCACTTCTCATCCTTTCCTGCAATGGGCGTCCGCTAACTAGTATATCAACATCTCACTGTGTTTGCATAAAACACGTTGTTATGTATGACAACATCTGTTTCCCAAAGGAATTATACTTACATGATCATAGAAGGGGCTTGCTTGTAGGACAAGATTATCTTCACAATAAACAGTCTTCAATATTTATTTTTTGCTAGAGGGGAGGGTCAGCTCTCTTAAATTTTAAGTACTGTATATGTAGTTTACCTAGCTGACATCCCAAGGTTATAAAAAAAAAAAAATATTACAGCTTTATCTGTCCTGAACTAATTATTTACTGGAAGCCTCAATAGGAGGTGTATTTATAACAAAAAAATAAAAAATTCATAGCAATTTGCCCAGTGAAAGTGCGTGTACATTCATTCTGTTAAAAAATATATATATATACTGTATATAATAATGTTATTAGGCTTATCTCCGTATAAGTCTGCATACTCTTAGTCTACCCTACCAGACACAGATGTGTTCCACTTGTGCATAGCTGCCAGGTTTATTAAATCCCCAGTGGAATTGCCCAGGTTCAGCAGCAGGGCAAAAGGACTTTAGTAAGTTATATGACATACTTATGTGCTCAACTCTTCCACCACATCATACTTATTAATCATCACAGCTCATACAGAAGCAGAGCGGTGAATTTTCTGAAATAGTTTTGCCTGGATCAGTCCCACCTAACTACGGCACTCCGGGCATTACAGTAACATATACAAACAGAAATGGTAATTTCTGTGCATGAACTATATCTTGCTACTTGATGTGTTGCAACACATTAAAACATGGTTCATACTTGCAAACTTACAGACTAGCCATTATCCCTATAATGTACCCATTTAAGGGCCCTTTCACACATGCGGACCGTTTTTTAGGTCCGTTTTTTATCATCAGTTGATCAGTTTTTCATCAGTTTTTCATCAGTTTTTTATCAGTTTTTCATCAGTTTTTCATCCGTTTTTCATCAGTTTTTCATCAGTTTTCATCAGTTTTTCATCTGTTTTTTCATCCGTTTTTTCATCCGTTTTTTCATCCGTTTTTTCATCCGTTTTTTTTTGGTTAGAACTTTTTTTTTATTACATATTTTGATGAAAAACGGACGTTAGCGGATCGGATGTTAAACGGATCGTCCGCTAACGTCCGTTTTTCGTCCGTTCCGTTTTTTTGACGGAAGAAAAATAGGGTTTTCTTCCGTTCAAAAAAACGGAGCTTGACGGAGACGGACGTTAGCGGATGCATGTGAAAGGACCCATAGGAAAGCATTGCGGTCAAAAAACGGACGTCTAAAAACGGACGAACGGTCCGCACGTGTGAAAGGACCCTTAGGATTAGGTCTTCCTATAATTCTAGGTTTGATCACTAACCAAAGAGATCTTGGGTTCAACAAAAGCAGTCTAGAAAATACTATGACCTGCACAAGCAGTCTAGCAAACATGATGCCCAGGCAATCCAACTGAAAAACACCCTCTGGTTGTGTTGGATTGTTGTTCAGAGACCAAGCTATTGCTGAGGGAGTCTGCATATTGTATGAACAATTATTTGATGATCATATTTTTCATCCTCATGTCTGTGAGCAGCTACATACAATAGTTTTCATTAAAAATAACGTAATCGCTATGCCTCCAGATTTCCTCAGGGCAAATATCTCGGTCATCCCAAAGCCAGGCAAAGACCCACTCCTCTGCGCCAACTATAGATCTCCCTTCTTAACTGCAACCTAAAAATGTTCACAAACATTTTAGCAGAGAGAATGGGTTCTATTCTCCAGCGTATCATTTCCAATGGATCCGGTCGGTTTTATCCGCAACAGAGAGGCATGAGACAACACGATTAGAATTATTAATGTTATAGCGAGAGCCATGCATCTCAATACACCATTCCTTCTCCTTTCTACCGACACTGAAAAGGGGTTTGATAGGGTGAACTAGGCCTTCCTCCAGGCCACCTTATGACACAATGGGATGCCAAGCTCAGTCCTATCTTGGATTTCTGCCCTGTACTCGATCCCCACAGCCATGGTTAAAGTGAACGGTGTAGCCTCCAAATCCTTTATGATTGGTAATGGGACGAGATATGGTTGTCCCCTCTCTCCACTCCTATTAATTTTATCATTGGAACCCCTGCTACAGCGCATTCGGAATAACCCAGACAGTGAAAGTAGTACGTACCATCACAAAGTTGCGGCTTATGCGGATGACTTGTTGTTCTATTTAACAAACCCACTCGTATCCTTACCAGTTCTATTATCTGAAACCAGTAAGTATGGAGAATTTTTTTGGCTTTAAAGTTAATCTACAAAAATTAGAGGCTCTTAACATTACCCTCCCCCTCCGTCCATTTCTTATCTCAGTGGTAACTTTCCTTTTCGATGGGCCCCCCAAGCCATCCAATACCTGGGAACTAAAATCCCTTCTAATCTCCAAACGATTTTCCAATATAATTTCCAACTTTTATTGGCTACCCTTTCTGCAGATTTTGAGAAATGGAAATCCTTGGCAGTCTCTTGGTTTGGCAGATGTAATGTCATAAAAATGAACATCACCCCACGTCTTTTATATCTGCTACAAGACTTGCCGATCAAACTGCCACAAGAGTTTTTTCAAAAGATCCGAGCAGCCTTCATTCGATATGTTTGGCAAGGTAAACCTTCCCGTCTCAAGCAGGCACTCTTGCAAAGATCTAAGCTTAGGGGTGGTGTCGGGTTCTCAGACCCTGCCTTATATTGTATTACCAGAGTGGTCGATTGGTGCAGACACGCCTCTCACAAACTTTGGGTGTCTTTGGAACAATAATTAGTGACCGCCCTCCTAGCCGGCCTTCCCTGGTCAGGAGTCCACCACTCTCGAGTAGCACCTCCCCATTCTTTGATTAAATCCACCTTGATAGAAATTTCTAGATATTACAAACGGCAGCTACTTCCAGTTTCCTCTCGCCATTGACTCCCGTCATTGGTCACCCTGACTTTGTCCAGGCTTGGTTGATAGAGCCTTTCAACTACAACAAGATCTGAACATAGTTAGAGCTACATTCTTCCTTAGTCCATCTGGTTGGATCCGCCCATCAGAACGGTATAGTTCTTTCAAATCTTCAGCTATGGGCGAGTGAAAAATGTTACAACTAACCTACTTCCTCCGATCCCTTCCCAAGCATTCCGAGTTTCGAAGACAACCTACTTCATTTGAAGACCTTTGTTTTGGGAGAAGGTCCCAGTCGAAAATCTCTCTCCGTTTCATACGGTATTTGACTCGCAGTCACGTCTCACCAAGACCCACCATATTTACTTAAATGGGAAAGAGATCTAAACTTCACGTTTTCAGAAGATCAAAAGAACCGAATATTATTTTTTTCTCCCAAATCTTCCCTCTGTAGCAAATATCAGGAGACCTCCTATAAAATTTTGACGCACTGGTACAGGACCCCTGCTGTATTGCCATCCCTTTTCCCTGGACACAGCCCATTATGTTGGAGCCACTCAGAATGGTACAATATTTCACATTTTCTGGGACTGTCCAAAGATTTGCCCCTTATGGCAACAGGTACTCCAAATTGTGCACAAACCTACAGACTACTCTCTCTTTGATAACCCTGCGGCAGTGCTTCTTAATTTGACCCCCATGTCAAGTAATGCTACATACACACGATCAGTCCATCCGATGAGAACAGTCTGATGAACCGTTTTCATCCGTTAACCGATAAAGCTGACTGATGGTCAGTCGTACCTACTCACCATCGGTTAAAAAAACGATCGTGTCAGAACGCGGTGACGTAAAAAACAACGACGTCCTGAAAAAAATGAAGATCAATGCTTCCAAGCATGCATCGACTTGATTCTGAGCATGCATGGATTTTTAACCGATGGTCATGCCTACTAACGATGGGTTTTGTTCTATCGGTTAGGAATCTATCAGTTAAATTTAAAACAAGTTGGCTTTTTTTTTTAACCGATAGTTAAATAACCCATGGCGCCCACACACGATTGGTTTTGACCGATGAAAACGGTCCATCAGACCATTCTCATCAGTTTGACCGATCGTGTATACACGGCATAAGAGATACCATAAGTCTTTGCTGAAACCTCTTTTGAATGCCGCTAAGGCATGTATCCCCAGTATGTGGAAAAAACAAACCCCACCCCTTGTAACACAGTGGTTTGCCAGGATGAACGATATTCAACGGATGGAACACCTTACAGCGGCCCTCAGGGATAAGACAGAGGAACACAATAAGCGCTGGCTACATTGAATGAATGAAAACTTGTATAGCGCGGCACATGCGAACTGAATCGCCTCTGGGCGCTTGTTGTTCCTGTCTCCTTTGATATCAAAAGAGAAAAGTCTTGACCTTTTTCCTAAATGCTAGGTGGTTCTCCTCCAACCGAATGCTGGTTGGTAAAGCGTTCCATAGTCTGGGACCTTGGATCGCGAATCTTCTCCTTTGGACTTGAAGTTTGCTTTTGGAACCTGGAGTAGGTTCTGATTCGTGGATCGCAAAACGCGATTGGGATTATGCGCTTTTATTATTTCGCATAAATAAAGGGGGGCCTTCCCATGGACACATCTATGCGTAAGACAGAGAGCTTTGAAAGCAATTCTGTCTTTGACTGGCAGCCAATGAAGGGCTCTCAGTGAAGGTGAGATGGATTCCCAGGGTTTTTTCCCAGTCACAAGTCTGGCTGCCGTATTCTGAACGACTTGCAGACGAGCGATTTGGTACTTGGGAAGGCCGAGGTAAAGGGCATTTGCATAATCCAGCCTGGAGTTTACAATTGCTCCCACCACGACCGCTAAATCTTCTTTAGGGATGAACGGAGTGAGTCTACGTAGTAGGCGCAGCAGATGGTGAGATCCGCTGACTACTGACCCTATTTGTGCGTCCATTGTCATAAAGGAGTCAAAAATGACCCCTAGGCTTTTGACTTTGGCGCTGGTGGTGATGAGCTTGCCCAAGATAGGCGGGGGCGTCCACGCTGTTGAAGGTTGATTCCTGCGCTTGGCGTGAAACAGGAGAAGTTCTGTTTTCGCTCCATTGAGTTTAAGATAACTCTTTGTCATCCAGTCCTCTATCAAAGAGATGTCTCTAGATTGAGGTGGTGATCCTGACTGTTGCAGATGCGAAAATACAGTTGCGTGTCATCTGCATATGAGTGGTAGAGCAGTTTTTGGCTGCTGATAATCTCAAAAAGAGGACGAAGATATATGTTAAACAGCACTGGTGACAGAGGCGATCCTTGAGGGACTCCGCATGTTACTGTGCGTTTTTCAGACGTAAAAGGTCCTAACTTCACTGTTTGCGATCGGTTTTCCAGAAAAGAGGAGAACCAAGATAAATCGCCTTCTGCGACTCTGGCTACTTCAGCAAGCCGAGTCAGTAACAGTTTGTGGTCTACAATGTCGAAAGCGGCACTTAGGTCCAACAGAACTAGAAGACAAGATTCTCCTTCGTCTGCGGCCTTGAGAACATCGTCCCATACTTTCAGCAATGCTGTTTCCGTCCCGTGTCCGGGACGGAAGCCTGATTGCAATGGGTCAAGTAGCTTGTAGGTATCTAGATGCAGTTGCAGCTGTTGTACCACTACTTTTTCCATTATTTTAGAGAGTACGTTGAGGCTTGTTATGGGACGGCGGTGGAGTGGGTCCTTGGGGTCCAGGGAGGGGTTCTTCATGATGGGTAGGATTATACCCTCTTTCAACTGTGAGGGCACTATGCCCTCCAAGAAAGACTGGTTGATAAGCTGCGTGATGGGAGGAGCCAGGATGTAGGCGCATTCCTTCAGCAGTTTTGTGGGGATAATGTCATTTGGCGCTGTGCCATTACGCAGAGTACAAATGACATTCTTAGTGGTCTCGATGGAGATGGGTTCAAGGGTAAACTTACCTGATATAGGAGAATTACTATGGGTGCTGTGTGAGAGGCTGCAGGGGGGGCTGAGGGGGGAATTGTTTTGCTGAATGCTTTCACGGATTGCCTCGATTTTATTAACAAAATAATCCGATAGTTCATTGCAAAATTCTTGTGTGTCCGAACTGGGGGCTTCAATGCAACTTGGTTTCATGGTCTGGGTGACCATCTTGAAGAGTTCGCGGGGGCGGTTTAGGGCACCGTTGATAGCCTCCGAAAAATACTTTTTCTTGGCTTGGAAAATTCCTTTGTGGTATTTTCTTGTAGTCGCCTTGTAGATGGATAGGTTTAGCTCTGAAGAACATCTTTTCCAGGCAGATTCTGCCCTTCTGCGTTCTTGCTTCAGTAACGACAGCTGGTTGTTAAACCAGCTGCGGTTGTTTTTCCGAATGCGGGTTCTTCGTTTCGGCGCTACCAAGTCGGCTGACTGTAGCATGGCCGAGTTTATGGCTTCCAATGTTTCAACGGCCGTTTGATGCGGCTGAGTTGTTTCTATTTTTTTCCTTAAAGTCGTTTTGAAGAGTTCCGAATGGAGCTTCTTCTGACATCTAGTCCAGTGTGTTGTCACTGGATTTGATGTTTTTGTTGCAGGGGGGATGGTGGAGATACTGAAAATAATTGCATGGTGGTCTGTCCATGGCAATTTTTCATTTTCCCATATTTTTATTTCCAGAGCTTGTCTGAAAATAAGATCAAGTGTGTGACCTGAAGCATGTGTGGGCCCACATACTAGTTGCTGCAATCCTAATCCTTCCAGGTGGTCAATACAGGCGTCGGCAATGGGGTCTTTTGAGGAGTTGGCCCAGAGATTGAAATCCCCTAGCAGCAAAAGTTGTTTGCTGTTGAGGGTGTAAGTGGAGAAGAAATCCGTCCATGATGATAGCAGCTGCGATTTTGGGCCGGGTGGCCTATAGCAGAGCAGAATGTGGACGGTCTCCTTAGAACTTGCTTGCAGTTGCAGAGTAAGGGTTTCCATGAATGGAAGAGGGTTTTGGCGGACTGGTTTGGTGATCGTAAGATGAGTCTTGTGGATCACCACCAGGCCGCCTCCTCTTTGCCCTATTCTGTTTTCCGTTATGATACGGTAATTTTCTGGCACCAGTTCTCCTAGAATGGTGTTACAGTCGGCTGTGAGCCAGCTCTCTGTAATAAAGAGACAGTCTAGATCCTTTTGTTGAATGAAGTCGCGGATTTCTAGTCGGTGTTTTACTGCCGATCTTGTGTTGATCAGAGCACATGATATGTGCTTGAGCTGGGGTAAATGGCTGAAATGTCTGACCGTCGATCTAAGATCGATTCTCAATAGTCGCTCAGTTCTTAGGGCCTTTTTGGTGATGGCTGGCAGTATTGCGGCGCATTGCCTCAAACTCCAAATGGTGTCGGCAGACCTGCCATGATCGCCAATGCGCCGGGGGGGGGGGGTTCAGGGGCAAATGGGGAGAGGAATTGGCTAATTCCTCTCCATAGCTTGGTCCAGAGGAAGGCAAAAAACCCTAGCGGCGCTAGGCCAATACGCTCCGGTAGGGAAAAAATTCCTTCCTGACCCCTGCAAGAGGCGATCGGGTGACCCCTGGACCAGGGCTGACAGGTGGGGTACTTCTGTAGTGCTGGGGGGGCTGAGAGGGTGACAATAAGGCCGGGTACAGGCTATCATGTGGTGAGGGGGGGTTTCCTAGAGGCTGGGTGAGGATTGTAGGGCGTGAGGAGCGGCGCGCCTGTTAGGCCGCAAGTGAAGCCGCGGTCTTTCCTAGATCGCGGCCCCGCGATTCAATGCCGTCTGGTGCGGGTCTCAAAAAAAAGCCCTGAAATGGCGGAAATGTCGTGGGGGGGTGACAGAAAGGGGCCCTAATGATGATGGGGGTATGGAAAAGCAGGGGACCGCGGAATAAAGCGGAATAAAGCCGGAGAAGGAGCAGGAGAGATCCGTGTTGCTGAGGCTTATCCTGAAAAGGACGGCTGTCAGCAGCTTACCTGCAGGAGAGCCAGGGAACCCGGGGGCTGATCTTGTATAAAAGAGAGGTCAGATTGGGGTACAGGTGACATTGGACATGTTTCATTTTTCGGATGAATACTTAGCATTTTCTTAACTATCTGAAGGTATCTAGTTCTAGAAGCTTGATTCCTTTTACTGTCAACCCCACAGAAGCTCCCTTACCCCCCCTTTTTTTCCCCTTCCCTGCCTCCCTTTTTTTCGCTCTACTCTTTCTTCCTCCCTCTCTAGACACTAAATGTGTGCACCTTTCTTCTTTTAAACAACAAAAAAAAATGCCTTTTGGTATGCACTGACCACACGGTACGCATCTTTTTTTTTTTTTGCCAGAGCGGGATGCTCCCTTCTTGAAGGGGGGCACCACTTGCCGCTACTTTATAACTGATGCATGCCTATAAGTGATCTGATCCTCTTAGTATGTACATGGGAGCCATGTTCCTAAAAGTATTTATCTACACACGGTTATGTTTTACTTTGTATTGAATAAGACCCTCACTTGTTAGACATGACCTATCACCAAAGTGACAGAACGTATATAGTTTGATTTATGATGAAGAATGTTATTTTCAATTCCATCTGGTCACTGATGACATTCTTTGTCAGGACTGTGCTGTCATGTCATACTAATGTGTTCTGTTGCATACCCTTAAATAAAGAATAAAAAAAAAAAAAAAACGTAATATACTTTTGGCTGCATGTCTATTCACAGTCTCTGCAAGCTCTGTCAAATAACACCAGCACATTGGCTGTCTGCAATAAAAGGGAACTGGCCTGTCTATGTTCCACTTAAAGCTGAACCCTGGACAGATGTAAAAGATGCAAATTATGGCAATTCTGTATCCACTAAAACATCATTAAATATATTTTTTTTCAGATACAAACAGTGTATGTATCCAAGACAAGGACAAGAACGGCGGTTGCCCCTTATACAGTAAAGTCGGAAGGTGAAGGAGCGCAAGGTCTCTAACATTCACCAGCTCTGTGCTGTCACGGCAATCTTGTGGAGTCTTAAGTTGGAACAAGCAAGCATTGCTTGAGTTCTTTTGAGGAGACTGATTGCGGCTTCATTTGTGGGTAGTGAATTCAAGCAATCGTCTACATAGAAATCCTTGTCCACAAATTGTCTGACATCTGACCCATACTCTGACTCTCCCACTCTAGCACAGTGTCTGAAGCCATATATAGCAACTTCAGGGGAAGGACTGTTGCCAAATATGTGCACCCTTTCTCCAGAGGGGTTGTTGGCCCTGAACCAGAGAAACCTCAGAAAGTTTTGGTGTTCTTCCTTAACAAGAAAGCAATAGAACATTTGCTGTATGTCTGCCATGAATGCGACTGAATCTTTGCGAAAGCGGAGAAGTACACCTAATAGTCTGTTGTTCAGGTCAGGGCCAGAGAGAAGGATATCATTTAGAGAGACACCCTCATGTTTGGCGCTGGAATCGAACACCACTTTAATCTGCCCTGGCTTCTTAGGGTGATAGACCCCAAATATGGGTAAGTACCAACATTCCTCTGAAACTTTGAGGTTTGGGGCTATCTCAGCATGACCATTCTGGAATATTTTCTCCATGAAGGAAAATAAATGTTCTCTCATCTCTGGTTTTCTTTGAAGATTGTGTCTTAGGGGCGTTCTAAATCGCTTTGGTCGTACTCATAGGTGATTGCTGTCACAGAAGGGACTTAGGAAAGGAAGAGGTACAGGGTTGTATCCTTTATGAGGATGTGATTTTGACAGGGTTGGAAAAGAGAAGAAAGACCATTCTCGAGGGCACTAGTGAGCAGGTTATTAACGGTTGCCGGTTTGTGTGCACCTCCCAGGCAAACATCACCTATAATGACACACCCAAGATTCAGTTTTTGGGCACATGGGGCGTTTTGAGGACCCTTGATCATCTTTCCTACTTTGTGGACTTGCAAGATATCTCTCCCTAACAGTAAGATTATCTGAGCCTGATCATCTAGTTTTGGTATGAGATGTTTTATGTCTGCATCTTGTGTGGGAATCTCTGATCTGTTGTCTGGCATATGGTTGCACTCTATTATGGTCGGCAAGGGTAGGCATGTCTGACCATCCATAGATTAAATTTGTACCTGCACAAGCCCTAAAGGAGTAATTCTCCTAAAGGAGAAGTAACCATGTACACACGATAGGTTAGTCTGATGAAAACGGTCTGATGGATTTTTCCATCTTATAGTCCTTGGCGAAGTGTGTGGACAAAGAGCAGCACTTGTAACAGATGGTGTTTTTTTTTGAGGAAACCCTTGCGATCCTGGATGGTCTTTGTCCTGAAGGCTCTGCATTTCAGATGAGGAAGTGGCATCTCGTGTAGAGGGCAGAACTTAGCAATGTCATTGTCTTGATCCTCTGGCTGAGAATCTGCAAATCTGTGGGAAGAAATGTTCGGTTTGTGCACTGCTACTGGAGCTCTAAGTTGTTTAGGACCAGAAAAAGTGGAAAAATTAAGCTGGGGTCATCTTTCGTTCCTGCTTGTCTGTCTACAAAGTCCACAAACTCACTAAAGGGTGGAGAAGGCACATTGTGTTTTCGTTTGTAGTTACAGCCATGAGCGATCTATCTTTCTGTGCTAAGGCCTTAATACCTCTAGCAGAGTCATGATAAGAAATGCCTGGTAAGTCCCTTTCTGCTTTAGCCACTTGTAACTCCATACACAGGTCACTGAATTCTGTGAGTCTTTGGTAACCTCTGCTAGGTATTTTTTTGGAAGTCTTCTATCCTTTGTACTTTCTATACCCTCTGGTGAGCCATATAATGTATCCAGCCTGTTCCAGATGTTTGTAAGGCCTATCTCAGAGTGGTTTATATTAATGTTCTAATGTCCTTTTGGCATGTTCAGCAGAAAAATTGCCAAGCCATTTTTACGAGGAGTTTTAGCTGTTCCCTGCAGGATAGATCTAGACCTTGAATGACACTCTGGAAAGAGGATCGCCACTCCCTGTATTGTTGTTGGCGATCACTAAATTTGACAAGTCCTTGGGTAACTAACTCACGTTTGGCAAGGAACTTGGCAAAGTTTACAGTAGCCTGATTGGCATTGGGGTAGGCTGCTGGTGTATTGTGGTGCTGTATATAGGCATAACTGGTAGAAGTCTCTTCTTTAGGCATCTTATGTAAATTACAAACTTGACATGTTATTTTCACAACACAGATACAGATCATCAGAATAGAAGTCTGGTGGACAGAACACAGAGCTATAGGCCCCTTTCACATGGACCGTTTAGGTCCGCCTGTCAGTTTTGTCTAGTGGACCTGAATGGCCGCTCCATACATCTCTATAGAGCGTCGGATGTCAGCGGTGACATGTCCACTGACATGCGACCTGATCCGACCTGTTAAAATAGGATGGATGGCGATACGTCACCATCCATTCATGGCGGATCAGATCGGGTGAGATCTGATAAAAACTGACATGTGGTCGGTTTTCATCAGATCTCTCCATAGGAGATAGCAGCGCTGGACAAGCTCCTCCCCGCTCAGTTAGCAGAGAGGGACTTGTCATCCGGCGGCTCAGCGGAGATCTGCAGAGAAATCTCCTGCTGAGCTGGTGGAACGCTGAAAGTGGATCCACCCCGTGTGAAAGGGGTCATATACTGTATGTAGCTAATGCCAATTTTCCCAGAAGTCAGAACTAAGGCTGGCCATACATGATACAATTTTCTGTGCAATTTTCTGTACAATTTTCTTTAGATTTACCTTCAACTATGTAGTACAAGGGCCTGCCTGATTGCATACAATTGAAAGTGTTATTTAGTTTGACCTCCTATTATATGGTTTTTGGTAAATCTAAAAGAAAATTGCACAGAAAATTGTATCATGTATGGCCAGCCTAAGACACAAGTCATATTTCAGGCATCCCGATACTGATTCTAATAGGAAATCACTTCTACAGTGATGCAGGCCCAGCAGCTTTCATCATTAGAGCCCTGCAGGTGCACAGCTGATTGATAATTATGAAACCACTCTCATTGGGCTCACTTTCCCACATTCCTTCAGAATAACAAAAGGTAGGAATCTGCATCAAAGTTTGTTAAAATCCTTGTAATGTACATAGATCGCCCAGATGTGAATGTTTCTTTCTCAACAAAAGTGGAGTTACGCTTTACCAATCCATTAAATCAGTATCCTATGCAGACCCTTGTGCTATATATTTGATGGTGGATCTAAAAGACATTGTGCAATCAGATTGTATTTTTTATATAATACAATTGATATTACTACAAATGATACAGACAAAATTCCTGTTAACGTAGAATATCTAGTCATGTTTTTCACATCATGAATGTCTGACTGAAGGGAATTTCAGACAGTTTGTTGATTTTACATTCCAAAGTCATAAAAATCAGTCATATAGCTTTGGTGTTAACAGAACGCTGCATCACAAATATTCATAATTTTTCTTATTTACAAAAATGTATTGTGTGAAAATTACAAAGCAAGTATTCTGAAATTACAGTAACTCAATTACCTGCTAATGTACAAGCTGTCAGGCAAGCTCTTCTCCAGGAGACATAATGTACTGGGCAAACTTGACCCTGTTTGTTGTCCCACTTATGCTTCCCCCTATGTCATTGTGCCCTTGGCATATTATGACTGCAGATATCATCAAACAGAAACAGTCTTTTTGATGTACATAATTGTGGAGGACACACGGCTTTCATTACACGCACAGCATGAGCCACAAATAGCTGCATAGCATACTGTAAAAATAAAAACAAACAACATGCCTCTAAGTGCAGAAGTATAAAACTTTTAATATCCTCTAAAGTGGTTAAAAACACTTACAAGATGGTGGATAAAACAGGCATGTAGCAGGTAAGTGCGTCCAGAAGATGTTCCAGTGGCAGGGCAGTCCCAGTCTTTGATGGTAAAGCTTCCAAGGAAGTCCACAAGATAACAGCCAACTTGTGCTGTGGATGTTCGGGGGACACAATAGTGCTGGAGCCTGGGGATGATGTCAGAGAAGCAAGACAAAAACCAGCATGGAACACAAACAGGAAGTGAACAGGAAGTGTGTCATAGAGGCGGGACGCGTTTCGGAACAGCTCATTGGTTCCTTCTTCAGCCAGTCCCACCTCTATGACACACTTCCTGTTTGTGTTCCATGCTGGTTTTTGTCTCGCTTCCTCTGACATCACCCCCAGGCTCCAGCACTATTGTGTCCCCTGAACATCCACAGCACAAGTTCTCATGGACTTCCCTGGAAGCTTTACCATCAAAGACTGGGACTGCCCTGCCACTAGAACATCTTCTGGATGCACTTACCTGCTACATGCCTGTTTCATCCACCATCTTGTAAGTGTTTTTAACCCATTTAGGGGATATTAAAAGTTTTATTCTTCTGCACGTAGAGGTGCCTTGTTTGTTTTTCTGTTTCCATTAGAAAATGCTTGTCTCCCTGAGTGCTGCCTAAAGTGTGTTAATATTTGCTACCCTCTCCAACACAGACTATCTGTCAGGATTCAAATGCTTGGAGCACCCTGGATATACACATTTTTCTGCATAGCATACTGTAGAATCCTCCATTTACTGGTTAAAGCGGAGCTCCAGCCGCGGGAAATGTTTTTTTTAAAGTCAGCAGCTACTAACAGTGTAGCTGCTGACTTTAAATAAGGACACTTACCTGTCCTAGGCGCCCGCGCTGACGGCCCCCCCCGGTGCCGGTCCCACGATCGCTCCGGGTCCCGCGCCGCCATTCACACTATGGGAAACAGGCAGTGAAGCCGTACGGCTTCACTGCCCATTTCCTACTGCGCCTGCGTGAGTCTCACGCTGGCTTGTGAATGGGCGCGCTGCTCTCTGAGAACACACACAGTTCCCAGGAAGCAGCGCGCCCCATTCACAAGGAGAAGAACAAGAAGAAAACACACCGAGGTTCAGGAAGAGTCAGATTACGGACTTCCGCATAGCAACAGCTATTTCGGGTGAGTATTTATTTGTTATTTTTTTCAGGTTTTTTTTTTTTTTTTTTTTCAAACAACATTGTAAAATGTTGTTATCCTGGGTGGAGCTCCACTTTAAAATGGCAAAGGTACATTCCACTACAAAAGGTATGGCTGCTGTCTGTATTAAGAGTGCGTCTGGAATAGTGCTCAATAACATGTTTGGCAAGAGCAAATGCCTTACCACTAACAAACACCATCACCCTAGATGGTATATAGTACCTGGCAGAGATTGTTCAGAAGACAGCTCACTGTCACAAAGCTTTCTACCAGAAGGATCATTTGTGAAAATAGTAGCATTTGGACTACTGTCATATAAGCTTACATCGATTTAACAAGACACACACAATAAAACAATAACTGGCAACAGCCACCTGAAAAAGAACTAAAAGAAAGTATTGTTACAGTTAAATAATCTGCTGCCACTGCATGGAGGTATTATGACTCTAATGTGCTTTCCATCAATGGTACCAACAAAGTTAGGGAAGTAACATTCTTATAAAAACTGTTTTGCAATTTGGGACCATTCCTCCATGGTAGGCTTCTTCATCTTCATCACGCTTTCACTAAATACGTCCTAGATGGCCGCAAAGTATGATGGACAATGGTAATGCAGTTGACTTGCAAATCAAAAAAATGTAATGCAGGCTGGAAAATCACTAACTTGTAGAAAGGTGTCTGTGAAAAAAAAACATAATATCTACTTTTTTTTTTTTTACAATTGATGCAATTAAGACAACAATGGTGCAGCATAAAAGATAACTTCAACCAGTATCGCAGAATTCAACAGGGGACCCGTATTGGCTTATCAGGGAGCATGCATGCAGCTAACTCAGATTTCTTAAATCCTGTCCTGGATATGCTTAGGTAAGTGTAGCAAGGTCCCAAGTCCCTTGAGGCCTAATGGTGACCTCCAGAGTGAGGGACAGCTGACATGCTTCTGTGTAGAGTGGGTTACAAGAGATGGTGGGTGTAATGCAAGATGACATGGTGGGCACAAGACACTTTTTGAATGCAAAGAGATTTATTGTCTCTTGAACAGGACTGTGGGAGAGAGAGTTAGGGCCAGGACACCCTTAAGTAGATGCAATGATAATTGGTAGACTCCAAGACATCTATAGGTAGACAGCTATACTGTACAGTGGAAGGCCTTCAGCTGGACACCACATCTGTATAGGTAGGAACGCTGTCTCCTATGGCAACAATCTTGTAGCAGTTTCTAACGGTAGTTATATTCAACTATTGGCAACACAAACAGTTCTCCGCTCACTCCACAGTCACTCACTGTTGATCTTCACTCAACTAACTTCCTGTCTTTCACTAGACTTTGAATCAAATAGCCATTAGATCCCCTGAGCTCTTCAACGTTTAGCACTCAGTATCTTCCTCAAGCATCACCCCCGCTTCCCTGCCAGGTTCCTGGCTTGGCACTTATAGATACTCTTCAAGCGTCACTTCTGCTGACCCGCTAGGTCCCTGGCTTGGCACCCACTGATGCTCTGCAAGCATCACCTCTGGGTCCCTAGCTTGGCACTAGCTGAAGTTTTGCCACTTCTTCACCGTCCCCGGCTGATGAGAAGACTCTGGTACTGGCTTTAGCTTACTCACAGTGGTCTCCGGTAACAAGGCGGATGGTCTCTTAGTGGCGACAGCTTCCCACCTCCAACCACAGCTAGTTGCCCGTCCGGATGGACCACTACTTATGCTACTAAGCACACAGCCAAGATAACAAAGGAGTGGCTATGGAACAACTCTGTTAATGTCCTTGAGTGGCCCAGCCTGAGCCCAGATGTGAACCCGATTGAACATCTTTGGAGAGATTTGAAATTGGCTGTGCACCGATGCTCCCCATCCAACCTGATGGAGCTTGAATACTCTTGCAAAAAAGAATGGGAGAAACTGCCCAAAAATAGGTGTGCCAAGCTTTTAGCATCATACTCAAAAAGACTTGAGGCTGTAATTGGTGCCAAAGGTGCCTCAACAAAGTATTGAGAAAAGGCAGTAACTACTTATGTACATGTGAATTTTTTTTCGCCTTTTTATTTTTAATAAATTTGCAAATAATAAACTAACTTCTTTCACGTTGTCATTATGGGGTATTCTTTGTAGATTTTTTTTATTAAAATAAGGAATGGAATCCATTTTGGAATAAGGTTGTAACAAAAAAAGAAATGGAAAAAGTTAAGCGCTGCAAATACGTTCCAGATGCAATGTACGCTTATTGGGAATTTTTACCTAAAACATGAGC
This sequence comes from Rana kukunoris, assembly GCA_029574335.1. Lineage (NCBI taxonomy): Eukaryota > Metazoa > Chordata > Amphibia > Anura > Ranidae > Rana > Rana kukunoris. The sequence goes on along the minus strand of CM056054.1, from coordinate 136,712,950 downwards.
AGAATACATGTTGGCCTAAATTTAAATTTTAAATTTAAAAAAATGTATTGGATCTATTTTACAGCAGAAAGTAAAAAATATTGTTTTTTTTTATTTTATTTTTTAAATAGCCTTTTTTTGTTAATAGCGCAAAAATAAAAAATGCAGTGGTGATCAAATGCCACCCAAAGACAGCTCTATTTGTGGGGAAAAGAATTACATACATTTTATTTATGGATGGTATTACATGACTGCATTCACTATATCTGGTCTCCCACAGTACACAGCACATGGAAATACAATTGTTTTAGTAAATATAAACTGCTAAATATCTTTTTTTCATCAGCAGTATATAGCAGTTTTGTGACGTCTATGAGTGGCTGGTTTAATATTGTAGGAGGAGTTTTCATTCTCCCACGATTGTCCTATGAAAATGCAGGACCCCCTGACCCTCTGTCTGGACAGTGGGTCAGGAACTATATATCCCAAGGTAAATTGTGTGAAGCAGAAAGGGAGAAGGGATTGTTGCAGTGCTTACAAATAATAATAAAAAACCAAATCTTAAAATATTTTTTTTATAATGGTAATGAGAATAACGTTAAAGTACAACAGAGCTGTATTGTTCAGAGATAGTCAACATATTCATAGTAAAGGTGGTCAATACACAGGCGTTCAAGTTTTGGCAAAAAATTCTAATTTGTATATTAGCCCAACATGTTTCGCCTAATAGCTTCATCGGGAGTTATACAAATCAGTCAGGGTATATGTAAAACTATGCAAAAAATACAAAAGAAAATTACATAAGTAACTGGGTATTGAAGAAATTTCATATCACATTTTTAGAAAAAATGAACATTTAGTCGCCAAAGATTACCACACCAGGAATCCTGTAAGGCAAGGTTTTTGTTTTGTTTTGTTTTTTCCTTTTTTTATCACTTTTGGACAGAGTAGGGAATATTTAAACCCTCCAGTTTTAGTTTCTACATGTCTGTGTCTGATAAATTTTGAGTTGGTCGGTGCTAGAGTGACATGTGAGTCTACAATTGAAGTTTAGTGGTGAATGTTATAAAATCTCTTTTTTTAGTGTTTTCAGTAAGCATACTGAAGTCAATAACAGGAAAATGATCTCTATAAATAAAAATAAAGTGTCCTTTATTCTAGGATTCTCACTTATTTCCTGCTCCATCCCTCCATTTCACTGTTTATTTGTATGAGAAGCTGTGAGCTGGCACCTGACACAGTGACCGATGTAACAGGGAAGCCATTCATATATGCTTCTTGTGTGAGCCAAGCAGGAAGAGGAAGGAAATCAGACATAAAAAAATAAAGAGTATAACTCCCAGCGGTTCCTCTTATACAAAAACAAACCAAACCCTCTTTACAGGTCTTATTCGTCTTTAATTTATAAAAACAAAAAAAAATTCTGTGCTGGGGAAGATTTTAACACAGAAAAAACAGCCTTCACCAAAATCTGTGTTACCAAATTTGTGCATATATAAATCAAATAGTGTGGCGCTAAATTAATACAACATGATAGAAAATATACCGTACTTAATGTGCATAAAACTTTAATATAAATTAATGATAAAAATCTAAATTCATAAAGTGCAAAAATGTGAAATGAATGCAAATTTACATTTCATAAAAAATACACCAACATAATTAAATTTGTGTGTTGAAAAAACAATATTCAAATCCTATAAACAAATAATAAGTCCCAATTCATGAATTAAAAAAGCTAAAAAATTGATGATTCATGTGCAACATCCAAAATAATATAAGGTGTTTGTTCCCATATACAAGTGCAAGTGAATGCCGCTCTTATACAATAAAAAAAAAAAAAAAATAGATAGTTGTTACATCCAATGCTGATCACCACAGAGATGAAAAAAATCTGCATCTTTATCAATAGAAGTGCACTTACATATTTTCCACGGTAAAATCTCATAGACTATTTGATTTATTTGTCTTAGGCCGCGTACATACGATCGAACATGTCCGCTGAAACTGGTCCACCGACCAGTTTCAGCGGACATATCCGATCGTGTGTACGACCTAGTGGACAGGTTTTTCCAGCGGACAAATTTCAAAGCATGCCTAACCAGCGGACATAAATCTCCCGCATGCGTCGAATGGATTTGACGCATGCGTGGAAGTATTTTACTTCCTGGAGTGGTGACGTGGTGGCATCAACGTCACCGCCACATCACGGCGTCCTCAGTCCGAGGGGATTTTCGTCCGATGGTGTGTACACGCCATCGGACCAGAATCCGAGGAGACATGTCCGCTGGAAACGGTCCGTCGGACATGTTTCAGCGGACATGTCTCCCCGTGTGTACGCGGCCTTAAAGCTGAACTCTAGGACAATAAAAAATACTACTATTTAATTAAATTATGGATTTATTAAATGTGCGCTTACCGCAGTGCTAAAACTTAAAGGTTAAAACGATTGTAAAGCTTTTTTTAATTTTTATTAATAAAATAAAAAAATTGTAATGCCACGTACACACGATCGGTCAAACTGATGAGAATGGTCTGATGGACTGTTTTCATCGGTCAAAACCGATTGTGTGTGGGGGCGCCATGCGTTATTTAACCTTCGGTTAAAAACAAGCCAACCTGTTTTAAATTTAACCGATGGATTCCTAACCCATAGAACAAAACCGATTAACCGTTAGTAGGCACGACCATCGGTTAAAAATCCACGCATGCTCAGAATCAAGTCGACACATGCTTGGAAGCATTGAACTTCATTTTTTTCAGCACGTCGTTGTGTTTTACGTCACCACGTTCCAATAGGATGGTTATTTTAACTGATGACGGTTAACCAATGAAAACGGTCCATCAGATTGTTCTTATCTAAAGGACCGATCGTGTGTACACGGCATTATACTTACCTGCTCTGTGCAGTGGTATTGCACAGAGCGTACCAAACCTCCTCTTCCCTGATCCCCTGCCAGTGCACTAGGCTCCTCCTCTTTTCGGTGCGCCACCATAGGAAGCCACCTCCTGTGAAGGCACACCTGCAGGCTCTCTCCCAAGCCAGGCTGCGTGCATCTATTAACATACACGGCACAGCTCAGCCCAGCTCCCTGCTGTCTTCTCACAGGATTTGATTGGCAGCAGCAGGAGCCAATGAATCCCACTGCCACCTCTGTGAGAAGAAAGAGGAGAGATAAGCTACATATGGGCACAGCGCTGAATATGGATCGGACTCAGGTAAGTGTACAGAGGGATGAAGGGGCGATACAAACACAAGGACTTTTTTTACCCTAATGTAGGGAATGCATTATGGAAAAAAATGTCCAGCCTTTAGAACCACTTAAACAGAACAGGCTGCAATGCTCAACTGTAGAGGTTTAAAGCTGGAAATACATGTTACAATTTGATTGAGCAATTGATCTATTAATTCCATTCTTTGGTCAAAGCAATTGTAATGCACCTAAGTCCATCTTAATTTAGATGTTTGTTACAGCTCCACAGGCTGCACATATTTTTTGTTTTTGGATACACATATATTTCCAATTTTTTTTAATACATTTCTCACAGCACTGCATTTTTTTATTTTTTATTATTCTAATGGTTAAAGCGGAGGTTCTGCCGTTTTTTGTTTTTTTAAAGTCAGCAGCTACAAATACGGCAGTTGCTGACTTTTAAAAAATGGACACTTACCTGTCCAGCGCGCACGCGATGTTAGCAGCCAAGGCTGAGCAATCGCTCAGTCCTCGGTTGCTTCCGCCGCCATCTTAGGTGATGGAATCAGGAAGTGAAGCCTGACTGCTTCACTGCCATATTCCCTACTGCGCATGTGCAAGGATTGTGGCGCCGTGACTGGTCCCCGCTCTCTCCTGGGAACAACCACTGTGCCATCACATGCAGCCACTGTGCCATCAATTGTCGCCACTGTGCCAATCACACGCAGCCACTGTGCCCATCAAACTCAGCCACTACACACAGCCACCGTCACCATCAATTGTTGTCAGTGTGTCCATCAATTGCCGCCAGTGTGCTGCCAGTTTGCCCCATCAATTGCCACTAGTGTGCTGCAGTGTGCCCATCAATTGCCGCTAGTGTGCCCATCAATTGTCACCAGCGTGCCCATCAATTTCCACCAGTGTGCCTATCAATTGCAGTCAAGGCAGCCACTGTGCCCATCACACGCAGCCACTGTGCCCATCCTTTGTTCTATTGCTTTAAGTATATTCTTGTTTTGAAACAACATTGATTCTTTCTTAAAAACGCGGGGGGGTTGGGGCGCAGTTTGCCATCTTCACCCTGGGCACCAAATGGCCTTGTCCCAGCACTGCCTACAGCCACCTGGCCCCTTGCTCCTAATATTGTCCTCTCTGTTAACACAATCTTTAGAATTATTATCTTGAACCTACAATGGGTTGACTTTTGTTACAATAGATTACTTTTTCAATGATTGTTCATGAATATGGATGTAAAGTGGAACATTCACTATTTAACATCCAACAAACAGGTGTTTGTACAGCAGTGGTTCTCAACCTAGGGGTCGGGACCCCCTAGGGGCTCAAATGATGATTTGCCAGGGGTCACCAAATCCTGGGCTGTTTCTGAAGCCCGCACTGTTCTCCCAGCCTTTTTGCAACTGCCCAGAAAGGCTGTCCATGGAGCCTGTGGCCGCCCAGCTGGGCTGTTGCTAGAGCCTGTAGCTGCCCACTCAGCCTCTTCACAGCCGCTCATTCAGTTCACAGCATGGCTGGAGGACAGGGACTAGAGGTCAGCTAACTGGTGAGGGATGTAAAATGGGAGGGGCTGGAGGAGACCTCAGATTTTGGCATAGGTGAGAGAGAAAAGGGAAAGAAAGGAGAACAGAGAGAGAGTGGTACATCCTAAAATGTACCATAAGGGATTTTAATACTGTACGAGTAGAATGAAGCAATAAACGTCCATGGGTCAGGGGCGGAAAATCCTTGTCTTGCCTTGGGTGCTGACAACCCACACTATTAAAATAATTTTACTGTTAGGGGTTCCCACAACAAATTTTATCAAGGGGTCACGGCACTAGTAGGTTGAAAATCACTGATATACAGTATATTGGTGTGGTTTAGGGTTGCCACCATTTCTTCAAGCAAAATCCAAACACTTTAGCAGCATTGGACACCTTTGAGTGCCCCAAGGAGAGTAGTAATGCAGTGCACAAAGTGTGCCGCAGCAAAATGTGGGTGTGGCCAAATTGCTACTGCTGACTTCATCACCCTGCCCACAGTAATGCAGAACCTGCCCACAGACAACCACCCGCAGCTCCCAGTTGGCAACAGATTTATGTGTGACTATCTTGGTTACATGGGGAGCCACAGCCTGGTCTGAAAAATGTGTTGGACTGTCCGGGTGAATCCGGGACAGGTGGCAACCCTAATGTGGTTTATCATTTATAATAAACATTTAACAACATACTGTAGGTAAGCTTACGGCACAAAAAAAAAATACATGGACTGTGAACAATTGCTTTCAATAGGCAACACAATCATAATAGTACTTATCAAACAGAAGACATATGTTAAAAGACCTTACAGTCTATGAAAGGAGACAAAGTAAGTAGAAAAAAGCATAGATCAGGACAGTATTCAATCTAAAGATGATGGTGCAAACCTTTCAAAATGACCTGAAAAATAAAGTTGATCACATATGTTGCAATCTAATTGTACAGGCCTACAAAGTTTACTTTGAATAGTAAAAAAAGAAAATATCTTACAAAATGTTTTTCCCCGGATGAAGTCATGTGACTTAAAGCGTAGGGTGGAGCCAACGGATTACGGGCTGGAAATAAGGCTCTATTACACACATTGAGACATCCCTGTACTCTTCAATGATAAGTATATTGATTTTAACAATATGTTACTATGCTTTTTACATAAAGTGGTTTTATTAAATAATACACTATTGGAGGCCACTTTCTCCCCTTTCTTTACATGTCACTGGAGCGAGAATGTCAATTTGCATATGAGGATATCTTAAAGGGACCAGTTTTTATCTGGATGAATCCTATAGGGCAGGGGTGTCAAACACAAGGCCCGCGGGCCGAATCCGGCCCTCCAAGCCATTTCATGTGGCCCTCGCCCTCCTCAAGACCCTAACTTTCTGCTTTCAAGCAATGCATCAGCTTCTTCCCAGCAGCATCTTAAGGAAAGGGGGTGCACTGTAATGTAAGGGAGAGTGGGGGACTCAACTTCTGATGGTGGGGTGGTTCTTAACATCTAATGTAAGGGGAAGGGATGCGCTGGACATCTAATCTTACAGATACAACCGGCCCTTTTGAGGGCAATCATAATGCTGATGTGGCCCTCGATGAAATTGAGTTTGACACCCCTGCTATAGGGGATTGAGGCACCCTAGTGGTTAGTGAGTAATGCCGCGTACACACGATCACTTTTTGTGATGAAAAAAAAACGACGTTTTCAAAAACGTCATTTAAAATCACCGTGTGTGGGCAAAACGTTGTTTTATGTCTTCAAAAAAACGACCAAAAAAAAATCGAACATGCTTGAATTTTTTGGGTCGTTTTTCAAAACGTCCTTTTTTGTGTCATAAAAAGTGATGGTGTGTGGGCAAAACAATGTTGAAAACGACATTTTTAAACCCGCGCATGCTCAGAGGCAAGTTATGAGACGGAGCTTCAATGGAACAGAGTGCCGTCGAACGTGGTGTTTGTCACCACGCTTTGCTAGAGCATTTTGGAAAAACGATGGTGTGTATGCAACGTCGTTTTGGAAAATGAAGTTTGAAAAACGTTGTTTTGTTTCATCACAGAAAACTAGGGCTGTGACTGATTAAAATTTTTGTGTTCGATTAATCGTTTTTTTTTTTAATCGATTAATCGACTAATTTCGATTAATTAACGCACATACAGATACAACTACTTTTAGCTGATCTCCTTGCATTGCAACTCTGCATTAGTCAGTGGTAAATGTGGTGGGGGCAGCATGGGGGCAGATGTGTATATTCTTGCAGTATGGGAGCAGATGTGTATATTACAGCATCTGCCCCCATGCTGTAATATACACATTTGCCCCCATGGTGTAATATACACATCTGCCCCCATGCTTTTCATATACACATCTGCCCGCATGCTATACATGATGGTTGTCCTCTCTTACCTTCTTAAGGCAGGAGGACCCGTCCGCAGAGTAGCTGACACTGACACGTGCACGATGCAAGCAGGCGGGCGCAGTGGCGTAACTAGAACCTTCAGGGCCCCGATGCATGAAACCATGAAGGGCCCCCCCAATGTTGCCAACCTACCAGATTCAAATTTACTTTCACGACATCCGAAATTTACTGGCACAGCCACGTTTTTACTGGCATTTCGCAAAAGTTACTAAATAAAATGTAATAGACATTAAGGTAAAAAAACATAATTTCAATATAATAAGGGCAAATGATTTAGTCACATCACCTCCTGCCTCTATCCCCTCTGCCACCAACACCAGCTGCCTTCACACCCCTCTGCGGTGCCACAATCTCCCCTGCCTCCAATCTCCTCCTGCGGTGCCACCATCACCCCCTACCTCCATCGTATCCCCCTCTACCACCATCACCTGTCACTGTCGGCTGGGCTGTCTGTCACACTCTCTATCCCCGACTCCCCTGTGAACGTTGTGTTGCCTGGATGCAGCAGGCTCTGCCATTCCGCCGCCACCGCGTGCTTCTCAGAGGGGTGCTAAAGAGGGGGTAAGACACAGGGTTTGTAGGGGTGTTACACAGGAGACAGGGGTGGTAGGCATGTTAGACATAGCCAGGGGTGGTAGGGTGGGGGTTAGACACAGGCAGGGGTGGTAGGGAGGGTTAGACACAGCCCGGGGTGGTAGGGGGGGTTAGACACAGCCATGGGTGGTAGGGGGTTAGACACAGCCAGGGGTGGTAGGGGGGGTTAGACACAGCCAGGGGTGGTAGGGGGGAGTTAGACACAGCCAGGGGTGGTAGGGGGGGGTTAGACACAGCCAGGGGTGGTAGGGGGGGTTAGACACAGCCAGGGGTGGTAGGAGGGGGGGTAGACACAGCCAGGGGTGGTAGGGGGGGTTAGACACAGCCAGGGGTGGTAGGGGGGTTAGACACAGCCAGGGGTGGTTAGACACAGCCAGGGGTGGTGGTAGGGGGGTTAGACACAGCCAGGGGTGGTGGTAGGGGGGTTAGACACAGCCAGGGGTGGTGGTAGGGGGGTTAGACACAGCCAGGGGTGGTGGTAGGGGGGTTAGACACAGCCAGGGGTGGTAGGAGGGGGGGTAGACACAGCCAGGGGTGGTAGGGGGGGTTAGACACAGCCAGGGGTGGTAGGGGGGGTTAGACACAGCCAGGGGTGGTTAGACACAGACAGGGGTGGTGGTAGGGGGGTTAGACACAGCCAGGGGTGGTGGTAGGGGGGTTAGACACAGCCAGGGGTGGTGGTAGGGGGGTTAGACACAGCCAGGGGTGGTGGTAGGGGGGTTAGACACAGCCAGGGGTGGTGGTAGGGGGGTTAGACACAGCCAGGGGCAGTAGGGGGGGTTAGACACAGCCAGGGGCGGTAGGGGGGGGTTAGACACAGCCAGGGGCGGTAGGGGGGGGTTAGACACAGCCAGGGGCGGTAGGGGGGGTTAGACATAGCCAGGGGCGGTAGGGGGGGTTAGACACAGCCAGGGGCGGTAGGGAGGGGGTTAGACACAGCCAGGGGCGGTAGGGGGGGTAGACACAGCCAGGGGAGCAGTGTGACAGGTGGGGGTAGCAGTTTGTCAAAGGGGGGGGGGCAGTGTGACAGGTGGGGAGCAGTTCTGGGGGGGGGCAGTGTGTCAGGTGGGGGAGCAGTGTGTCAGGTAAAGGAGCAGTGTGACGGGGAGAAGTGTGACATATAATACAGCTCATCCGACATCACATACACAGCTCTCTGTGCACCAGCATTACCTTCTCCCCAGCAGCTGCAGCACTGCCTCGCACATCTCTCCCTCCACTTGTTCACGGCTCAGCCTCCTGTTCACATCTTGGGTGTCCCAGCCAGGTCCCGCAGCACCACCACCAGCACAATCCCCCCTGCCGCCTCCTGCTCCACCAGTCCACCATACCTAGAGCCGACCCGACGAGGAAACCCGGAAGTAGCGCGGAGCTACATGTAGGGGAACTTGGCGCTGAGGGGGGAGAAGGAGGATGCAGGATGCTGCGGGTGATGATGACGTCAACGCGCCGCTCCTTGCTTGCCGCCGGGTGGACCAAGATGGCCGCGGCTCCGGAGCTAGGCCGAAGCCGCGGTCTTTCCTATCGGCGAGACCGCGGAGCTCACTCCGCGGATCGTCGATCAAAATTTTTTTAGTCGATCAAAGAAATTAACGATTAATCGAACAATTAATCGTTAATTTCCGCAGCCCTACAGAAAACGTCTTCTTTTTTCATCACAAAAAGTGATCGTGTGTACACGGCATCAGCCACTTGGTATAACATCTACAGGAACCACTGGATGAGATCTGAGAGACACCCTCTGGGAGCAATATATGCACTTTACATGTTATGTGGATCCACCAATTGAGGGGAGCTGAATGTAATGGAAAAAAGGTGCAGACAGGCATGAAGGTCACGCGGAGGAAATGAATAAAAAAAAAAAATAGCTGCCAAATTTTCACAGGTAACACATAAACTGCTTTATTAACTTTTGAAGATATAGACTCTGTTATGGTCCCTCATTTGTTTGAAATTTAAGTACTATTTGTGTTATACTCACATATATATTCACTTATGTGATTTTTGGTTTCCATATTGGTTCATAACACGGTTAATATCTCCTAAGTTTACACCACCACACCCAACCAAGCTTTTGAAACATCTCATTCAAAACAATGGGCATTAATATGGAATTGGTGTAGTATGTGGATTGTGCTACCCTGGTGGTTTGACCTGCATCCACCTAGTTCTGTGCAATGGTTATGTTTATTAATTTCTATAGATAACACCTGTGAATAACAATCCTTCACACATGTGCATGTGCCAAGTGCTCATGAAAAAAATTCCCTTCTCAGAAAAATGTGGAGGCTCGCTCATAGAGCGTGTTTATATCTAAAAAGGTACGTGCAATACCCTATATCAGAATCAAATATCAAAATCACAAAATCTTATTACCAGGACAAACAACCTTATTGTGAAAAAAATACAAAAAATATAATACACATATATGTAAATAAATAAACAAAAATTCCTAAATGAATCCTCTCCCCTTCTGGGGATCCAATGTGGTAACCAAGTGTCCTTAGTCAATCAATACTCCTTTTGTGAGGTGTTCAAACATAACGTGATATCACCGCTTGCGTGATTGTCCCATCACCTTTAAGAATGGCCACTCACCAGATCCAATACAACTAGCGCCTTTGGTTCATTCCCAGGATAACCACTCCTATTTTGCGTTGCCACAACTTTCAGGTATCAGGTATCTTGAGTGAGAAAATACTCTCTTTTTCTCTACAAGAACTCACAGAAAAAGAGTGCTTCTCATTGTTGTGTAATATGTGAAAGAATTTATTGGTTAAAAAATATATCGCATAAATTGCACTCACATTTCATTGTGCCTGTATGCCGGCACCAAGCTTCTCCAGCCATGTATGCAAATATGTGATGAAAGGGAAAAAAAACGTTCCTCTCTCGTATTCCCCCTGCGTCTGTCTTGCGATCGGTGGATATCCCGTAGGTGTCATACATTCACCAATTACGTTTTTTGGACGAGCCACTATAAGTGACTAGCATATTTTTTGATTGCAGCAAACCAATTAATATAGAATAATTTGTTTTTCCATTTGCGCCAGCAACATCCGTCCCAAATATTAGTATGTAATTGTCCCTTTCCTTTGTACTGTAATATTACCAGGCTTCACTCATCTGGGAAGGCTTTCCACAAGTTTGTGGAGTATGCATGTGGGAATTTTGGCAGTTTGGCCATTTTGAGGTCAGCTGATGACCTCAAGAAGACCTGGCTTCTAATTTCAATTCAACCTAAAGGTGTTAAATAGGACAGAACACAGCCCTGACCTTAACCCTTTCTTGGCATTACTTAATAAGGAACACCCACAACTCCACTGAGTGACTGAGAACCAATATGTTTATTATTCAAAAATACTGTTTTTGCTATTAAGCATTTAAAAGAAAAGTATGGGAATGTTTTTCATACTCACCTAGGTGGATGCAGCATCGGTCTGATGGTGCATCTGGTCACTACCAGCTCTAAGGCTGAGAACCAAGCAATCAAACACCACTGATCACTCAATTCTCAGTGCTCTCTGTGTAAAGAGCTGATGACTGTAATTCAGCAGCTCCCTGATCTGCCCTGCCTCCCTGACTCCCTGCACTCATTGGAGTGTTGGGCTATGGCCGGCTCAGGCTCTCAACAACTTTCTCAGATGTTGAGCCGGATGCCGGTCCAGCTTCATCACAGTTTGCTGTGTATGGGGCTGTGTAGCCACAGACCAGTCATGGTGCCCATGCTGACCCATGTCTACAGGCAAAAGCACTTACAATGGGCATGTGAGAATAAGAACCAGACCATAGAGCAATGTAAAAAGATCGCCTGGTCTGATGAATCACATTTTCTTTTTAAATCTTGTAGATGACCGGGTACGTGGCTGTAGCTTACATGGGTAAAAGGTGGCGCCAGCATGCATAATAAGAAGGAAAGCTGGCAGAGGCTTAAAGGATCTGCTACTGATGGCTGGTGTCAGATAGTACAGCATACCTTCAGAGGTCTAGTGGAGTCCACGCCTCGACAGATCAGGACTGTGTTTGTGGCAAAAAGAGGGACCTTTTAGCTGGGTGGTTATAATGTTGTGGCTGGTCAGTGTATGGTTTGGGCTGTCGTAAAGGGGTTACATAGTTACATAGTAGGTGATGTGGAAAAAAGACACAAGTCTATCCTATATGTGTGGTTATATGTCGGTATTACCTTGTATATCCCTGTATGTTGCAGTCGTTCAGGTGCTTATCTAATAGTTTTTTTAAACTTTCGATGCCCCCAGCTGAAACCACCGCCAGTGGAAGGGAATTGCACATCCTGGCCTCTCTTAGGCCGCGTACACACGTACGAGAACCTCGTTGGGCTAAACTCATCGTTCCGCCCGACGAGGTTCTCGGTCGGCGAGTTCGTCGACCAGGCTGTCGAAAAAGGCGCCGAGCCATTAGTCCCGATGGCCCATCGAGGAAATAGAGAACCTGCTCTCTATTTTGGCTTGACGCCTTGCTCGTCAGTTTGCTCGGCGAAAACGTACACACGATCGAGCTTCTCGGCAGAATATGGATCCCTGCGAGCTTCTCGCTGGATTGTGCCGAGAAGCTCGGTCGTGTGTACGGGGCTTGAGAGCAAAGAACCCTCTACCCAGTTTAAGGTTAAACCTTTTTAAAGGCTATACACCTTAATGCTGTATATGTACATGTAACGCATATAAACACATACATTAACATATATGTTGCACTGCTGTAATGCATGCATTAGCGTACAAAAATGTGCCTTTTTATGGATTGGTATGCTGCGATGCCCTTCATTCTTTATAGCATCCCAATTTACCTTGCCAATGGCTGTGGATTTTGGTTGGCTGTGATGTGCTGTGTTATAAAAAAACAATCCATGCACCTTTTTCAGTGTGTTAGACCTCCCCTTCTAATGACGTGACGTAACGTGTTAACGCACTACAACAATGTGAGCCCAGGCTAAGGCTTTTATTTGATAGACAGTGAAGGAAGAAATGGGCAAAAATCAATCCAAAAATGTACTTTCAACTAGTTGACTGGACTGTGTTTTTTCTTTAATGATTACTAGGGCGCACGACTGTATATTAGACGTACAGCCATACAGAATAAGATACGTTTGTTGTTGTGGCGCTCAGGAGCCAAAGCAGCAACATATTTTTAGCCATAGATATCAATTACAAAAAAACCCTGTGCATGCTGTAAGTATTTCCCTAAAATATTTTCTCTTTTTAATGCTGATGTAATGAAATTGTAAAGGAAGTTCCTTCTTTGTCAAGTTTTGGGTTGATAAATTGCACAAAACACTCCAGGCAATAAAAATCTTATACACATCTTTATTGGATATACAGTATGAAAGTCTCATGCAGGTGGCAAAAACAACATTGGTCACTGTCATGACTGTAGGGAACATTGCAGACTCCTGATTGGCTGGTCAAAAGTTCAGTGTTACATCCAAAGTACAATTATAAAAGTTAGTATAATTACAGTTTACAACTACAGTATAGGGCCGTTCCTTGGAATATCCAATCAAATAAGCGACATGCTTCTCGTTCACACAGGTTTTTTTCATTATTTTGATTAATTCCAGAAGTTATCTTTTTTGATTACACAGGAAAACATATATCATTGTTATTCGTCAGCTACAGTGTGCAGTACATAGCAAAGCATCCTACCGCAAGACAAAATTACAAAGTAGGTAATGAAATAATTACAAAAATTAAAGTGTCCATACCAAAACTTAACCCATTCAGTATAAAGAATACGCATGTCTGCTACCTCTGAGGACAGGGACTCCACATACTATATGGTTGTAATTTGTACATATTATAGAGGTATAGGGTAAAAAAAATAAAAATAAAAAATCTGTACAAGAGTTCATGATGTAAGGCCCCTTTCACATGGGGATTTCAATAGTACATTTTTGAGCCGGCATTACACAGATCAAAAGTGGACTGCAACATATCCCTAGGGGTGGCCGGGTATCAACCTACATCCCGTCACCTACTGTATATGGATTACACATTTCTCCTTTTCTTCCATTGCAAGATGGAAGAAAAATGATAATGGATATCCATTATGAACCGACACAGCTGGGCATAATTCCAAGATCCCCTGCTAAGCTGCTAAGACAAGGATTTTTCTCATACCAAGCTCTGAATTTGACTGTGCCTGTTTTACTATAGAATGTGTGTATGCCGAGGCATTGATCACTCACCAACAATCAAATTATACTTTTATTATATTTTTCTAGTTAGCAAAAGTGATCTTGCTTGGTGTAAAGGGCTGAATACTAAAGAGTGTGTCACTGCAGTGGCTGTGAGGACAGAAATGGTGGCGAATGCTGCTAAGGCATGCATTGGTGCAGTGGCAGTGATTGCAGAGATGGAAGTTGGTACAGTGGGGAGTGAAGTAGGGGCATGAGGGATGAGTGATGAGAGCTGGGTATTACATCATAGCTTTCTGTTTGGCCTCTCCCCTTGACTTGCACCTCAGCCAACCCCAATTTTAGGCTCAGTAACATTTGAAAGTTCCCATCTATGAATCTCTATATCAAGCTGAAACAAAAGTTTTTTTTACAAATTGGTCTCTGAAGAGTGATCTGCAGTGGAATGCTTTTGAGAGAGCTGAGAGGCAGGGCCGCCATCAGGAATTATGGGGCCCCTTACACAGCTTCAGGCATGGGCCCCCTGGAGCATATATATTTTTATTTAAAAAAAACAAGGGGGTTGCCTGGGGACCTCTGGGCCCTTTAATAAAAAATAAATAAATAAATATATAAACAAAAATAACATGGGGCCCTGGGGACCTCTGAGCCTTTTACTAAAAATATATCTATATATATATATATAAAAAAATGTAAAACATTTTTATAAGAAAAAAGGTTCTCATCTGGGGCCCTGGGGACCTCTGGGCCTTTTAATAATAGTAATAAATGTATGTATATTTATATGTATATAAAAAATAAAAATAAAAGTAATAAAAAAAATATATATTTTTTTTTTTTTAAAGGGGGGTTGTCATCTGGAGCCCTGGGGATCTCCGGGCCCCTGGGGACCTCCAGATACCTAAAAAAAAAACATTGGCCCTTTAATAAAAATAAATAAATAAAAATATATTAAATATATATATTTTTTTTAAATAAATGAAAAAATGGGGGGTTGCCACCCGGGGCCCTGGGGGCCTCTGGGCCCCTGGGGACCTCCGGACTGCTAAAAAAATAAAAGAAAAAAAATTGTCCCTTTAATAAAAATTAAAAGAAATAAAATATTAAAAAATATATTTTTTTATAAAAAATAAAGCAAAAAAGAGGGGGGTTACCATCTGGGGCCCTAGGGGGCTCCAGGCACCTGGGCACCTCCGGACCCCTAACAAAAAAAAAATAAAGCAAAAAAGAGGGGGGTTACCATCTAGGGGCCTCCAGGCACCTGGGCACCTCCGGACTGCTAAAAAAAATAAAAGAAAAAAAATTGGCCCTTTAATAAAAAATAATAAAAAAATATATTAAAAAATATATTTTTTTATAAAAAATAAAGCAAAAAAGAAGAGGGTTCCCATCCGGGCCTCTGGGGACCCCCGGGCCCCTAACAGGTGTACTGCCTGTACACCCCTGATGGCGGCCCTGCTGAGAGGCATTCAGGTGGTGATTTTGCTGCCATCCTTAATGGGGTTTTAGAATAGGAACACCATGCCGCAACCACAAGCCTAGTAATTGTCTTGGGTTTGCTGCATGACCCCATTCACTTGAATAGGCCTTGTTCAGAAATGGTATTGCCTGCCTAAGGTGAAATAGGGGATAATATTTGAGCTGCTTTCAGATCTGTAACACAGAATCCCAAAATCTGTGTCTAAGAACATGCACTTAAAGGGGTTGTAAACGAAAAAAAATCTTCCTTAATTAGCTTCCTTTACCTTAGTGTAGTCCTCCTTCACTTACCTCATCCTTCGATTTTGCATTTAAATGTCCTTATTTCTTCTGAGAAATGCTCACTTCCTGTTCTTCTGTCTGTAACTCACCATCGTAATGCAAGGCTTTCTTCCTGACACCCTGCTGTGGGTGGCTGGTTGGCTGGCTGACACCCTGCTGTGAATAGGTGGGATCTTGCTGTGGGTGGGTGGCTGGCTGGCTGGCACCCTGCTGTGGGTGGCTGGCTGGCTGGCTGGCACCCTGCTGTGGGTGGGTGGCTGGCTAGCACTCTTCTGTACATGGATGGATGGCTGCTGTGGCTGGCTGCCTGGCATCTTGCTGTGGGTGGGTGGCTGGCCCCCTGCTGTGGGTGGGTGACTGGCTGGCTGGCTAGCACCCTGCTGTGGGTGGGTGACTGGCTAGCTGGCTAGCACCCTGCTGTGGGTGGCTGGCTGGCTGGTTGGCTGTCTTCTACCCGGGTCAATGACATAGTGGGCCCCAAAAAGATGGCCACGGCAGGAGGGAGACCAATATTGGTAATATCGGTAAAGTTTGAGACCAATACTGATCCTTTAAAAATGTGTGGATTTCAGCCCCTAATAATCTGCTGCACCGATAATCGGTTAACCCCTACTTCTGACCCCTCAGTGAGACCCTTTCTCTTGGTTTCTGGCTGAAGCCCTCTGACCCGTGGGTGAGACCTTCCGTCTCCTACACTGGGAGAGGTCTCCAAACTAGAAGCTCTTAAGCCCTGTACACACGATCGGATATCTGATGGAATCTAATCCGATGGATTTTTTCGTCGGATATGCGATGAAGCTGACTTTCATCAGTCTTGCCTACACACCATCAGTCCAAAATCCGATCGTGTCCAAACGCGGTGACGTACAACACTATGACGAGACGAAAAAAATGAAGTTCGATGCTTCCAAGTATGCGTCGACTTGATTCTGAGCATGCGTGGATTTTTGACCCATGGAGTTCCATACAGACGATCTGATTTTTCTATCGGTTTTTTATCCATAGGAAAAATGTAAAACATGTTCTATTTTTTTACACCGATGGAAAGAAAACCGATGGAACCCACACACCTTCGGTTTGTTCGATGAAAACAGTTCATCGGTCGGTTTTCAGCGGACAAACCGATCGTGTGTACAGGGCTTAAGCTATTCTCAGACCTGAGTATATATTGACCCTGCACGTCTATGCACTCACACTGATTGAAGGCACCTGATAAACTATAGAATCTGGAGAAAGACAAATACGCAGCTTTGTCTGCTCAAAAACAAAAGGCCAGAATGTCACATTTACCCTAAAAGCGAATCCTGTGTCACATTTTCCTATATTCTCACAGTGACAGAGCCTCTCGCTGTCACAAGCTCTAGGTTTTGAAGAGCTTTAGTGAACCATGCACAGAGGGGTATTGTATTGTGAATGCACATCTCTTTGTGTTTATGCGTTTAACTGTTGACATATGGTACTCTACTGTATAAACCAGTGCTTGGAATATAGACCCCAGTGATAGTTATCTATACATGTTCTACCTTTTTTCCTACAACAGCATAGTGTATAGAACGCTAATTAGCTAGGCACATGTGTACATAAAAGGACAAGATACATTGTAACGATAATATTTTAGTCAGCTACCAATTGTGCAAGTTCTCCCACTTCAAAAGATGAGAGAGGCCTGTAATTGTCATCATAGGTATACCTTAACTATGAGAGACAAAATGTTGAAACAAATCCAGACAATCACATTGATTTGGAAAGAATTTATTTGCAAATTTTGGTGGAAGATAAGTATTTGGTCAATATCAAAAGTTCATCTCAATACTTTGTTATATATCCTTTGTTGTCAATGACAGAGGTCAAACGTTTTCTGTAAGTCTTCGCAAGGTTGTCACACACTGTTGCTGGTATGTTGACCCATTCCTCCATGCAGATCTCCTATAGAGCAGTGATGTTTTGGGGCTGTCGCTGGGCAACACGGACTTTCAACTCCCTCCAAAGGTTTTCTATGGGGTTGAGATCTGAAGACTGGCTAGGCCACTCCAAGACCTTGAAATGCTTCTTACGAAGCCACTCCTTTGTTGCCCAGATGGTGTGTTTGGGATCCTTGTCATGCTGAAAGACCCAGCCACGTTTCATCTGATGGGAGGAGGTTTGCACTCAAAATCTCACAATACATGGCCCAATTCATTCATTCATGTACACGGATCAGTCGTCCTGTTCCCTTTGTAGAGAAACAGCCCCAAAGCATGATGTTGCCTCCCCCATGCTTCACAGTAGGTATGGTGTTCTTTGCTTGCAACTCAGCATCCTCTCTCCTCCAAACACGACGAGGTGTGTTTCTACCAAACAGTTCTACTTTGGTTTCATCTGACCATATGACATTCTCCCAATCCTCTTCTGGACATGTACTGGCTTAAGCAGGGGGACACATCTGGCACTGCAGGATCTGAGTCCCTGGCGGCGTAGTGTGTTACTGATGGTAGCCTTTGTTACGTTGGTCCCAGCTTTCTGCAGGTCATTCATTAGGTCCCCCCGTGTGGTTCTGGGATTTTTGCTCACCGTTCTTGTGATAATTTTGACCCCCACGGGATGAGATCTTGCGTGGAGCCCCAGATCAAGGGAGATTATCAGTGGTCTTGTATGTCTTGCATTTTCTTATTATTGCTCCCACAGTTGATTTCTTCACACCAAGCTGCTTTCCTATTGCAGATTCAGTCTTCCCAGCCTAGTGCAGGTCTATAATTTTGTTTCTCGTGTCCTTCGACAGCTCTTTGGTTTTCACCATAGTGGAGTTTGGAGTGTGACAGTTTAAGGTTGTGGACAGGTGTCTTTTATACTGATAACAAGTTCAAACAGGTCCCTTTAATATAGGTAATGAGTGGAGGACAGAGGAGCCTCTTAAAGAAGAAGATACAGGTCTGTCAGAGCCGGAAGTCTTGCTTGTTTATAGAGGAGACCAAATACTTATTTTCCACCATAATTTGCAAAAAAAAATCTTCCCAAATCAGACGTGATTGTCTGGATTTGTTTCCACATTTTTTCTCTCATAGTTGAGGTATACCTATGACGACAATTGCAGGCCTCTCTCATCTTTTTAAGTGGGAGAACTTGCACAATTGGTGGCTGACTAAATACTTTTTTGCCCCTACTGTAGCATATGCAAGCATCTCTATTAGCCTAGTTAGGCCCCAGATAGCCATCTAAATCGCCTCATTGGGGTTCCGCCACTTGTTGCATTACACAATGACACTTCCCTATCACATGACGTACGGGGATCTCATTTTTAGAAGAAAATGCTATTGTAGTTCAGGACCTTGTAATCAGTTCCCGTTCATGAGAACAAAGGAATAGATTTTATGTACATGACACCCTATCATAAGAAGCTTGTAAACTGTGAAGTACTTTATTATTTTTTTTGTCGGCTGTGACAATGAGAAATTTATTACATTGTATTTCTGGGAAAAATTAGAGGAAGTGGTGCTGGGATGAGCACATAATATTTGACAGAAAACAAAAAAAACAATCAGATATCTTTCCATTTTCCTCTGCACAAGGCTGACATTCAATCTACTGTACTTATATTTTGCATTATCTTTTTTTTTTCCAAAAGTCTTTATTAACATTTTTAAAAGAGTAATAACAATCACAGTGGCAATGGTTTCAAATATACAGAGAGTAGAAATAGGCGGACGCAGCCGCCGCAGAGAGCCGAGAATTGAGGCAGTTGTTCAAGAGCTGCGGTGTGATGCAGTGGGAAGTAACAATAATCATAAACATTGCATAACAGCCACTAAGCGTTTTAGGTGGTGGGTCAAATGAGCGAGACTCCCTGGTCAAGTCGTCGTAGTTAGCGTCCGTGACGCCTGCCTGTGAGGCAGCAGGGCATGGAGGGGAGTACTATACGGGCATTAGAGATCTTTCGGTCTCCAGGTGTGGGAGGCCTTCTACAGTTCAGTCCTCTTCCGTAAGCAGGTCCCTCTAAAATCAGGTCATTGCGCCAAGAAGCAAGATGTGTCAGTGGTCGTATGCTAAGCAGTATATTTCTAGCTATATCGGAGTGTTGTGAGGTCAGGCAAAAAAGGGGGGAGGGGGTCTCTTCACTGGTAGAGGGAACGGTTCCGGGGAAAGAAAAGGGGGGATGAGTCCGCCACAGCTTGCTGTCACAGGGTCTTTGCAAGGATATTGTTTCCTCTGTTTGGAAGAATGGTACCCTTGGTTAATCTGCTGAAGCCTGTTTGGCTGGCTGCTCTTTGACACCAAAGGAGACAGAAACAACAAGCGCCAGAGGCGATTTTAGTTCGCATGTGCCGCGCTATATAAGTTTTCATTCATTCATGCTCTAGAGGCAGAGGTACCCCTTAGCTGATTTTGCTTGAATAGCTTAGTACCTGAGTTCCACACAGTCAGTCTGGACGGGGTTAAAGTCGCCGTCTCTTGCTTCTGATCTGCCAACTAGTCAGAGCGATTTTCCATAAGCAAGCTCTCAGGTAGAGGTTGCCTTTAAACAAGCATGGTTGTTTGATTAGGCTTGGTATGGAACCATTAGTGACTGTAGGCCTTCTCAGTCTCTGCCCCTTTGTCACTGTCCTTGGCCTGCAACCTTGTTTTGCATTCTGGCCGTCACACCAGTTACACCCGACCACTATGATTCCTGTAGCGATTTCTGGCAGTTGCTACATAGTGGGATTTTTTCAGGGTTGAAGAGGATCTGTCCCTTGTCGCAGAAGCAGGTAGACTGGTGTTTGGTGTTGAGGGCTTGAGATGTACCCTCATTATGCCCATAATGTGCACTCTTTTTTAGGATATAGCATATACCTACCTGCCCTCACCTTTATTCAAAGTTGCTGGTCTCTAGGAAGGCTGATTGCTACTGGTTCACAGATGCCTGGGATAATTTTCCCATAAATAGTAACCACTACAAACCCCATATCTTTCAGTGGGGTACCCCAAATAACACAAGCAATTACCTATTGCTAACCAGTACTAAGGAGTGTGACTAAACAGATCCTGACATTTTAGCACCCAGGTCAACATGTAAATGCATAGAAGTACACACATCACAGCCTTACCTAGTGTGGAGTTAATGTAATCACAGAAATGCAGCACAAATTAACGATCCTATGACATCAGCACTAGCAAGTTAAACCTACTTAGACATATATACCAGAAAGGAGGAGACCGATCTTCCATGCACAGTGAGCCCACACTGCAGGCCCAATCCCTGCATTAAATGAAAGGGCTCTCAGTATCACCTGATATCAGTTCAAACTTCAGCAATGCTGCAAACACATCCTTTAGTCTGTTTAATATTAGTAAACAGAGTGACATTACAGACATCCAGTTACATTCACATGTGTGATATATGCTTTTCAGAAAGTCAAATTAACCACAAACCTGCAGGAAATAAATCAAGACTGTAGAGCCAGGCTTATTCAGTTAAAATGGAAGGCTTCAGCCCAGCACAGCACCTGCTATCATCATTAGCAGTATTGCAGACACAACCACAGCCCTTCAGTAATGCAAGTTAACCACATACTTGCCTATACTTGCAGCAGTCACTGAATAGAATTGTGTGCACCATGTGGTGCATTACCACCTGCATGCTTCATGTCCAAAGTCCAATGAATGTCCATACATGGCGTCATGATAAATGAGCAATCCCTAGAGACCATATGCCTTCACCCCCATCTTCCTGGATCCTGCTGGGGTGAGGCCTCCTCCATTAGGCGTTCAGGTCTGCCTGTACAGCGGGGAGCTTCGTCACAGGAGAGGCTTTGAACCTGTGCGGCTTGGCGGGAAGTGTCCGGCCAGGTGAGGGAAAATAAAAATTCCTGCTTTCTTTAGCAGTAGTATAACCGCCTGTAGCAGTGAAGGAAAAAACCGAGAATGCGGGTATAGGGGAGGAGACCTACTTTTATAGTATAACCGGTCCTGATTGGGCAGGGGGGCGGAGCCTTCCATACGTATATGCTGTCATGCTGTGTCAGGAAAGACTGGCTCCCAAACAAAATTGACATCCTTTTTTTCCCACAAATAGAGATTTCTTTTGGTGGTATTTGATCACCTCTGCGATTTTTTATTTTTTTTGTGCTATACACAAAAAAAGAGCGACAATTTTGAAAAAAAAACAATATTTTTTACTATAATAATTATTCCCAAAAAATATATATATATTTTTTTTTCCACAGTTTAGGCCGATACGTATTCTTCTACATATTTTTGACAGATACTCTTTATGGAGAGATCTATGGTCTATAAGACCCTAAATGCCTCCTGTACTTAAGAACATTTGATCGCACCAAGATCGGTGAGATCAAATGCTTTAGATTTTTTTTAAATTGAGCTATTACATCTGGGTAACCCAAAAGCGATGTGATATCATCACTTTCGGGTTATCATAGAGCACGGCGGGCCGCTGTGATCAGCCAGCGGAAGCGACAGCTAATCGATTGGCACTTCTGATGGGACAGGAGATCCCGATCAAGCTGCGGAAGGCAGCAGGGGAAGAGACGTCCCCACTTCCGGCTTGTAAAACCAATCCAGCGGCTAGTTAGCTGCTAGGATTTCTTTTACAACAGAACCGATGACCAGATCTAAAAAACCGAGATGAGCCTAACAGGGTCTATAACATTTTTATTGATGGTTTAGATATACTTTAAAATCTTGCTGACTGCATGAAGCTTTAAAATGCCTGCATATACAGGTGCTGCACATACATTATACAGTAAAACCTCGGATTGCGAGTAACATGGTTTACGAGCGCTTTGCAATACAAGTGTTTTTTTTTTTTTTAGGAGATCCCAGGCTGGGTGCCGTACGATTGGGGGATCGGCTTGAGGAGGACCCAGAGGCAGGTTGTCCAACAGGGCTTGAATGAACCAATCGGGGATCTGGTGACCGGGATGCTGACAGGTACACTTTGCTGTCACCCGGTGACCTATGCTAAAGAAAATCTACTGGGAGGATTCACTCCGTTCACTCATCTAACTTACTGAAGCAATTGGCCGGTTACAAGGGCCTTAGAGCCAGATCTGAGATAGAGAGATCTGTTCCTCCCAGCGATCCAAAGTGACTCCTCGGCTGCCAGGTTAGTGTGGGGAACCTGTCCGTGGGCACTTTACCCACTCCATTCGGGAGTGGTGACGAGTTCAACTATTGATATTGTCGAGGGTAAGTCTGCCCTGTTCACATCCAGGCCTGATACCACAAGGTTCTCTTAGCCTTCCTTCATCAGCTTTCCTTTCCTTAAACTGAAGATGATGTTTGCCTTGTTAGCTGCAGAATAAAAAGACATTGAAGGAAACTTTTTTGACTGTCTGGACATTCGCTCACTGCTCCGCTACTGTTATGTCACCCCTAGACATCACCGGGGTAACTTGGTGTGCCGCTCCCGGTATTTAGCCAGAGGCTCCTCCGGGGGTAGCGCTACACTAGTAAAAAAAATATATATAAATTAATCAAAATGCCATAAAACTATCCCCTATTTTGTAGACGCTATAACTTTTGCGTAAACCGATCAATAAAGGCTTATTGCGATTTTTTTTACCAAAAATATGTAGAAGAATACGTATCGCCCTAAACTAGCGCAAAAAATAAAAACCGCAGATGTGATAAAAAAGAAAGCTCTATTTGTGGGGAAAAAAGGACGTAAATGTTGTTTGGGCGCTACGTCGCACGACCGCACAATTGTCAGTTAAAGCGACGCAGTGCCGAATCGCAAAAACTGCTCTGGTAAGGAAAGGGGGTAAATTCTTCCGGGGCTGAAGTGGTTAAAGAATGTACATAAAGTTGTATTTTCATGCTGAAAGCACAGCATTAAAAGTAAGGTCAAGATTTTTTCAGTTTAAGGATGTTGATGAAACATTTACTCTAAATTGACAAACATTTACACAATGCAGAGATTCATTTGGTGATTCACATGTCCGTCCTTGTTGTCTGTGGTTGTCTGTGGTTTTTTGTCTCCGAAATTAGACTTACCTCTGTAGCAGTGGTTTTCTGATCTAACCATGTAGAAGTCATGACTTTTTCACTACGATCGTCACACACTGCCACTTCTGTTGATCTTGCACAACTGTATGATCGGTTGTGGACACAAAAATTTTAACTCTTACAAATCTAGTAGTTATGGAGACTAAACACAGTCTTACATACACCAGCCTCTGAATAGTTCTATATACAGTACATGACACGGATGCCTTGGGAAATGGTGTTCGTGTTCTACTGAATAACCTCTTTTTCTGCATAGTACAAGCATGCTATTTCCAAATCCCTTAAACGAATATTACTTGATTTTCAAATTCCACCCCAGGCAAAAAGCATTTGTTTTAGATAAATTAGAGAAGCGTTAACCTGACTGTAAACAATCACCTTGTAAAATGACCCATTCGGTTTTAAAATAGAAATGAAAGGCAAAATATGTTTGTATAGATATAAAAATGGAAAATTGTATACTCACCTTTCCGTAATTTTCCTTTCCTGACGCATCTTCATGGCAGCACACACTGGGTTGTGACTCCGCCCCCACAACCTGACAGGATTGGTTAGCTATAAATCTGAGTGGGAGACACCCGGCGTCATTCTCCGTATATATCATCATTGAACAGTAGGGTGGGCAGTTGTGTGCTGCCATGAAGATGCGTCAGGAAAGGAAAATTACGGAAAGGTGAGTATACAATTTTCCATTTTCCTGACGCATTCATGGCAGCACACACTGGGAAATAACTCGCCAGTCGGGAGGGTTCAATGCAAAGTATTTATTCTCTAGAGAGCCGAAGAATTGGCCCTGAAGACAGATCTGCCAAATTCAGCTGTAGCCAGAAGAGCTGCGTCCACTCTGTAGTGGGATATGAAGGTATGCCTGGAAGACCAGGTAGCTGCTCTGCAGATGGTTTCTGACGAGACCCCGCAATATGCTGCCCAGGAGGTCGCCACTGCCCTGGTTGAATGCGCTTTGATGCCTTCTGGGATCTCTAGCTGTTGCATACAGTATGCCTTTTCTATAGCTCTGACTAGCCAAGAGGCGATGGTTCGGGAAGTGGCCGCCTGGCCTCGCCTGGCTCCGTGAGGGATAATCAGGAGGGCGTCTGACGAGCGAAGATGGGTGGTAGCCGATAGGTAGCTGGAGATTGTAGACTTAATGTCCAAAGCGTGAGGTTCCCCATCCTCGTTAGCAAGGCATGGTAAGACGATATCCTGGCTGTAGTGGAAAGCCGAGGTAACCTTGGGGAGGAAACGGTCAGAAGGCCTCAACACCACCCTGTCTGGTAGAAAAACCAAATATGGCTTCTTAAACATGAGAGCTTGCAACTCCGACACTCTTCTAGCTGAAGCTATAGCGATGAGGAAGGATAACTTCAGGGTCAGGTCCCATAAGGAGATTGAGCTGAGTGGGAAGAAGGGAGGATTGGAAAGTGCTTCTAGAACCACCGAAAGATCCCAGGCCGGAAAGGATGGTCTTCTTGGCGGTCTGATCTTCGCACAAGCCTGCATAAATTGGGTAACCAGAGGGTGCAGGGCCCATCTAGTGCCAGTCTTTGCGGATAGAGCGGAGATTTGTACCTTAAGGGTGTTTGAGCTCAGGCCTTTGTCGACACCTGTTTGAAGGAACTCTAGAATCTGGCAAGGGTCTGGCGAGATGTGATTCCAGCCTCTAAGTTGCGCCAAGTGGGTGAACTTTTCCCAAATCCTTGTGTAAACCGTGTTTGTAGAAACCTTCCTGGCTTGCATTAAGGTTGTTATGACTGCCTGGGAGCATCCCTGTTCCCTAAATCTAGCCCTTTCAACTTCCAGGCTGTCAAGTGGAGCCTGTCGGGGGCCGGATGGAAGGATTGGCCCTGGAGTAGGAGGTCCGGTGACGCTGGTAGATGGATAGGAGGACAAGTATTGAGCTGTAGTAGAGTTGTGAACCAAGGCCTCCTTGGCCAGAATGGTATTACCGCTATTACTGTGGCTGACGATCTCCGAAGTCGGCATAGAAATCTCGCTATCAAGGGAGTCGGAGGAAAGGCGTATCCCAGGTTGAAGTCCCATGGGTGGAGAAGGCAATCTGTCCCCTCCGCTGTCGGAAAGGGTACTCTGGACAGAAATCTCGGGCACTTGGCATTGGCTGGTGTCGCTGCCAGGTCGATCTCCGGAATCCCCCAGGTCTCCGTCAGCATAGAGAACTCCCGGAGGTTCAGGGACCATTCGTTGTTCGATCGAAGTTCCCTGCTCAGGAAGTCGGCTAGCGTGTTTTGAATCGCTGGGACGTAAACTGCTCGTAAGTCCGGTAGATGTGTCTGGGCCCATTCCATTATGGGGCGAACTTCCTCTAGTAGTGTGAGACTTCGGGTACCGCCTTGCCTCTGGACGTAGGCCACCGCCACTTTGTTGTCCATACGAATTTGGACGTACTTCCCCTGCAGCAGAGGCTCGAAAGCCAAGAGGGCTTGGAATGCCGCTCGAAGCTCCAGAATGTTTGAGACCACTCCTCGAGCAGGGAAGTGCCATCGTCCCTGGGCTGTCTGATCCCGGTAGTGCGCCCCCCAACCCTTCTCGCTGGCATCTGATGTCACGATTTCCGGACTCGGGGGGACTATAGGTCTGAAACCCCTGAGTTTGGGAGGCAGAGTCCACCAAAAAAGGTCGGGTCTCACATGGCTGGGAATGTTGATGGGTTGGTGCATTGAGGCCCCGTCCCATTGCCTGAGGAAGGTGTTCTGTAAAGATCTCATTCGCCACTGGGACCACTGGATCATGGGAATAGTTGAAGACATAGAGCCCAACAGGCTGAGGCAGGACCTGGCCGACGTGGATTTGGAGGATAGAAGGTTTTGCACCTTCCGAGCTAAGGGTTCCACCTTTTCTAGGGGCAACTGCACCCTGTTCTGTCTCGTATCCAACTGTGCTCCGAGGAACGACATCACCTGTGAGGGTTGTAGGCTGCTCTTCTGCCAATTGATTAGCCACCCGAAGCTCTGAAGGGTTGAGATTAGAATTTTGCGTTGGAAGAGCAGAGTCTTCTGATCTGCCGCTAGGAGCAGTATGTCGTCCAAGTAATGGTGGACCCGCAGGCCCCTCTCCCTGAGGAGTGCTATGAGCGGGAGGAGGACCTTTGTGAATGTCCTGGGTGCTGAAGAGATGCCGAAGGGCAGGCATCGGAACTGAAAGTGGTGTTGCCCGATGGAAAAGCGAAGGAATTTCTGAAAAGCGGGGTGGATTGGTATATGAAGGTAAGCGTCTGACAGGTCGACGGACAGCATCCAATCTCCTAAGTTCACTGCTAGAAGGATAGACTGGAGACTTTCCATCTTGAAGGCTTCTATTTGGATCCTTCTGTTTAGTCGTTTGAGGTCCAATACGGGCCGAAGTTCTCCTGATTTCTTTCGCACCAGAAAGAGAGGGGAATAAAATCCCCTGCCTCTCTGGTGGGAAGGGACTTCTATGACTGCCTGCTTCTGAACTAAGTCCGAGACGTACTGTAGTAGAAGTTTCCTTTTGTCTGGGGAGGAAGGAATTTTGGTGGGTTGAAAAACCATGTGAGGCAATGCCCCCATAAAGTTCCATTTGTGGCCTTGTTTGACCGGGGAAAGGACCCATTGGTCTTCTAAATGCTCTGCCCAAAGTTGTGCGAAATTCCTGAGCCTGGCGCCCACCTGAGCTGGGTGGGCAGGCGAATTCTCAAAAAGACTTTTGTTGGTCCCCTGTGGTAATGGCCTTGATCCTCTGACCCCTAGCAAAGGGGGGGCGAGTAGATCTCCCATCTCTTCTAAATTCCCTGCCTGGGCGATAATTTCTGGCTTCTCTGTACCTATCGGGCAGATTGCGCCTGAGGGTAGGCCCCTCTGGGCTTGGGTCTCCTGTCGGAGGGGATAAGCCCCGATTTTCCTCCGGTAACCTTGGAGATTGCCGTATCTAATTTCGCACCAAACAGGTTTACGCCATCATACGGAATCTTGCACCAGTTGGACTTAGAGTTTGCGTCCGCGACCCAGGGTTTCAGCCATAAGGCTCTGCGAGCCATTACCGAGGCTAGCATGGAGCGAGCCGAGGAGCGAATGACATCCACTGAGGCTCCTGCCAACAAAGTCTCCTGCTAGCCTGATTTCTTGTAAAGAGGATATCACCTCCCTCTGGTCAGTCCCTTCTAAGAGGGCCTTCTCCGCATTGGCTGCCCATGTGGACATGGCTTTGGCAACTGCAGCCGTGGCAATCGCTGGTCTACACGCTCCCCCTGCTGAAGAGTACGACTTCTTCAATTCCAGATCCATCTTGCGGTCAAGCACATCTCGGAATGAGACCGCGTCCTCTATCGGTAAAGTGACATGACAGGCGAGCCGCATCAGGGATGAATCGACAACGGGAGCATTGATGAGGGAAGACACCTTGGACTCCGTTAGCGGGTACAGCTTGGCAAGCTTATTAGAGAGGCTAGGCCGTCTGTCAGGTTTTTCCCATTCATCTCTAATGAGATCTTCCAACTCCTCTATGAAAGGAAATAGTTCAGGATCCTTTCTTAATTCGGGAAAATACTTCCCAACCTTAGGTTCTGCCACAGGTTCCTCCCAGCCTATAGCCTCCTTAATGGAGCGTGCAAAGGGTTCAACTAGGCTGAAGTCAAATCCTGATCTCATCTCATGCTCTTCCTGGTCGGACAGGGTCCACGCTAGCTGGGCATAGGGGTCGAAAGCCGATGAGGTGCCTGGGGTGGGGTCGCCACCGGCCAGAGGGGCCATGGTCCAGTTTGCATCTCGTACTGATTCTCTGGCAAGACTTGTAGTTGTCCTGGCGTCCACCTCTCTTTCCTCAACTGCTTCATTGAAGCAGGTGCGACAGGCTAGTTTCCCTGGCATTGCAATAGCACCGCACACCCAGCAGGCATTAGCCACAGGACGGGTATGGTGACGTTCGCGGTGCACTGATGGGGACCGTCTCCGGTGGGATCTGCTGTGGCGAGATCGGCTGTGGCGTGATCGACTGCGCCTAGACCGGCGGTAGCGGGAGGAGGTTCTTGACCGACTTCTGCGGGATCTCCGTGACGAATGCCTGGATCTCTCCCTGCGCCGTGGGCTTGCATCGCTGGGCCTGATAGGACTGCGAAGAAGGCAGTGTTTAGTGGCCGGCTCTCTTTTTTCTCTTCCCTACTTACCTCTATTGATGGCCTCCTTACCTTGTCTGTTGACAGTGGTCTGCTAGGGCAGTGGTCTCCATAGCACAGAGGTAGCAGAAGTAATTGCTGGAGGAAAGGAAGAAAGGGATAAAAATAAGATTTAGGCAGAGAGAAGGGGACAGCCATTCTGGCCAGGGAGAGGAATCCACTTACCTGGGGCAAAAACCGGTGTAGTTTGAGGCAGAGCAGCAACCTCGGGAAGAAAGGAAAAAAGTTCCCCATTTAAAACTGGCGCCGCGGTCGCGGCATTGATGACGCGATCGCGCATGCGCAGTAGCGCCGCGCGCGGCCCTGCGCCATCTTGGATGAGGGCAAAGGAGGTCCCTGACGCTATTGCTCCGCTGCGCGCATGCGCAGAGCAGCCAGGGAGCGCTCCGAGCGTGGAACAACAAGGCCCAGCAAGTCTGCGGGCTCCAGCGCAGGACGGGTATGGAGAAGGAAAAAAGCAGTAAGAGGGATCCTCGACCCTAACAGGGGAGCCACTGCCAAATCTAAGCTCATTTAGAGCTTGTAGGATGCCAGGTATTTGCCGGGATTTTGGCCCCCGAGACCACCAGAGCGGGGCTCCCCCCATAGAGCTCTATTAGAGACTGTACAGGGGGGACTTCCAAACAGGAGAGGCTGAACCTGCTGGGGCGATAGCGGTAGGAGGCGAGCTGTACGTCCGTTCCAGTCCTGTTCAGGTGAGGATAAAAAAAGAGAATGACGCCGGGTGTCTCCCACTCAGATTTATAGCTAACCAATCCTGTCAGGTTGTGGGGGCGGAGTCACAACCCAGTGTGTGCTGCCATGAATGCGTCAGGAAAAATTGTATTATAAATACTCTTTTTTTTTCCCTAGCATAAAAATGCACACTTACATCGAAGAAGTGAAATAAGGCATAAAAAATATAATCATCCCGTGACCACATTCTCTCTAGGGACGAAACGTTGGGAGGAACGACGTTCTGACGTTACCGTGTTGTACGCTAGACCCGGAAGATATGGGCTGCTGAATTGAAGAGCCTGCCAGCTCGATTGTATTTTATATAACTTATCTCACTTCTTCGATGTAAGTGTGCATTTTTATTTTACATATTACATTTTTAACGGTTTTACGCTATGCCAGGGCCTTCCTTTTTTTATGTGGTGCATCCTGAATTGCTATGTTGTTTGAGACATCTTCTATATTGAACCACACTGAGCTATTTATGCTACCAATAGAGACCCCAGGCTGGGATATCAACCATATGTGCACATTGATCTCCTATAATTAGAGATCACATCCATCTGGTAAGCGGCAGTGTTATTGTTTGGTGGGGGCACTATCCTGTCAGCACTTTTTCCTGGACTATTGGATTCGTTGAACACTGGGGATATTTAAGTTTATATGGACACTCTGCAATAATATTTTTTTATTATTTTCAAATTTTTTACCTCTGACGCTTCGTTAATGGTATTCCTAAGGATTTGTTTTTTGGTTTGTTCACACAGACTGGTATTCATTCACTTGATAATTTTCAGGTTTCTACATTATTTAGGCATTAACCCCTTGTCAGGACAAGTCTAATCTTTGGAGGAGAGTACACTGAGTTCCCAGCATAGCTAGAGAGCTGACACACTTTCTCTCCTGCTTGGTGTGGTCAGTTTGTAATAGTAAAACAGAGGGACTGGCAGGAACACCAGGAATTTCACATAAAGGAAGCAATACAAAGAGAACAGGATACTTTCCCATACAAGTACATGGTACAGCAGGTACATATCAGGAATATGAAGTGTTGGGGTAACAAACACTTTAAAGGGGTGTTCCACCCAAATGTAATGTTTATTAAAAGTCAGCAGCTACAAAAAGTGTAGCTGCTGGCTTTTAATAAACAGACATTTACCTTCTCCATGTTCCAGCGACGCGCCGACCGGGGCTCCGCTCCTCTCCCCCCCTCTCCGGCCAGCATCCTCATTAGCAACTGTGGGCACCCAGCCGTGACAGCCTTCGGCTTCACGGCCGGGCACCCACTGCGCATGCGCGTGCCGCACTGTGCATGCGCGCGCGGCTCGCCGCTGATTGGACAGGGGATCGTCTAGGACCTGTCAGTGTCCTAGACGATCGCCAAAGGGAGGGGCTGCAGTAAGGCGATTAGGCCTAATCGTCTTACCAGCCCCTCGGCAGAAGCAGGAAGTGGGACAGGAAGTCCCACTCCTACTGAAGCCCCCACTACCCCCCCAAAAAAATTACATGCCAAATGTGGCATGTAAGGGGGAGGGGAGGGGATTAAGCGGAAGTTCCATTTTTGGGTGGAACTCCGCTTTAAGTTGGCCATGCAGTATTGGATTTTTTTGTTTAAAGTGGATGTAAACCCACTCTCATTCTTTCTCAACTACTTCCATAGTGGTTATCTGTAAGGATATATATGCCTCCTGCATATATCCTTACCTGTCAATGTCTCCTCTTTGTCTGTTATGAGACCTGAAAAACTGCAGATTCTCTGGGTGAGTCTGTTGTCCGGCGCTCTGTGGGTGGAGTCGTGATGTCAGGAGACTCCCCGCCCACCTCTACACTCCCCTGGTCAATATGCATTTTCTCCTGTGTATTTCTTACACTGAACTTCTGCTATGTTCACTAACATTTAGTCAAAACCCAGAAATGTCACCACATGACTTCAGCATGCCCAATCATGTTAAGGTATGGAGCAGCCAATCCTGGGAGAGCTGGAGAAGAAAGGAGGAAGGGATCTGAAGTACACAGAATGCATCTCTCACACTCATGTGAGATATTTAAATCACCTGTCACTCCTATTCTCTGTGTCTGTTTTTATCTCACTGAAAAAAGATAAGAGCATTGCTCAGAACTAGGTCAACTCTTCATAACAAGATTGGGCACAGATGACATGAAATCCTATACTGTACAAGGTGCAAGCCTCAATAAAAAAAAATAATAATTGGGTTTACATCCACTTTAATCTGTGCGCTGAATGAAAATAATTAACCACTTCCCGACTGCCTGCCGTACATATACTGCAGCAAGGTGGCTCTATTGTGCAAAATCACGTACCTGTACTTGATTTTGTCAATAGCCACTGGGAGGTGTGTGTGTGCGTGCTGCCAGAGCCGTGATCACATGCTGCCAGAGCTGCGATTGCACGCTGATTGGCCACAGGGGGAGCCACCCACCATTGCTCCCCACAGAGACAGAGCGGCAGTCTGCCGATGTAAACAAGCAGACAGTCGTGCTGTCAGGCATGGACAGTGATCTAGCGTTTCTGCTAATCAGGAACATGGAAAACATGGAGAATGCACTTAACCATTTGATCGCCCCTGATGTTAACCTCTTCCCTCCCAGTGTCATTTATACAGTGTCAGTGCATATTTTTAGCACTGATCACTGTAATAATGTCACTGGTTTCCAAAAAGGTGTCAGCTAGGTGTCCGATCTGTCCGCCGCAATCCCGCTAAAAATCACTGATCACCGCTAATACAAGTAAAAAAAAAATGCCATAAATATATTCATATCCCCTATTTTGTAGACGATATAACTTTTGCGTAAACCAATCAATATACACTTATTGGGATTTTTTTTACCAAAAATATGTAGCAGAATATATATTGGCCTAAATTGCTGAAGAAATTTGATTTCTTTACATTTTTTTTATTGGATATGTTTTTTTTTCTAAATTTTCGTTCTTTTCTTGTTAATAGTGAAGAAAATAAAAACCCTATTGGTGATCAAATACCACCAAAAGAAAGGGAAAAAGAGGACTTTATTTAGGTAGAGCGTCACACGACCGCGCAATTGTCAGTTAAAATAACGCAGAGCTGTATCGCAAAAAGTTACCTGGTCATTAAGGGGGTAAAACCTTCCAGGGCTGAAGTGGTTAAACGCTACACACTTTGGATTGACGAATCCCCCTGATGGGTTATTGTATGTTGACAGCAGCCAACATGATGCTTTAAATTGGAGACTGGCAAATAGATCATGTTTCCAAACAGCTAATCTTAAGTATTTTTTTGTTTTTTTACTAAGATACTGGCTAGACAGGGATCACCGACACAGTTGGCCAGCTTGAACACGTATTGCAATATATGCAAACCAAGAATTTCTCTTATTAAAGACACGTTTAGTAGAAATGTGTTGCTGAATTTGTGGAATTTGGCTGTTAAAATTGGTCAGCGTAAACTTATATTGTGATATATGTAAATCTGCAAAGTTAAAGGAACACTAAAGGCAAACATAAAAAAACAAAAAAAAAAAAAAAACATGTTATACTTACCTCCACTGTGCAGCTCGTTTTGCACAGTGTCCCCTAACCCTGTCTTCTAGGGTCCCTCGGCGGCTGTCTCGGCTCCTCCTCGCAAAAGCTTTCCACCTTCATGCGAGCTCGCTCGCATGGTGGAAAGCTCCCGTGATACAGCGGCGGGCATAGCCGCCGACTGTATCACTCGGCCCCCCCGCGCGCCGCGTCATCCGCTGTGATTGACAGCAGCGCCAGCCAATGCTGCGCTGCTATCAATCCATCCAGCCTAGCCAATCAACAGGCAGGCTGGGAACCGAAGAGGATCACGTGGACGCTCGTGGGAATTTTGAGGGGTCTGGTAAGTAAAACGGGGGTTTGGGCCGGTACCGTCGGATGTTTTTTCACCTTAATGCATCCTATTACAACCCCTTTAATAGTAGTGTGTGGAGGGTTATGTGAGAATATTACTGCTACACCCTTATCTCCTTCAAACAGTATTTATTGGGATAGCGAAAATGGCATCTGTTTTTATATAGAGTTCAAGAAGGCAAGTAGGGATTAAAGAGGGATATGCTTTGTTAATTTTTCATTTAAGAGGTTTACAATTACTTTTAAATAGCCTGCCAGTGGTGTAATTATAGGGGTGCTAAGATCGCCATGGCGACCGGGCCTCTTTGATAGGAGGAGTGACAGGGACGGCTGAGATGACATCCCGATCGTCAGTCGAACTGTGCAGGGAAGGAGCTTGTCACAAGTGAAAGTAGTGTGTGCTCTTTGTCTCCCCCTAGAGTGCAGTACCCGGCAGGAGGTGCCAAGGTAAATGTCTGCCGTTTTTTTATGACTATCTGCTGTATGTGTTTATATACTGTGTGTACTGTATGTGTGTGTGTATGTACTGTATGTGTGTGTGTATATATGTGTGTGTGTGCATGTATGTACTGTATGTGTGTGTATATGTGTATGTCTGTACTGTATATGTGTGTGTGTGCATGTATGTGAGTGTGCATGTGTCTATCAGTGGCAGTGCGTCCATAAGGGTGCATGTGTGCCGATCCCTCTCCCCAGTCACTCCCTCTATGAGCAATGGATAGATTCATGCATAGCATGAATCTATCCATGGCCACCGCTGCCAACCCATATTTAGGTGTCCGGCTCCTTTTCGGGCGCCTGAATCACAGCAGGGGGTAGTTGAAGCAACTGATTAGAGCCATAGTCTCTAATAGGCTTCAAAATAGGTGAACCGCAAGTGCCATGCTGTGCGCTCAAAGTCCACCCAGGTGTGTTAGAAAGGCGAATTAATATTCACTTTCCTAACACTGAACCACCTCTCCACCAATCAGGTGTGCGGGTCTGTTACCCGTCACCTGATTTTCTGAAACAATAGGAGTGGCTATTGGACACTTATCAGGAGGAGAGGACGGGAGATGAGGACGGCAGGAGATGCATGGAGGATCCTGCTCGTAGGAGTCATCCGCATCCCCACAAGATGGCACAGTTGCAGCATTTGATGGCACACTGGCAGCATTTAATGGGCACACCAGTATTTTCTGGGCACACTGGCGGCATTTAATAGACACAGTGGCGGCATTTGATGGGCACAGTGGCGGCGTTTGATGGGCACAGTGGCGGCGTTTGATGGGCACAGTGGCGGCATTTGATGGGCACAGTGGCGGCATTTGGTGGGCACAGTGGCGGCATTTGATGGGCACAGTGGCAGCATTTTGGCACAGTAGCAGCGTTTGGGCACAGTGGCAGCATTTAATTGTAAAGGTGGCAGTATTTGATGGAAACATTGGCAGCGTTTGGGCACAGTGGCGACATTTGATGGGAACAGTAGTGGCGTTTGGCACAGTGGCTGCATTTGATGGGAACAGTAGTGGCGTTTGGCACAGTGGTGACATTTGATGGGAACAGTAGTGGTGTTTGGCACAGTGGCGACATTTGATGGGAACAGTAGTGGCGTTTGGCACAGTGGCGACATTTGATGGGAACAGTAGTGGCGTTTGGCACAGTGGCGGCATTTGATGGGCACAGTGGCGGCATTTGATGGGCACAGTGGTGGCGTTTGATGGGCACAGTGGCAGCATTTTGGCACAGTAGCAGCGTTTGGGCACAGTGGCGGCGTTTGGTGGGCACAGTGGCGGCGTTTGGTGGGCACAGTGGCTGCGTTTGGGCACAGTGTCGACATTTGATGGGAACAGTAGTGGCGTTTGGCACAGTGGCTGCATTTGATGGGAACAGTAGTGGCGTTTGGCACAGTGGCGACATTTGATGGGAACAGTAGTGGCGTTTGGCACAGTGGCTGCATTTGATGGGCACAGTGGCTGCATTTGATGGGCACAGTGGCTGCATTTGATGGGCACAGTGGTGGCGTTTGGTGGGCACAGTGGCGGCATTTGGTGGGCACAGTGGCAGCATTTTGGCACAGTAGCAGCGTTTGGGCACAGTGGCAGCATTTGATGGAAACGGTGGCAGCGTTTGGCACAGTGGCAGAGTTTGGGCACAGTGTCGACATTTGATGGGAACAGTAGTGGCGTTTGGCACAGTGGCTGCATTTAATGGGAACAGTAGTGGCGTTTGGCACAGTGGCTGCATTTGATGGGCACAGTGGCTGCATTTGATGGGCACAGTGGTTGCAAATTATGTTTTTTTAAGAATTTTTCAGTTTGCTTGAGCCCCCCTAAAAAAATTTGAGTACCAGCTGCAATGCACACAGTTGCAAGGGGGTTGCAGTGTAGCCACATTCACCTAGGGGTATACTTCAAGGGTGCCCTGACTGGAAAAAGATTGCGAAACACCAATCTCTCCATTTTCCTCCTGCAGCTGCTGAATGCCTGCGGTAGGGAGAGGAAAAAAAGCAAGGGGAACTGGAGAAATCGGTTAATTTATATGCAGCCGCCTACTTGCGACCGTGTCCTGTAACGCCACCGGGCTCAGAGAAAAAAGCCCTATCTGGGGGTCAGGGGGGGCCCTTCATGGTTTCTTGCATCGGGGCCCTGAAGGTTCTAGTTACGCCACTGTAGCCTGCTGTCTATGTAAATAAGAAGGGAGCAATATTTTACAACTCTGTTTGGTATTCATTTGAGATGATAAATGTGATCCCTTCTGTTTAACCTCGTCCCGCCTAAAGTATAGTCATATGACGTCTGCTGGAACCCATCGTCGCTCAGTCATAGTCATACGTATAGTCATATGACGTCCGGGGATTCCCTGCAGTGTGGAGAGCGCGCACAGGGACCCGATGCGCGTGCCAAGCGACCGCAATGTCCACCGGGACCCTCGATTGCTCGTCACAGAGCAGGGACGTGGATCTCTGGTGTGTCCCTAGTACATAGGGACACCAATCAGTCACCTCCCCCAGTCAGTCTCCTCCCCCCACCGTTAGAATCACTCCCTAGAAAACACATTTAACCCCTTAATTGCCCCCTAGTGTTAACCCCTTCCCTGACAGTCACATTTATACAGTAATCAGTGCATATTTATAGCAGGGATCACTGTATAAATGTGAATGGTCCCAAAATAGTGTCAAAGTTGTCCGATCTGTCTGCCGCATAATCGCAGTCTTGACAAAAATCGCAGATCGCCGCCATTACTAGTAAAAGAAAAATGCTATAACTCTATCCCCTATTTTGTAGACGCTATAACGTTTGCGCAATCCAATCAATATACGTTTATTGTGATTTTATTTTTTACCAAAAATATGTAGAAGAATACATATCGGCCTAAACTGAGGATTTTATTTATTTTTCATTGGGATATTTATTAAAGCAAACACTAATAAATATTGTGTTTTTTTTTATTGGGATATTTATTAAAGCAAAAACTAATAAATATTGTTTTTTTTTTTTAATTGTTGCTCTTTTTATGTTTATAGCGCAAAAAATTTAAACCGCAGAGGTGATCACATACCACCAAAAGAAATCTCTATTTGTGGGGGAAAAAATGATCAAAATTAGTTCGGGTACAACGTTGCATGACCGCATAATTCTTATTCAAAGTGTGACAGCGCTGAAAGATGAAAATTGGCCTGGGCAGGAAGGGGATGAAAATGCCCGGTATGGAAGTGGTTAAACAAGTCAATCCAATACCTGATATGTGATGGAGTGTGGAGCCAGGGTTGCCATCAGGGCGGTACAGGCATTACACCTGTTGAAAGGGGCCCGATGCTCCCCAGGGGCCCGGTGACACCCCTTTTTTTCGTCTTTTTTTGTTTTTTAATAAAAAAAAAAAAATGTGTTTGACTTTAGCAACTCGCGGCAGGAGAGAGAAGAGATTACTTGAGTTGACTTTGTTTTGTTCGTCAGCACCAACCCCCCCTGTCCCGCTTTTCATCTTGCAGCAGGAGAAAGAAGAGAAGTCATGACACTTTCGTTACCACAACCCCTCCGCTTATCATCTCGCGGCAGGCGAGAGGAGCTCCAGGGGGGCCCTGCCTAAAGCTGTGTAAGGGGCCAAAAAAATTGTGATGGCTGCCCTGTGTGGAGCCTTATTTCACCTGGAGTGATATGTGGAAAGTTTAGTGCCAGAATTACTAGGTAGGACTCACATAGATTTAGCAATTTGAGAACTTGGAAATCTCTGCATGCCCCACTTGATCTTTCCCTCTTCTCAATGTGAAGAGTGATGGAAATCATTAACAATACGTGCAACCCTTCAGTCCATTACGTATATCCAGGCACATCAGACTTCCGTGCAGATGTCTCCCAACCCACGGACAGTGTAATAGTTTGGGACAGAACATTCCAAATCTTTCCGCATAGCAACCCTAAACAAGCCTCTGTGTCTACACAGGGTGTGGTGGACCGAAGTAATTTGTTTTCAAAAGGTCTCTGTAGACCAGTCATCTTTGCCTGGCCAGAAGACAAACTCTGCATGCATGTGTTCACTGCGAAAGCACAGCAAGCACTGACCATCTTAGCTTCAAACTCTGTTAGATCCGATGTGACAAGTCACAAGTCACATCCTCAATCTCAAAACTGGAAATGACACTCCTTCGAGGGAGGGAGAATGAGCTGCTCTCATGCAAGAACACATGAATCACAGTATTTCAGTCTGCTCCACAGCTGTGCATAACTTCATATTTTCTGAACTCACAGCAATTGCTTAGGTAAGTTCCTTTTTTTATTATTATCAATGGCAAACTCTGTATAAGAACAATATACTTTTAAGCTATAAGAATAACTGAAAATGATGTAATATTATTAGTGTTGGAAATTATTTTAATTTTATTAAGTAGAAAAAATCTGAGATTTTTTATTTTTTTTGTGTGTTTTTAGGAATTTTATTTTTCACTGTTTTTTCACTGTTTATTTTACTGCAATAGATAAATTAAAATATTATTATCAGTTATTTAGGCGTAATGCTTAATGCTTAGTAACAAAGAGCAGACAATTAAGTAGGTTTGCACAGCCACTTTGTTTTTTTGACTCCCATCAAGTCAAAAATTAGGTCAGACACAGAACAGGGATGCTGAGAAGAGGAGCACATCACAGATTACTATTTTTCTTTTGCATGAATATATCATTTTCACACCCCTGTTAAAAGAACGTCAGAATTAGAGAAGACTGCTGAAGGATCTGTTGGCACTTATATTTTTCTACTATGTGTTTTATCATTCCATGCATATATTTTTTACATACAGAACTATACTTATGTAAGCTTTGCTAGACTGCCCTCTTATTCCCTTCTTTACTTCACTTTTTTTATTTAAAAATCAAGCCAAGAGGAGACAGGGAATAAGAACAACTCAATAGGTGTAAGTGATGTCAACCTGTCTGCATGCGCCATTTTTTGCTTAAATCTTTCAATAATAAAGGTAACTGAGGTCTAGTAGCATCATTAGCCATTTTTAGATCAGGCTTTTTGTTTCCAATTTTAAATTATATTTTTTTTTCTAGAAAATGACTTATAACCCCCAAACATTATACATTTTTTTTAGCAGAGACCCTAGGAAATAAAATGGCAATTGTTGCAATTTTTTATGTCACACAGTATTTGCGCAGCGGTTTTTCAATTGGAAAGCATTAATTTTGGGAAAGAATACACTTTATTAATTAAAAAAATACAATATATACACTAACTTTTTTGTAAAATGTGAAAGACGATGTTACACCGACTAAATAGATATCTAATATGTCACGCTTTGAAATTGTGACAAACTAGGGTACATAAAAATCTCCAGCCTTCACCTCTGTTTAGAGTTACATAGGAGGTCTAGCGCTAGAATTATTGCTCTTGCTCTAAGTTTCGCAGCTATACTTTACATGTGTGGTGCAAACACTGTTTACATATCACTGTTTGCATATGCGTGCACAACTTACGTATGCATTCGCTTCTGCGTGCGAGTATGGAGGGATGGGGGTGCTTTACTTTTTTTATTATTATTATTTATTTATCTTTTACATTTTTTCACTATCCATATATTTTTTTTTTATCCCTTTTATTCCTATTAAAAGGAATGTAAATATCATAATAGATCAGTTTTACATAAAACAGGGGGGGGGGGGCCTCTCCCACTGCTTCTGAAAGCATTTCAGCGGCTCATGAGCAGCTCAGAACACTTTAATAAGAAAGCCAGCCGCTGGAAATAAAAAACAAATACCAGGGTTATGGCTGATAGCTTCAGCTATAACCCCAGCAAACCACTTCAAAGCTGTAATGTGGTTAGGAATTAATTAGCTTGACTATAACCAACCCAAATTATTTTTGTTCACTTGCCCGACCGCAATACGTATATATTCGTTGCGGCTTGCAGCATCAGCCATAACCCTGGTATTTTTTTTTTCAGCCAGCGATTTACTTTTTCATAAAAGTGCACTGAGTGGCTAATTAGCAGCTGGATAGCTTTCAGAGGCAGCAGGAGCGGTCACCCACCCCTCTCACCGCTCGTCGGTTTTTCTCAGTTTTAGCCCTGGTTCACACTGGGCACGACTTAGTTCGATTTGAGATGCGATTTCACATGTGAAATCGCATCTCAAATCGGCGGCAATTTCCGGCAATGACACCGTCCTAATCGATGCGGCGCCGCATCTGCGGCGCTGCACCGATTTCAAAAAGTAGTTCCTGTACTACTTTTTGCGATTTCAGGACGCGATTTACATTGACATCTGTGCAGAAACCTGCACAGATGTCTCCTAAATCGCGCCGAAATCGGGACTGCCAGAGGGAGTTAAAAAAGCGCGAGTTCAGCTGAAATCGCGCAATTTCACTCCCGCAGCCCAGTGTGAACCAGGGCTTACTGTTGTTATCGGTGCACCCGAAAAATGATCCGACAGTTCACGCGGCTGGCCATAGAGGTTACCATCATCTCTGATCGCCTCTTTGGTCTTGGAGGACCGTAGCAATGTCATGACGTCCCGTCTGATCTAGGGTAGAAGTAAGCAATGTTTTTTTTTTTAATAAGCAAAAGATCAATTTTTTTTTTATCTTTTCCTTTTAAAGGTAGAGGAGAGATTTAGGGTCTTATTGATGTCAATCAAATCCAATGATGCAGGTTCGGGGGAGGGGGGTGGGGTCAAGTCTGTCATTCTGTGTCTATGGACTCAAATGCTGGACTCTGGAGTATGCCCGCACGGTAACACCCTGATAGAGCTCTTCTCCTGGGGGGCTTCCAGATGCCAGAAGGAGCTGCGAGCGTCGCCGGGGGACCCCAGAAGACATGGTTCTGGGCCGCGCTGTGCAAAGTGAACGGCAAAGTGGAGGTAAGTATGATATGTTTGTTATTTAAAAAACAAATAAACAAGGGTTTAGTAAATTTTTAAGGCTTTACAATCACTTACTTTAAGCAGGATACACACTATAAGAAAATCAGAAGAAAAATTCAGTTTGAGTCAAAATTGTTTGATTTTTATATCCACTTTGTGTCCACTTTCGACATCTGGTTCAGACTTTCCAAACAAAAATTTAACAAACTCCCTAAAAAAAATCATACATGAACAGAACTAACGATTTTTGTTTAATGTGTAGTTTTCAGATGTTATTCTACAAGAAAATCTGATCCAAAAGACTGTGCATGATCAGAAACCATTTAAAAAAAAGCCAGTGTCCTACAAGAATTTTCATACATTAGTTTAATCCTTGGTTTTGACTTGCTGTGAAACATTGAGGCAAACCGGAAGATTGTTCGCCCAATTTTCTTATAGTGTGTACCCAACTTTAGTGGCTTACTGGCATCTTCAGGCTGCAGTGGCATCGGCAGGTTCTGGGTTTATTTTGTAAATGAACCTTCATCCTGAATGTGATTACTATGTCTTACTGATATAGTAATCACATGACCAAGAATCACGCTGATTGGTTCCGAGTCCTAGTCCAGTGTCAATGATAGTCCAGTCTGACAGTTAGAAGCTATGTACAGTGCCACCTGCTAGCTGGTACAAATTGAATGCAACTCAACATCTCCCAGCATGGGGCATTTATTGAAAGGAATGCTAGTTTACAGATCATGTCTGGAAGCTGTGAAAGAAAACCTTCTCTGCCTTTCTAATTCAATATTTTCAAAGTCATTGACCCAGAACAACATACATACAAAAGCACTGGGGCGATAAGGTCAGTATGGCAACCAGGCAGCTAGCATTTGCATACTGAGTAATGGCAGCCTTTTTATGTATTTCAGGGAAGACTTTAGATGGGAAGGAAACAATCATAAGGGCATAGACAAAACAAAACACATTTTTAGTATAGTAAGATAATGTTAAAACAAATTTTTATTGCAACCTGTGTCTTTTGGTTCTGATGAAATCTGCTCCCCCATTTCTTGACTGGGTGTCACAGGGACACACAGTAATAGACTATCTCCCCAATGAGGTCACCAAGGGACAGATAGTCCAATCAAAACATTTGGCTTAGAGTAAGGCTTTTAATAAATAGAGTCTGAACCAGATTACCTTATAACATTAAGCAAACACGATAATTTAGAAAATGTGCAGTGACATCACTTTGAACTTTGTATTTTTTACCCAACCACCTTTATATTAGTAGTCTGTCTTTAATTAGATGTTTGCACAGACATTATGTCAGATATCTTAACCTTTTATCTTTTTAAACATAGGTATTTAAATTGTTGTTTCAGTGCAAATATGTGCTTATTCAGTAAAGCAGTACACAGTGTAAAGATAGGAAGCAGGTAATATTCAGCAACCCAATGTAGATATTAGTTTGCCAAAAAAAAGTTATTTGCTATAAGTTACTGCACTTTACCTGCACTAATTTTCTTTGCCTTATTCAACCAGGCTATTAGATTGTATATGTACAGTATATAGTAATGCTATAAGACTATGTTCAAACCGAAATAGGTATTTCTAGCAGTGTTCTAAAACAGTGGTTTAAAAAAAAAAAACTTGTATGAACAGAGATTCTCACCATGCTAGTTTAAAAGGTTAGTTCCTCTTTATGGGAAAAAAGTAACATAGACACCACTCCCAATTACCTTGATCACTGCTGTACCTACCTCTGGGGTTGCTGAGCTGTCAACACCCACACAACCGGTCCAATGGTTGGGGGACTTGAAATCCCCAGTCTTCTCCCTCTTCTCTGTCAATGCTTCCTGAAGTCACCAGATCGATTCTGATTGGTCAATGCCGCCGTCACTGTGAACCGATCTGGTCTGGCCCGGAAGTTCTGAGGAGGTAGAGTGGGGATTTCAAATCCCCTGACCACTGGACCAGGTGCGGGGGTGCTGACAGTTCGGCAACCTTGGAGGTAATTACAGCAGGGGCTGGGAAGGTAGGGAGGGTGTCCGGTGTTACATTAAGTGTAAGGCCATAAAGTGGGTGTGGTCCTAAAGACCAACTCCTTTTTCTCTATCCCACCATTCCTTCCCATCCCCCCACCTTTACAAGGAGTCCCTCTATGCTTTTTTTGTCTGCAGTCTTCTATCACAGGTCCTTCAATTTCCCCTTTAGCAGTAGGTTGTTTGCACTCCCAGACAGCAGGGTAATCTTGTAATGATGTGTGAATGCCACACTGTTCAGGAGTACTGTGCGGCTAAGTCAGTATTATAACATGCCCTCCAGGTGTGTGTCCATAAAGACCTAGACTGACAGAAGGTAGGTAGGCACCATTCAACCCAGTACTGGCACTGGATCACAGTGCCAGTACTGGTGAGCAGGTGAGTATTCAAGGGATATCACCAGAGTGGGGGTAAATATTACAGCCAAAGTTGCCTTTTTGTTTTTAAACATTGTTTGCCACAAATTTATTTGATTTATTTAGAGATGTAAAGTTGGGCTTAAATTGTAGGAAAACACGACTCACCCAATGTAAACTAATAGAACAGTACTTATGTATCTATACATGTAAGCCCTATGCACATATCCCTACCTTGCAAATGTCACCCCCCTGCAGCACTAGGAGCCCCGCAAAACGTTGGAATCAGTGGGTGGGTCTCTTTGCTGGAGCTCGGTGTGTGGAGTTGAGATGTCACAAGTCTCCCTGCCCACCTCTACACTCTCCTACTCTTTCTGCTGCCTCTAGGAGCTGACTGCACCATGTAAATCATCCTCGGTCACACTGATCTTCTGCTGATCTCGAGGATCATGCCTCATGATGAGTAACATCCAGTCAAAACTCAGGAAAGGCACCACATGACTTCTGCATGCCCAATCATGCTGAGGTGTGGAGCAGCCAATCCTGAGAGAGCTGGAGAAGAAAGAAGGAGGGATGTGAAGCTGGAATCGTAACACTCTCTTTGCTCTCTGCTCGTTCATGAGATAAAGAAATTAGATGTCAGTCATAGCAGTGGGGGATGTGACTATGCAAACTTCTGTGTGCAATTTTTTATCTTACTAAAAATTGACAAGAAGATTGTTCAGAGCTGAATTAAAAAGGAAAAAAATAATTCACCTTAATGCAATCTATGCATTAAGGTGAAAAAACATCTGAAGATGCGGATGGATTGAGAGCAGCGCAGCCATTGGCTGGTGCTGCTGTCAATCACATCCAGTGACGCAGCAGGTCGAGGGGCGGGGCAGTGACAGTGAGCACCTATGGCTGCTCGCTGTATCACAGGAGCGCGCCCACAAGGACTCACCACCATGTGAGCTCTCTCGCATGAATGTGGTGAGTTATTGCGGGGAAGACCAGTGACAGCAGCCGAGGGACCCCCAAAGACGTGGATCGGGGCCACTCTGTGCAAAACGAACTGCACAGTGGAGGTAAGAAAAAAAAATCCTATAGTGACCATTTAACTCTTGATTTGACATCCTCCACTGTACCAGGTAGAAGCCTTCATTAAAAAAAAATCAGGTTTTCTTATATAATGTGCTAATTCACCAACCAGTACAGAAAACAAAATGCTTTTTGGGTAGAATAAACCA
Source organism: Rana kukunoris (assembly GCA_029574335.1). Lineage (NCBI taxonomy): Eukaryota > Metazoa > Chordata > Amphibia > Anura > Ranidae > Rana > Rana kukunoris. Next base: position 136,668,677 of record CM056054.1, on the reverse strand, counting down.
CAACATCACATTTGATATAACTCTTTTAATACCATTTACAAACAGTTCAACTACCATATATGATTAATTGGCCATAAAAAAAATAGCTTAATACCCATGTAAAAACACAACATAGTAAAATTACTAACAAACCAAAATTAATGACAGTATAATATACCAAAACTATAACTGTGTCTTTACTGCATTTCTGTAGTTTAAGATTGTATTGGCAGTCTCTTCTGTTCTGTGGGTTCTGATATGGAGACATGGCTTAGAAAATTCCTGTTATGTTTCCATTGGCTGACAAGAGAATTTCCCACTCTCACTGCCTTATAACTGACATACTACACAAATCTTGGTGGTTATTGTTTTTTGTGTCCTTATCCCAGGAATCTAGCAGTCTGTGCATCCACATCCACCTGCCATCTGCAGTTTTTTGTGCTCGTATCCCCCTGGTATCTAAAATAATGTTATGTTCCTGCGCTCCTATATTTCTTTAACAAATGGAGCACATTGGTGCAAGCCTGGTCTCAAAAATATCAAGATGACCAGAGTGAGGGATCCTAGTAAACGCTTTGACACATCACTAAACCAACAGTGCATTCAATGCTCGTAGGTATTTGTTCCCACTCCAAAACATGCCACATAGGGGTAATTTAATAAAGGCAAATCCGCTGCTAACTTTGCAATGGAATTTTCCCTAAAGCTTAGCGAATGAGTTGATTCAGCATTCTTTGTAAAGTGAAACTTCACTACATTCAGTAAGCTCTTGGAAAAAATCCCTTGCAAAGTGGAACCTCCCACTGCAAAGTTAGAACCCAATTTTACCTTTAGTAAATCAACCCCCACTTATTTGGTGGGACAAGAAGTGTGGGGGCAGAGAAGGAAGGCACAGTCCTTCAGAAATGAGGATGGGCAAGCAGATATGCTGTAAAAGGACACTAACAGGAGCAAAGAAGTCAAAATATATATTTTTTGATATTATATTTTTGATATATATTGGCTATTCTAATATTGTATAAATGTATTATTTGCACACAAAAAACAAGAACAAATAATATACTTCATTAGTCAATGTTGGTTGCATACTCAGAATCAGACTATGCTTTATCATTTATTATGCAAAAACTGTAAAGTCACTTACTAATTTAATAAAGAACTGGACAAAATGTTTTTGGACAGGATATATTTGGCTGTTAGTTGAATATTTAAACCATTACTATTTCAAAATTGTCAAACAAAGCCAGCACTATTAAACACGTGTTCAATGAGCAATGCAAGCTGGGTGACCTGGTAAGAATATTGGACAGAACTAAGCAGTAGTTAAAAGCATTACTTACAGCAGTATATGTGTTCTAGCTTAAGAATTTGCCAACATGCCTCTTGTCTTCCACATAATAATTGTTCATATATTTATTGGCCAAGGAAGAAAACATAGGACCAGATTCAGGTACATCTGCGCATTATTGGACCGGCGTAGCGCACCGCCTTTACATTAGACTTGCGCAATGTAGCCGCGTAATCACCCTATTCTCGTCGCTTTTACGCAGAAATTTGCACATGTGTAACGTTATTTCAGAGGCGTAAGGTGGAGTAATACAAATTGGGAAGGACGTGGGCGTGTTAAATTGAAATGAGCCGTGAACCCAAGCAAATGAAGGGCCGGCCATCTCGCGCATGCGCGCTTGAAGGAGACCATGGTCAGCACCTCTGTGCGCATGCTCACAACTCGGGAACAGCGCAATCAGTGAAATTGGAAGTAGACCCGGGCAACTTTGCTGAACTACGCAGGCAGCATAAATAGACAGACACAAACGCACTTCCATTGCAAAAGTACATCCCTTTGTATCCCTTCCTATACAGCAAGGTGCTATTGTTCTGTTGTTTGTTAGCGTTTATTTGTTTGTTTGTGACGTGTCGTTGAGATATTTGGGGACTGTTTTGCAGAGTGATTTTTGTCTTTTATGTGTTTTTTTTGTTGTTTTTTTTTTTTATTATATTTTTGCTGGTCATTTTTTTTTCTTTTCGGTTCTGTTTGTGTATGATTTGGGAATGTGGGGGTGAAATTCCTGCCGGAAAAGGGGTGTCACCCTCAATTTTGGTGGAGAAGGGTTCCCCAGGACCAGGGAGAAGTGATCCCCAGGTCCGTGTAAATGGTGTATGAATGTACAGTGACATAATTGGAGCCTTGGCGTGGCGTTGCTGCTCACAAGTCCTGCATGGTGGGCTTGTGCCAATCCAATGTGATGAGGATGTGGGGTGTGTGTGCTAGGGACCACAGTGGTGTGCATGCATGCATTCTCATTGTGCCATGATTAATGTGTGTGTTTAACGTGCAAAGATGCATATGTGAGCTGGCATGAGATGGGGTCAAGAGATGGGGTCCCAGTGCATATGCAGAGTCACCTTGAAGGGAAAAGACAGGAGGATGTTAGTAGTGCATGTGCCCCTTGTGATGTGTGCATCATGGGGGGGGACAGTCATGCCTGCCACCCATGTTACTCACCAACCAGCCAGCTGTCCCCATACAAGTTCTGTTCGAAATCTGTGGGGATGGGGCTCTGATTGTATATGTAGCTGTCATGGGTGTCATGGGTAGTGTCATGTGTTGGGCTGGTGATGTCCTCCTGCAAGCTTGTGGTTAATTCCATGATGACATGAGGGGTAAATCTGAAGATGCGAGACACCTCAGAATCACTCATGCCATAGATGTCTATGCATGTGCAGTATATCCTCTCCCGTGAAGAGTGAAGATTGAGGGGCTTGTATCAGATAAGAATATTGTATTAGATTAGATTAAATTGTAAAGTTTATATAAGCAAATAAAAAGTAAAAAAAAAAAAAAAAAAATCCCGTGCCCTCCTCAGTGCCCTCCTCAGTGCCCTTCCCCTTCTTTGATCATCTAAAGTCAGTAGTATAGCTTTGAGCATGGATGCCCCTGGCATGTTGGCATACAGATTGTTGTGCAACACGTGTGACTGCTGAGCTCCTCACTAACAGTGTTGCTTTATCTAACATGTAGACGATTTTTCTCTTTTTAGACCAGCTTTTATATGGTCTAATTTTAGACAGGACATTTTGCTGTTGCGCACACTGCGTAGCCTGCACTGCCCCAACGTTCTTTTGTGGATCCCCGTAAGTCCCTCATTAGCATATTTGACTAGCAAATCAATGGTCTGTCTAGCGCAGTTTTGCGCGGACGGATGCGCCTGTCTAACGAAATTACGCTGGACAAAAAAAAGTAGATTTCTTGCGTATCTCGTTTTGGGGATGCCGTGCATCGAAACGCACGCGCACATTTAGACTTACGCACACGCATCTCCTGTTGCGCAGGCGTAATCGCTCTGTGAATCTGGCCCATAGTTTTTGTTTTTTAATGGGCACCCTAATACAGTATGCTAAAAAAAAGTTGGTGTACAATGATAAAATCAACCAGTAGATTATTGGTTAGAAATTATATTTATGAATGTTTTCTTTCCATAAGTTGTAGGGTCCAGGTAGACATGCCTGAATGTGAACTTCAATTCAGTGCTGTGCTGGTAATAATCAAAGCACAAGAGTCTAAGTCCTCGTACACTTGATCGGAATTTCCGATGGAAAAAGTCAGATGGACTATTCCATCGGAAATTTTGATCGTGTGCATGCCCCATCGGAGAAATTCCATTGGAAATTCCGATAAATTCCATTGGAGATTACGATGGATGGAATTCCGTTGGAATTCCGATGTGAATTTGATAACTCAGAATACACAGCCAACATTGTTTTTTTTTAAATAAAACACTTATTTCCTTGATGGAATAACATTTGTTTACTTGCATTTATAGAAATAATACTTGGGGGGTAAAGCTACTGTATAGGTTGATTATATTGTAAAAATGTGTATTCTTGAAGGGCCTATGATACACAGCTCGGCGCCTGACAGACTCCCACTTTTCAAAAAACACAAGACCAGAGATATGGTTTCCTCTGAAAATGAATGCAGAGGAAACAGAAAAAAAGCAGCTGTTTTAAAATAGATTCAAAATGTAAAAAAGTATTCTTAACATACAGTTAGAGCAAATGTCCACCTCAGTGCAAAATACCAAACAGCGCTGGTGTTAGATATAAGGCGACTAACAACACCATATAATATAAATCAACAGATAGACAGTCTCAGGTGTTTTGAGGTCAGTATTGACGTAGATGTAATGTCCAATAATGGTGATAGAGGAGATAGAGATTGCGCACCATCCACCGCACTCGCAATCCACCACGTGTTATACAAACGATCCCAGCAGGGGTTCAAACTCACCAGAGATCAATCAGATCAAGCCTTTCACAATAATCCAAGATATACTGTATCTATGAGGGCTGCTGACATATCCGTCTGATAGGGGAATCACTTTTAGAGGATCAGCCTCAGATGTAATAAAAAAACAAAGAATGCCAACATAGCGTAATTCAGTTTAATACTCATCCCTTCCATCAGGCATCCCCCATATATTATACGTACACAAAGTAATGAAAATTAAGCAGAGTAAAAATGACTTCACCCGATCCTTTGCAAAGAAGCAGCGTGCTTGACCACGGTCACCAGCTGGTATACAGGTGGGAGACTCCTTCCCGGATCCCTTAGTGAAGTACAGATGTAATGTCCGGTTATAGCGTAAAGCTGTAACCCTTACTAGTTTCGTCGTTGATGCGACTTCTACGGAGGGTCACCCTGTCTGGTTATAGCGTAGAGCTGTAACCCTTACTAGTTTCGTCGTTCATGCGACTTCTACGGAGGGTCACCAGCCTTTTTATGCCATCCGAATGAATCCGATCATAACACCATTTTTACTGGGACATCATTAAGTTGAAAAGCTTTGACAGCCATGACCATCACCCTCAACACATCAGCAAAAAAATGTAGGTACTTCCTGTACGGGAAGGGTTATATAGGGGGAACTATTGGTTCATTCACCTATAGGTGGCGTATAACCCAGATAGTCATTATTATGGCCTGCTCTGTGTCCCGTGATGTACGATGAAGAAAAACTAGTAGCGTGCACCAGGCTTTACTTCTCCTATCTCACTGTAAACAAGGTCTCTTTTAATACCTTTTCCTCCATCCAAGAAGAAAAATAAAAAAACCTTCAAGTTTAACCAGTAGGCTATTATAACAGGACTTTTGAAGTACTATTTTCCCCAAGCATGGGACACAGTTAATGACTGTGGTTAAGAAAGTCTGCTTGTTTAGCAGGCATGGTCAGGGTAAAAAAAAGTTTTTCTAAATATAAATTGTGTCTTTGGTAGCACAGACAGAAAAACATAGTTTACTATCTTTACTGTTTTGTCTGTCCTTAAAGTGTTGTGTACACAGTACTTGACTCATATCCTTATGCTCTTGTTACATTCTCAGTCCACACTGCATGTACCACAAATTATATAGGACACTGCAGATTACATTTCATGGCGCCATTATCTGTGTTTTTAGTATGTACCTATCATGGACTTTACAAAACCAATCTGAGCAAGTAAATGTTCAAATGTTTTTGCCTTTAAGAGACTCTGTCACCAACTTAAATAATAATAAAATAAAAAAAAAATTAAATGTTACTTGCCAGGGTTTTTCGGGTTTTTCCGTTGTTTACGTCGTTTACGTAACTCGTCGCGAATAGGGCTGTGCGTTAATTACGTTCACGTCGCAACCAATGTATTTGCGGCATACTACGGAGCATGCGCACTGTGCTACATTTACGGCCGGCGCATGCGCAGTTTGTTCGGCGCAGGGGCGCGCTTAATTTAAATACAAGCCGCCCCCGTTGATTTACTCGGGGATACGCCGGGCCATTTACACTACGCCGCTGCAAATTACGGAGCAAGTGCTTGGAGAATACGGCACTTGCTCCTGTAAGTTGCGGCGGCGTAGTGTAAATAGGATACGCTACGCCCCGTCTATACAAGCAAGGCTTTTATAGGTAAATAACATGCATAAATATATGTTAAATGCACATATAATTTTATATATAATTTTATAGAACCTTTTGTGTTAAAATTAATGGTCTGTTGACAGGGTCACTTTGAAGTTAAAGCCTAACTCCGGCTTTCTTTTAACTTCACTTAAAGTACGGTAGTTAAAGTAAACCATGTTTATGTATAATAATAAATAAATCATAAGGCTCCATGCACACTGAAGCTCATAAACAGAAGTTTTTGGGAGTTTGGGAGTTTTTTTTTAACAGCCCATAATATCCTCTCGATGTTATCCTATGTCTCCAAGCAGACATGGAAGTTTTGGGATGTTCATCAGCAGTGGAATTTATGGGCTATTGTATGAACGCCCTAAAATCACGTTCAGGAGCTGTTTTTATGACCACATAAAGCACTTAAAAATGTTAAATGCACATACCAGCATCACCAGCTTCACCAGCGTTTTTTAATGTTTTTGATCCATTAAAAAAAGTAAAAAACGCTAATGCGGAAAAATGCAAAAAAAAACCCCTAAAAGCTGCTAATGAATGCTTTGGTAAAAAAACATTGAAAGACTCACTGTAAAGCTACTGGCTTTAAGTTGTGAATGAGAGTGATTCATGAGTCCTCTCTTGCATCCGGCACCTCATCCCTATGAAAATGGTATAGGGTTGAAGAATGGGGGATTATAGCGGTGCCTTAAACAAGTCACAAAAATAATTTATAATCAAACGCAATAATAAGTATAAACATTTTATTAATATTATAAATGGTTTAAAAAGAGACAATGAAAATCAAAAAGAATTGACATAAGTTGTTACATAAGTCCTGACATGTTTCGGCAAAGCGTTGCCTTCTTCAGGGGTGTGAGGCATTCAATGTATTTCATATAGTCCCAAATCTAACAGGAAGCAGAGCCAAAAGTAGAGGAGCTGCGAAGCCACCCAGGGAAACAATAAATAATGCAAACTAATATGAACACATAGGAACTTCAGTAGGTGGGCACTGGATAAGCTGCCAATGGAGTTTGCTGGCAGAGTTATAGGTGGACAAAATGCTGTGGCCTTAAGCACAGCTCAAAGGTTATGATGGTAAGGAAAACCTTTCAACAAGCAGAACCATATTACAGCGCCCAACAGGCTCGACAGCCTTTTATAAAGTTATTTTAATGTCCAGTGTGCATGGAACCTAAGGGAGGGGAAGAGAAGGGCACTAGAACCTAGGAAAAGGGAGACAAGGGATGGCAGGGGAAAAGAAAGAAAAGAGAGAAGTCACGATTGAATAAGAGAGGAGGAAGGAGTAGAAAGCTTCCTCCCTTTCGGAACTTTGGATGGGGAGCAAAAAAGTCCAATCTCTATTTCTGGATATCTCAGTCAGGTCACCTGAACAGTTGATTTCCACTCCTTCAATAAAGCTGTTCGTTCAAACTCTAGTAATGCAGCCAATCTCATTGGCTCATAATGTGGAACTTGAAGGAGTTAATCCCCTGCATTGTGTAAAAGAGCTCTTTGACATATGTATATCTCGGTGGAATTGGTGGAGTATATGGACAGATACTTCCCCCCTGCACTGTCTATCTTGGCAAGGCCATATAATACAGTGAGAGACTCAACTGAGCATGTGCAGGTCGGCTACCCTCTCTGTATTATATAGCCTTGCCAAGATAGACATATCCAATAAGCCCCCAATGAACATTCAGCAGAGCATGTTCCAGATGAACTCACTTGTCACAGAGTGTACCATCCTAAACTGTGTCAATTTTTGGGAGCAATACACTCAAGAGTGCTGCTTTAGCTTTATGGATCACTGAAGATGAACTTTTAAGGCTTATGGTTTATTTTCTTTTAACTTAATTTAACTTCCAATAGTTAATTTGAACTAAGCTGATCCAAAATAACTATTACTTTTACTCAGAGCTTTTTTTCTCAAAAAATAGGTGCAGGAACTCAACCACGACCCGTTCAGATTTCACAAACAGTAGAAGGGTCTTAAAGGGGCATTAAATACCAGAATTGCATTACATACAGTGTGCAGAGTTCAGGGGGTTACAAAGCAGTCACTTGTAAACACAGAAACCAGACTTCTGTGTTCACAAGTGATCGTGGTGAGCGGGCACCAAAGGGTCTGAGCCAAAGGTGGTGGAACTGAGTTCCACCAAGTTCCCCCAGAAAAAAAGCCCTGCTTTTACTAATACATGTGTTGCTGCCAGTTCTCTATAAGCTGTACTGTATTTAGCTTCCTTCCCTTTCCCAAAACAAAATCGAGTTGGGATGAGTGCTGCTCAGCCATTTCACATTCACCTTGTGTTTTTATAAATTAATAATTGGCTTATATAGAGAGGTGGGTGGACGATGTCACTATGTGGAGGGTTTTGGGGCTCAAAAAAGTATTTGGGGCTCAAAAAAGTATGCTGGAGTTAGGTTTTATATTAGGCTATGCCAGAATAGTTGCTGAAACAACGTCAGTTTTCCTACTGTAAACACATGTTCAATTCCAGGGTCATAAAAGAAAACATGTATTCCCCAAGCATCCTTTTAGACATACTGTACAACATCCTTGCAGGAAGTTTTCTAAAGAAGCACCAAGTGCCGAGCATTGCTGAGCAGGCCTGTAATGTGTTCTCGGATATTTCTAGGAAAAGCATCATAACATGTGATGAGAATTCAAGGAAATGCCCCCTACAAACTGTATGTGTGTTGTTACTAAAGAGACAAATATTTGAATTTTTGGCAGTTTGGGGAAATCATGTCAGCAGAATATTATATTTGTTTTAAATACCTTATATTGCCAAATGGTCTGTGTAGCAGTTTTGTATGTTATATCAGTATTTTAGTAAAACTAGAGTATGATCTGTAAGTTCAGGAGATACTTATGAGAATATTTTATTCACAATGTCTGTACATTAGGGCCTAAAAAAACGAATAATAAATCGACAACTAATCGATTATGAAATTAATCGATTACAATTTTCATAATCTTTTAATCGGCCAGTAACATAAAAAACTAAAATTAGCCCTTTATAGTACAAAAAAGCATATCGCTACTGTAAATATTACAGTAAAAAAAAAATGAGCCCCTTACAGTAGTGATTATTTGCTCTTTTTGTACTTATTTTTGTTTGTTTTTTAACCCCCATTATGTTACTAAACATCTTAGGCCTGGGTCACACCTCTGTGTTTTTTGGTGTTTTTTTCAGAAACACACTACAGTTCATTTACATGTTTTCCTATGGGACACGTTCACATCCTTGATTTTTTCTCAGCTGCTGCGTATTTGGAAAGGGCAAGGACTTCTTAACGCAAAACAGTGCAAGTTTATTTTTTGGTTCAATATACGTCAATGGAGAAGCTGCAGAAAAGCATGCAATGTGTTTTTGCTGCAATTTGTGTTTTGTAATCTGCCCAACAACAAATTGGCTCAAATTTTTTTGACCACTTAAGGACCGGACCAATACGCTGCTAAATGACCCTAGGGGTTTTTACAATTCGGCACTGCGTCGCTTTAACAGACAATTGCGCGGTCGTGCGATGTGGCTCCCAAACAAAATTCGCATCCTTTTCTTCTCACAAATAGAGCTTTCTTTTGGTGGTATTTGATCGCCTCTGCGATTTTTATTTTTTGCGCTATATACAAAAATAGAGCGACATTTTTGAAAAAAAATCTATATTTTTTACTTTTTGTTATAAGAAAAATCAATAAACTAAATTTTAGTCAAACATTTAGGCCAACATTTATTTAGCCACATGTCTTTAGTAAAAAAAACTCACAATAAAAAAAAATTAGCTACCTAGCGGGAACAGCGACACTAATACATCGATCAGAAAAATTATCGCTTAGTGATGCTGGCAATAGGGAGTGAAAGGGTTAACTAGGGCGGTGATCAAGGGGTTAAAACTTTATTAGGGGGGGTACTGGGGCTACCCAGGACCTAACACTAACTGCCTGTCACACTAACTGTCACACTGACACTAAATACAGTAATCATACATGTATGATTACTGCATTCAGTGACACTGTGACAGGGGGAGGGGGGGGGGTTAAATGTGACTATGTGTAGTGTGTGTCAGTGTAGTGTTAGTGCAGACTTACCTGTGATGTGATCTCTCCTCAGCGGTGGTTGAAAAAACAGGGCGGGGGGGCGCGCTCATTGGCTGAGAGCGATCCGGAGGGGGCGGACAAAAACGAATAGCCGCCCCCTCTGTCGGATCGCTCGTACAGCCGCGGGGACCGCCGCATGTACCGGGGGGGTCCCGATCGGACCCCGACCCACCTCAAGGCACCAACGTATATTTACGTTGATGTGCCTGTCGGTGCCATTCTGCCGACGTAAATGTACATGCGGCGGTCCTTAAGTGGTTAAAAATGCACATTTTTTTTTAAGGCTATTATCCGATTAATCGTAACAATAATCAGCCAACTAATCGATTATGAAAATAATCGTTAGTTGCAGCCCTACTGTACATTATAATTTGCAGGCTCTATTCACGATAACGGCACTAGAGCACCAGCAATAAGCTGCATTACTTCCAAATTCTAACATCTTCCTTACTGGTTTACCTCTTCTGGCTACCTCTGGACACTATTTATAAATCCAGTAAGAGAACTGTTGTGGTACTGGATGCCGAGTAAGCATTAAACAATCTATATTTTTCCTTATTTGTAACTTATAAAATTAAAGCCCAATTCCCAAATATTAGCAGCCCCACTTCCCTCTATCATTAGTATGGAAAAAAAAAAAATGATCAACCTGTCATGTGTCATTTTACTCAACCAGTCATGTGAAAACCCATCTCCCTTCTTCTGTTTACTTCCTGGAGTCCCACTTCACATGTTCATATTACTGACTGCATGATATGGACATATCCTATTGGTGGAGTTGACACTTCCAGTGGACACAAAGAGACTATTATAAAGAAAAATGTAAGAAACCCGCGCTATGGTGATATGTCCAAACAATAAATGAATAATTAGAGCTGCTGTTAAAGTATAAGGTAAGTACCCCCAAAGGTTTGAAACTAAAAAAAAGAAATTAAATTAGCGCTGCTCCTATCAATTACAATTTACAGTATATATAAACAAATGTGCTCAATGCCAATATAGTGCAAAATGACTGCTGTTTTCCGTCTACGGAATCTGTTGTAATTGGCCTTGACATATAGGTGTTTGCTGGCCTCCTCCCGATTTTAAAATTTTCTAAATAAATAGCAGTATTACACTATATGATCTCTATATTTCAAGGCCCATTACAACAAATTCCGTGGACGGACATCACCACCTCAATACAGGCACATATACCATTTCCATCTGGTGAGTGGGGACCCAGGAGGCTAGCACGGACAGTCATCTGAATTTTTGATTTTGTCACGGAATATTACACCTGAATATTTGAACTTGTCACTGGCTCAACATTTCATTTTTTTATAATTTGTTTATGGACTTTATTGATTGCAGTAATTTTGCACTATACTGGCATTGAACGTGTTTGTTTATATATATATATATATATATATATATATATATATATATATATATATATATTGTAATTGATAGGAGCAGCTCTAATTTTATTTCTTGTTTCAAACAAAGAGACTATTCCCAATACACGTTTCTGCAAAATGGCTGTGATTGTAAATGGGTGCTGCAAAAACCGACATTGAAGCCAAACATATTCAAAACAAAATCATATCACCAGCACACCACGGATCTCCATAGTGGGCCCAAAGCTATATTCAGTGATCACTGTACCTGGTCTGGAGCCAATTAGACAAGATGGTTTTCATTGCGGCTAAGGCCTCCTACACACGAGGCAATCAATTTGTTCAAATCGGTCGGACCGACCGATTTGAACAAATCTGTCTGCTTGGATTTTGGTTTGCTCGCGTGTACACACGAGCAAACCAAAATCCCCGCCAGCAGACAGCGCGCTGACGTGTCGGTGACGTGGCGGTGACGTTGACGCCGCCACGTCACCGCACCAGGAAGTAAAACACTTCCGCGCATGCGTCGAAATCATTTGGCGCGTGTGCGAGAAGACATGTCTGCTGGTTAGCGTACTAACCAGCAGACATGTCGGGCGGACGGGTTCCCAGCCGACAGATTGGTAAGCATGCTTTCAAATCTGTCGGCTGGCCAAATCCGTCGGCTCGCCCGTACACACGGTCGAATCTGTTTGCTGGGACGGTCTAGCAGACCGTTTCCAGCAGACAGATTTGATCGTGTGTACGAGGCCTTAAGTGCTAAGCACCCTGGACTGCCAGGCTCAAATAAGCATGTGTGCCATTTAGGTAGATCTGCTGGAAGTTGCTTGCAGCACACCCAGATAGCAAGCAATTGTGCTGCAAGTTTGAAAATGATTGCACAATTGCAGCAAGTCCGCATTGCATGACTCCAGCTTAGTTAGTTTGTGCCCACCACAGGCATCACTGTGGCTGAATTTTCATGCTTTAAACTTGGAGAGCTCTTGCTGTAGCATCACCACTGTAACTTTGCTCTTGCTAGAGACTTGACATGCAAATTTGGAACAAATTGGAAAAGTGTGAAATAGAACTTGTGCTTCAAGTGCTGTGCAAGTGTATAAGTTGCCAGTTAAAATGTGCAGCAAGTTAACAGACTTACAATTCAACACTGCCACAAATTGGGCAAGTTATCCTTGCTATCTGGGCAGTCAACTGGACAGCCGTCAGCTGGTCATCAGGACAGATGGCAGGACCTCCACTGCCCCTGGAAATGTAGTGGGACCAGGGCAGCAACCACAGGCAAGGTGGCAACCATAGAAGAAGTAGGATCAGGCTGGCAGGACCAGACTGAAGAAGCATATTCAGGATGGTAGCCAAAGTCATACACAGGAAGGCAAGCCAGAGAGTAGGCAGGAGCACTTTCAAGAACAGAGCCAAGATCTTTCACAGGGATTCAGTGGAGCAATCAGAGTAGTCAAGAGCAAGCCAGTCATGCACAGCAAAACAAGAGAAGCAGAGTACTTCGAGCAAGCCGGAGTCCAATAAAACAAGACATTGGTCGCACACTGGAACGCCAGCTTATCTTGATGTTATCTTTATTATCAAAAGGGTCAAACAAATATAGGCATGGGTAGACGCTTTTCACAAGCGATAGCTTGCTTGTTCTCAACAGGTTGTGAACAAGCAAGCTATCGCTTGTGAAACATGTCTACCATTGCCTGTATTTGTCTGACCCTTTTGTCAATAAAGATAACATCAAGATAAGTTGGAGTTCCAGTGTGCGACCAATGTCTTGTTTTATTCGTCTTCCACGGTGGTGAGCTGAGGTCTGCACCTGTGATCTACCTTGCACCTGAGTCCAAACCAGGGATCGGCAGCAAGGAAGTTCAGAAGCAAGCCGGTTGGTTACATAGTTACATAGTTAGTCAGGTTAAAAAAAGACACAAGTCCAACTAGTTCAACGATAAAGTAACCACAAGGTAATCCAAGTAATATAGGAAACACAGGAGCAAGGGGTCCTGGTAGCTGAGGATCATTCAGCAGAGTCTGAGTGCCGCCACCGTCCTTATATAGGGCATTTAATGCCAGTTCTGGCAGCAGATGTATGAGAACGCACACCTTAGCACAAACGAGGATGTTCATGCGCATGCACACATTTCTGTGCAAATTAGCACAGCCATGTAAAGTATTGGCATCTAAGCCAGGTATTTTCCTCTGCACATGCACATTTGTTATCTGCTGTCTTCTTTTCATGTTTGTTCCAAATAGCACTCTGCCAACACCATTAGAACAGAAGCAACACATGTGTTGAGCAAAATTATGTGATTGCTGAAGAAAGCTTTGAACATGCTCTGGATATCCATGCTGTGCATGTGACATACGTTCACTTCCAGTGGACAGATCCCCTCTCAGGCTCCAGAAACAAGAGAACTCATGAGGGAGGTGAGGGGACCAGTGCTCAAGAAGATAACAAGCAGGGAAATATGCCTGGTCCCCAGGGCAGGAAATTAGCTAGGCTAATAGAGGAAAGGCCCCTTTCACACGGGACCCTGCATTGTCCTCTATGGGGCAGTAAATGTCAGCGGATATATTGTGTATAAAAGACAATTAGGGCCACCTACCTAAAGTGTTATGAGCTATAAATAAACTATTACGTATACTAATAGGTAATCCACAGTTACTGTAGACTTTCAGTGAATCCACCTCACCATACAACATATAAAATAAAATGAAAAATATAAGTGCAGCGCTATTAGGCCGCGTACACACGATCGGTCCAACCTGATAAGAATGGTCCGACGGACCGTTTTCATCGGGTCACCGCTAAAGTGGCCTGATGGTTTGATGTGCGTACACACCATCAGTTCAAAACCCGATCGTGTCAGAACGCAGTGACGTAAAACACAACGACATAATGAAAAGTTCAATGCTTCCAAGCATGTGTCGACTTGATTCTGAGCATGCGTAGGTTTTTGAACCGATGCTTTTGCGTACTAACCATGGTCAGGCGTCCATCAGTCCGATTTTAAAGCAAGTTTTAAAACTTTGGTCCGAAGGACGACAGACCGATGGGCCGTACACACGGTCGGTTTGGAACGATGAAACTGGACTTCAGTCCATTTTCATCAGGTTGGACCGATCGTGTGTACGCGGCCTAAGTCTATCATGTGAGATATCCAGTGATATCAAATTATATTCAAATAAATAAATAAATGTATTTAATAATTAAAGGGGTTGTAAAGGTTTGTTTTTATTTTCTAAATACCGTATTTATCGGCATATACCGCGCACTTTTTTCCCCTTAAAATAAGGGGAAAATCGTGGGTGCGCCATATACGCCGATACCCGCTTCCCGCGCTCAATTTGAAGTGAGCCGTCGACATATACCGAGTGCAGTACACTCGGGTACATTCGGCTAGGCTCGGCTTCGCTCGTGCTCACGCATAAACGTCACAGAGCGTGAGCATGAGCAAAGCCGAGCCTGGCCGAATGTACCCGAGTGTACTGCACTCGGTATATGTCGGCGGAGGCGTTCAAACTGAGCGCGGGAAGCGGGGATTCGACTCGAGACAGTGCTGGAGAAGCCGGGAGGACACCACCGAGGCCGCAGACGGACGCCAGACCGGACGATGGACGCCGGGCAAGACACCAAAACTGTAAGTAATAAAATGTTATAAAAAACATTTTTTACAGGAATTTCAGGGCAACTTTAGGGGTGCGCGCTATACGTGGGAGCGTGCAATACCCCGATAAATACGGGAGGTTCCTTTAAGCTAGTGCATTGTTGGTTCACTTACCTTTACCTTTGATTTCCCTTCTTAGGGCCAGATTCAGAAAGAGTTACGACGGTGTATCAGTAGATACGCCGTCGTAACTCAGAATCCTACGCCGTTGTATCTTAGCTGCCTATTTATGCTGGCCGCTAGGGGCATGTACGCTGATTTATGCCTAGAATTGTAAATCAGCAAGATACGCCTATTCATAAACGTACTCCCGGCCGTCGGAGTAAAGATACGCCATTTATGTAAGGCATTTTCAGGCGTAAAGATAAAGCTGCAACAAGATGGCGCAGCCAATGTTAAGTATGGACGTTCAAATTTTACGTCATTTGCGTAACTCGTTCGAAAATGGGCTGGACGTAAATTACATTCACATCGAAACCAATGAGTCTTAGCGGCGTAATTTGGAGCATGCGCACTGGGATACGTCCACGGACGGCACATGCGCCGTTAGTAAAAAACTTAATTTACGTGGGGTCACACTTAATTTGAATAAAACACGCCCACATCAAACACATTTGAATTCGGCGGGCTTACGCCGGCCCATTTACGCTACGCCGCCGTAACTTAGCTTGGTGAATACAGCACTTGCCTCTCTAATTTACGGCGGCGTAGCATATCTGAGATATGCTACGCCCGCACAAAATGATGCAGCTCTATGTGAATCTAGCCTGGCCGTGTGTATGCTGAGCTCCATCGGCACTGTATCACAGTGTTTCCCATAGGAAAATAGTAGATCTGGTGGGGGAAAAAAAACACTGGGAATCCCAACGGGATAATAGAGAGCACGTTCTCTATTTTCCCGCCGGGATTCCCGGCTCTTTTCCTGATGGGAAAACTGTGAGGAAGCATACACACGTCCGCTTTTCCCGGCCAAAAGCTCTCCTGGCAGTTTTCCTGCCGGGAAAACCGATCGTGTGTACGAGGCTTTACTCTGTATTCCTTGTTTGCAACATTTATTAAAATGCCCCAATTAAGCAACACTTACAAGATATTAAGTTAAAACCAGCAATGTAGTGTCCTGCTCACCACTGTGGCTACGTGACCTCACAGGCTTGGTTCTCTGATTGGGCTTTCTCAATAGATCAATGCCCGCTGACACCTGCCACTATCCGATCTGGTTCTGTCTGCCAAAAGTAGACGAATAGTGGTCCTGTTTTCCATTCAGTCGGCGGATCAGATTGCCCCATAGAGGAGAGCGGGACTGTGTCCCTGTCCACTCTGCATAGCGGAACGGACACGGACCTGTCATCCGCCTGCTCAAGGGTGATCAGCGTAGAAATCCCATGCCGAGCAAGCGGATTCTGCTTAGCGGAGTCACCCGTGTGAAAGGAGTCTTACACTGCAGGATGATTAAGGAAGACCTGTCTGGTGTCAAGTTAAATTTAATTTTTGCCTGGAGTTGGGCTTTAAACATAGCTCTGCACATAAATCAGTCCAATAGTCCGTTTTAGCACACATCAAAGGGGCAGAGCTTGAATAACAACAGGGTATGATCACTCTCAGATGACCTATGCCAAAATGATATCTAAGTACCAGAGGCATAGCTTGAAGCTTGTGGGCCCCGATGCAAAAGTTGACCTGGCCCCTGGGCTGTTCTTCCACCTGTGCTCCTCTCCATTCAGGAGATGACTTACAGCTTGACCCCAGCCAATGAGAACAGAGGGGTGTGGACCGTGGAAGGCAAAGTGGAAGCCCAGTACTGGAGTGTGGCTGTGGGGCCCTTGGACAGATCAGAGCTGGACTTTGTGAAGGATATGATAATATGACAGGGAGGCTGCAGGGGCCCCCCTGGAGCTTGGGGTGAGGTTGTGATTGTGACCCCTGCAACCCCTTATGCTACGCCCATGCTAAGTACAGGTTTTATAATATAGTCTTCCATCATTGCTATTCAAATCTGAAATCTTAACCAGGTGACACAAAATGTTTTTTCTTGCCAAGAGATAAGGCTTCCTCCTTTCCTAAATGGCCTCCCAAGCATGAAATACATGTGGAACTAGTGTGGGAAGTGGAGTCAGTTTTTTAGTAGAATGTAGAAAAGCTGATTTTAGAAATGTGGTCAATTGTTAGAAAAGACGAGAGAGTCAAGTCGTTTGCCTCTAATAGAATTGCTGGAAGTGAAATGCTTATCTTTCTCCATGGCAGGTGCATCCGTGGCCATCCCTTGGAAATTATTGTGTGATTTTCGTCTGATCCCAATTAATTTTTCTGACCCCTGATCCTCATTGTGAGTTTGTGAAACTCTGTAACCCACTAATATCAGTTAAATATTTTTTAAATGTATTTCCTACATATCCTGTTTGAAAGACAGTTATCAGCACATGGGTGTAATATTGCAAAGCTCCCTTTAGCACTAGTCACATTTTACTCCCTTTCCTTCCCATGATAATGTCTGACTTGTTATTTTTACAAACGCCTGGCATCAATCTATCATGTTGTAAAAAGCTCCGCTTATATAAGTGCAAATTCTTTAGCTTTTAACTAATGCGGAATCTGTGAATAGAAGGCTTTCTTCATCGGCAGCGTTTTGAAGACAGCCCATTCATAGGCCTGTGCACGCTAAGGCCTGTATTTATCTTTGCATGCCGGAGATACTCATTCATTTATCGTCGCACAAAAACGTAATTCTTTAAAAAAAATAAACAAGCATAACAGCACTGGATTGGAGCATTTCTGTATGCGACCAAATTTTTCCAAGTGCAAATGAGCATTTACGGTTAGATAACAGACCCACGCTGAATCAGTTAATGGATCAAATTGGCATGGAAATAGATAGATAAAGGACTAATCCAGATTAAAAGGGGGCTTTTGTTACTTTGTGCTTCTCAAGACAGCTCTAAATGTCGCCAAAAACAATATAACTCAGCCTCATACATCAGCTTCTCACAACCGCCATCTCCGTTTCTACAGACTTTGAGGATTCTGTAGCTTGATATTGCAGAAAACAATGAGGAGTTCAAAGGTTAAAGATGAACTCTGGTCAGCTGATAAAAAACGCCCTATATAGTAAGGGTCTAATTCTTAAAATGGTTGTAAGCCTCAGACATGAAGTATGAACAAAACATATCCTTCTATAGTGCAAACCTGTCTCATTTAGGAGCAGGGCCCTTTCACACTCATAATTTTTTCCTGTGTTTTTGCCTTGCAGGTAAAATGTTTCCCTCTAAATCCCTTAGGGCTCCTTACGTCACTGCATTGCAGTTGCTGTGCATTTTTAAAAATCCTACATGCAGCATCTTTGAAAACCACACCAAAATGCAGCTTCCCATTGAAGTGAATGGAAATTACGGTAAAATCACTGTAAAAACGCACCGTGATTTGCGTTTTCAGTGCGTTTTTAAATCACATGTTCATTTTTCACAGGTGCAGGCAATCAAAAAACGCACCAGAAATGCATCTGAAATGTGGTAAAAACACATGCATTTTTAGCATGAATTTTCTACAGAGCAGTGTGAAAGGGCCCTAAGTGTAATTTCTGTCTGCTGCTTCATTCCTCTGCTATCAGCATGAATTACTTCTGACCAGGCCTGGACTGGCCATAGGGAAGACTAGGCATTTGTCCGGTGGGCCGGGCCATCCACTCCATTTCCTTTTGATGACAGTTCTGCTCTCCACTCGGACAGACTGCTCCTCCCCCTCCAGCCTGTCTACTCCTGTGTCTGCCCGCCACACACATTCCCGGGGAGAGGTGAAGGAAGATTGAACACAGAACATAAAAACTGCAGGCAGCCTGCGCCTGAGCCTTCATCCTGGGGTGAGTAAGTTCACCCTCTCTCCTGCCTCTAAATCAGTGTATATATATAAAACGAAATTAAGGGGTGCTATGTTTCCCTTTAGACCAGAGTCCACAGCATTCCCCCTTAAATCAGGACATCACTTTACATCAGATCCCCCTTGAATAAGGATTCCCCTTTACAGTAAGTGTAATTGTAAATGAAATTCTGCAGCTAGGGGGTTCTGTGTGGACTCTGATTTAAGGGGGGCCTGTGCGGACTCTGATTTAAGGGGGCCTGTGCGGACTCTGATGTAAGGGGGGCCTGTGCGGACTCTGATGTAAGGGGGGCCTGTGCGGACTCTGATTGGGGGTCTGTGCCAACAGCGATGTAAGGGGGGTCTGTGCGGACAGCGATGTAAGGGGGGTCTGTGCAGACTCTGATGTAAGGAGTGCCTTTGTGGACTCTGATGTAAGGGGGGTCAGTGTGGACTCTGATGTAAGGCCCCCCCATTCTGATGGGGGCCTGTGCAGACTCTGATGTAAGGGGGGGGCCTTGCGAACTCTGATGTAAGGGGGGCCTGTGCGGTGGCCTTTTGCATGCCTCTATCTGGCCCTTGAGGCATTATTCCTGCCATTGACACCAACAATGGGGCATAATTCCTGCAACTGACACCAATTATGGTGGCATTATTACTTCCACTTGTTGTATATCACTTTTCCTAACCATCTTATTCTGTGTGTTGCTCTGTGTATTCCCTGTTGCACATAGTCGCATTTTCTAGGCTGTGTTGTACATTACCTATTCCAAACCATCCCAGTCTGTATGCTGAACCATGCATTTCCTATTCTACATTTTCCCATTCTTTATGCACTGTAGATTCCTTATTCCCCTCTATCTCTTTCTGTATGATTTATATTCCGTACGCTTTGCTATCTGACACTATCTGGGTATACAGGCTGTTGTTTTGTTGTTTTGATAATGTCACAGCATTATAGGGCAAATTTCATGGTCACAAGACTTTTCAAAGCAACATAGATTTTTATGTCGAGTTTTCACAACCTCCGTCTAGGGCACATGTGTCAAACACAAGGCCCATGGACCGAATCTAGCCCTCCAAGCCATTTCATGTGCCCCTCTACCTCTCATGCAGCTGCGGAAAACCCCCTCATCTCTGCCCCCAATCTTGTCTCAGCAGTCGGCAGCAGAGAGGACAGAACTCCTCCTACACATATTGTGCCTCTCTGTAGAGCCACAGCACCCATCATCTCTGTCTCCCTTGGTCTCAAAATTCAGCTGACTCCAGCCCCCTCCGGTCCTCCTCCAGACACTACACTTTCTGCTTCCTAGTTCCTCCCCAACTTCATACAGCACACGGTAAGGGGGAGCACTGTGATGTAATGAAGGGTGGAGATCTCTTGGCACCTGATGGGGGGGGGGGGGGCTCTTGATGTCTAATATAAGGGGGAAGGGTGCTCTGGATATCTAGTTTTACAGATACAATAATGCTGATAAAATTATAAAATTTAGTTGGACACCCCTGGTCTAGGGATTACTAGGGAGTTGTAATATTAGTGCAGGATGGATAAAGAACGTTCAACAGCCTCCTTGCACAGGTACCATTAGATAGGACAGAATAATAAATATTGTGGGGCATTTTAAATCTCCCATGTTGTCCTGTTGCATGCACATTGCTCTATAATCCACAGTAAATACTTATTTTAAAAACTTGATATGCCACTTATGCTGTGTGTGGGTGTTATGCTCAATTCTGTGTAATTAGGCAGAAGGGAGTTGTTCTACCATACCAGGCTCTTGCTTTTTCAGTGACTACACCCTTCACAGTGTATTCAGTGCATGCTTACTTTTGGTAAGTTTTTATTTTTACAGTCTAAGATTTCACTTATAAACATACAGAAATAGTTTTGATGGAGGATGGCTACAGACTGCTGCAATATGCACACAGTTGTCTATTGAGTCTGTAAAGTCTGAGAATCTGCCCATTAAATGGACAGCCTGATATAATATGTATAATGCATCCTTAAGTCACCAGGGTCACATCTTGACCAATATTAGGTGCACTCAGCATTGTATAAATAATTCAAGGAATGTGGGGCTTTAACTTAGCAAACGTCTTGCTCTGTTGAAAACATTTCAGCATAGCTAATAATTGTACGGGTGGACAAATGTCTTTTGAGGACATGAGCATTTACTCCTGATTTGTGTTTAGCCTTTTGTACACAGATTTTGGTAATTCCACATTCATTTTGACATCTTCTGACATCATTTGATTGAAGCATTTGAATTGGATGTTGATGGAAGCAGTACATTTTGAAATAGTTCAGATGGATTTCTGTATACCTGCCTGCGTAAAGTGGTAATAAACCCCACAACAAAACTTTATTGCAGCTTACCAATACTTAAAAGAGAAGTTCATTTTTTTTTATTTTTTTTTTAAGAATCTTACCTAGGTGGATGAAGCATTTTTCCTCCGCTGGCTCTAAAGGGCCATACACACGATATGAAAATCAGAAGTAAAATTTTGTCCGACGAACGGATTGTGCTTTCGACAGCCGATTCTGATTTTTCATCCAAAAAAAGCTAGATGCCGCAGACTATAAAATATTTGTCGTATGTGAACTCAACAAACGGATTTTGGTTAATTAGTCTGAAAAAAATCATAAGAACAAGACTACACATGCTCAGAAATAGGGATGAGCTTCGCGTTCGAAACGAACGTATGTTCCAATCGAACATCGGCCGTTCGATCGTTCGACGAATATCGAACAAAAACGTTCGCGGCAAATTCGGGTGAAACGAAACGGCCCATAATTCACTGCGGCATTGCGCCCTGATGATTGGCCAAACATGCACTATAAGCCCTGCATGCTTGGACAATCACAGCACACAAAAAAGGAGAGCCATAATTGGCCAAAGCCTGGGTGCTTTGGCCAATTATGGCTCAGGGCTTTAGCACACGCCCCACACTATATAAGGCCGCCTGCTGGGCGGCCTCGTGTAGTGTGTTCCGGCTTGTTAATGAGAGCAGTCAGAGAGAGAGAGAGAGATTGTCTTTTTAGCTAGCTAGATAGAGCAGGCAGGCAGGCTAGTTAGTTTAGCTTTATTACAGCTTTATTACAGTGTGTAGAGGATATATATACATCCTTAGGAGTTGTACATATATTTATACACTGTATAGCTTAGCTAGATCAGTTCTTCCTAATTTACTGTCAGGCAGGTGATTGTGCTATTTAAAGACGTTATCACAGGTATAGACACCCAGCAGGTACAATAGCAGTGATTTTAATGATGCTTAAATAAAAAAAAAAAGAAAAATTCCTTTAAATATTGTACCTGCTGGGTGTCTATAGTTTGCCTGTGAAAACGTCTTTGAGAACCCGGGTCTTGCCCGAGGGAACATGCATCAATGGAAAAAAGTTTTTAAAACTGTTGTTTTTTCAGGAGCAGGACTGATACTACTATCAATGGAAAAAAAGTTTTAAAAACGGTCGTTTTTTCAGGAGTCTTGCTCCTGAAAAAACAACAGTTTTAAAAAAAAATTTCCATTGATGCATGTTCCCTGGGGCAAGATCCGGGTTCTGAAAGACGTTTTCCAACAATAACTTGAATATTGGTCCTTAAAATGATTGTTTTTGAATTCGAACGTTCGAGTCCCATAGACTTCAATGGGGTTCTAAATGTTCGTGCGAACAATCGGACTATTCGACTGTTCTGGTGCGAACCGAACGCGGGGGTGTTCGGCTCATCCCTACTCAGAAACAAAAGAATACATACAAAACCATTGAACACACAATGTCACTTCTGAAGTTGTATTCTGTTGTATGAAAATTTTCGTATGGAGAGTAATCTCTTCATTTTTGACATGCCACAAAAAACAGACGAGAAAATGGTCCAAAAGACTGAGAATCGAGCGATCAAAAAACGCTGATCGCTCAGAGCTCCGTGAGCAGAGAGCTGGCTAATGAGTGCTGGGCTGTGGAGGGGCCGGGAGCGGCTGGCTCAGGATCTTTCAGACTCAGCCAGGCAAAGGCCCATATTGGTCCAGGGTTGTAGTCAGATCCTGATCATATTGTCATGATCTTGCCCCAGCCTGGACCGCCTCTGTTTATTTGCACTAATACAATTTAACTGTTAGTGCAAATAAATAAAATTATCACTGATAGTACTCAACTGTTGTATAGCTGCATGCATTGTTGCTTTACCAAATAGTTGTGTGTCCACTGCAAAAGAAACATAAGATAAAGGGCCTGACCAATGTTATTAGACCTCCGTAAGGTAGGCCTCGTAGCCCCCATCCAGGCTCTCCAGCACTCCGTGGATCCACAGCTGCTGTCACAACAGACTAGGTACACCAGTTTCCTGAGGAGTGAGGACTATGGTGCTTGGCATATGTGTACTACACCTGCATATTCTGCAAATTTTGTAGATGGTGGCTCCACACCATACAAGAGACAGGGAGAAGATATAGTGCAAACAAACTCTTGTCAGGACCACAACCTCGAGTCAGAGCTGTGCATCTCTGGATGGGAGCTATTAGGACTACTTTTTGTAAGTCTAATAGCATTGATGAGTGTCTTTGAGTGCTTCATCATACTTCAGTTTTTCCAGGACTCTTCTCTGGCACTGGACGTTCCCCAATGATCCAGAGAACATTGCTGATATGATAATGTCAACACTGTTCTCTGCATCATTGTACTGTGAGTGCAAAGGGCTGTGTTGTTGGCCCAGAAGGGGGTAAGTCTATGATGCCCGGCACTCCGGGAAGTAGTTTAAATGATGCTGGGCGTCATTTGACCTGGAAAAATACCACCTTTTTAGATCACAGAGGGGGTGAATCTGCAGGGGAAGAGGAGGTGAGTATTTCAGCCAGAGCTACTTCAAAGATAAAATAAAACTGGAGAAAAGTTTAAATTTTGAAATGGAATTTTAGGGGGAAGTGTTTTACCAGAATTTCTACTTAGCATTTTGGTAAATGCAAGCTCTCCTACTACTGTGCGTTGAATTTTAATGTGAATTCAAATAAAAGGCATCTCCAAATCATCTCACATTCATCTCACATGTATTCTAAGCTAATCGTATTTCCTTGGAAGCACCTAAAAGTATGCTGCCTTTATCTTGCTTCTGAGTCTAACACCCATGTAGACTAACCCTTATGCCTGGTACACACGATCGGGGTTCCCAGCTGACTTTTTACCGCTGGGAAACCCGAGGGGAAAGCCGGGAACCGGCTCGGCAACTTTTTCCCCCTACACGTGGCCGGTTTTCCTGGCAGGAAAACTGCCATGAGAGCTTTGGCCGGGAAACCTGGCCATGTGTATGCTCCACCGTAGTGTTTCCCATATGAAAAACTGCCGGGAAAAAGACCGCCAGAAATCGCTGCAGGAAAAAAGAGAACATGTTCTTATTTTTCCTGCCGGATTCCTGGCGGTTTTCCTGTTGGGAAACCTGCCATTGGGCATACACACGGCCAGTTTTCCCGGCCAAAAGCTGTCACGCCAGTTTTCCCGACGGGAAAACTGGTCATGTAAAGAAGGCATTAGGCCAGATTCACACCAATACATTTTTTTTTGCTTTTTGCAGATTTGCACTACAGAACGTGTTCCATAGGAAACCATGTTAAATGGACTGTAGTGCAAATCTGCAAAAAGCACAAATAATGCACTGGTGTGAATCAGGCCTTATATTTCTACTGCTACACTCAGGTACAGTGCAATGAATCAGAACTCAAAATAACAGCAAGCTCGGTCACTTTAGCCATTCCTAAGATAGTGGTGCCTACAGACGGGAGCCCATCATGCCAACTAATGAATCGGGCCCTGAGTGCGCCAGACTAAAGTGGTTCTAAAGCCTAAACATTTTACCTTAAGGCATTCCCTGCATTAAGGTAAAAAATGTCTAGGTACCATGTAGTATTTTCGCCCCCTCTCCCTGATTTGATCCATCGCTGTGCCCGTCTGTAGCCACTCTACATGCTTTTACAGGCTTTGCTGTCAGTCAAATCCTGTGATGATGGAGTAGGGGGTAGGGCTGGATCTTGCTGTCTGGGTCTGCAAAACTACTATAAGTTTAATATATATATTGGAAGTACAAGACCATGTTCAACTGGTTAATACTGACAGTGATGCCTTGCGATACAATGGTTGTTTTTTTTTAATATATATATATATATATATATATATGGCTCTCTCTGCATGGTCTTCTTGTGTCTGCGTTGGTTTCTTCCTGCAGCCATGAAACCCGCTGGCAGGTTAATAGGCTCTTGAATTTACTGGCTTTAGGAGAGTCATTAGATTGCAAGTGCTTCCCACTCCTGTGTCATAATCAATGACTTTACAAGCTACAATGTGTCAAAACTAGTAAATTTTAAGTAAATATTTTGCCACATGGGGGAAGAAATACCGCTGAGACGACTTCCAGGAGGGTCAGCATTGTATAAAGGCTAGAGGTCTAATCAATGGGCCTCCTGATGTTATGACATCTGCTGCATACCTTACCACTATGTCTTCCTTTGTAGTCTAGATGTCGGGCCTTCTCTGATTTTCTTCTTCCTGTTTCAGATACTACTGATTTCTTTCTTTTCAAAAAAATGTTTATTGAAGATTTTAAACATACATCAAGAACGCCCAGTATAAAAAAAATAGCATGAGAGTTCAAAACATCTTGATGAGAATTATTACAAAATTGACAAAATTGAAAATTGAAACAATTGTGGATGGTCATTGACAGACAGTAATAGTTTATTATTACTGTTTGTATTTTTTGGCTCCCACTGCTGCTGCAAGTTCTGTGACGAAGGAGAGAGAAAGAGCAATGCTGCTACTCTCAGGTACAGTGCTGGATCAAGATCTGAATTAGGTAAGTATACGGGGGATGGGGGGAGCTGGTCACAGATTTATTTTTTTACACTAATGCATAGAACGCATTCACCTCTTGCCGATGGCTGGACGTCTAAAGATCATTCAGATATTGCCATTTTCAGCCAGCGATTCCCTACACCATAATTATGATCATAGCGGCTGTTCTCACCGCTTGATCGTTCTTACGGGCGGCGAGAGGGGACGTCCCCCCTCCCCCGCCCTCCGGTGCTTCTACCGACTCACCTGTGGGTTCGGCAAGTCGGAGAATGGATCCGTCGGCCCCGGTTCTTTACCATAGAGATTTCCGGCGGACCAGATGGTCGCCGGAGTCTCTATGATCGTCGGAGGCTGGGCGCGATGTTATAACCTGACCTCTGCATTTTAAAAAAACGGTGCCGCTTCGGCTAGGAAGTGGTGATCATTTTTTATTTTCTTATTTTAGGCTTCCCAGCCTAGAGGTGAGATGTGGGGTCTTATTGACCTCATATCTCACTGTAAAGAGGTCCGATCATGTCATATTCCTATTACAAGGGATGTTTACATTCCTTGTAATAGGAATAAAAGTGATCAAAATTATTATCTTTTTTTTAAAAGTGTCAAAATAAAAAATTTAAATTATCAATAAAAAAAATGTAAGTGCCCCTGTCCCTGTGTGCTTGCACACAGAAGCGAACGCATACGTAAGTCCCGCCCACATATGAAAACGGTGTTCAAACCACACATGTGAGGTGTCGCAACGAATGTTATGCCGCGTACACACGATCATTTTTTGCGATGAAAAAAAACGTCGTTTTTTAAAACGTCATTTAAATTGATCGTGTGTGGGCAAAACGTCGTTTTTGTCTTAAAAAAACGACAAAAAAAAATTTCCAACATGCTTGAATTTTTTGTGTCGTTTTTCAAAACGTCGTTTTTTGTTTCACAAAAAGTCACCGTGTGTAGCAAAAACGTCGTTTAAAACAACGTTTTTCAACCCGCGCATGCCCAGAAGCTAGTTATGAAGCGAGCTTCAATGGAAAAGAGTGGTGAACGTAACCTCGCTTTTTGTGAAAAAAACGATGGTGTGTATGCAACATCGTCTTTGAAAAGTAACGTTTCAAAAACATTGTTTTTTACTTCACAGAAAACGTCGTTTTTTTTTCATCACAAAAAATGATCGTGTGTACTCGGCATTAGAGTGAGAACAATAATTCTAGCCCTTGACCTTCTCTGTAACTCAAAATATGTAAAAAATTCAAGCCTTGCCTATGGGGATTTTTAAGTACCGTAGTTTGGCGCCATTCCACGAGCGTGTGCAATTTTGAAGCGTGACATATTAGGTATCTATTTACTTGGCGTAACTTCATCTTTCACATTATGCAAAAAAATTGGGCTAACTTTACTGTTTTGTTTTTTTTTAAAGAATGAAACGTTTGAAAAATTGCTGTGCAAATACCGTGCGAGATACAAAGTTGCAATGATCGCCATTGTATTTTATAGGGTCTCTGCCAAAAAAAAACATATATAAGGTTTGGGGGTTCTGTGTAATTTTCTAGCAAAAAAAATATGATTTTTACATTTAGGAGCAAAGTGCCATAATTGGCCTGGTTGGGAAGTGGTTAAAGTAAAGAAAACTTTTGCTTTTAGAATCACTCTTCCTGCCCAGGACTACATGACCCATGAGGCATAGCTCCTCACACATTCACAAGTTCTCAGGCACTTACTGACATGTATGGTCAGTCCAGTGTGAATTGCAGCTCCATTTTCTCTTTGTTGTAGGTGTGGATCAGCTAGAGGGGGAGGTGTAGTGAGGAGAGGGAGGGAATGCCCGTTAACAACGGAAAGCAATTTTATGAATCAGATGTGTTCCCTCAGAAGAATATGTGCCTTCAATTTGCACCGCACTGCCTAGAAAGCGCACACGTTTTTTGGGCAAGGTGGAGTCTGAATGTGAACCAAATGCATTCAAACAAATAGATTTTAAAATGTTGTGAAAATTGGATGCGGTGTAAGCCTCATCCAATTCGCACATGTGTGAACCCACCCTCAAGAAGTTTTTTTTGTTTTCTTTATTAGCCTTGTGCATCACATAGTATCTGGACTTGGGACTTGTTCAGACTGTGCTGTAGGAGATTTAACCTTAGGTTCACTTATGTGCGTTTTTGCAGGCCACGTTCGCACCGGCGCGCCAGCCCATTAATTTTAATGGGCTGCCGTGCCTGCATTTCCCTTTTTCAAAATGTGGCATCACATGGCGATTTAACATGTGTGGGGGTGCCATTCAGAATGAATGGCAGGCCCAGGGGCGTAGCTATAGGGTGGGCAGGAGCCACGATCGTAGGCCAGTCCCAGGCTGCAGGGGGGCCTGTGTGGCTACCCTGTCAGGTTTGTCTACACTTGTGTGAGCCAGAGCCGGAGTCCTATCCAGCCAAGAGTCATGAGGCAAGCAATAATCTGTTCCTAGGACCACCTTCCAGCTCCGTGCCCCCAAGGCCGCTCCTAGTAAGCAACAAACTTTCTGTCACAGCACAGCGAGTATAGTGTTCCAGGTGTGCTGCTGACTGTCACTCTGCTCCCTCCTATACTGCCCCCATCCCATCATGCTGTCCCCCATACTGCCCTCCACTGCCTCCCTCCTATAAAAAATAAAAAATGTAATTGTAAAATAAAATAAAATGGTAAAAAATAATAAAAAAAATACAATAACAAAAAATAATGACCCCATCCACTGCCCTACTAACCACGTCCACTGCCCTACTGACCACGTCCACTGTCCTACAGACCATGTCCACTGCCCTACTGACCACGTCCACTGCCCTACTGACCACGTCCACTGCTCTACTGACCACGTCCACTGCCTTACTGACCACTGCCCTAGTAACCACGTCCACTGCTCTACTGACCACGTCCACTGTCCTACTGATTATGTTCACTGCTCTACTGGCCACATCCACTGCCCTACAGACCATGTCCACTGCCCTACTTACTACGTTCACTGCTCTTCTGACCACGTCCACTATCCTAGTGACTGACACCATTCACAGTCCACACTGACACCACTAGCGGAACTACCAGGGTTGCAAAGGTCGCACTTGCGACTGGGCACTAGTCTTCCACCACCATGGCGGGGCCCAAGACTGAAGGACTGCACAACATGTAAAAGGGATCCGCTGCAGGACCTTAAAGGGTCGTGGGATCAGTGGGAAGGGCTTTGGGCTTGGAGGGAATGGCCCAGGTTGGGGTGCCCTTCGTGGCTTCTTAAACCAGGGTCCTAAAGGTTCTAGTTACGCCTCTGGGCAGGCCCGCGCGTTTTCACAGAGCAGCGCATTTACACTGCAGGTGGTTGCGGGTGTGGGAATCACTGCGAACCAACTCTTAGACATACACTTTAGATATAGACATAAGAAGGTGGCCAGATATTTATTTTCTTTTGTCTGTCTGCCTTTTCTGTGGCCCTTGCACTAAGGGCTGCTGTCCTCATATAAGCTGTATTCAGAGTTCCTGACATTGGTGTGTCGTATCTATAATGGTGTAATCACTTTGTAACAGTTTATTGCCTCCTCAGAGGGTCATGTTAACTTCTTTATGTTTTTCTGTTCTCATCCTATTTTGGATGGCAACAATCTGATGTTATTTCATTTTCATTATCTTGTTTTGCATACCAAAGAATGTTTATATTACGCTATCCTTGAAAGCTTGAGCCAGGGCTCTGGTTGTTTTACCAATCAAAGTGCCTTTTCACTGTCTGATTTGAAATCTTTTTAGTAAAAACAATCACAGGGGTGATCTCACAGTCCCAAGCATATATGCTTGCGTTTAGCTTCCTATCATAAAAGGTCACGTATTGGGTTCCTATCATGAATAATTGTATCCCATGACTATTTTTGTTTAAGCCAGCCATAGAGTTTTCTTCCCTGCAACCCAAAGAAAAATGCTTGATTACCCCATCAACATAGTCATTGTTGATGGGGGAATACTTCCCACTGATCCATTGTGTTCTCCAGGTGGGGAAGGCCGTTCTCGGAGAGAACACAGTAATTACTGCTGTGTAGAATTTTCAAAAGGAGATGCACAGCCGCACTCCAAAGGACTTCAGAAGTCGTCTTTATTGGTAAAAATTAAGGACATACATCACAAAACCACAGCCAAATGGGGACAGCCGACGCGTTTCACACTTAACTAGTGCTTAATTAAGCACTAGTTAAGTGTGAAACGCGTCGGCTGTCCCCATTTGGCTGCGGTTTTGTGATGTATGTCCTTAATTTTTACCAATAAAGACGACTTCTGATTAATTAATAATTAATTAAGCACTAGTTAAGTGAGAAACGCGTCGGCTGTCCCCATTTGGCTGCGGTTTTGTGATGTATGTCCTTAATTTTTACCAATAAAGACGACTTCTGAAGTTCTTTGGAGTGCGGCTGTGCATCTCCTTTTGAAAACTCTTCATTGCCTAGTGCATTGCCAGCACCTTGGTTTCCTGGGAGGTTCCTCAATAGTCCACAAGACCCACCTGGAGCGGTGACTCCCTTTACAGTAATTAGTGCTAGTGGCTATAATAGCAATAATTGCATGTAAAATCTGACAGGCTGCTTGTACTTAAGTTGATCGATTCATCAATCAACTTGGGTACATTCAGCCTGCCCACACATGGTTCTAATCTGGGCCTGTCCATGCTGAACCGGTTGAGATTCAAACCATCTACCGCCGGCTTTAGACTATAAGTAGATATCATGCAGGCACACACAGTTTTAATCAAAAGAGGGGTAAAAAAAAGTACTTGGCCAAGGCTAGCCAATTGCTATTCTCTGTTTTTATTGTATTAGTGTATTTATAAATGACAGTAACCGAATACTGTTCCCAACAATCTGCATTTCAGCATCTCCCTATCCCAGGGAGCTTACACAAAATTCATACAGTGATTTTTAGAAAAATAAAATGCAGTGCTACAAGATGATCTGACTTCATCTTCATAAATGTTACATAACCAAAACATTTCTTTGTCTTTAATTTTCAAAATACATCTGGATGGCCACAGTGTATAATGAAGACGATCACATTTTGTTCTTGGACCAGCTTTAAGTTTGCTAATATTTGAAGTGTGCACATCTTGGGCGGTTGTTTTTCCACTAAGAGTTTTCCACAAGTGCCAACAATTTGGGATCAGGCTGAAACTGTGAAAGTTGTTCTTCTTTCTTCCTTACGAAATCACTTTCTTGTTTGTGAGCGATTTAGTCTGGAAAAAAAAGACGGAGCTCAAAAACATAAACAGAGTACAAAAATATGTTGTTTCCAGGAATAGAAATAGGTTTATTTAACCACTTGACCACTGGGCACTTAAACCCCCTTAATAACCAGACCAATTTTCAGCTTTCGGTGCTCTCACAGTTTGAATGACAATAACTCAGTCATACAACACTCTAACCAAATGAAATTTTTGTCCTTTTTTTCCCACAAATAGAGCTTTCTTTTGGTGGTATTTGATCACCTCTGCGGTTTTTATTTTTTTCGCTATAAATGAAAAAAGAACGTAAATTTTGTAAAAAAATGAATTTTTCTTCATTTCTATTATAAAATTTTGCAAAAAAGTAATTTTTCTTCATAAATTTGGCCTAAAATGTATACTGCTACATATCTTTGGTAACAAAAAAAAAAAAAATTGGATAATATTTAGTCTGGGTGAAAGTTATGGGGTCTACAAGCTATGGTACCAATTACTGAAAATTGATCAATTTGATCACATCTGATGTACTGACAGCCTCTCTCATTTCTTGAGACCCTAACATGCCAGAAAAGTACAAATACCCCCCAAATGACCCCTTTTTGGAAAGAAGACATTCCAAGGTATTCAGAAAGAGGCATCGTGAGTTTTTTGAAGTTGTCATTTTTTCCCCACAATTCTTTGCAAAATCAAGATTTTTTTATTTAAATTTTTTTTCCACAAAATGTTCATATTATTAGGTTATTTCTCACACACAGCATATGCATACCACAAATTACACCCCAAAACACATTCTGCTATTC
Source organism: Rana kukunoris (assembly GCA_029574335.1). NCBI lineage: Eukaryota > Metazoa > Chordata > Amphibia > Anura > Ranidae > Rana > Rana kukunoris. Next base: position 136,636,938 of record CM056054.1, on the reverse strand, counting down.
CTCCCGAGTATGGCGATACCCCATGTGTGAGACTTTTACACAGCGTGGCCACATACAGAGGCCCAACATGCAGGGAACGCCATCAGGCGTTCTGGAACACCCAGACCAATTCTGACATTTCTCTCCTACATGGAAAAATCATCATTTATTTGCTAGAAAATTACATAGAACCCCAAAACATTATATATGCTTTTTTAGCAAAGACCCTAGAGAATACAATGGCGGCCGTTACAACTTTTTATCTCGCATTGTATTTGCACAGCAATTTTTTGAACGCGTTTTTTTTTGGAAACAAAACAGTTTTGTGCTTAAAAAAAAAAAAAACAGTAAAGTTAGCCCAATGTTTTTGCATAATATGAAAGATGAAGTTACGCCGAGTAAATAGATACCCAACATGTCACCCTTCAATATTGCACACGCTTGTGGAATGGCGCCAAACTACGCGACTTAAAAATCCCCATAGGCGACGCTTTAAATGTTTTTCCTGGTTACATCTTTTTAGTTGGAGAGGAGGTCTAGGGCCAAAATTATTGCTCTCGCTCTAACGTTCGCAGCGATACCTCACATGTGTGGTTTGAACACCGTTTTCATATGTGGGCGGGACTTACGTGTGCGGTCGCGTCTGTATACGAGCACACGGGTACAGGGGCGCTGTAATTTTTTTTTTATTTTTTTATTGTTCATTTTACTTTATTTATTTTAGTTTGACACCTTTTTCCCCAAAAATAAATGTTTTGGTTACTTTTATTCCTATTACAAGGAATGTAAACATCCCTTGTAATAGGAATATAGCATGACAGGTCCTCTTTACAGTGAGATATGGGGTCAATAAGACCCCACATCTCCCCTCTAGGCTGGGAAGCCTAAAAAAAAAACGATTGCAGAGTATTGCGCGGGGGAGTATTGCGCGGGGGAGTATTGCGCGGGGGTACTGCAGAGTATTGTGCGGGAGTATTGTGCGGGAGTATTGTGCGGGAGTATTGTGCGGGAGTATTGTGCGGGGTACTGCGGAGTATTGCGGGGTACTGCAGAGTATTGCGGGGTACTGCGGAGTATTGCGGGGTACTGCGGAGTATTGCGGGGTACTGCGGAGTATTGCGGGGTATTGCAGAGTATTGCGGGGTATTGCGGAGTATTGCGGGGTACTGCGGGGTATTGCGGGGTATTGCGGAGTATTGCGGGGTATTGCGGAGTATTGCGGGGTATTGCGGGGTACTGCGGAGTATTGCGGGGTACTGCGGAGTATTGCGGGGTACTGCGGAGTATTGCGGGGTACTGCGGGGTATTGCGGAGTACTGCGGGGTATTGCGGGGTACTGCGGGGTATTGCAGGGTACTGCGGAGTATTGCGGGGTATTGCGGAGTATTGCGGGGTATTGCGGAGTATTGCGGGGTATTGCGGAGTATTGCGGGGTATTGCGGAGTATTGCGGGGTACTGCGGGGTATTGCAGAGTATTGCGGAGTATTGCAGAGTATTGCGGAGTATTGCGGGGGTATGCAGAGTATTGAGGAGTATTGGGGGTATGCAGAGTATTGAGGAGTATTGGGGGTATGCAGAGTATTGGGGGGGGTTATGCAGAGTATTGGGGGGGGTATGCAGAGTATTGGGGGGGGGTTTGCAGAGTATTGGGGGGGGTATGCAGAGTTTTGCGCAGGGAAGGAAGGAGTTAATGCAGGGATGGCTGAGCAGGGATGGATGGATCTGTGACTGCAATAGTCACAGATCCATCCCACACTGCTGCAGCCATCCGCGCTCTCCTCTCACGCTGTACCGATCGGTACAGCGAGAGGAGGGAAGAACCGGCGTCAGCAAGTGACGCGGTTTGTTTACATGTGATCACGCCGTCATTGGACGGCGCGATCACGTGGTAAGGAGCCGCCACCATTGGCTCCTTACCGAGATCACTGACGCTGCGGGTCCCGTGGACCCGCCGAGCGCCGTGACCGCGTGTGCGCGCCCGCTCGGGCGCGCGGATCTGACGCACGTCAGATTTGTTTACACACGTGGTCGCGCCGTCATTGGACGGCGCGATCACGTGGTAAGGAGCCGCCGCCATTGGCTCCTTACCGCGATCATCGGTGCTGCGGGTCCCGTGGACCCGGTGAGCACCGGTGATCGCGTGTGCGCGCCCGGGTGGGCGCGCACACCTGACTCTAACGGAGGACGTCCATGGACGTCCTGTTAGAGTACAGGAACCGCCCTATAGCCGTATTTCGGCTATAGGGCGGTGATTAAGTGGTTAAAGGGAAATTTGGTTGTGAACAAAGAGGGCAAAATTAGTCACTATTCTGCAGAGAAACCAATCAGCTTCTAACCTCAACTTGCTTAATTAAGCTTTAGCAATAAAACCTGGAAGCCGATTGGTTTCTCTGCAGAATTGTGACTAATTTTGCCCTCTCTAAGGCCCCTTCACACTGGGGCAGTATGTGCGGTGGCGGTATAGTGCCGGCATTTTTAGCGGCGTTAAATTGCGGCGGTATTCGGCCGCTAGCGGTGCGGTATTAAACCCCTCTAGCGGCCGAAAAAGGGTTATTACCGCCGGCAATTCACCTCTGGGGCACCGCGGTATTACCGCGGTGTCCCATTGTTTTCAATGAGAAGGAGCAGTGAAGGAGCAGTATACACATCTTTCCTCGCACCGCTCCAACGATGCTGCTTGCAGGAGATTTTTTTTTTCTCCCGCCAGCACATCACCTCAGTGTGAAAGCCCTTGGGCTTTCACATTGAGAATGCTGGGGCAGGAGTAGTTCAGGCGTTATTTATGCACTATTTTTAGTGCTGAAGTGCCTGAAATACTCCTTAGAAAGGGGCCTAACTTTAGTGAATCAACTCCTTTGTATGTAACCTAAGCTACATAACATAATCCCAGAGTGATTTCAGAAGAACAACTTTGCTTCCTGTGAAAAATAAATACATTTTACAGTCTTTCTCAAACTTTATCTCAGGAGAATCCTTGAAACGCCCCACTCTTATAACTTTCTGCAGGCAGCCTGCTCACTCACAAATTATGCACAGCACCGTGATAATGTCACTGTTACTTTAACAAAGCAAATACAGTGGGCCAGATTCAGATACAATTACATTGGCGCAGAGTATCAGAGATACACTACGCCGCCATATTTTACCAGGCTATACGCCGAATTCTGGTAGATTTTGTCCCTTATGGTACGGCGGCGTAGTGTATTTCTCGCCACGTAATCGAAATACGCGATTAGGGGGCGTGAAGCATTTAAATTAGGCACGTCCCCGCGGCGATCGAACTGCGCATGCTCCGTTCAGAAATTTCCCGCCGTGCATTGCGCGAAATAACGTCGTTACGTCATTCGTTGTTTGAGTAGCGTCGTTTACGGACATTCCTATTCCCGGACGAGTTACGTAAAAAATAAAAAAAGACGTTGACATTCGACGCGGGAACGACGGCCATACTTAACATGGGCTGTCTAATATTAGACCAGCAAAAAGCTGGTATAGTTTCACGCAGCAAAAAGATGACTAAAGATGCCGTAAGAGATTGCGATTGACGTTCGTAATTTCGTGGATCGTCGGCAAAAGCTCATTTGCATACCCCAAAGCGGAAAACGACGGGAACTCCACCCAGCGGCCGCAAATTTATTGCAGCGTAGATCCGAAGGCGTACGAACACGTAAGCCAGTTGGATTGAAGACCGCAGCCATATTTTCATGGTTTGAGGTTTCAGAGTAGTGAAAAAACGCGCGTAATTTGAAAGTACTCCAGTCTAACGCGAGTTAGACAGGAGTAAGGGCTCTGTGAATCTGGCCCAGTATCTGGGCTTGGAAGGCATTTAGTGCACACAAAAGGGGATTGAAGATTTTGAGTAATATATTTAAATGAAAGTTTTTGTGCCTGGAGTTCAGCTTTAAGAATGAGTCTTTCCTCTGCAAATAACTATAGCATGTGTTGCTAGTAAGATTTACATAGCTGCTATTTACATAGTTATCTTAAGGATTTAATCAATTGTAGAAGTACCTCCGTGAGGGCTGCTGATAGACTCTATACCCCACTGGCTGCCCCAACTCTGCAAATCCTCTCCAGACCCGCATGCTTGGCCAATCACAGCACGCAAAAAACGGAGAGCCATAATTGGCCAAAGCCAGGGTGGCTTTGGCCAATTATGGCTCAGGGGGGTTTATTTTCAATATTTCTTTATTAGTATTTTCAGAAAAAAGAAATTACCAAAGTATACATGTAAATAGTCAAACAAGTCCGTTGTCCCAACCGGAACATAAAAACAAAAATTATGTAGTTCACTTCCATTGTAATGTAGGCAATCTTACAGGATATCAACAATACACAAGTTATAAATGTTAACATGTTCAGCACCAGTGGGAAGGGAGGGGAGGGTAAAGTGGGACTTAAGGTAGGGAGGAGGGGTATGGGGGGGGGAACACCAGCATGATGCAAATTAACGTTATGTGGTACTAGGAAAAAGAGAAGAGCGATATCGGCAATTTGACTCTGTTACAGAGGCATCACATTTTTACAGTGCATTTTGGGTGAGCGAACCAAGTAGACCATTCATTAATAAATGTTGCCATATTGCAATTTTTCCTGGCAACTAATCTCTCCATCTCGCATTGAAGGTTTAGGGTCGCAATCGTCCTGAAGATGGAAGGGGCTTCCGGTGTTTTCCAGAGTTTGGTGTTAGTTAGTTTTGCCGCAAGCAAGAGATGTATTATCACTACCCATGATCCGGGTGGAAATTTTTCTATCCCAAGATGCAATAGTGCTAGGGCAGGATCTGGAGTGGCTGTAGTATGTGATAAGGAGGAGATCAAAGCGAATATCTGTCTCCAGTATGAGCTTAGAGATCTGCAGAACCATAGGATGTGTGCTATTGTCCCAGTACTTCCACAGGACCTCCAGCAGGTAGCTGGATGTCACGGAAAGAACTTCGAAAGACGGAATGGTGTTAGGTACCATCTATGTATGGTTTTTGGTGGGATTCCCAGTGATTAGAGCAGTTGGAGGCTTTGTACGTAAATTTGAAGGCCCGGGTCCACATATCGGTTCTTCAACCCATTTCAAGAGAGTGGTGATTTTGGAGAAAGGGCGTTTGTCACTGAGAGCTGAATAGATTACGGATACACCATGGTTAGGATAAGCCGAACGGGTAAGGGAGTTGTATAGGGGTTCAGGAATGGTGATCAGTGAGAGGATTTTAGAAGTTCTAAGGAAGTGGGAGATTCTCATATATGTAAAAGTTTCGGTATCTGGTATTCCATATTCAGTTTGAAGATATCTGAAGGATTTTGGGGAACCGTTCTGACATAAATCGGGTAGGGTCTTAATCCCATAATTCTGCCAGTGTCGTACTTTAAGATCGGGTAGAGGGACTGTGAGTGCTTTGAGAGGTATTGGTAAGGAGCAAATAGGAGTACCAACGGGTTTGAGGTTGGTGAATTTTTTCAATGTAGCCAGTGAGGCTGCAATTGAAGGGGAAGGAGTCAGTTTGCCAGGAGTCAAACCCGCCGAAGTGAGTAGGAGGATGTCTACCAAATCATTTGGCAGATAGAAGGAAAACTCCAGGGTGGAACAGGTCTTATCCGGGGTTGGGTGCCAACAGTAGTAAAGTTGGTCCATGATGGAAGCGTAATAATAGTTCTGGATATGGGGTAGACCTACTCCACCTTTCTTGTGATGTCTAGTTAGGATGTGATGGGCACATCTAGGAGGGCTCAGGGGGTTTAGTACACGCCCCAAACTATATAAGGCTGCCTGGAAGTCGGCCTTGTGTAGTGTGTTGGTGGTTTACAGAGAGAAACAGAGAGTGTCATTTTTTGGAGTTAGATAGAGCAGGCAGGCAGGCTAGTCAGTTAGAGTTACAGTGTGTAGAGGATATATATGCATCCCAGGTGTTGTATATATATTTATACACTGTATTGAGTTTAGTTAGATCCGCTCTTCCTAATATACTGACAGGCAGGCAGGTGATTGTGCTAGCTGCAGTATTTCACGTGGTGTAGTGTCTGTGTCCTCTGCCCAGTGTTCACCTAAAGCTACGTCAATAGATTTGCTGGTGTTTCTCATATTAATTCCTACAGGCAGGGATCTTTTCATATTAATACCACAGGCAGGGGATCATTCTGCAAGTATTTTCTCGTGGTATACTGTGTCCTAAGCTAGGGGAATGTAATTACAATTCTTGATCTAATATTTAACAGCAGGGCCCAGTCCTGCGCCCACCAAGAGTAACTGTGAGGACTTACAGTGTTGTGGCACCAGCATCAGCACCAAAGGCCCAATTTTTCTACCACTGTTCAGCAATGGCAAGTAATTACAATTCTTGATATAATAGTTCACACAGCAGGGCGTTCCAGTGCCCACCAAGACTAACTGTGAGGGCTTACAGTGTTGTGGCAACACCAACACCTAGGGCCTAAATTTCTGCAGTGTATATACAGCAGGCCCATACTTTCAAACATCCAACTTACAAACGACTCCTACTTGCAAACTGAAGGAGACAACAGGAAGTGAGAGGAAATCTACCCGTAGGAAGGGAAATTCTCTTCTGTAAAAGGTGTCTCCTGTCCACTGATGCTTTATTACCAATCCTTGTTTCACTAAAAAAAACACATTTTCAAAAAATCATTTGTCATTGGGACAGAAAGTGAGGTGCAATCTTCTAAACAGATGCGCACAGACAGCAAAACAAATGTTACAGGGGTGATAACCCTTCTCTATGTTTTCCAAAAAGCTTAAAAATAGTGTTTTTGGCTGGAGCTACACTTTAAAAAAGTACCAGTTCAAAATTACAAACAGATTCTACTTAACAACAAACCTACAGTCCCTGTCTTGTTTGCACCGCCTGTATACTGCTGTTCAAAGTATATAGGGCCAAAGGGGCTTGTAATGACCTAGGGGGAGGGGGAAACCAATGCTATTTTTCTCAATGATTTTCATCCATAGCAAGCAGCAGTTTTAAATTACCTTTTTTCTTATACTAATGTCATTTTGTGCAGGGACACAAAAAACACAAAAATAGCGACTCTTTACCACCACCGCACCTCCCGCCCCAGTGTGAAAGGGGCCTTAGGGCAAAGCAATGTCAAAAATGATAAACAAACCAATACTGACTTCGGCTCAGGCTCAATAGTGTGTTAACAGTATACATGTGGAGCATCAAAGAAAATCAGAGTGGAGCTAAAGAGAAAATCTGCATATATTGGCTAGGGTAGAAGTTAATGAAAACTTTAGGGAGGCAAGACAAGGATTGCCAGCTCGGTGTGTGGGCCTTGAATAAAGACATTGGGGGTTATTTACTAAAGGTAAATGTACTTTGCACTACAAGTGCAAAGTGCACTTGAAATTGCACTGAAAGTGTACTTTTTAGGTGCAATGACTGTAGATCTGAGGGGGAAAATAAAAAACAGCATTTTAGCTTGTACATGATTGGATGATAATATCAGCAGAGCTTCCCCTCATTTCAGATCTACCCCTCAGATTTACAGCGACTGCACTTCCAAGTGCACTTTTGGTGCAATTAGCACTTGAACTTTGTACTTGTAGTTCAAAGTGGATTTTCCTTTCGTAAATAACCCCCAAAGGGTTGGTTTATAAAGGTAAATAGGCTGTTTACTTTGCAAGTGAAATTGCACTTTGCAAAGAATTTTTTTCCCAGAGCGTAGTGAATGTGGTGAAATTTTACTTTACAAAGACTACCGAATTATGTGCACGGAAAATAAAATAAAAATGAATTTTTGCTTGCACATGATTGGGTGATGAAGGTCACCTCATTCAGTGAGCTCTAGGGGCAATTCCTGTTCAAAGTTTTTGCCTTTAGTAAATTAACCACATAATGTGTCCACTAAGTGTATGGGCATGGCCCAGCAAAAGGCAGAGCCCCACTTCCAGAAGTGACATCATCTGGGATGCTACCAAGTCCCATCCCTGGAACTGATGTCACTCACAATGGCACTGTTTTGAATGAAGAGGAGCAGCATACAAGAAACCTACCTGTTGTTTGATGAATACATGATGATACTGACCATTGTTTTGTTTTTTTAATACATAAACTAAGTTTGAAGAAAGAAGGATTTTCAGAAAAAGAAGTGCCCTATGTATCTGGCCCCAGTGAGATCCTATGTATTTCTCCCAGAAGAGGTTTCTTTACATATGAATTAATACTGTACCAAGAGCCAAACTTTTATTGCCTCTAAAACTGGAAAAGCGGTGCCCATGGATGATGTGAAAGGTGGTTTTAGCTGTAGTGTAATTATGTTCAATTTTAATGCTTAAAGACCATATACATGGCAATGTGTTTCTAGCAATAAACAGGCATAGGGAAACGTGTGAGCAGTGTGCTTTGTCACATGGCTGCTATTTGTCCTGCATGACTTGGAAAACATGGTGCTTGGACATTAGCACAAGGGTCCATCCAGTGTAGGCACTGATTTACTCACCAGCTAAAAACAATTTTCTATGGTTTTAACGGACAGATGGCAAATATGCCAAGTATTTGTTTTCATAGAATGCAACTTAGATCCGGCTCTTAAATGCCTTTGATTCTTCATAGTATTGCTACTTCACATTCCTTAGCTGAATATCAGTCACCTAGGGATTTCCATTCTAAATATAATCTTTAGTCTTTTTTGAGATTTAAATGTAATATTTTATATATATATATACTGTATGTATATATATATATATATATATATATATATATATATATATATATATATATTGAAATAAAGTTATTAAGTGTTATAATTTGTAAATGTCGTTTCCTCATTATTTATCCAGGTTCTGCCTTCTGCTTTGTAGTGCTAAGCAATGGTTGAACATTATTTCTTCTAAAGGCCCGTACACACGGTAGGACATCCAACAAAATTTCCCTTGGATTTTTGTCCTAATTGATTTGTCCAGTCACACCCATAGCATACACACGCTCGGACTTTTCCGCAAACTTTTCTAAAACTTTTCCATCATCACGTTGTTTTTCTGCTCTTTTCTGCTCTTTACCGCCACCCTTTGGTTAACTTCTGCTATTGTTGGTTGATTTTAACATTGGTTCTGAGCATGCGCATTTGTACTTTGTCCAAAAGTCTGATGGTTTGCTGTACATATGGTCGGACAATGCACCATCGGACTTTTGTTGCCAGAAAGTGTCAGGTTTCATATCAGACTAGCAGCAGACAACAGTTCAGGTGTGCCAATATGCCTATAGTTCAATAACAAGAGCACATACCATGAGCAGGTCTTGAGAAGCAGGTCAGTGCTGGGACTTGTAGTTCACCACACATGCAGAGTTGAGACAAGCGGGACAGCTGGCACTTGTAGTTCACTGCTGAAGTAGGTGTTGTGATGAGCAGGAAAGCTGGAACTTGTAGTTCACCACGGATGCAGGGTTGAGACGAGTGGGACAACTGGCACTTGTAGTTCACTGCTGAAGTAGGTGTTGTGATGAGCAGGAAAGCTGGAACTTGTAGTTCACCGCAGGTGTGGATGTTGGTGGTGTTGCTGGTGCTAGTAGTGCACCGCGTGGTCTAGGCAAGCCGGGTCATGCACGGATAGATCAGAGTTCGAAAGGTACCAAATCGGAATCAACAAGCAGGGTCAAACAAGCCGGGTCATACACAAAGTTTACAGATTAACAGGTCAGGCTGGATCACACAAGGCAAGCAGAGTAACTCTATCACGAGCATTGATTGGGTGAAAACACAGGTGTTTTAAAGGAGAGCTGGCCAATCAGTGTTTCCCAGCCAAGGCTGTGTCAGGTGAGTGCGCTGGGTCCTAGAGGGATCCAGTACTGACAGAAAGTTGGTCCGTTCACAGACTTTTTGTCCGATGAAACCCAAAAAAGTTGGTCCGATGGAACATACACACAGTCGGACAAGTTCGAAAAGTTGCAGATTTTGAAGTTGGTTGGCCAAAAGTCCGACCGTGTGTATGGGGCTTTACATAGAAAGTGTATGGTTTGGCCAGCCCACTGAAAACAATAGTAGCTAAAATGTTGACAACGGAAATCCATTCAAGACTTCACACATGCTTCCTACTGCTGTTATGCCCTGTACACACAATCAGGCTTTTGCCCTGCTAAATCTCATCAGAATTCCGGCGGAATTCCATCGAAGTAAAATAGAACATGTTCTATATCTAAATTCTGACGGAATTCATCGGAATATCTGATGAAAAAAAACCCAATGGGGCTACACATGATCGGAAAATATCTGATGAAAAAATTCCATCTGACTTTTTCCATCAGAAATTCCTATCGTGTGTACAAGGCATAAGATATCCCACCCTGACGCCCTGAACAGTGTACCTCTATGCAGTTCTTGACATCCTGATCACCCCTCTCATTCCCCACCTTTATACCCTCCAGCACAAATTGCTTTGCACTTTGCTCCTGCGTGCTCACTGCATGCTACTACTATGCCCACTGTCCACCATCACACCCTCCACAGTCCTATCCTTCACATACTGCCCACCATCATACCCTCCACAGTCCTCTCTTTCACATACTGCCCACCATCATACCCTCCACAGTCCTCTCTTTCACATACTGCCCACCATCATACACTCGACAGTCATATCCTTCACATACTGCCCACCATCATACCCTCCACAGTCCTCTCTTTCACATACTGCCCACCATCATACCCTCGACAGTCATATCCTTCACATACTGCCCACCATCATATCCTCGACAGTCCTATCCTTCACATACTGCCCACCATCATACCATCCACAGTCCTCTCTTTCACATACTGCCCACCATCATACCCTCGACAGTCATATCCTTCACATACTGCCCACCATCATATCCTCCACAGTCCTCTCTTTCACACTCCTCCCCTATCCATCTTGCTCACTAAAGCAGTTCTTCAATGTTATTTCTAATATCCCCAGCCATCAACAGGTAATTTGTGGACAGTGCTTGGTATTATAGTAAAACAAACAGAGCACAATTATAAAGGTTTCCTGCCTGTATAACATATGTATTTTTTGTTGTTTATCCATAGCAATTTTCTGTTGTTACTTGTACCACACCGATATTCTTCTTTCAAAAACACTATTAGGGTTGAACTTTATGTATTGTGATGGTCCCTACTCCATAATGATTGATTCTAATACAGAATTGTCAAAGTAACTGAATCACGGAATGATGTCTTTAGTCATGTACCATGCTCTGATTGGTATATTACTTAAAGGAGCTGTAAAACCTTAAGGTTTTTTTTAGGGTTGTCCAGATACTAGTATCGGTATCGGGACCGATACCGAGTATTTGCGGGAGTACTTGTACTCGTGCAAATGCTCCCGATGCCTAAATAGAATACTTTTTTTGTATTTATCAACATGTTCTGTGAAAATTCTTTGAGGTTTTTTACTACTGCGTGACAAGAAAATTCATTTTTTTATTCATTTTTACTCTTTTATAATGTCTTGAGTTAGAGTTCTTCATAATTCTAAAGAAAATATCCTTAGTCTGTATTCTGGTTTGAAAACTGTCACATGACATTTAAAAAAAAGTATCGGTATTCGGTATCGGCGAGTACATGAAAAAAAGTATCGGTACTTGTACTCGGCCCTAAAAAAGTGGTATCGGGACAACCCTAGTTTTTTTACCTTTCTGTAGTGCACCCCCCCCCCAGAGCCCCCCTTTTACTTACCTGAACCCGTTCTTTCCAGCGACGAGAACAAGCCCAGCAGCTCCAGCCACTGTCTTGGGTCCTTATTGGATAGATAGTAGCAGGGGCCATTGAAACTGTCTTCCATTTCACTGCTTGAAATTTCTGTAAGAACCAATTTAGATATATTAGGTTTGTTGGGGTACGTTGTCACACATTTGAATGGGCTGTCAAGGCACCACAACATGCCAAAAATCAGACGTGCAACGTTATTTTCAATACAGTGTACCAATATCCAAGGTAATGTGTTATCATGCCTTGGGGTACCCTGGAACTACATTACATTAAATTGTTCATGAGGCAGTAAATCATGTCATATAATGTAGGTAATGCAACACTTGGGGGTTATTTACTAAAGGAAAATCCACTTTGCACTGCAAGTGCACTTGGTAGTGCAGTCGCTGTACATCTGAGGGGGACATGCAAGGAAAATAAAAAATAGCATTTCAGCTTGCACATGATTGGATGATAAAATCAGCAGAGCTTTCCCTCATTTCAGATCTACCCCTCAGATTTACAGCGACTGCACTTCCAAGTGCACTGAAAGTGCAAGTGGATTTGCCGTTCGTAAATAACCCCCATGGTGTGAATGTAACCTCGGGGAAATTAAGACCAGTTACATGCTAGTGACTTTTGTTATTAGGATCCCAAAGTTACAATGCAGAAAATGTTATTATTATTTAAAGTTAATTGATTAGGAAACCATTGACCTGGAAGACTGGTGTGTGATGGCGGAGACGGCATCCCGTTCACTCATCAATACTTCTATAATAGAAGCCAATTACAAGTTTTTGTTGCGGTGGTATATGGTGCCGGCTAGGCTAGCAACTTTTGTACCGGGGGCTACTCCGCATTGCTTCAGAGGCTGTGGCCAAATTGGTACCACTTATCATATCTGGTGGACGTGTCCCAAGGTTAGGAGGTTCTGGATCAGGGTATATCATTTTATTTTCTCCCTCACTCAGATAAATCTGTCCAAGTCAGCAAAACAAGCACTGCTGGGGAGTGGGGTGGTGGAAGCCTCTAAATACCGCAGACGACTACTGACATTTATATTTATTTCGGCAAAGATCACCATAGCCAGAAACTGGAAGTCAGCTGCTCTCCCATTTGAACAGCTTAAGGGCAAATTATCTTGGTTGATGTTGAACGAGAGGCTGACAGCCCTGACACAAGATAAAATGAAGTTGTTTCATAAAGTGTGGGATCCTTGGCTCCGATACCTTACAAAAGATCCCAGAATGTGTGAGGTCTAGTTTTAATTTTCAGTTCTGAGACTTGGAGTGCTGATCCATGGCTCTCCCCCCCCCTTTTTTTCTCCCCCTCTCTTAATCTTATTTTCTCTCCCCTATTTCATTGTTCCTACTACCCTTATTACATATCTATCACTTGGTCGGATTTAGCCCATATTGGTTTGTCCGACTCTTGTATCATCTCTTTTGGTATGTTTATATCTATAAGATCATTGTCAGTCATGGTCAAGGCCTGGGGGTCACCCGCGCAGTCGGTGTTGTCAAACCCCCCCGGTAGATCCCAAATACTGTTGTAACTGTACAATAAGTTGTGTTTCTTATATGTTTACATCACTATAACTTTACTAATAAAAATCATTAAAATATCAAGTTATTTGATTATTTTTTCTTTGATTTCTCTCCAGCTGCTTACCTCAAGTAAAGGATGAATTTGACGATGAATGAAACTTTCCCTGAAGAGTTGGACTTCTTAAACTATACTTATGAGTACTACGACTTGGATGAGGCACCATATGGTGCAACAGAGCCACAGGCACTCCATATAATATCTATTGTGATCTACTCGCTAGCATTCCTACTTGGGGTACCAGGAAACTCCATGGTCATCTGGTTCACTGGTTTCAAATGGGAGAAAACCGTCAGCACGATGTGGTTCCTCAATCTGGCCATTGCAGACCTTATCTTCGTGTTGTTTTTACCTCTACACATTACATATGTGGCTACAGATTTCCACTGGCCTTTTGGGAAGATACTTTGCAAAGTTAATTCATTCATTGCTATTCTAAACATGTTTGCCAGCGTGTTTTTTCTCACTGTAATCTGCTTTGACCGGTATATCTTTTTGGCCTGTCCAAACTTTTCTCAGAAACATCGAACACTGGCCAAAGCTGTCATAGTCAGTGGGGTGGTATGGACAACTGCCACCATTATTGCTAGTCCATCTCTGTACTTTAGAGACATTGCAAAAGATAACCAGATGGCCACCATCTGCTATAATAATTTCCACGAGCATGATCATAATGTTATCCTGAAGATTCACACATCCTTTACCTTAATAAGGTTTTTTATTGGATATCTTTTTCCTTTGCTAACAATGATTATATGTTATACAACCCTGACTATCAAATTGAAGATGCTAAACAAAAAAGCCAACAGCAAGTTCTTCTGGGTGGTCTTGGCTGTTGTGGTGGCTTTTTTCATCTGCTGGACTCCTTATCACATATTTAGTTTGCTGGAGTTAAAGATCCATCACAGCGATGAATACGGCGAATGGCTGAGAATCGGCATGCCTATTTCCACCAGTCTGGCCTTTGTTAACAGCTGTATCAACCCGATCTTTTATGTCCTTATCAGTAAAGTGTTCAGGACACATTTAGAGGCCTCGCTTGCTGAAATATTTAAAAACACTTTACGGGACATGAAACAGACATCTACGCGAAGTGAAAAGCTTGTGGACTCTGAAAATAATTCAACATACTGTGAAACAGTTTCCTAAAAAGTATATATATATATATATATATATATATATATATATATATATATACACACACAGTATATATATACCCACAAGTAAAATACAGGGCTGAGTGCTTTTTCTTCTGTTCTCATGTCACTTCACTTCAGGAGAAATATTGGAAGATCTTATTACACACCCATGGATGTTTCCCTCAATAGGAGAAAAAAAAACAGGTCATTAACGATTTCTTAGTCAGCTATTATTTTAACTTTACATCCCTCATTTTTAAAATAGATTTTCTAAAACATTTTTTAAACCAAATGCAATCATTCTTTGTGGTTTTCACCACTGATCTGCATCATGTGAGCAAACCACCACAGAAGCTATTCCTGGCATTCACTGGTCACTAATCTAATTGTGGTTTCTTCTTATAGATTCAATGGACAATACTATATTGGCTTCCAACCGAAAAAAAGTCCAAATAGCAGTTATGTAGAAAGGGAAGCATGGGCAGAAGAGGCAGAGATGACATTGTTATAAAGTGTCTCTGGCTATTACTGAATATTCTACTTGCAGTTATCAAAGTATTTGGTTAATACTGCATATGTTTGTTGGTGTGAAAAGATATCTTGATGTTGAGAGGTCTGCAGAAGTGAATACTAAATGATCCCTTGAAACGCGGCTGTGTCCGTACTGCAAGAGTTAACTGCTCGCTTAGGTCTAGGGCAGGGATCGCCAAACTTTCTAAACTAAGGACCAGTTTACTGTCCTTCAGACTTTAGGGGGGCGGACTGTGTGAATAAAAAAATGGGGGTAAACAATGCTGTGTGTTGCCCCATTGTTGGTACCGTGGGAAGGAATTCTCCCATCATTGGTGTCAGTCGAAGGAATAGTGCCCCACCATTGGTGCCAGTGAAAGTAACAGTGCTCCATCATTGGTGTCAGAGGGAAGAATAGTGCCCCATTCATTGGTGTTAGTGGGCGAAAAATGGTGTTCCATCACTAATGGTGGATGGAATAGTGCCCCATTATTTGTGCCAGTGGTAGGAATAGTGCCCTATTGTTGGTATCAGTGACAAGAAGTATGTTCCATCATTGGTGCCAGTGAAAGGAATAGTGCACCATCATTGGTGCCAGTGAAAAGAATAGTGCACCATTATTGGTGTCAATGGGAGAAATGGTGTCCCATCATAGGTGTCAGTGGGAGCAATATTGCCCCATCACTGGTGTCACTGGAAGAAATAGTGTCCTATCGTTGGTGTCAGTGGGAGCAATATTGCCCCATCACTGGTGTCACTGGAAGAAATAGTGTCCTATTGTTGGTGTCAGTGGGCAAGAACAGTGCCCTCCCCATCGTTGGTAGTGCCCAATTATTGGTGTCAGTGGTAGGAATAGTGTCCTATTGTTGGTATCAGTTGCAGGAATTTTGTCATTGCTGGTGTCAGTGGAAGGAATAGTGCTTTGCATCAGTGGGAGGAATAGTGCGCTTAAGGACCAAATAAAGGCAAACAAATGGCCACATCCAGCCCCTGGGCCACAGTTTGGAGACCACTGGTCTAGGGAAACAATACAAAAATATTTAATTACCAGGATCATCCACTCCTCTCTGCTAAACCAGCCCCTGAAGCATCTTCTCCAACATGCTTCAGCTATCTGGGATCCTGACATCTTTAGAACTAAATCAGGGTCCATAGCTCTGCATTGAATGTGTTGATGCCTAGCAACAATCCACTGCCAGAGCGTGAGCGTGGGGGTGCGCCATCTGCTGGGGAGTGGAGGATCAGGTAAGTAAAAC
Organism: Rana kukunoris; assembly: GCA_029574335.1. Classification (NCBI taxonomy): domain Eukaryota; kingdom Metazoa; phylum Chordata; class Amphibia; order Anura; family Ranidae; genus Rana; species Rana kukunoris. The sequence goes on along the minus strand of CM056054.1, from coordinate 136,620,785 downwards.
TTTTTCTTCCCTTTGCAAGAGAAGATAACCCCCACTTCGAGAGATCATTTTTTTCCCCAGAGCTAAGCTTTAAAGACCAAATTGCTTATTAGTGCAAACTGGGGAAAACTTTTTCTCAAGCCAATTCCCTGCGCTAGGTATACTTGCCTTCACATTGCTCCCCTACTTCCGAGTCCAACCACTGTACTATGGCAGAAGGTTACATGCACCCTCATACACAGTACCTGGATTTTGCAGTGGCTGGGATGAAAGGAACAAAGGAGAGTATGAGTGTGAAGGTGGGTATGAGTGGGTGGGTGGGCTTTATGACACCATGTAACTTTGGCATGAATGGACAACGTGACATGGGTCTCCTAAACAGTTGAGTTAGGTCAGTCATAGGCGGTATGAAACTTGGCTGGTTCAGCAGGAACCAGACAGGATTTGGAACCATGTATGATAGTACCCAAATTGATTGACTGATCAACTTGGCTACAACCAGCCTGCCAGATTTTACATGTGATTATTGCTGGAAGCTGCTAGCAATAATAACTGTGTTCTTTCCTTTGTAGCAAATAGCATATTGATTTCACCAACATATAAATGCCTGCATCCGAAACTCTCTAAAATAAGAAGCTCCACAATGATTAGGTAACCTTTAGGTAAGAACATGCGTATAATGCTGACCATTGCAAGGGGATTTATACTGTCGTTCTTTATTGTCTACCTGTAGGAGATGTCTCCTCAGTGCATATACTGCCATCACTTTGATTGTGTTTTTTTTTTTTTTTAAAGTGGAGTGCCACCCTAAAAATTAACTTTCGCTTAATCCCCTCCCCTCCCCCTTACATGCCACATTTGGCATGTCATTTTTTTTGGGGGGGGGGGGGAGTGGGGGCTTCAGTAGGAGTGGGACTTCCTGTCCCACTTCCTGCTTCCGCCGAGGGGCTGGTATGGTGATTAGGCCTAATCGCCTTACTGCAGCCCCTCCCTTTGGTGATTGTCTAGGACACTGACAGGTCCTAGACGATCGCCTGTCCAATCAGCGGCGGGCCGTGCGTGCATGCGCAGTGCGGCTCGCGCATGCGCAGTGGGTGCCCAGCTGTGAAGCCGAAGGCTGTCACGGCTGGGTGCCCACAATCGCAATGAGGATGCCTGCCGGGGAGGGAGGGGAGAGGAGCGGAGCCCCGGTCGGCGCTTCGCTGGAACGTGGAGAAGTTAAGTGTCCGTTTATTAAAAGCCAGCAGCTATACTTTTTGTAGCTGCTGACTTTTAATAAACATTACATTTGGGTGGAACACACCTTTAAGCTGCTCATTATCGCTTTTCAAATGTTTATTGTTACATGATATTATTTATGTAGCATAAAATATATTTCAATTTAGTAAAATAATATATAGTACACAAGGGGTGATGACTATGTAGCATGTATAAGGCCTATTATATAAAAATAAATGTATTTTAAAAGCATTTTATACCTTAGGTAAAGCTTATCAGCTACAAAATTGCACTGAAGTTTTTCTTTTGCATTTAACTAATAGAGAAGAAAATGTACTTCCAGTATGTAACTCGGGAATCATCATAGCACATTATGTAAATAGTTGTTTAATTTAAGGAAATCACATGTTACAACAGTGCCACCTGCAGGTGAAAGTGTATCTAAAGCCAATTTTTTTTTTTAAGTTGTGTTTATTGCTGGCTGCTGTTGGGGAGATTTACCTTCTGTATTTGAGTCTAGGGGGGTGATTTACTAAAGGAGTAATGCATGCTCACTTTGTAAAGTGAAAATTCAGTTTTCACTTAGCAAGTGTGCTAAAAGTTCAGTTTGTAAAAAAAAAAATACCCAATCACATGCAAGGACATTTTTTTGTGTGCAAATGGTCAGCAGAGCTTTACCTCATTCACTGGTAATTCATATAGGCATGTGCACAGGGTGTGCCAGGTGTGCCCAGGCACACCCTAATCATCCTGTGCTGTACTGCTTGATGCAGAGAAATGGACTCTGGAATCTCTGTCCTCAGCCCCTTTCTCTGTCTCAAAAGTGAGATATCAGGGGCCTGTTTAGGCCCCTGATATCTCACCAAAGCTTCCCAATGGTGCTCCTAAACACTTGTAAAATAAAATAATAAAAAATGATTTTAAAAAAATTATAAAAAAAAATGTGTAAAAAATAATAAAATTGTAAAATGTAATAAAAAAAATTGTCCATTGCCCTACTGCTATATTTGTGTTCAAACTTTGGGGTGCACACACCTATGGTAATTCAGTTTGCTTAGTGAACAGCCAATACTCCTTTAGTAAATTGACCCTGAAAGAGAAATTGAATAAAACATTTCAAGTTATGACAATTGTTTGGGACTTCGTTTCATTTTTAAAAGATGTCTATAGGACAATAAGTGAAAATAATTTTCCCCAATAGGACACAGATGGCAAACCTTCCTCAACCAGACACAGATGGTAAAAAATTCCAACACTAGTTTTAACCATTCAAAACTTAAAGTGGTTGTAAGCTCTTAGGTATACCTAGTGAAGTGACTAACCTCCGATGTTATACAGAGAAGAAGGAAATCTTCCTTCATAAGTTGTACCTGTTAATCTGCTTTCTTCTGTTCATTCAAAGGGCAGAATTTATAACACTTGTCTAAACGTTTAGGGAAAAAAAAAAAGATGGCGGAGATCTAAAACCACAAAGCTCAGTGAGCTGATTGAATGGAAGGGATACATCCCCTTCAAACAGGAGCAGAGCTGAGGCTGTCAATCTACTGTAGGTCCTGCCCGTCACCTTTTTTTCTCTTGGTGTCAGTAAAACTTATCAGACGTGATTTGTGTTGATAAAAGAGGAACAAAGCAGCAGACAGAATTGGCACTTAAATGATCTTAATTAAGACAAGTAGACACTATTGAGAGATATACTTTGTTCATATTTCATGTCTGTTTACATCCACTTTAAGGCTCCATTCACACCTGAGCGACAAAACGCCTGAAGCGTGACGCTCAGATACGCTGGAGGGGAGAAATTACACTAATCTCTATGGAGATGGTTCACATCTCCACGCCGAACGCCGAAACGCCGATCGCGTGAAGCTAAAAAAAAAGTCCCGGACCCTTTTTTGTCGCGCGTATTCAGGCGGCTTCGTCGTTCGGCATAGTAGACAATAACCTGTAAAAAAGATTGGGTTTAAAAACGACGCGTTTTGTCGCCGCAAATCGCGGGTACAAAACGCCTAAACTTTGTCGCCCAATACGCCCAAAATCGCTCACGCATAGGTGTGAATGCAGCCTAAAGTGACACTAGGTTCACTTTTTTTAAGTAACAAACATATCATACAGCAGTTCGTTTTGCACAGATCGTCCTTTTCTGGGGTCCCACGGTTGCTTCTCCCCACAAGAGCTAACCCCCCCTGGGAAGCTCTCGAGGGGGTTACCTTGCGGGTCCATACTTTCGGCATCCATAGCCGCCTATTGTATTACTTGGCCCCACCCCGGCGGACGCATCAATGTATTTGATTGACAGCAGTGGGAGCCAATGGCTTCGCTGCTATCAATCTATCCAATGAAGAGCTGATCAGCCATGGGGAGAACGATGCAGGATCGCGCCCTTGGAAATTTGGGGCTTAGGTAGGTAAAACGGGGGGGGGGGGGGCTGGGGGGGGGGGCAGACACTGCCAGTTTTTTTTTCACCTTAATGCATTTTGGGGCTTATACTTTAAACATCTAAAAATTTGTAGGTTTGACTTTTTTATGATTATAAAAGCTATAGTCACAGATCATTGTATGGAGAATATATTTTGAGGGGACTACGTACAGTACACAGACTATGGAATGCCATCAAACAGGGTATAGCATTAGATTGTTTTTGTTGTAATGATTGAATACATTTCATGTCAGCTTTTGCTTATGTGTTTGCTATATTGATTTGTTGATGTGTGTATTGTTTACATGCCTATATAAAATGGCATATTTATTTTTGTTGCGAAAGCACAGTAAGAAAATGGGGGAATTCAAATAGAAAAAAAGTATCAATAAACTACCGTAGGTTTGTGAATATAGTGTGTGGTTTTTAAATACTTAGATAAATAAAAAATTCTTCATATGCTAGTGTTAAAATTATTATTTGTCTTCATTTAACAAAGAGAACTGCAATAAGTAGTTTTATTAGTCTTTAAAGGGGCAACCTTAGCCAACACTTAAAGTGGATGTAAACCCATTTTTTTTTTATGTCACAATGTAGAGTATAAAATTTCCTATCATCTGTGCCCAGTCTTGCCACAAAGAGTTAATCCAGCTCTGAGCAATCCTTTTCTTTTTTAGTGAGATAAACGGACAAACAGGAGACAATGTTTGTCTGTTCTTCCCCCTTGCTGTGAGTGACAGGTTAATTACATATCTCATGCACTGTGACTAGCCTGAGACAGGCATTATTTTTTAATTCCTACCCCTATTCCTTTTCTGAAATCATTTGGTTACTTTTCTGGATTTTGACTGGATGTTAGTGATCATAGCAGAATTTAGTGTAAGGGGAGTGTAGAGGTGGGCGGGGAGTTTACTGACATCAAGACTCCACCCACCAAGCTCCAGACAACAGACCCACCCACAAAATCTGCAGTTTTTCAGGTGTCATAACAGACAGAGGGGAGACATTTGACAGGTAAGGATACATGCAGGAGGCATATATATTATTATAGATCAGCACTATGGCAGTAGTTTAGAAAGGATGAGAGTGGGTTTACAGGGGACGCGCCCGACAATCCGATTAGTTCCAGAACCAATCAATCTTCTAGCATTTTTTTTTTTCTTCACAAAATAGCCTCTAAATAATATATTGCTCACACATGCCATGGTTATATGTGGAATTACACCTCAAAATACATCCTGCTGCTTCTCCTGAGTACAGGGATACCACATGTTGGACTTTTTGGCAATCTAGTCACGTACAGGACCCCAAAAATCAATCACCACCTTCAGGCTTTCCTAAATGTGTAAATGTTCGATTTCACCCCTCACTACCTATCACAGTTTCAGAGGGCATAAAATGCCAAGATAGCACAACTATCCAAATGACCCCATTTTGGAAAGTAAACACCAAGGTATTTGCTGAGAGGCATGGTGAGTATTTTGCAGCTCTCATTTGTTTTTGAAAAAGAAAGGAAAATTTATTTTTTCAATTTTCCTTGTCAAATATATCTTTATTGGAATATGAAATAGGCGGTATACAAAAAATATAAGGAATATTAAACAAAAGAAAAACAAAGAGAGTACAAATATGCAATTGTAGAAATAAAGAAACTTAGCAGTGTTGAGAGGAGTTCTAACATGAAATAACATTCCTCTTGTGAAAATCGTTAGGGCGCACTTTACGGTTTTGCCATATAAGATTGGTACAGTGTAATAATGAACGGATCAAAGGAGATGTTTCCTTTTATGTTCAGTTCGTACCTTAATGTCTAGTAGATTATACGATAAAGTTAACTGAGGCATCTATATAAAATATCTGCCCATGAGTTACTAACAGTTCATACCAACTTACAAGAAAAAGAAAAACTCCTTAATAGAGTAAAAATTGTAACATCAAGAATAAAAAGAAAAAAAAAAGAAAAGAGAAATAAAGCATGAAGGGAGGGGATTGGGGGAGGGGTGTCTGCAGGACCGGACCGGGAAACCCCACCAACCGCCAAGATGGTTCAATTGCCGTTTCGATGGGTGGGCTACCATGGCAACAATACATCTTTATTAAAAGCTTTCAGTGTTGTGTATGTAATCCAGGGCGTCCAAATTTGTTCAAACCTTGTGATCATGTCATTTTCTATTGCCGTCATTTTGGCATATAACATCGCGTTACTCATTCTGTTGATTGTTTCGTTCACTGGAATGCTCGAGGTTTTCCATGCCTTCGCTATGGTCTGCTTTGCTGCCGTAAGAAGCTGCTTAATCAGGTTAAATTGTATATGCGACAAGATACTGGGTTTTAGGTTGAGCAATGCCAGTTTGGGGTCTAATGGTATTTTTTTATTAGTTAAAGTATGTGCTATTTGAAAAATTTCGGACCAAAATGATTGGGCTTTTGGACATGACCACCAAGTGTGAAAGTATGTTCCGCTCTCTGTACAGCCTCTGAAACACAGGTCTGAATGATTTTGTGAAAATTTAGCTATTTTTGCCGGCACCAAGTACCATCTTGAAAGCACTTTATAGTTTGTCTCAGAGGCTGATACATTAATTGAAGCAGTTTTGGTATTGAGCCAAATTTGATTCAATTCTGCGGGGCTCAATTCTGCACCAAGGTCCTCCTCCCATTTACTAATGTATGGTAGTTTCCAAGAGTCAGATTGTGTTTGCAGCTGGGCGTATAGGGTGGAAATCACACTTCTGGCGTGTGGATTGTCCTTACAGATGTTTTCAAAACTGGAGTATATGATGGGTGAAATTGGTGTATTTACTGGTGGGAGAAAGAAATTTTTTATTTGCAGGTATCTAAAAAGTTCACCATGTGGTATACCATGTGAATCACAGAGTGACGGGAAGGGGACAATGGAGTTGGAGTTAAAAAACTGGAACTTTTGAGTACAGTCTCTCTTTACCCATTCTTTGAATGTGTTAGGGAAGACCCAGGCGGGGTAGAAATCTGGGTTTTTAATAAAAGACAGCAGAGGGCAATGTGGAGATTGTAGGTTTTTCTTTACCCTGATCTTGTCCCAGAGGGTAAGTGAGTGTTTGGTGATAGGGTTGCTAATATTTTTACGAGATTTGTGGGGGATCCACAGTAAGTTGGATATCGAGATGGGATCACAATCTAAAGCTTCAATTGAAACCCAAAGGGGAATTTCACATTTAGCGTGATATTTTGTCAGAGTCGCCAATTGGGCCGCTTGGTAATATTTTGTGAAGTTGGGGTACCCAATCCCGCCGTTGGTTTTGGGGAGTTCCAAGACTTGTGGTTTGATTCTGGGTCGGGAGGGACCCCAAATAAAGGAAGAGATCCGTTTTTGGATTATTCTCATGTAGTATGCCAGAATTGGTATAGGGAGTACTCTAAAAAGGTATAGGAGCTTCGGCAATATTGTCATTTTTACTGCGTTTAATTTCCCAAACCACGACAGGGGAAGTTGCGTCCAAGATTTCAGTAGACTTGATATATGTTTTAACAGTATGGGGTAATTATACGAGAATAGGTCTGCTATTTGTGCTGTTAGGTGGATTCCTAAATAGGGGATGCTTTTCCCGGGCCAGTTAAAGGGGAGTCCAGATTTGGTAGCTGTTAATTCTGTGTCCGATAATGAAATGTTTAGGGCAAGACATTTTTTAGGATTAATTGCTAAACCTGATATAGTTGCGAAATGATTCAGAATTGGGATGAGGTTAGGGCCGGACACTTGGGGGGAGGATAAGAAAAGTAAAATGTCATCCGCGTAGAGGCATAATATATGTTTAAACCCACCCAATTCTATGCCTAATATCTTAGGGTCCAATCTAATTCTTTGGGCTAGGGGTTCTATCAGGAGGGCGAACAGCAAAGGAGATAGGGGACAGCCTTGTCTTGTTCCTCTCTGGACTGCAAACGTATCAGATTTGTAACCTGCGTATTTGACGTAAGCTTTTGGATTGTTGTACAGTGCCATAACCCAATTTCTAAAATTTTGACCGAAGCCCCAATTCTGTAAGGTATATTCCATGTAGGACCACGAGACGGAATCAAAGGCCTGTTTGATGTCCAGAGATATGAAGCAGGCTGGGATTTTCCTCTCCTTGGCTGAATGAGCAAGCAAGCATGCCCTCCGAATATTATCCCCTGCCTGTCTAGTGGGCATGAAACCCACCTGGTCCCGGTGAATCAATGATCCTATAATCTTGTTTAGGCGGCTGGCTAGAATTTTACCTAAGAGTTTAATATCCGTGTTCAACATGGATATAGGGCGGAAATTTTCGCTAAGGGTGGAGTCAGAGTGTGGTTTTGGGATCATGCAGATCGTGGCTGTTAGTGATTCCTGCCTGAAGGAGTTTGATTTTAAGAGGTCGTTGTATGCATCTGCTAAAGTGGGGGAGATTATGCTAGTGAAGGTTTTGTAGTATCTGGCTGAAAACCCGTCGGGACCTGGTCTTTTATTTAACTTAAGTTCTTTTATAGCTCCCATGACGTCATCGTGTGTTATTGGTTTCTCTAATTCTGTTCTTTGGGCTCCTGTCACTTGCGGGAGTTGTAATTGTGAAAAAAAGGAGTCAGTTTCCGATTTATTAAAGGTATTTGATTCCGAAAGTAATTTTTTGAGGTGGGCGCTAAATTTCTGCACTATTTTGATGGGGTTGCTGGTGAGGTTTTGTTTTGCAATTTTCAGTTTTACTGGGTTATGGGACTTGTTTATCGAGTTTAAAGCTCTTGCCAAGAGTGTTCCCGGTTTGTTGGAGTTCTTATAGTAGGAGTGTTTGGACCTGGTTAGAGTTTTTATAGCAGAGTTCGTAAGGAAAAGGTCATATTCCAGGCGGGTCTCGTCTAAGCGTGCTTTGGTGCTGGGGGAGTGATTCTGCTGAAAGGCTAGGAATGCTACGTTGTAATCTGTTTCCAATTTTCTCCCTAACTGCAAGCGTTCTCTTTTATGAATTCCCAGTTGTCTTTGAAGAAAACCTCTAAGCACAGGCTTGTGGGCTTCCCAGAGTGTGAGGGGAGATGTTTCTGGGTGAGTGTTGAATTCTAAATATTCTTTTAAATTTTGCTCAATTGCGGAACAGTGGACGGGATGTTTAAGAAGAACTTCTGGGAGATACCAGGTAGGGTCATGATTCTTAGGAATTGTGGATGAGAAAGTTGTGAAGACTGCATTGTGATCTGACCAGGGAATAGGAATGATGCTAGAATCAAGTACTTCTGGCAACATTCCAATGGTAGTACAAATATGGTCAATACGGCTAGAAGATCTATGAGGGTTTGAGTAGTATGTATATATACGTTTCGTTGGGTTGGATTCTCTCCAAGTGTCCACCAATTTATGTTTAGATAATAGGTTGGGGAGGGACCCCTTAGTATTCTGTTTTGGGGGGGCGTAAGGGGTTCTATCCAAGAAAGGGAGGATAACCTGGTTAGAATCACCGCACATGAAGAGAGCTCCCATCTTGTGCGTGTTAACGATTTGGAGGAGATGTGACATGAACGGTAATGGGTTCTGATTAGGCGCATAGTATGACACTACTGTCGCTACCGTGTCCATTATGTGCCCTGTTAGGATTAGGTAGCGTCCCTCTGGGTCTTTTATTTCTGACTTCAAGGTAAAGGGTGTTGATCTGTGGAATGCAATAAGGGTGCCTCTCTTTTTGGTAGAGGCGGATGCTGTGTATACTTGTGGGTAGGATGCATTATAGTATTTAGGAGTGGATTGAGGGGTAAAGTGGGTTTCTTGCAAAAAAACTATATGTGCTTTCTTAGCCTGAAAGTGTCTAAATGCCTTGGAACGTTTCTGAGGAACATTGAGGCCCTGTACGTTGAGCGATAACAAGTTTAACGGAGCCATGGCAGCCAAACCATCATGAAAATCTTACCTTGGCCGTTCACGGTGCGATGTCCCGGTCCAGCCCATGCAGACAGGAAGGGAGAAGAAAGGGGGGGGTGTCAAAAATATTATCCTTGAAAAAAAGATAGAAAACATTACAAGACATAGAATTCTTAAACAACTTTATATTAACTGAGTGTCCAAGTCTGGCCCGTGAAGGGGAGAATAAGTTCCCTTCAGGGGAAAAAATGCCCACGTCTAGGTCCGGCATAATATTGCCGGGTCCAGAGGAGGGTCTAAGGTGGCGCATGTTGTTTCCGTGCATCGGAGAACCGCATACTGAAAAAAAAGAAACAAAAAGGCAAAAGATAAAACTTTCAGGCTCCCCTCAGGGTGCCTGAAGTTGCGTTGCTGAAGAGTGTCAGCTTGATGAGGGTAGGGTGTTTGATTAGCAGTGCCCTAGGGAGAGCACTTCTAAATAAATGGAGCATAGCTTAGATGGGGGCCTGAGGTGTGCAGGCGGGGTTGCTTTGCTTCCAATCTATGGGCAGGAATAAGTGGTACTAGGGAGAGCATCTATGTGAAAGTGCTGCAAGGGGATGTGTCAAGACAGCGGGTTTCTGCCCCATTCCATATAAAGTGGGTAGATGCTTAGTAATTCAAGATTTTCCTAGCTTGTGACGGAAAATATTAGTTATATGAAGACAGGAGGCGAGTATCTTGCATTTATCTTTCTTTATTAAATGCTCATAGCAGAAAAATTGTTTTCTTTTCATTTATGTAATTTATTAAAACTTTCTTCATAAAATGGTGGAAAAAGGGGAACTACAATTCCCAACAGTCCTAGCGAGTCTAAGCCACTCCTCCCGGAGGTATGTATATAAGGTACTGCCCTGTAGCATTTCTTCCTCTTTCTTGAGCGAATACCGGAACAGGATAACACCCCAGATGGCTTAACACAGGTCTTCTGACGGACGGTCCTTCTAATCGTGGTGCCGGAACTAGGTACCCAACATGCGACAACAGAGTCGTTCAGAACTCTAACCAGAGATACGGCACAAACTTCGTCCCAACGGGGACCCAGGAACCATTGTCTAAACTTCAACGAAGACTTGATATTGAGGTTCAATATCCTGAAAGAGAATAAAAGCAGTATCCGTGATAGGGTGGGTCGGGAGGGAAGATACTCGCCTCCTGTCTTCATATAACTAATATTTTCCGTCACAAGCTAGGAAAATCTTGAATTATATATCAGACAGGAGGCTCATATCTTGCAAGTTCAAAGCTATATAATAACTATATCCGTACTAGCATACAAAAGGAAGTTACACTTCTCCTGTCCAAAACAGTTAATAAATGAATAATGGTATTAGATAAGGAATACACCCTACCTAAGAATTAATGACAGATAAAGATATATGATCCTCTGGTCTGAAGTAGAATTGGCGAAAAGTCGATTCTGACGACCAATCCGCTGCCAATAAGAGGTCTGATAGAGAACCCCCCGAAGTGACCACTTTAGTGGCCATAGCTCCTCTGGTCGAATGTGCGCCAAAGAGGGAAACGTCTATACCTGACATCCCCATCACTATTTTCACCCATCTAGCCAAAGTGGCCGACGATACCGGGTGATGTGGTTGTACATAGGAAATTAACAGTTGTGAATAGTTAGAAGAACGTAGAGTTGATGTGCGCAACTCATATGTTTGAAGGCAGCGTACCACGCATAGGTGTGGGTGTGATGAAAACAGTGGGTAGAATACTGAGTGTAATTTAGTCTTGGTTCTGCGTACTACAGAGAACCTAACTCCATCTGGCGAGAATTGACGCCTAGAAATATCTAAGGCTCTCACATCCGAGATTCTTTTAATGGAGATTAGACATAGTAACATGGTTAGTTTAAAGGAGAGTGTCTTTAAAGAGAGTTGATCGTTGTCTTCCCACGAGGAAAACAGTTGGAGCACCTTGGAAACATCCCAAGTGGACTGGTATCGTGGGCGAGGAGGGCGTGCATATTTAACGCCGCGCAGTAAGCGACATACCAAAAAATGTTGACCTACCGGCGAACCATCTACCGGAGAATGATATGCTGAGATAGCTGATCTATAAACATTGAGGGAACTATAAGATTTCCCTGACTCGTAAGCTTCAGCTAGGTAGTTCACTACCGAGGAGACAGGAGCCTGAACGGGATCAATTTGTCGTCTATCACACCAACGAATCCATAGTCCCCAGGCAGATCGGTATGCCGATCTAGTCCCTGGGGCCCAGGCCAAGGTGAGGAGGGCTCTAGCTGATTGTGAAAGATCTGCACTAGATTCTGGCACCCCGAAACCAACCAAGCCAGGAGGAGCATTTTGTCTCCCAGAAGTAATGGATGAGGGCCCTTGGTCGGATTTGTCAGTAGATGTGTTGAGTGAGGAAGGAGTCTGGGGTAGTCGATCGACATTCCCAGAATCAGAGGGAACCACGGTTGTGTGGGCCACCAAGGGGTTATCAGAACCAGCGTAGCCTTCTGATAGACTATGTGGAGGAGAAGTCTGGTGATCAGCGTGAAGGGGGGGAACGCGTAATGTATCCCTGCGGGCCATTGTTGGAGAAACGCGTCTACAGCTGTTGCCTCCGGATCCGGTCTCCAGCTGTAATAACGGACCAACTGCCGGTTGAGTCTCGAGGCGAATAGATCTGTGTGAAGCGGACCCCAGAGAGTCTGAAGTACTAGAAAAACCGATCTGTCCAATGTCCAATCGCTGGAATCCGTGAGATATCGGGAGTTCCAGTCTGCCACACAGTTGGAAACGCCTGGGATGTATTCCGCCAAGGGAATAATGTTGCGAGATAGGCAGAAATGCCAGAATTTGGATGCGGTGTCTGCTAAAATCTTGGATTTCGCGCCCCCTAGGCGATTGATATACTGTACCGCCGCTACATTGTCCATGCGTAAAAGAACGCAACAGTTGGACCTTTGAGAGAGAAAGCTTTTGACGGCAAAGAATGCCGCCAGAAGTTCTAAAGCATTGATGTGGAGGGATGATTCGTCCACCGACCAAGTCCCTCCTGTGGTGTGTCTGCCACAACGAGCTCCCCAGCCCTGACGACTCGCATCTGATTCTAAGATGATGTCCGGGCGAGAGTTGAAAATAGTCTTGCCGTTCCACTCGACGGCATGTCGAAGCCACCACCTTAATTCCTCTTCCGATTCCGCACAAAGGGAGACTTTGTCTGAATAACGGAGACCTTGTCGTAAATGTAAAGTCCTGAGGCGTTGTAGGGCCCGATAGTGTAATGGGGCTGGGAAAATTGCTTGAATGGACGCCGAAAGGAGTCCGACTATTCGAGAGAGCATTCTTAATGATATCTGGCCCTTGCGTAGAACCGCTCTGATTTCTTTCCTGATCAGGGTCAGTTTGGACTTTGGTAGTCGTAAGACTGCTTGTCTGGTGTCTACTGAGAAGCCTAAAAACTCCATCTCCTGAGCTGGAGTTAGAATTGACTTTGAATGATTGATAACGAACCCCAGTTCCTCCAAAAGTGTGACTGTCCAACCTTTGTGTAGCTCGGCTAGTGTTTTTGAACAAGCCATAATTAGAAGATCGTCTAGATAAATTATCAGGCGAACTCCTCTGCATCGTAGTGCCGCCACAACAGGTTTCATTATTTTGGTGAAACACCATGGGGCTGAGGATAGGCCGAAAGGTAGGCAAGTAAATTGCCACATACGATCTCTCCATTGGAATCTCAGAAATTTCTGAGAGGATTGGTGTATAGGTATCGTTAGATACGCATCTTTGAGGTCTATCTTGACCAGCCAATCCTCCAGGATAAGGAGATCTCTCAATAAATGTATGCCCTCCATTTTGAAATGGTGGTATGTCACGAACTGGTTTAAGTCCTTCAAATTGATTACTGGTCGGAAACCTCCATCTTTCTTCCTTACTAGGAAGAGGTTGCTCACAAACCCGGGAGAGAAAGGATCTACTTCTACCACCGCCTGCTTTGAGATAAGGTTCTGTAGTTCCTCGTCTATGAGGTGTGCATTTTGGGATGAAAGATGTGTGGGTTGTGGTAGCACCGGCAAGCTCGGTTGAGATATGAAGTCTATTTGGTAGCCCGCCATTGCGGACAGTATCCAAACGTCTGCTGTAATCGTGTACCAGACGTGGGTAAAATGTTTCAGTCTGCCCCCTATAGGTATATGTGTATGGTAATTCGTAAACACACTTACCGGTGGGAGGGCGGGATCTGGGAAAACCTCTGCCACCGCGTCCTCTCCATGGGCGTCCTCTAGGTGGGAAGAATGGAGCTGGCTGTGCCAGCGGGACCGGATACTGTTGCTGTAAAGTTGTATAGGTTTGAGCAGGTGCTCTTGAATAGGCCCTGTAGTAATTGCCTCGGCCGGCAGATCGGCCTCTTCCTCTGCCGGCCCTGTTAAAAACCTTGGAAGTATAGCCGGACTTCTTTAGAGAAGTTTGGGCCTTGTCCAGGCTGTTAAAGAGGCCCACAAATCTATTTATGTTCTTCATCAAATCATCCCCGAAAAGGAGACCTTCTGCTGAGGGGCCCGGTTCAGACTCCGCTAAGTGCGAGAGCTGCGGGTCGAGTTTCATTAAAATGGATCTGCGCCTTTCAGTAGCGCAAGTAGTGTTGGCCGAGCCTAACAAGCATATGGCCCGTTGTGCCCATCCTCTCAGTTGGACTAAGTCCACTGAACCGTCCGTGGAAGCAGCGTGTTCAGACAAATTCAGTATTTTTGTCAAGGGGCCTAATATGTCTAAAATACGATCTTGGATCGTTTTGAAGGAACGTTCTATGCCCTTCTTCGCATACTTGCCTGATTTTGTCAGGTATTTTAGTAAAACCGGGTCAATCTCAGGAGTAACCGTCACCTTCTTTGGGATGGACGGTCTGGGACATTCTGCCCTCAGTTTATTTCTGTTAGCCTTATCTAGGGTCCTTCTTGTCCAATGTTCCACATATTGGGATACTTGTGGAAGAGGAGCCCAATCCCCGGATCTGGGGTGAGAAATACTTTCAGGGTTAAAGAATGGTTCTCCTAAGGAGTCCAAAATTGTTTCGGTTGGTATATCCGAATTGGCTTCCATCTCATTAGCCATTTGCCCAGCCTCCTCTTGGTCGGATTCAATGTCATCAGCTGCTGACAACAGTGATCCTTCAGATGCATCATAATCAGAGTCCTCAATAAATGAGTCCGGTTTAGCCCGGTGGGTAGGTTTAAACTTCTTTTGGGGAAACTCCTTGGATAACAAGGGTCGTTCATTGTCAGGATGGCTGGGTTGGCAGGCCGTGGAGGGTCCTGCCTCATGCATGGATTGTACTTCCCCTGCCGGGGAGTCGGTGCAAGTGTTTAAGTGCTTGCGTTTGCAAGGGGCCTTGCCCTTTTTAACCACCACTGTTGGGGTATTGTGGGGTTTAAAATTATGTGCTAATGCAGCCTGGATGGAGCTAGCTATGAGCTCTTGTATCTGGTTAGCAGTTAGTAGCTGCGGAGTCTCAGGGTTATAATCTGGACTTGAGATATCATTTTGGTTAAGACTAGATCGTTCTGCCATTATAAAAGATATCTGATATAGTAAATAAGTTTCTGAGGGTAAAAGACCTGGACTTGTACAGGCCCTAAGTGAATGGCCACTCAATACTAAGTGATCTAACAGGAGGAAAGAACTGACAGGGCCTCTACCTGATCCAAGCACCGCTCGCCGCTATCTGGTGTATAGCAAGGTAGCGCGGGCTAGGATAGGGTCGTAGTCTCGTGAGACTACAAAAAAAAAAAAGATCTGTGATTGGCCAAGTTTCCCTCTCTCCCGCCTCTAAACGAGATGCGCGGGAGAGAGAGAGGATGTGCGCGCCCGTAGATGCCGATCCTGTGAGAACTTGTATCGAATCCGCGTCAGGCGAGATGACGCCGCCAAGATGGCGTAATCTCGCGAGACAACGGAACAGTGTGTGGACGGCCGTGAGGGGAATACCCAAACACATTAAATAGGGGTACAGCGTATCGAATGAGGATGTATCCCAACCGGGAGGTTGGGACAACGAAGAACAAATAATAAAACCAATACTCCTGAACTAGGGAAGCGCAGGAGAAAAACCGTGAATGTGCAAAATTGGGATGGCGAGGGGGAAAAGGAACCCCCAAGACAGGGATATTAATGACAATAATAAAAAAAAAAAAAAAAAAAAAAACAATAGAAATAATTAATAATAATAATTAATAATATACTGCAATTTACACCACAAGGAACACAATTAGGCTACTATACTTATCTTTTCTTTGCCATGAGCAGAAAGAAAGAGGAAGAAATGCTACAGGGCAGTACCTTATATACATACCTCCGGGAGGAGTGGCTTAGACTCGCTAGGACTGTTGGGAATTGTAGTTCCCCTTTTTCCACCATTTTATGAAGAAAGTTTTAATAAATTACATAAATGAAAAGAAAACAATTTTTCTGCTATGAGCATTTAATAAAGAAAGATAAATGCAAGATATGAGCCTCCTGTCTGATATATAATTGGAGTTGGGAGTTCTAGAACGTGAAAAAAAAAAAGGAGGGGGGGGGGGGGGGGGGGAGCTGCTATAGGTTAGATAGAAAAATGAGGTCAAATTTGGTGGGGTGTTGCGGCCTCCTGTGCAGAGGTAGAGTCAGATTGGGGTGCCAGATTAATCCGATTATTGGGTAAAGGGAGAAGTGCATTGTTAGAATGCTCTTGTATGGAAAGTTCAGTCCATAGTATCTGTTTCTTGTTCCTGGGGCTGGTCCATGAATCTGCCACGTTTACTTGATTGTTGCACGCCATTATTCTGTTCCTGGTATGGTGAATCATTGCGTGGAGAGGAGGATGCTGTTCTCCTGCGTGTTGTACTTGTTGAAGTTGGCCTGTCGATTAACTTGAAGTCTAAAAGAGCTTGGTGAAGCTGGTCTGGTGTTCTGCATACAATTTTTGTCCCCTGATAGGTGAATCGCAGTGAGAAGGGGAAACCCCACTGATATTTTATATTGCGGTTTTGTAGCTCCATTAGGAGAGGCTTCATAGCCCTCCTTTTAGTTATAGTCAGTTGCGATATATCTGCAAAGATCTGGTATTTGTGGCCCTGAAATGAAAGACATTCTTTTCCTCTGGCGGCTTCCAGTATTTGTTCTTTTGTCTTGTAGAAGTGAAATTTTGCTATTATGTCCCTAGGGGGACCGTCAGCTTTTTTAGAGGTGAGTGCCCTATGTACTCTGTCCATTTCTAGCCTTTCTACCGGTATCCCAGGGAGAAGCTCTTGGCACAATGCCAGAGTAGTGGCTTGCAGGTCTGTGACTGACTCAGGGATACCTCTAAACCTTAGGTTAGACCTCCTGGCCCTGTTCTCGAAGTCCTCCAATCTGCTTTGCAGTATTAAATTTTCTTCTTTGAGAGTGTCTATTTCTGACAGGCATTCCTGGGTGTATATTTCTATTTCTTCTACTCTAGTTTCCAGGGCTTCCGTGCGGCTACCCAGCTCCCTGATTTCCTTGGTAAGGTTGGCTGTAATCTGATCTGAGGTGACTTGCAGGGCTTTATGGAGCATTCTTTCAAATTGTTTTAAAATACCTGAGGGGATTGTGGCGTCCTGTGATGTAGATAATTTTCCCACATTTCTGTCTTCCTCCTCACTGTCTGAGTCCAAGTCTCTGAGGGATGCCATAAGTGCAGCAGTTTTAGCAGCTTTGGCTGTGCTTTGGTGTGCCTTCACTGAGGTGTGGCTCTCTGAGGGGACAGGTGCTTTCTTTGCTGCGTTCTTAGCCAGCTGAGCACCGCTGACAGGATTCGTTTTGTCCGTTTCTTGCTCTTCCCAGCACCATTTTTCGAATAAAAAGTGTCCCTCACCTCTGTGGAAGTTGTACCGAATCCCTGTTCGTTTTCGCCTTGATTTTCGGTACTATATCGGCGGGAATTCTCCTTCACGGAGTGGAGCTCTAGCCCGGCATGTCTGTCCCGCTAGGCTTCACACATGCGCCCCTATTTTTTCAATTTTCAAAACTGACAAAAGACAAGACCTGCAAAATATTCAACATGCCATTCAACAACTTTTGCGCAAACCAATATACATACGCTTATTTTTTTACCCGTGACATGTGGCTGAATGCTTTTTGGCCTAAATGTATGACTAAAATGGCATTGTGTGTGTATGTATTATATATATATATTTTAATATTCCGGTCTTTTCTATAAATTAAACACACCTGCAGAGATGACCAAATACCACCAAGAGAGCTCTATTTGTGGGGGGAAGAATTCAAATTTCATTTGGGTAAAGCATTGCATGACCGCACAATTACCAGTTAAAAACAGCGCTAAAAACAGCGCTAAATTGTAAAAAGTGCTCTGGTCAGGAAGGGGGTAAAACATTCCAGGGCTGAAGTAGTTAAAGGGGTTGTAAAGGAATTTTTTTTTACCTTAGTGCAGTCCTCCTTCACTTGCCTTATCCTTCCATTTTTCTTTTAATGTCCTTATTTCTGAGAAACCCTCACTTCCTGTTCCGTCTGTAACTACACACAGTAATACAAGGCTTTTTCCCTAGTGTGAAAGGTCGTGCTCACCCCCTTCCTTGGACAACAGGAGTCAGGTAACTAACACACAGCTCCTTTCTCTATCGGCAATGGAGAGCATCCCGACCCTCCGGTTGTCCAAGGGAGAGGGTGAGCATGACACTCCACACCAGGGAGAAAGCCGCACATTACCGTGGAGTTAGACAGATGAACAGGAAGTGAGGATTTCTAAGAAATAAGGGCATTTAAAAGCAAAAAAAAACAAAGGATGAAGAAAGTGGAGGACTGCTCCAAGGCAAAGAAAGACTTTTTTACCTGTAAAGCGGTATTTCACCCTAAACATAAGATCTCCCATGCGATCCAGCATACTGGCGTCAGCGCCAGTATGCTGGGTTTTTTTTTTTTTTAATAGCACACTTACTGTATTATTGTAGAATTCCTTTTCTGTCCCCCGTGGTGGACGGCGCCAGTATAGCGCGTCACATCTTCCTAAAATACCCGATATGGACTCGGGTAATCTCGGCGAAAATGCGGCGCCTGCGCACAGACCTAGGAGCTGACTGCGCAGGCGCCGTATTTCTCCGAGTCCTACGGCTATGGCACGTCACGCCCTCCGAAATAGGACTCGGAGAAATACGGCGCCTGCGCAGTCAGCTCCTAGGTCTGTGCGCAGGCGCCGCATTTTCGCCGAGATTACCCGAGTCCATATCGGGTATTTTAGGAAGATGTGACGCGCTATACTACAGCCGTCCACCGCGGGGGACAAAAAAGGAATTCCACAATAATACAGTAAGTGTGCTATTAAAAAAAAAAAACCAGCATATTGGCGCTGACGCCAGTATGCTGGATCGCATGGGAGATCTTATATTTAGGGTGAACCTCCGCTTTAAGTGATTTGGTAAAAATAGTCAAGAATCAAAAGAATAAAAAGGTTCAGAATCCATTTTTCTTATTTAGAAAAATCATATTGAAGATTTTAAATTGGGATCATTTTCTGTGAGCCCAATCCTTGTTGGATGTTATAACTCACAAAAAGGGTGAGTGAAGTGTGGTTTTGTCCATTTCAGCAGAAAAATAGAAAGGATGGGTTCCGGTGTATGCCACCCCTCCTGTCCAAGTGTAAAACAGAATGACATCCCACAGCTTGAGGAATTCATCTACTTTGCAGGTCTTCACTATTTACAAAGTCCAAGAACTGCACACCACCTGGGCTTCTTACATTTCAGTTTACAGTAAAACCTTGGATTGCGAGCATAATTCATTCCAGAAACATGCTTGTAATCCAAAGCACTTGTATGAAGCATTTTCTTTTTTACAAGTTATAAGAAGCGAGTGTAGCAATAAGTTGCTAAATGTTGTACCTTCATTAAATGTAATATTGCTACACTTAGAGGCTCCCTTATTATACTCAGTTGAGTCATGATGCCATTTTTATATCAAGACAAAATGCATTAAAACATTTTGCTTGTCTTACAAAACTCTCAAACCAAGTATTGTGCTGCTGGGGAGTAATCTGAGAAGAAAACAGCTATTATTGCCTACCTCTTCTCTTCCCAGAAGCTTTTATAATTTTGTTAAAGTGTTCACATAAAGGCTTCCGATTGGGCAGGAGATGAGTACAGGCATAGCAGCAATTCAACCATTCCTGGGATCGGACTTTATTTCCCCAGAATTCAGTTATAAATTAGTATGGCTAAAGTATGAGGATCACAAATACACTTTTGTCCTCCTGTGACCCAGAGTCAGCTGATAGACTACTGCCTTAGACCCCTTTCACACAGGTGTTTTGGCATAAAAAAAGCCTGGAAGCTGCATCTTCAACCTTCCCTGGCAGTGACATTTACACAGTAATCAGTGAATTTTTATAGCACTGATCAATGTCAGTCCTGATAAAAATTTCAGACCACCACTAGTAAAGAAATAAAGCCATAAATCTTTCCCAGTTTGTAGATACTATAACTTGTGCAAACCAATATATACTTGTGATTTTTTGTTACCAAAATATTAAACAGAAAGTTCTGTGTGGGGGGACAATTTTTTGGGTACAGCGTTGCATGACTGCAATTGAGTTAAAGCGATGCAGTGCCATATTGCAAAAAATGGTCAGGAAGGAGGTAAATTCTTTGGGGGCTGAAGTGGTTAAACTATCAAAACAGCCGTTGCTGGATGCTCTGAGGTAGGTATTTTTCTGCCTCGATGCTTATGAGCATAGGCACAGGATAACATGCAGGAAAAAACCTAGGAGTAGCTGGATGTTCAGTGTGCACACAGATGGTTTAGAGCCGTCAAACGCGGCTGCATATTGGGTTGCTCTGATCCAAGCACTCATGGGGTTCTTTTCTGCAATACTCACATCTTGAGCCTGTTCATTGGGTCCCATGCTTCCAATAAATGCGGTTCCTTCAAGCGTGTTCACAGAACTACAAATACACAGCACGCAAAAATGGAATCTCAGCAAGTTTTTATTACAAGTTCCCAAAGAAGTGCAGTGTTGTGTATGCAATTAGATCTTGTTAAAAGCGGCAACATCCATGGACTGAACATAGTCTTCAAATGCTGTGATTTTCTCTTCTAGGATATCTGTGCCAACTTTGTCATCTTCCACGACACACTGGATTTGCAGCTTCTTGATGCCGTACCCAACAGGAACAAGCTTGGCTGGTAGAAAGAAAAGTTAGACTAAGTTAGAAAGGCTACTTTCAGGACAACTTCGCAGTGATTGCCCCCCAATATAAGTTCACTTTGAGCCATCAACTTAAAGCATTTGTTAACCCAACACTTCATATATCCCTGCTATACCATGTACTTGCATGAGAAAATCTTGTTTATATTGCTTCCCATGTGTGAAATGTCTGGTGTTCCTGTCAGTCCCCTTGCTTTCCTATAAAAGGACCACACAGGTCAGTTCTGGGAACACAATTTACTCTTAATAAGTCTTATGCAGATGCAAGAATAAAAAATAAAAAAAATTCTTCCCCATACAAAAAAAAAAAAAGTCGCCTTTCGTTTAATTTTAAACAGAATGGGGTTTTAGAAGGCGATAGTTTACAATCACTTTATGTACAGGCATAGTCACAACTTGCTTTGGTTTTTGATTTAATACGGCTTTAAAATGCAGCAATACAGAAATGTTAAATCTTACATTTTTTGTGCTCCTGCTAAACCTCCTGTTTTAGAGTGCCTACACTCTGGAGGAGCAAGACATGCGACAATAAAGCCCCTTAGACATGGCCCAAGTGGGACATGAAACATCTGTTAGAAAGGCTTAAGGGCATTTTGTGTATAACAGGCAACAAATGTCAAGTTTAAAATGGCTCTCAGTTAATTTAGAACATTAGCAACCCAAACAGTCAAGCAATTTATGCTTTGTCTCAAACCAATCACTGAGAAAACTGGCAAATCAGAAAATAAAACGATCCATCATTGCTATCAGTCGAAAGATGGTGATGTTTTAATCATCATATAAGCCACCATAGTGATGCTCCAATACAGGCATTAATATACTTACATGACCCCCAAAGCAAGCCATCCATCTGAATACTTCGAACACATTCCTCTAATTTTCCCATGTCCGTTTCATCATCCCATGGTTTCACATCAAGCAGGAGGGAAGATTTGGCTATAAGTGCAGGCTCTACAACATAGAAAATTGACCATTAAAAAGCTTGTTTTAACCAGCTGTCAGTCATTCTGCATTTTGGATTTTTAGGCTTGACCTTTAAAAATTTACTAGGTAACATTTTTAGTAGGGTTGTCCCGATACCACTTTTTTAGGACCGAGTACAAGTACCGATACTTTTTTTCAAGTAGTTGCCGATACCGAAACTTTTTTTTTTTAAATGTGTCCACAAATGCAGCCATGTCACCTCCATATCCCCCATATATGCAGCCATGTCACCCCCATATATGCAGCCATGTCACCCCCATATATGCAGCCATGTCACCCCCATATATGCATCGCCGCCGCTTAGTTAATACAGGCAGGGAAGACAACAGCTTTCATTTGAATAGCTGTATCGTTTCCTGCCGCGCCGCGTATAGACACTCCCCCTTGCTCGCAATCTGTCCAATCACGAGCAAAGTAACTAAGCGGCGGGGATGCGGCGATGGTGCGCGGCGACAGGGGGGGGGGGAGGAGAGTATTCTATTCTGGTATCGGGGTATTTGCAAGAGTACAAGTACTCCCGCAAATACTCGGTATCGGTCCCGATACCGGTATCCGGACAACCCTAATTTTTAGGCATAATAGTTTCTGAAGTCAACCTATAAAGAATCAAAGTTTAAAATAAATGAAAGCGGAGTATTCCACAATTGTGTCATGAATAGGCCACCAGAAACCTGCCTTGTGATCTGCAGCACAAGGTGGTGTAGCTTCCAGTAAAATTCTAGGAGCGACACTAAATTAGTTTATGCTGAGGTTGAGCCAGACCTTATCTGGCAACGTTGCAGTAAAGCATTGCTGCATCCATACACTACAGTTTAAGGATCTTCAAATTTAAGGGCCCACAATGCACTGGTCAAATGAACAGCACAACTGACACACCAACAATGTACAGCAGAAGGCCATACACGCATGTGTAGTAGGGTGCAGCATTGATAAAATGGTCATGTGCGTTTGTGGCAGCCCAGGTTAACAATGCAACAGATAACCAAAGTTCAAATCTTCCCTAAAAATTAAATATATGCAAATCACTGTTGACTGGCAGACAAATTCATGGAATTTTGGGAATAAATGTTGGTGCCACAGAGGACCCCCTTCAGGAGATACTGAGGGGAAATCTCTGCAGGACACTTTTCTTTGCCACAGGAGGAATGCTGGAACTGCGACTGGGCCACACAATTCCAGACCAGTATCTGTGGACATAAGCCTGTTGCAGCTTCAGGATTTCTAGACAAGAACTCACTTTTTGATTTCTTTGATGCATATTGTGCCAGACGTTCGTCTCTGATTCTCTGTGCTTCTTCACTTTCCTGTGGGAGAACATTAAAAAAACTGAAAAAAGGTGCCCACATTAAATGCTCACAACATCCTGCCCATCAGACTGGTGTCAGAATAGAAAGATTGTACATCACATCTCAGCCGAAAGATGGTGAAAAAATCATCATATCACCAGCCTGCAACACAGCACTAGCCAACTTTGCTCAGAACACCAGATTGAAGACAGGTACTGAGAGAACCGGGGAGTTGTACATTTCATGTTTCTCAGTCCTAGGTACAAATGTATGCACCACATCTTCAAACCTTCTATAAACCAGGGCCACTGGCTGTTTTGGTTAGGGACTGAGCGTATTAAGTCTCCCACTCTTACTTGACCATCATAATGGGTAGCCTCACTGGCCAATACAAATGTGTAAGTGGCAAAAAGCATCAGCACATAAAGACAGCCAAGAGATTTGCACATCAAAACGGATGGCTGCTGCAACACATACAGGTACTGCTAGGTGCTTTACATTATAGCTGAGGCAGTTCTTCCCTTGGCACAGCCCAAAGCCTCGTACACAATATGATTGTTGGCAGGGGGTTGTCTGACACAGTTGTCCTAAAAAAAAATAATCTTACAGTTAGCCCTGGTTCACACTGGACTGCGGGGGTGAAGCCGTGCAAGTTCAGCTGAACTTGCACGATTTCACTCCCGCTGGCAGTCCATGCCACTACAAACTACATGCGAGTTTGTGGCACAACAGTTGTGTACCGTTAGTATGCAAGACAAGATCCTGGCACACCTTTTGACAAAAATCAGACACTTGGCTGGCCAACAATCGTACTGTGTGTACGAGACTTAGTCTTGTGCCACTGCCTAGCCAAACACTGACCAAGTCAAATTTGGAGATGCCGATCTGTAGCCAGCCTAAAGATTTGCTGTTCAGGGACTCATTGCTTGAGCAAAATGGTAGCCACCAGCAACAATGCTGGAGACAATTTCCAGCATAGTGACTTGGGTAGCAAAGTTATTAATGTGGCATGCATGTTCCTTTCTAAAGAACATAAAGTTATGGGTCATGCTGCACTTTACATTGACCATGTATTTGCCAATTTACCTCCTCATCGTCTGAGCCAAACAAGTCAATGTCATCATCATCTTCTTTAGCATCTTTAGGTGCACTGTCTGTTGTGTCTTCAATATTCACTGGACCATATTTGCCCAAGGGTTTCTTCACTCCAGGCAAACTATAAGCAGATATGCGCCATCAGTTTAGGAATGCAAGGCTTAAATTCTGGACTAAAGAGGCAATAAAATCTAGCACTAGTGCTGCTTTGTCTTCAGAGCACAGTAAACTTTTATTCCAAATAATGCATATATCGACTTCATCTTACAAACTAGGAATGTGCCACAGCACTGCACATCTGTCCCTGAGCGAGGGGGCAGCTTCATTACTCACCTGGCTTTTTGCTTCTCGTATGACTTGATGTGGTTATACCAACGCAAAGCATGGAAGAGCTCAGCAGGGGGAGCTCCTGAGAGAGCCTCAAATACTGCAATATCAGCTTGGGAGGGAACATACCTAAGGAAGAAGGAAACCACCATCAGTACAAATATATTGACAATGCCAATCAGTCATGTGCTAAACTGCCAGACCCAACACTGCTCTCAACATGTGTATAAACATATTAGACTTTTGGGATGTAGCTTGTGTGCGTAAACACCCAAGTCTATAAGATGTCAGTGAGCAGTTCCGTCTGAGTCATTTCATGCTGTTCATTACTGTGACACATTGGAGGTAAATTAAGATAACACGGAACTACATGCATGTTACCACCACACTAGGGCTAGTTCACACTACAGCACCATGCTCCTTTATTCATTTACAGATTGCTGCACCAAAGTGAAAGTTGTACAGACTGCATTTTTACAGTGCAACTGGATATGCCATTAAAAATGCATCAAGGCACGACAGTTGCAACATGCATGGAAATGCTAGCTCTTTCAATAAGCAGCCATGCATTCAACTGGCCAATAGATTAAAAATGGTTTTGGGAAAAAGGTTTAAATGTTATACCTGCAAGCCATTTACATCCAGCCAGTGTTAGTGACCCTGCCATATTCCCAATGTATGTCAGTAACAGACTGTCTCATTCAAAACATGGTGTGCCTTCTCCCCTCACAAATTCTCTGCTGCAGCTCTGAGAGGGAGAGGACAGTGCAGGTTTACAACATGAACTTCAAACCTGCTGCCTAATCAGGATCAGCCACACAGATTTTCTGGGAGGCTTGATAGGCCATGCACAGCCTACAGGTAGGTGGTCAAGCTGCAGGCTTAGCATCCATCTTAATCTCAGTGTCCAGACAGGCTGTTACACATGCTGTGGCACTTTGCTTTACAGCTACAACAATTATAACCCCATCTTATGTTCAGCATGCTCCAATCCCACCAACACATCAACCCACAAGTGTAACATCCATTGCCTGAGCAGAACACAATCTGCTGGGAACAACAAAGCCTGAGAACTTCAAGGAATAGGAAATTAACTTTTTAATGCAACAGCCCTTACGCTCTACATACATGCCAATTGTACAATGGTCCCAATGGCTGCCATACATGGTGTGAAAAATTAACCATTGATGTCAAACAAGATTATATTTGACACCCAAGAAAAAAAAAACACGACTTGACAGTTCGACAAACATGATTGGCTAGAGAAAATTACAGGACCAATCGGCATTTAGGCCCTATGGGCCATTTCTACATGCAATTCCAACAAATTCACAAAGGGGCTGTAGGTATTTTGATTTTTGTCACAACAGAATACTTTCGGTCAAAGCCATGACCAATTTTCACTTTTCCTCAGTCATTTGTCTCAATTCACGTCAGAATTAAATAGTTTAATCAAATCAGGCATATACCAGTTGTATTGCATTGTGTGTGGTCAGCCCCCTAACGTGAGCTATAAGGAGACTTTCAATATGATACAGCAGGGATATGCAATTAGCAGACCTCCAGCAGTCCCATCATGCCTCAACCTGGGTTCATGCTTGTGGCCGTCAGTCTTGCAATGCCTCATGGGAATTGTAGTTCTGCAACAGCTGGAGGTCCGCTAATTGCATATCCCTGTTGTACAGTGTGTGGGCAACTTTAGATCTGAACAGAACCCAATTCCTTGAATACACTGCCTTACTAAGAGCACACATTTCTCACTAAATATTAACTTAGGCCCTGATAACATCTGAACCATTTTCTGCTTGGACAAGCCAAACCTCCTGCTCAGACTGGTGTCAGAATAGAAAGTTACATCAAATCTCAGCCGAAAGATGGTTAAATTCATTCATCATATCACCAGCCTGCAACAAAGCACTAGACAGTGTTCAGAATACTAAATTGTTTGTAAAAATATGAAATGTACAACTTCCTGTACCTAGCTTCACCAACTCATAGGGTTGAAAACTGCTGTAGGGTCAATGGCAGGCACTACATGTCTGCAGCAATCTCCCACAAACCTTATGTAGCCGGAGCCACTGGGTGTTCCTAGCCCACCACCATAATGGGCAACCTCACTGGCCAAGAAACATGTAGGAACCAAGGGAAAATCTGTCCTGTGTTTACAAGCGGTGAGCCGGAGGAACAGAGTTCCAACTGAGAAAAGTTCTGGGAGCAAGGACCACATTAAGTGGCCTGGAGGGCCAGATTCAGCCCACAGGCCTTGTGTTTGACATGTGTACTGGGAGAGACTGACAATTTTTCCACTAAATTTTTTTTTTTTTTTAATAAAGCTTGATTTATGATTCAAATCGATTTTTCTTTATGGACACAGTGCCACCCTGAGGAGCTGTGGCGAGTTTTGAGGCAAAGCCACAGCATCCGGCCTCGCAGCCTTTTGCCAGGATCGCGGCAGATTGACTTCTCCCCTTCACACCCCAGAGGCCACCAAGGCAGGAGAGACGCAGGAGGGTCAGCACCCGGTAGCAGGAGGACTGTTGCCGGTCCCAAGGAGCTGCCTGCAGGATTTTTTGGGGCGAGGCCACGGCTTTAGCCTAGTCCGCGACAGCCGGTGAATTGTCAGGCTTGTTCCCCTAACGAACTGGTTCCATCAATGACTGCGCAGGGCAATCCTTCCCCACGGAAATCTCCGAACCTTGGGCGGCATCCAGGCTCATTCTTAAACATCCCAGTGGATTGGAGGATGTTAAAAAAAGCCAGGAGGCCGAGCGAAGCAAGGACATGAGGCCGACCGTCCGGTTTCCACGTCGCCCGAGGTTTGTCGGCAAGGATTGCGCCTGCACAGAACAAGCTCGTTAGATGAGATTGCGCAGTCCTTAATAGAACCAGCTTGTTAGCCGGAACAGGATAGGCAGATCACCGGCCTTGCAGCGGACTGACTTCCCCCTGCACACCCCAGAGAGGCCATCAAGACAAGAGGGTGATTTGCGACATCTGCCCCCAGTAATAGGATTTGACCTACCAACTGGATTTTTAAAGCAAATCGATTTGTTCCCCCAGCCCTACTAGGAGATTAGTGGTATAGAGCTTCTGCTTTACCAGAAGACACAAAGCACTCAGAGCATTTTTCAGGCTTTCCCATTAAAAAGAGCCAATCTGCCCAAGAAGCTTATATATACACTCACTCATGCAATCATTTTGCTACGTAAAGCAAAATGCTTAGATGTGAAGGCCCTGAAATAAACGGGATGAGCACACAAGAGCTACAGGCAGAAAATCGTTCAGGTGTGAACAGGGCCTCGTTCATTTTAAACTGCACTCAAAATGCTGCTAGGAAATTTTATTGAGCGACTGCAGCAAGGCACGTCAGGAGATCCTGTCCGGTTTCTTTGTGGTAAAAAAATTAGTGCAAAACACAGGAGTGACCGGACTACAGGAGAGACAAGAGATGAGAGGGAAATAATCCCATATTGTGTATAATCACAAATCATCAATGCGTGTCATTACGGATCCCCATGCAGTGTATTTAATCTCTGCTCAGGCCTCAGCCTGCAGACAATGTGGCCTCCTCCCTCACAACCCAAGCCTCGGCCTGCACACACACAATGCGCCCCTTTTACTCACAGCTCAGGCCTCGGCCTGCACACACACACACACAATGCGCCCCTTTTACTCACAGCTCAGGCCTCGGCCTGCACACACACACAATGCGCCCCTTTTACTCACAGCTCAGGCCTCGGCCTGCACACACAATGCGCCCCCTTTACTCACAGCTCAGGCCTCGGCCTGCACACACAATGCGCCCCCTTTACTCACAGCTCAGACCTCGGCCTGCACACACAATGCGGCCTCCCTCACAACCCAAACCTCGGCCTGCACACACACAACGCGGCCTCTTTCCTCCCAACTCAGCCCCCCTGCCACGTGTCTTGCGGTCCCTATCATGTCATGTCATAGACCAGGCTGTCCGCTGCCTATAGTCGGGCCAACACTAGCCCCCTGGGGTGTAATGACACGAGTCCCCCCGATACAAGACCACTCCCATCCACACACAGCGAGCCGCCCTGACTGGAGATATTTACTTCTCTCACACTGACCCCTCGATGTAGCTCTTATCAGCCAGGAACTCATTCAGCACCTTGAGGCCGGTGGTTGCTTTGAGATCTCCGAAACCCATGACTGCACTTCTTACTTGATAGCCGCGTGGAAGAAAGAGGCCTCTTGTCTGCGCTCCATTGGTTTTATAGCCATGACGTCGTCCCCCCCGGATACGCCCTCGGGGCGGGTTACGTGTAAAGTCATGGAATAGAGCTGAGCGCGACATTTTTATTAAGGGAAAGGCCTTTTTCTTCTAATTTCTATTACTACAATAGTGTTTTGCAGATACCGCTCCCTATGTATACAAATGTGGAACTACACATAGAAAACTGTCTATAGTGTAATCCGTGGGTGTCCGGACATCGGCGTTAATAATTTAGACTCGGCGCCGCGCATGCGCAGTACAAGGGTGGTCCGAAAAGAGCCGAAAGACTGGAGCAGCTTCCTATTGGTCCAGACCTGCTTTCCGAAGATTGCCGAGTCCTCCATATTGGTTAGAAGTGGGGACAGGGGACGTTGTTGTGGTCTAGAAGGCTAAATAGCCGGAGTGTCCTGAAGGGACGGCTGTGGGGTGAGTGAGGGGCGGGCGGGGTGTCGTGTCCTTCCCGGGCACAGTGTGGAGGGAGAGGCCGGGCTGTGTGTGTGGCAGGACGGGGAGAGAGAGGTGACTCTCGTGCCCTTGACAGCTCGGACTTCTTATAGAGCAAGTAGGAGCGACTGAGGGACACTGAGCTTTGTGCTCCACACAGGGACACTATTATTAGTAGTATTAGTCCCTGTGAGGCCTGCTCTGTCCTCTACGTAGAATGTGTTCACCTCTCATTACTGTATACATGTCCTATATACACAACTACCCCCAATACAGGCCTGAAGGTATGAGCCCTTCTATCCTCATTCTGAGGCTCATTCTCATGGCTGAAATCCGCTCTGTGTACAAGAACGCGGTGTATAGCTTTGTACACACCTAAACCCAGCGCTGTATTAATCAATGAGCCCCCCCAAACATGCAGAGCTGTATCTACGCACAAATATGTGTTTAAAGCGCTAGTAAACTTCTGCAGAATAAAAAAAAACCTGTAAGACAATGGCCTAATGTGCTAGTATGAATTGCATACTAGTGCATCATTAAATATTTACCTTTTAGAATGAAGCCCTTTCAGCGGTGTTCAGTGACCGCTGAGAGAGCTGACATCTTAACCCCCCCGTATTTCTTCCGAGTTCGTAGAGCCACGAAGATGTTACTCCCGCGCATGCGCGTGGGAGCCCTTGGTTCTGGCAAGACGCTCTGACGGTCCGGCACAGTGTGAGCGCATGCACCAGTGACGTCAGCGGCTGCATGCAGGGCGAATATCCATTCAACTTTACCTCTAGATAAGTCTTATAGGCTTCCCTGTGCTAAAAATAACAAAGCGCGTTTTACTACTGCTTTAATCGGTTGCCGACCGCTGCTACCGGCAGCTGCGCAACATTAATGTAGATGGGCGTGATCCCAAGCTTCCAGGTAGTGGGCGCAAGACCGCGCCACCGGCAGCTTATTCCCACTGTGATTCTATACATTATACAAAAAAGTAAGACTAACTTTATAGTTTTCATTTTTTTTATTTTTCATTAAAGTGTATTTTTTCCAAAAAAAAAAAAATAAGTTTGAAAGACCACTGCGCAAATACAGTTTGACATAAAATATTGCAACAACCGCCATTTTATTCTCTAGGGTCTCTACTAAAATGTTATATATATATATTTATTGTGTATGTATGTTTGGGGGGGTTCTAAGTAATTTTCTTTCTTTCCTTCCACTTTTTACATTTACAGAAGGTTAACTTATCCCTTAAACACGGCATAAATGCAGTATAAATGTATTGCAATGTGCCAATTTGTAATTGGCAATAATGCTAATGCCAGCCAAAAGCATGACATTTTTGTTGGACACAAATCCATCTCCTGCAAAAAATTATCAGACCTTATTAGAAATCTTTTAAAACCCAACTATTCTGTTTTCTTTTAGCACAATGATTCGACTGCCTGCAATTCAAAGGGCTCTAGCAAACGCTGCCCAAGTCGCTAAAAATAATGGTAAGTGTATATCATTTTATTTTTTCATATTCTACAGTATGTACACAACAACATACGTTTGTTTTTTTACTCTGTTTATTAAAGTAACAGTACAGAGGAGAAACACAGGTACAGAAGATATCTTGTTGTGTACATAGACAATGGTGGTTATTTACTAAAGCTGTAGAGTTAAAAATCTGGTGCAACTCTGAATAAACTTCCAGGTTTTAAGGCCAAAGTGGAACTTCCGCACATCTTATCCGATCAAGTCCGCCTGAAGAATTGACAGGCAGACCTGATCAGAATGCCTGTGCACTCAAACTGACTGCAAATCTTTGCAAATTAATTTATTTCACATTACAAGCTGTGGAGGCCTAAAGCTACTGTTTGCAGAGAAACACAGGCACACTCTAAATAAAAAGGAATTCATGTGGGCATTCCAATCTGGAGACTAGTTTTCGTGACTTTAAGGAATACGTTTTAGCTAAAAGTACCGTTGTCGGGGTGTGTGTGTGTGTGTGTGTGTGTGTGTGTGTGTGTGTGTGTGTGTGTTTTTTTTTTGAGGGGTGTTTTCTCTGCATTCATATGAAAGTGTGGACAGTTCCCTGCATCTTGCCACTCAATTCTCAAGGAAGACGGTGAGTAGTGGAAGTTTCGGAGTAGAGATATTCCTTCATCTCTTACTGCTTGTTTAGAATATAGGCAGAAAAATATGAATCAACATTTTTCATAGCAGCACCGTTTTTAACTTTATTTTGCCCTTTGATTACATAGTCCATCTTCTTGAAAAAGTAAACTTTTAACTTAAGGGTTGCATCTTTTACTGCATTTCCCCCAAAAACAAGCCCAAGTCTTTTAATTTTGGCAACAAAAGACATAGTAGGGCTTATTTTCGGGGTAGGTCTTACCATGTAATGTGCTGTCTTCTCTCCTCCCCTGTCTCTCCCTGCCTGACCGGAATAAACTGAGTTAAAATGCTTGTTAAAATCCTATAATCCACTCTATTACAGTATTATATAATGTACAATGTGTGTGTGTTTCTGTAATTGTGAAAATACCTTTGTTATAGTGCCGCTCTGCGCTTTTGTGACCTGCCGGTGCTCTCTTCCCCACAATTATATTACAGAAACGCACATATTATTATACATTATATACTACTGTAATAGAGTGGATTATAGTATTTTACAAGCATTTTTAAACTAGGGCTTATTTTTGGGGTAGGGCTTGCATTGCAGACCTCCTGGGGAAATAACACTAGGCCTTATTTTCGGGGTAGGCCTTATTTTTGGGGAAAAAATTGGGAGTTGGGAGGTCAAATCAATTCAGATTTTGACCAAATCGATTTTGTTTTATTTCCATAGGACCAGCGTTCCTCGGACTAGCCCGAAGCCGCGGTCTCGCCTAAGTAATCCTGCTCGCCGTGATTCCGGGAAAAAGGCCGCAACTTCGGCCTAGTCCGCTGTGTTCGGCCTCACAGCCTTTTCCCAGGATAGTGGCGTGCTGCAGGCAGGATTTTTTAGGCCAGGCCGCAGCGTTTTCCTATGATCGCAACAAGCTGTGGGTAGGATTTTTTTAAGGTGAGGCCGCGGCTTCGGCCTAGTCCGCGGCCTTTTTCCAGAATCGTAGCGGACTAGGCCGAAGCCACAGCCTCGCCTGAAAACCCCTGCCCACAGCTCCTTAGGACCGGTGTGGTGTCCATTAGAAAAAAAAAACATTTGAATCGTGAATCAAGGTTTGTGTTTTTTTTTTTTTTCCTTTTCACAGATTTTTTGGGGGGCCAAAATCATCCAGCTCTAAACACGTTCTATTCCTCCTACATTCAGAAATTGTATTTATTTTTTATTATATGTTGCTGGCATTGCCCCATGTTAATCGCATGTCTTCCTATGTATTGCAGTACGAACTACCGCCACAGCTGCAAGCAACCTGTTGGAGGTGTTTGTGGATGGCAGGCCTATAATGGTTGAGCCTGGCACCACTGTGTTGCAGGTAATATGGTTGTTTTAGTTTTCTAGTTAGTAACTTTTATATTTTAGGCTGGGTTCACAATTATGCGAATTGGATGCACGTCCAGACTCTATGGAGCTAGTTCACTCATCTCGGCAGTGGCTCCAGTGCCAATTGCACAGGAGTCCTGTGCGTCTATTGGTTTAGTTTCGGGTCCAAATTCAGGACAAAGTTTAGGCTGAAATCATACCTGAAACAGTGAATGGAGACGCATAAGGCTCCTGCTGTGAACCCAGCCTTAACATATTTTCATTGTTAAAAATTATGTAACATTTTTTTTAATGAAACAATGAGGTAAACTTTTAGAGATTTGACCTAAATGCTCCCTACAATCACATACAATCACAAGCCTTAGATGGAACATGTGTGGACCTCTGCTCTGCAACGCTACACAAGCTAGGTGGGGATGGAAAAAGTTACCAGACGAGTGGGTAACAGAGCACTGCATGAAGACTTGATGTGCGTTTTGTGTTTTTTTATATTAGTGAGGGTGCCTCGGCTATTGGGGCTGCTATATGTAAACTTTCATTACCACATAAATTGTTGTACCAAAGTATCCAGAACAAAAAAAAAGCAATTTTCTTGCCATATGTATCGCGTTGGGGATATTTTTATTTAAATCCTGTCCCAAAGCCAAAACAGCAAGTGAGTTGAAATCCTTCCAAAATGATGGATCCCTGGTTGTCCTCCAGATCACAAAAACAGATGTACTCATTGATATCCCCTCTATTCCTGTTCTGGGGACAACCAAAAAAAGACAAATGCACAGGCACAAAGACATCAATAAAACCAGACAGGTGCTCCAGAAAAATCTGCATTTTGGTCAGTAATTTACACCCCATGAGAGCAAAATCCGCACAAATTTGTCCATTGACATTGTCAGTGCAAAAGCAAGGTTCCGCACATGCGCGCAAAATTGCACGAACATATATGCACGGAAATGCATAACAAAAATAGTCTGAAAAAGTAGATGCTCAAACAGGAGTATCGTGTGCAAGAGGCCCAATACTACCTGCATGGCCTTCTTTTTTTTTTTTTTTTTGTTGTATCTAGCTAATAAGATATTTTACATATTTTAAATTAACATTTAAAAATACATTTCTCTTTGTAATGGTTTATTTTTCTTGTTTTTAGGCATGTGAAAAAGTGGGTGTACAGATACCTCGCTTTTGCTACCATGAACGCTTGTCAGTGGCTGGTAACTGTCGCATGTGTCTGGTGGAAATTGAGAAAGCCCCCAAGGTCTGTATCGCTATACCTTCAATGTAACTGCAACATTTTGTGTGCTTTATCCAACAGGTGATTGGTAGCCTTAAATTTGATGTAAACTCACTCTCCTTTCTAAACTTCTGCCATAGTGCTGATCTATAAGGATATACATGCCTCCTGCATGTATCCTTACCTGTCAAATGTCTCCCCTATGTCTGTTATGAGACCAAAAAAACTGCAGATTCTGTAGGCAGGTCTGTTGTCCAGGGCTCGGTGGGTGGAGTCGTGATGTCAATAGATTCCCCGCCCACCTCTACACTCCCCTTGGCCAGGCATTGATATTTCTTACACTTAACTTGTGCTGGTCTTGTGGATTATGCCCCATGATCACTAACATCCAGTCAAAACCCAGGAAAGTCACCACATGACTTCAGCATTCCCAATCGTGCTGAGGTGTGGAGCAGCCAATCCTGGGAGAGCTGGAGAAGAAAGGAGAAGGGGATCTGAAATACACAGAATGTCTCTCTCACATTCCTGCATGAGATGTTTAAATCGCCTGTCACTCACAGCAAGGGGGAGAAACTGACATCTATCCCCTGTGTGTCAGTTTTTATCTCACTGAAAAAAGATAAGAGGATTGCTTAGAGCTGGAATAACTCTCTGTGGCAAGACTGGGCACAGATGACATGAAATCCTATACTGTACAAGCAGGGCTGTCTTTATTATGGTTTGGGCTTTGGGCAAACATTTTTTTTTGGGCCCCCCTCCAGCTTATTTTGGGCCTGGCTGGTTCACATGTATGTGTTTTGGCGGCCCTCATTTGTGCAGGCACAGCATTGATTTGAATGGGCTGTCATGCCTTTGTTTCCTGCAGAAAAAAGGTGCATTCAGCATTTTAAAAATCTGTTGCCTTGAAATCCATTCTGCTTTTGCACCATGCTACTTACCTGCAGTTCTTGCACCATGCTACTTACCTGCAGTTCTTGCACACACAAACGCACTGTGTTTTTAAAAGCGTGACCTAAACGTCTAAAAATGCAGCAAGTTTGACAGTGCAGGAACTGCAGATAAGTCTCAGCAGAATGGACAGACAGTGATGTATTTAGTTGCTTGATGGGCATAGGTGTGCCGTGTGCAGAGATAATTACATGAGGCATGCACTTTTCTTTGCAGGAAATGCAGGCATGGCGGCCCATTCAAATGAATGGGCTGCTGTGCCTGCGAAATGTGGGCCACCAAACACATACATGTGAACCAGCCAGGCCCAAAATAAGCCCATGAAGCAGTTAAATACAGACAGTAATGCCATGTGCTCTGAGGCCTTACTTAGCCTGGACTGCAGGTCTGGTCTGTGATTTAAAGAGTTCCTGTATTTTACACATGGCATGGGGTCCATGGTGCTAAAGCAGAATGGACAGACGGTGCTGTGACACCATGCCATCCCATGTGTAAAATACAGGAACTTTTTAAAACACTGACCAGACCTGCAGTGAATCATCAAATATTATAAAGACTTTGGGCACACTCTACAGAAAACTTATATTTACAATATAGAAAACAGTGACATACCTTGAGGGGCAGGACATGAAGAAATCAGCCTCGGGAAGAGCAAACTGGGGATGTTATAAAATCACATTCTAATTCACTTTTATATACAAGCAGCGCCCAGTGGCAGGAAGGGAGAAGTGCACTTCTAAAGGGAAGCCAGGGGTGCTGTACATTTTAAAACACTGGGAAGGGAAGCAGTACTGTCACTGGCTGTGTGCTGCTGATGATTTTCAGCCTGATTTGTGGGCAGCACAGGGGCTTAACGGGCGGCAGGGCCGCCATCAGGAATTATGGGGCCCCTTGCACAGCTTCAGGCATGGGCCCCTGGAGCAGGGGGGGTGCTGCCTCTTTAAATTGAGAAGCGGGGGGGGGGGGGGGGCTGTCGCAAATTTAGAAGCGGGAGGCCCTTTACAAAAAAAAGAGGAAATAAATAAAAATATATATAAAAAAGGGTGTAGCCATCCAGGGCCCTGGGGACCTTTAATAAAAAGAAATAAAAAATACATATTAAAATATATATATATTTTTTTTTTTTTTAAAGGGGGTTGCCATCTGGGGACCTCTGGGCCCTTTAAAAAAAAAAATTATATATAAAAAATAAATTACAAAAAAAGGGGGGTTGCCATCTGAGACCTCTGGACCCTTTAATAAAAAATAAAGTAAACAAAAATATATTAAAAATAAACATTTATAAAAAAAAAAGGGGGGTTGCCATCCAGGGCCCTGGGGACCTCTGGGCCCTTTAATAAAAAAATATATAAACAAAAATAAAAAAATAAACATTTATAAAAAAGGGTGTTTGCCACATGGGGCCCTGGGGACCTCTGAGCCCTTTAATAAAAAATATATATAAAAAATAAATAAAAATAAATAAAATATAAAAAAAAAATATATAAAAAAAAGGGGGGGTTGCCATCCAGGGCCCTGGGGACCTCTGGGTCCTTTAATAATAACATTTATATTATATAATATGTATATATATATATATATATCTCTTTCAAAGGGGGTTGCTTTGGGCCCCCAACAGTGACAGGGCCCTGGGCAGCTGCCCCTGTTTGCCCTATGGTAGAGACGGCCCTGTGTACAAGGTGCAAGCCTTAATAAAATAAATAAATCGGGTTTACATCCGCTTTAAAGGGTTTTGTTGGTAGTATATGTAAGCTCTTGCTGTATCTGTATGGAAGATTGTACGAACATTCCCTTTAGAAATTCCTAGAACTTTTTGTTGCCATCATTGAGCAAACTAATTTAGTTTTTTTTATTCTAAATGTAATTGCAAATTCATTACAATGTTTTTTTTTTAGAATTTTGTTTGAGAAATTTTTCAACCTGCTCCTTGCAATGTTTTCTTCACTACGATTGAAAATGAATGCCGATTTAAACTCATTAACCATCAGAAAGTTGAACGTTCGGTAAACAAAAAATATTGTACAACATTCTACTAGTGTATGACCAACTTAACAAACAATGGAAGTGTTTATCAGTTTTGCATATATTTTATATTCTTCATTATGGTTAAAGGGGAGGTTCCCCTAAAAAGAAACTTTTAACATTGCCTGTCTCTTCTTAATTACATGTAGAATCGGCTGGTAGTTTAAAAAAAAAACGTCCGTACATACCATTTTCGGCATGTAGTCTCACCGCCGCTTCCGGGTATGATGTTTGGGGACAGGCATCCGATCGACGCATACAGTGCGTCACGAGATGCCGAAAGAAGCCGAACGTTGGTGCGGCTCTATACGGCGCATGCGCACCAACGTTCGGCTTCTTTCGGCATTTCGTGACGCGCTGTATGCGTCGATCGGATGCCTGTCAATCAAGTAGGCACGCCCTACCCCGACCGCCAGACCCGGAAGCGACGGTGAGACTACATGCCAAAAATGGTATGTACGGACGTTTTTTTTTTAAACTACCAGCCGATTCTACATGTAATTAAGAAGAGACATGCAATGTTAAAAGTTTCTTTTTAGGGGAACCTCCCCTTTAAGACTAAAAAATATATAAAACTTGTTTTTTTTTTTGGAAAGTACGCATAAAATATTTCATATAAATAGTTATTTTAATTGCAAGCTATAATTTGGCACTACAGTTACCTCTTCAGACTGTCATTAATGACTTGAGGTATTTGGATGTATCTGTTCCATCCAGGATGTCAAGTGGTTTCAACCAGCTCACAGCTGCAATAGCCGCCACAATCTTGTTTGTGTATCATGGCTTTTATGTACTTTTTCTGGACTTGCACAATGCTTGCCAAATAAAGCTGGATGTTAAAGTGGATGTAAACCCAAAGTCCTTGCTTGAGTGACAGGTTATTTACATATCTCGTGCACTAGCTTGCAGACATGCACCGCTTCTTGTCTATGTATAATCTGATCTCTGTGTATCGCCCCATATTTTGAAAACATTTAATCAAAACACAGAAAAGCCAGCCAGGAGAGGGGAGCGGGATGTGAATTGTGCACTTTACAGAAGCTGTGCATGTCTGCAAGCTAGTGCACAAGATATGTAAATAACCTGTCACTCAAGCAAGGACTTTGGTCTTTATCTGGAAGTCTGTTTTATTTCACTGAACAATAAAGAGGATTGTTCAGAGCTGGATTAACTCTGTGTGGCAAGACTGGGCACAGATGATAGGAAATCTTATTCTCTACATTGTGATACCAAAAAAAAAAACATTTGGGTTAACATCCACTTTAACCAAACTCAATATGTTAAGCTGAAACATATCCCCTTTCTTCTTGCTGTGTTCAAGCTCCTGTGAGAGAGAACAGACAAACTATTTATTCTATACACTCTGTAAGAAATGCATAAAATAGTATAAATTTAAGAAAACATTGTACATTATTACTTTTTTGTCTCCATAGCCTGTAGCTGCTTGTGCCATGCCAGTGATGAAAGGCTGGAACATACTTACTAACTCTGAAAAGAGCAGGAAAGCCAGGTATGTAAACTTCCAAATGCAAGATCTACTTTTGGTGCAATTCATGACAGTTATTATCGGCAAATTCTGTATTGTATGTTGTAAAAAAGCAAAGCTGAATTCCGGGTAAAACAGCATACAGATTAAATACACTGTGTGCAGAATTATTAGGCAAGTGAGTATTTTGACCAAGTCATAATTTGTATGCATATTGTCCAACCCCAAGCTGTGTAAACCTCAATACTTATTGGATTTAAACATATCAGGTGATGTGTAATGACGGAGGGTGTGGCCTAAGGAGACACCCCATGTCAAGGTGTGCATAATTATTAGGCAGCTTCTTTTCCTGGCAAGTAAAACATTTTAAAAGGAATGCAGCACTCTTGAAATTGCTAAGATATTGGGTGTGATCACATAACCATCAAATGTTTTATTGCGAATGGTCAACA
This sequence comes from Rana kukunoris, assembly GCA_029574335.1. Taxonomy (NCBI): domain Eukaryota; kingdom Metazoa; phylum Chordata; class Amphibia; order Anura; family Ranidae; genus Rana; species Rana kukunoris. The sequence goes on along the minus strand of CM056054.1, from coordinate 136,582,138 downwards.
GGGTCGCAAAAAACGTGAAAAAATACGTAAATTAACTGCTAAATATTTAAAAAGAATACAGGAACCAGTTGTCCTCCAGTGCTGTCATATTCCGGAACGGCAACCTACCTGAAGTGCCTAGAAGTGCAAGATGGTCAGTGCTCAGAGACATGGCCAAGGTAAGAAAAGGCTGAAACCCGACCACCACTGAACAAGACGCATACGTTGAAACGTCAAGACTGGGCCAAGAAATATCCGAAGACAGATTTTCAAGGGTTTTATTGACTGATGAGATGGCAGTGACTCTTGATGGACCAGATGGATGGGCCTGTGGCTTGATCAGTAACATGCACAGAGCTTCAGCTGGACTCAGATGCCAGAAAGGTGGAGGTGGGGTACTGGTATGGGCTGGTATTAAAGATGAGCTAGTTGGACCCCTTTTGGGTGAAGATAGGCTTAAAATTAACTCCCAAACTTACTGCCAGTTTTTAGACGATGCTTTCTTCAAGCAGTGGTACAAGAAAAAAGTAATTTTTTCAAGAAGACCATGATATTTATGCAGGACAATGGTCCATCGCATTCATCGAAATGGCTAGCCAGTAAAGGCCTTAAAGATGATAGAATATTGCCTGACCTAAACCCTATTGAGAACTTGTCGACCCTTCTTAAATGGGAGGTTTACTGTGAAGGAAAACGGTACACCAGGCATGTCCAAAGTCCAGCCCGCGATCTGGCCCCCCTGGAATTTGTGTATATGTGTGTGTGTGTGTGTGTGTGTGTGTGTATATATATGTATTATATATAATATACTTTTATGACCTCCAGGGCCATAAAAGTATACCGTATTTATCGGCACTGGCTCGGTAGGGACGGGACGAGTGCCATAAGATTACATACAGGAGAATTGGCTGTTTACTCGGCAGCGTCTGTAATAGGAAGTTCTGTCTCCTGGGCTGCCATTGGACAACTGTTTTGTCTATCATAGGAGGTGGGACTTTGTATTAAAGAGGCTGCCAAGTAAACAGAAGATTCTTCTGAATGTAATCTGTTGGCGCTCATCCTGACCCCCTCCGAGGCTGCAGATGGGAATTTTAATATATATTTTTTTTTATTTCAACTTCCCTCAAAGTGAAGGTGCATTTTATACACCAATAAATCCAAATCACACACTCAACCTCATCCTTGGTCCTGAGCGGCGCTCAGGGATTCGTTGTTGGCCACAAAAGAGAAATCCTATCTATCTCCAAAAAACACACCCAAGCTCATCTCTTCACCACACACAGCCACAAAGGCAAGATAAGTCTTGTTGGGCGGTGTATTATTGCTTGGACGGGCACTTAAGCACACTTAAGGCTTGAACACATGATCGGATATTCTGACAACAATTGTGTGATGGACGTGTTTTGTCAGATAATCCGACCGTCTGTGTGCTCCATCGAACAATTGTTGTCGGAATTTCTCACAACAAATGTTGGATGGTCAAGCTCTCAAATTGTCCAACAACAAATGTGTTCCGTCAGATTATCTGATCGTGTGTGCACAAATTCGTTGGACTAAAATCCAAAGTACAAACACGCATTCTCCGAACCAATGCTAACCATCAGACAACATTAGCAGAAGTTGCCCAAAGGGTGGCGCTAAAGAGCTGAAAAACCACGTAGTTTTGTGTATATTGTCGGAAAAGGTTCTTCCGTCTGTATGGAGAACAAGTTCACTGCCAACGCCCTTTGGACAAATATCCATGGATTTGCATAATAATTGTGCACACCAATTTTTGCCCAATAATTGTGCACACATAGATATTCTCCTAGGAAAGCCTCTCTTTTATGTTCTTAAAGGGATTGTAAAGGTAAAAATGTTTTTTTCCTAAATAGCTTCCTTTACCTTTAGCGCACTCCTCCTTCACTTACTTCATCCTTCGATTTTGCTTTTAAATGTCCTTTTTTTTTCTTCTGAAAAATCCTCACTTCCTGTTCTTCTGTCTGTAACGACACACAGTAATGCAAGGCTTTCTCCCTGGTGTGGAGTGTTGTGCTTGCCCCCTCCCTTGGACTAAAGGAGAGTCAGGACGCTCTCTACATTGCAGATAAAGGGCCTGTGTGTTAGTAGGCGTCCTAACTCTCCTGTTATCCAAGGAAGGGGGCGGTGCACGACACTCCACACCAGGGAGAAAGCCTTGCATTACTGTATGTAGTTACAGACAGAAGAATAGGAAGTGAGGATTTCTCAGAAGAAATAAGGACATTTAAAAGCAAAATCGAAGGATGAGGTAAGTGAAGGAGGACTGCTCTAAGGTAAAGGAAGCTATTTAGGGATTTTTATTTTTTTACCTTTACAACCCCTTTAAATATTTAGGTTTGAGGTTTATTAACAGTTTGTATTGACCGAAAGCTCTGTAGTTATTTAATCCTCAAAATTACGCCTTGCCTAATAATTGTGCATACAGTGTACAAACTGGTTTAGAGGTATTCATGGGTTTTGCAGGGGTGTTTTTTATTGTCAATGTTTCAGTGATGCCCAGTCCATTTTTTTTTTTTTTCAAGACACTACAACAGAATGGAATTGTATAGCTATATATTTATATATCGTAGGGTAGCTGCCAAATGGTTTGTATTTTGGGATATACACAGCCTTGTCTCACAGTAACGTTAGCCAGGTGGATGACACAACTTTTTTTTGTTATCGTTTTGGGCTGTCTAGCCTACTGATTGGACAGTGTAAAAAGCAGCAGCAGACTTATCAGATCATCATTCTGTTAATTCTGCTTTCTACCTCTATCAGCCTGTTCCTTGTCAGTGCATCAAATGGGGACTGGGATAAGTATATTTGGGTAAGGGGGCAATATATTTTTTTTTACTGGTGATGCAGTTTTATGTTTTTTTTTTCAAAATCTGTCTGGAGTCCAGCTTTCAATACATTTAACTTAAACTATTTCTTACATTTGCTGGCAAAGCTAACAATGATTTATTAGTATGTACATTGAACTTAAATTATTTTCTTTATTTTGGTTAATGAATTAGGGAAGGAGTAATGGAGTTCTTGCTGGCAAACCACCCTTTAGACTGTCCCATTTGTGATCAAGGAGGGGAGTGTGATCTGCAGGTAAATTTAAGTGCGTAAGTGAAAATGAGCTTTACTGCATCCTCAGGGACAGACATATGCTATAGACTGGACTTTTTGCTGTGTTGTACTGCAGTTTTTGCAAGTACATGGTGTACTGATGTCACTATAGGAATTGTCAGTATGTACAATGACTGCAGCTATCTGGAAACATTGATGAAAGGATTTAAAGTTTACCTTTTATAGCATGTTGCTTGTTACTCCTGTATTCAGGGTATAACATGTAACATGTTAAGGCTGCAGCTGCTCTCACTGGGCACTTTTACCCCCTTCCTGCCCAGGTCAATTTTCAGCTTTCTGTGCTGATGCACTTTGACAATAGTGCAACACTGTACCCATAAATAATTTATAACCTTTTTATTTATTTTCGCAAAAGTATAGCTTTCTTTCTTTTGGTAGCATTTATTCACCAATGGGTTTTTATTTTTTGCTAAACAAAGACAAAAAAATTAAGAAAAAATAATAATAATTCTTAACTTCTGTTATAAAAAGATTAAATAAGTGATTTTTCTTCTTCACTGATGTGTGCAGGTGAGGCGGCACTAATGAGGGGGCACTGATTGGCAGTATTGGAGCTGCACTGATGATCAGTGCCCTGATTATTCGTGTTACCTGTCAGGACTGCCGGTTACTGTAACAGCGCGTGAGAAAAGAAATGCTGATAATCGGCAAGTGTGTTTAGACAATGATCACGTGGTAAAGGGCCGCTGTGATTGGCCCTTTACCCCGATCTGTGATCAGCTGTGTCTGAAACTATCACCACACGTTGCAACGGACGCACCACCAATCTGTGTCGTTTATTCAGCGTTTGTGATTGGGAGAACTATAAGTACTATCATCCTTTGTGGCTATTGACTTGTAGTTCTCAATGAACACTAGGGTGCTGTTGAGTTCATTAATGCTTCCTGTCATTGTGTAACTGCTGAGCACTGCAAACATCTTACACTGACAGTCTGCAAGAGCCCTGCATTGCACCCGCAATCTGGTGATTGTGGGTGCAATGGTTTACAGGCTCCCAATAAAAAAAATACATAAATGCACTTTTTTTTTTCTACCTGCAAAAAGATATGTGTTGTGTGGGTGTTTTTCTTTTTTAAAGTGAACGTATAATTTTAACTTTGGGTAGCCTTTCAAGTTAGGCAGTTTTAAAGCTGGTTCTAATTTGGTTGCTCTGGAGTCTACTACGCTGCTATTTGTCCAGTCTTTAAAAATGAAAGCCTTAGGGCCAGTTCTCGCCATAGAAACGCAGTCCGGATGCATTCCAGATGCTTTGTGCATTTTATTAATACATTCCAGTGTGTTCTTGATGCAGTCCGGTGCATTCTTTATTTTTTTAACCTTAAATAAGGACAAGTTTGTTGCAGTGCATTTTACAGCATACCAGTACAGTCTAGTGCAGGAAAAATGCAGCATGTTCTATATTTTTTATTTTTTTTTCCTGGAACTGCAAGCACTGGTGTGAACTATGCCATTAAGAGCCATATACCCTAAAAGCCATGCGTTTTGATGCAGAAAACAAACACACTGGGCTGTATGTGGTGTGAACTGGCCCTTAAAAAGAAGCTTCAGCCAGGTTTCCAAAAAATTAAAAGTAATAAAAACAAATGAAGCTGCTGAAAAAATAAACATTCGCCTATCCATGGATCCAGCACCGCCCAGGTCAGTTTTTTTTTGCAGTTCCAAGACGCTGGCATGTTAACGGTGCGAACCCGACTGTGACTCCTTGCGCTTTCACAGCTGGCTTCCCACTGCATATGTGTTGTGCCGCACCTTGTGAGTGGCCTCCTGGGACCTGTGACAAGTTCCAAATGGTTGCGAGCATGGGGGGGGGGGCAAACTTGTGCTTCGATCGCCTAGGCATGGGACAGAGTGACTAACAAAACTAGATACCCAGCCCCCCACATAACATAACATAACAAGCAGAACATCCCCTTTTGTGTGAAGCTTGGCTTTAAAGCCCCGTACACACGGCAGAGAACCTCGACGGGCGGACGACATTGTTCCGCCTGTCGAGGTTCTCTGCCGGCCGTCAGAATCGGCGACCCGCCAGTCGGGAAAGGCAACCAGCCATTCATCCCGACGGGCCGTCGAGCAAATAGAGAACCTGTTCTCTATTTGCTCGACTGGTTTCCCGACGGGTGGGGCTCGCCGAGAGCGTACACACGGCCGAGGTTCTCGGCAGAATGCGGCTTCCAGCGAGGTTCTCGCTGGTTTCTGCCGAGAACCTCGGCCGTGTGTACGGGGCTTCAGTGTAATTTAGGACATGTTTATGGGTGCGTTCATCTTGCAATTGATATCCGTTCTGAGAAACTTTTGATACCAATTACAGTTCCTTCACAGATACAGGCAAAGTCTGCACAACTAACACTTTTATATGCAAAGGCCATCTGCCGCTAAATAGTTAATGTTTTTTCTTTCTAGTTTTCAGGTTTTCAGGGCTATTAGTTAATAGTGTTAGCATTTAGGGAATACATTCTCTCACAGGAGGAATACTTGCTAGTTTAAAAGGAAACTGGATTTATTTATGTTTTTCCTTATTACGCATCTAAGAGAACCCTTTTTTTTTTTTTAATCTTCGTTCTACTAGCAGGTTAAACAAAAAATTTGATTCCCCCATCCACACATTCAAGATGGATTGGGGGAATCCCCCCCGATGTGCCTCTGTAGTTTGACAGCAGAGAGACTTCCCCACTGTCAGAACATACTGATCAGTTCTGCCGGCTATAGCCAGCGGTTCTAATCAAATAGAATCCAGCAAGCTGGATGTACAGAAATCAGTTATATCAAATATGGCTGCCCCTGTGCACAAAGAGGAAATATAATTGTTTTCTTGTCCTCCTAAATCCTACAGGATCAGTCAATGATGTTTGGAAGTGACAGGAGCAGGTTTACAGAGGGAAAACGTGCTGTGGAGGACAAGAATATCGGACCATTGGTCAAAACCATAATGACACGTTGCATTCAGTGTACTCGATGCATTAGGTAAGCCAAATTCATATAGATTTGCATGTTCTTAGAGTCAGTGTTCTGGGTCAACCTCTGACACATTTCTTGAGGACTGTCTGGTGAGTTCCCTGTACTGTAAAGCCTGATACACACAATGAGATTACCAGACGAACGATCATCCGTGTGTTTTTTTTTTTTTTTGCATGTTGATCTTGTTTTGAAAATGAAGTTTCTATATTTACGAAAATTTCTCATACGAAAGAATAAAAATTTGGATGTGATGTCATGTGTTGTATTTTGTATTGTGATTTCAGACTAATACATTTTCTTATTTGTCCAGTGGCGGTGTGTCCATAGAGGGCGCCGGAGCGCCGCCCCCTCTGGCTCCTGCACACGCCACTGATACAATACATAAATTCATGCATTGCATTAATCTATGTATTGCTGCTGCTGCCGCCGCCGACTATTCAGATGGCCGGTTGTGATCGGCTCTCGAAAGTGTACGTACGATCAGATTATCGTATAGTCGCTTTGAAAGAGGTATTTTCCGTACAATTTTCTCATTGTGTGTATGGGCCTTACTTCCTGGCTTGTTTCTCACATACCTTGATGGGGTGTATGTGTTTTTTGTAGGTCTTTCCACTTACGGTTACATTTTCTATAATGCTGTATAACGATGATTAACCAAATAGAAATCCATTATTATGCACATGTGAAAATGCACATTTGTGGCCCTTTAGTTAACACCTCTGAAACTGTGTATATTTTCTAAAAGCAGAGGCATTTGGAATTTAAAATGGTGGTAATAGCCCTCCTTATTGGCTGAGGCAGCAGCGCAGCACCATTGACTCCTGCCGCTGTCAGTCAACCAATGAGGAGAAACAGGGGGTGGGGCCGGGGCCACGGCTCCATGTCTGATTGGACACAGGGAGCTGTGGCTTGGCTTTGTGCCCCCATAGCAAGCTGCTTGCTGTGGGGGCTCTTAACAGGAGGGAGGGGCCAGGAGCACCCCGAAGAGGGACCTTAGAAGAGAAGGATTGGGCCTACTCTGTGCACAGGGCAGGCAAGTATGACGGGTTTGTTATTTTTAACAAAAAAAATGTTTACAATCACTTTAATTCATATTTTTCATTAGGAAATTGCACTAAAATTAATTTTATTGCACAAAAGCACCGTCGCCCAAATTTTTCGGTGTAATGTAAAAGATACAGTTGCATTGAGTAAATGGATATCAAACATGTCAAGTGTTAAAATTGAGTGTGCCTGTGAAACGGCAACAAACTTTGACACCCAAAATTATCCATAAGCAATGCTTTAAAAGTCTTTTACACGTCATTTAAGGCTGCATTCACACCTGAGCGTAGTGTTTTGCGGCGTTTTTTACGGCGTTTTGCCATGATTTGTTGCAACGTTTTTTACAGCGATTTTGGACAGGTCTAGGGTCACCAATGTAAAAGCAGAAAAATACGCTCAATTCGAGCGACAAAAAAGGGTCCAGAACTTGTTTGAGCTTCAGGTGTTCGGCGTCAGGCGTTTTGGGGAGGAGATGTGAACCATCTCCATTGAGAATAATGGATTTTTTCCCCCTTTAGCGTTTTGGAGCTTCAGGCGACATAACGCTCAGGTGTGAATGCAGCCTGAGAGTTAACCATGGGTGATGGCCCTAGAACTATTGCTTTCACTTTGGTTTGTGGTGATGCCTAATATGTTTAGCGCATTTGTTTTCATACAAAGGCACACCTGACATGCGTGTTTATGTTCGCATGTACATGGTGCTTCTTTTTTTTTTTTTTTTTATTGGTTTTAATTTTTTCTACATCATTGCAATTGCATAAGGGGCTGACGGGGGGAGGCAGCACTTAAAATCGGTGCTGCACTAAACATAGACCAAAATAATCAATCATGTGTTTGACCAATCAAGTGATTCCTCAACAAATCATAAATATCCTGTACTTGTTTGTAACAGTATAACCAAACAGTAAAAACTAATCAGAAATATATAAAAAAATATATGAAATAAAAGAAAAATGATAAAGGTGTTTTTGTTTTATATAAAGTCTCTTGAATAGCAGTGCTCCCAATTAAAGTGGTTGTAAACCAGAGTCATAAAATGTGAACAAGCACATATATCTGTAGTGTTTACTTGTCTATCTCCAAAGCTCTAGGTGTCATTTCTCTCTGGTGCTTTCTTCCTCTGTTATCAGCATGAGTCAATTCTGAGCTTTCCCAACACATGAGATAAGATTTGTGATGGGTAGGGAGATAAGCACACCTTTTTCCTTTTCCTTCTTTTCCATTAACTCTCACACAGTGTACAACCCCTCCAATGTGCTCCACAGATGCAGAAGAATTTTTCACACTTGTGCTCTTTTGAGTGGATGTAGAGAAGAGAATACTGCAGATAAACGAGAAAAACTTATGTAGGAGGATCTGTTTCATATCTGGCTATTCACTTCACTGGGTATATGTGAGAGGGTTTACAACCACTTTAAGTGTTTTTGTGTTACTATTAGTTTGGCTTGTGGTTTAGTAAATGAAACAGAGTGCACTGGCATAGTTTACGGTGTGATTTTGTTTTCTGAAGATTCCCCAGTCTGGAGAATGCTGAGAAGAGAAAGTAAATGTTTTTTTCTACTACAATATGTTTGTAGCGCCCCCTTACTTTCAGTGCGGGCACTACGATAAAGTTAGTGGGTGAATGGAGAGTTACTTTGCTCCCATTCCTTATTTGTTAAATTGCAGGCTGCTGCTGTTTCAGAACTGTCCCGTAGGCCAGTCTGCGGCCCCAAGGTGTGATTACACCCCTGGGCGACAGTTGGCGCTAGAGCCACTTTTCCCCAGCAGCCAATTAGAGTTCTTCCTTCGCTGGGCATGCTGGGGAGGGGTATATCTGTGGCAGCTGCCGCATCTTCTGAGGTAGGTTGGGTCGTCGGTGGTGGGTTCTTCTTCTCTGAGCGGGGTCCACGTTCCAGGTGCATTATCCACCTTCAGGGTGCGCGCATCCCCGGACCCCGTTCGCATGGCCCACCTGGTCAGGACCACCTATCCTATGGAGACCCATTCGGATGTCGATAGGGGCCCCAGTGACTTACTGGGTCCCCAACCTTACTGAGAAGATCCCAGGCTGTGTGCTGTTTGGTGGAGGATCAGCTTGAGGAGAACCCGGAGGCCGGTTATCCAAAAGGGCTTGAACGAACCATCGGGGATCTGGTTACTGGAATTGACAGGTACATGTCAGCTGTCAACCGGTGACCCTTTCATTGCATTTACTGGGAGGATGCACTCAATCCAAATTGTTCTCTTGAGTACTGAAGTACTAAGCCTGTGGTAGAGGCCAGAGCCAGGTCTGTAATAGAGACCTGTTCCTCCCAGCAAGCTCCAAGTGACATTCCGGCTGCCAGGCTTATAACGGGGGTCTGTCTGGGAGCACTTCACCCACTCCTCCTGAGTGGCAACGAACTGTATCTACTACTACCGAGAGCGAGACTGCTCTGTGTTATATCCAGGCCTGATACCGCACTGTTCTCTATTGCTTCATCAACCTTCCCCATCTTCTGTTGATGTTGGCCGTTGTTGGGCCCTGGAATAAAGCATTTAAAAATCCATTTGGTGACTGGACTTTCGCTCACTGCTACTACTCACTGCTACTACCCCTAGACACATCACAAGGTAACTTAATATGCCAATCCCAAACAACAACCAGCGGCTCCTGAGGGGGTAGCGCTACATGTTAGGCTGCTTTCACATTGGGGATAGAGCTGCGGTGGCGGTATAGCAGCATGATTTTTAGCGCTGCTATACCATCGTATTTACCGCGGTATTCAGCCGCTAGCGGTGCGGTTTTAACTTCTGCTAGCGGCCGAAAAAGGGTTAATACCGTCAATGCGCCTCTGTAGAGGTGCACTGCGGGCGGTATTACCGCGGTTTCCCATTGATTTCAATGGGAAGGCGCGGTATAGGAGCGGTGAACACACTGCTCCTATACCGCAGTAAATATGCGGCTAGCAGGATTTTTGGAGCGGTCCTGCTAGCGCACCGCTCCAGTGTGAAAGCCTTCAGGCTTTCACATTGAACACTACAGGGCAGGTTTTTTTCATGCGGTATAGCAGCGCATAGACTTGTAGATTCCATTATTATCAAGTGCTGACATTAGTTTTTTATTAGGAGGTAAATGTATAAAAATTACAATTATGGGGAAAAATAAGCGAGAACCCTTAGGTCCCTTTCACACTACCAGGACTTCAAAGTCGCTCGATTTTTCGGCAATTTAAAGGAGACTTAAGGTGTATGAACCTGAACTCGCATCAAAGTCTGAACAAAGTAGTTCAGAGACTACTTTGAAGTCGGCACTACTTGAAGTTGTACTAATATGAATGGTTGCCATTGGAAATCATGGGAAACGACTTGTCATGCTACTTTTGCAGTCCCAAATCGTGGTAAAATTTTTTTGAAAAGGGGCCTTAGGAAATTTCTGAATTTCAAAATGATTGGATCCTAAAATATGATTTGGGTTTCCTTGTTGTTTTGTAATATTATGGTAGTTCAAAGATCAAGTTCAATGTTATCGGGTGCCACAGAGACCTGCAGACCTCGGATTCTCTTTGTCACCCAGGCCTGCTGTTGCATTGAACTTTTAAAATGCACAGAGCTCATTAATAAATATGTTAACATTTGCATTTTTAAAGTTCTGATCTATGCAGGTTTTCCTAAATATTTGCTGCAAAATCAGCAACTGTTTGGTAAAAAAAATACTGTTATAACTTTCATGATGCAATCGTTTTCTGTGGGATCTAATCATTTATTTAGGGCTTAATGTAAACTGCTCACATCTGCAAAGGTTGTCTAAAATAAGATGTATGTGTGTATAAAAGATTTACAGTATATTTGCTATGTGTAAAGGCACACGATTAGTTTCTGAGGGAAATCAAATTTTAGACTGGTGCTAAATATAATAATAGTTATACTTTTTGGCCTTCGTAAGGTTTTTATTCACGTTTGGATTCCTGTGGGGGGGAAAACCATATCAGATATAGTAAAGTGCTGTTTAGTTGTTTTCTAGAATTAATAAAATTGCACAAACTATGTTTTCTTTTTGTTTGTTTTTTAATATTAGGTTTGCTAGTGAAGTTGCTGGTGTCGATGATTTGGGAACAACTGGCAGAGGAAATGAAATGCAAGTTGGCACATATATAGAGAAAATGTTCATGTCTGAGCTGTCCGGGAATGTAATAGATCTGTGTCCCGTGGGTGCTTTGACCTCCAAACCTTACGCATTTACTTCTCGACCATGGGAAACTCGGTATGTACTTCAGACACATCGCTGCTGTCGAAATTTGACTGTGTGTACAAAATGTACATTTCTGTTTAATTTGTCCATACCAGTTTAGGGGCTGGGATCATGAAGTGTGTAGCTTTCTGTAATTTACAGTTGGGTCCATATATATAAAATTGTAAAATATATATATAAATATAATATAATTATTTTATTTTCAATTTTCATACTTTTGGCTCTGTATGCCACCAGAATATAATTTAAAATGAAACGATCCAAATGAATTTGAAGTGCAGACTTTCAGCTTTAACTTAAGGGGTGGAACATAGAATCAAGTACAAATTTTAGGTACTGCAACCGTTTCTATACACTGTCCTTCAAATGTAATTGGACAAATAAATATAATCCTAATAAAATGTTAATTTTTAGTATTTTGTTGAGAATCCTTTACTTGCAATGACTGCCTGAAGTCTGGAACCCATGGACATTACCAAAGACTGGGTTTCCTCCTTTCTGATGCTTTGCCAGGGTCTAACTGCAGCTGTTTAGTTGTGTCTTCATCAAGTGAAATGCATGCTCTATTGGGTTGAGATCAGGTGATTGACTCGGCCATTGCAGAATATTTCATTTATTTTCCTTCAAAAGCTCCTGGGTTGCTTTTGCAGTGTTTTTTTGATTCATTATCCATCTGTACTGTGAAGGGCCGTCCAATAAACTTTGCCGCATTTAGCTGAATCTGGGCTGACAGTATATCTCTAAACACTGCAGACTTCATCTGACTGCTTCTGTTACATCATTGATAAACACCAATGACCCAGTGCCACTGAAAGCCATGCATGCTTTTTTCTTCCCATCATTCTGGTACAGATTAATCTTGGTTTCATCCGTCCAAAAAATGTGTTTTTCCAGAACTGGTCTGGCTTTTTTAGTTGTTTTTGGGCAAAGGCTAATCTGGCTTTTCTATTCTTCAGGCTTATGAATGGTTTGCACCTTGTGGTGAACCCTCTGTATTTGTTCTTGTGAAGTCTTTTCTCGATTGTACACAGTGACAATGACATGTCCACATTCTGGAAAGTGTCCTTCACTTGTCTAGATGTTGTGAATGGGTTTTTCTTCATCATAGAGAGGATCCTACAATCCTCCACCACTGTTGTAGTCCATGTTTGTTCAGGTATTTTTATGTTGCTGAGCTCAACAGAGTGTTCTTTTCGTAGACTTTACCAAACTGTTGATTTTGTTCCACTCCTAATGTTGCTGCTATCTCTCTAATGGATTTATTTTGTTTTTGAAGCCTTACAATGGCCTGTTTCACTTGCATGGACAGATGCTTTGAATGCATGATGTAGGTTCTCAGTAGTAGATTCCAAATGCAAATACCACACCTAGAACCAACTCCAGACCTTGTACCTGCTTAATTGATGGTTTAGCCCACACCTGGCCATGAAACGGCTTTTGATTCATTTGTGAAATTACTTTTTGGTCCCTTGAAAAAGGGGGATGGCTATTCTTAAGAGCTGTAATTCCTAAATCTTTCCTCCAATTTGGATGTACATACCCTCAAATTAAACCTGATAGTGTGCACTTTCAACCCATATACATAATATAACATTGGCTTGAATATGTTTTAGTAAATACCTGAAAAAACTAAAACTGTGCCTGTGTCCAAATATATATGGACCTGACTGTATTTTGACATTAATAACTCTCAAAAACTCTTTGTAGTTTTTAGATCTTTAACAGGGATAAGGGCAAACATGCCTATGACTATACAGTACAAGGCACATTTTTTCCCTTTTTTTGTTTTTCTATGTGTTGCTACAGAAGTTGACTGGAGAAGTGAATGGAGACGAATCACTTATAGTATCATTACTCAATCTTCTAGTTTCTTCTGTAATGATATCTAAAGCTCATAAAACATAACATCTTAGGTCAACTGTTAACCAAGGAGATTTTAACATGGTTCTAAATTCTAGACTTATTTTTTTTACATTTATTGCATTCCTTCATTAAGGTAAAAAATATCCCTGTATTTGTATTGTTTCCCCTCTGTATCCAGCACTGTGCCAATTTCTGATGGCTCTTTTCTCTATTTCCTCTGTTCACAGGCAGCAACAGGAGCCTTTGGCTCCTGCTGCTGTGATTCAACACCTGTGAGCAGAGAGAGGGGCTGAGCTGCGCTGTCTGTATCAGTAGACACTAGGTGTGCGCATCTTCACTGATCTTGCAATGAGTTTGCGATTATCTGGTCAACGATTCGATTACGCGATGCATCACGATTACTGACGATTTCTCACTTCCACTTGGGCCGCGGCCCTTCCTCTCTGCAATCTTCTGGGACACATCACAGGCCCTAGAAGATTGCACGGCTATGCAGGACAGCGCAGTGAGACATGCGCACACGGCTGTGAAGCTGCAAGCTGTCACAGCTGGATGCCTACAGTAGTATTGCCAGCGCCCTGGACAGGCGGGGCTGGAAATGGAGGGTTCGGGTGGCCACGTCGCTGGGACAATTTTTTTTTTTTATGCGCACACTCTTGGAATGGCGACAAACTAGGGTACCTAAAAATCGAGGGGGGGAAGGGGGGATATCCCCTCCCGGGATAACCCCTCCCGGGATAACAACCAAGCAGCATCGGTTGTTTTCACTGGAAAGCCGACCACCCGCTCTAAAAACGGTACCAGAATGATGCCTGCAGCTGCAGGCATCATCCTGGTAATCGATTTTCCCGGTCACGTACATTGATGCCGCATCGGGGACACCCGAATCGTGATGCATCTATTTAACACACACAGCTTGGTTCGGGATCAAGGCTGCAGATGTGCCCCAATAGCTAGCGGCTTGCTTTGGGGGGCACACAAAGGGTAGGAGCCAAGCCTGCTGGTAGGGAACCCCATAAGAGGAGGTTCAGGGCCGTTCTGTGTAAAACCATTGCACAGAGCAGGTAAGTATAACATGATTTTTATTTTAGGCAAAAAAAAGTTACAACTGTTTTTATGCGTGTGTGTGTGTTTCTGTGAAATAATCTGTTTTACATTGTCTTTTATATACAGGAAGACAGAATCTGTTGATGTTCTTGATGCCCTTGGTAGTAATATTGTGGTTAGTACAAGAGGAGGGGAGGTGATGAGAATCTTGCCCAGAATGAATGAAGATGTAAATGAGGAATGGATCTCGGACAAGACCAGGTACAACAGCTCTCGTCTGTCTACTTTTATTCCACAGCTGAATTTCATAATATATTTGTTTGCCATTAAGGTCTTGTTTGTCCAGTTTTGCTAATCATTTTAAAAACTGCTGATATTCTATGAAATTAGGGCTGTTACTGATCAAAATTTTTGTGTTCGATTAATCGTTTTTTATTTTAATCGATTAATCGACTAATTTCGATTAAATATAACACACATACAGATCCAACTTTCTTTATCGTACATCACGGGACACAGAGCGCATAGCCATTACACTTGGGTTATATGGGTACCTTCAGGTGTGGACACTGGTGTAATCAATTTCACAGGAAGTTCCTCCCTATATAACCCCCTCCCACTGGGAGTGCTTCAGTTTTTTCGCCAGTGTCTTAGGTGTTGGTCAGGTCTAGCTGTCCCTCGGAGGTCTCGGGACCCAGGATAGCTAGCCGGATCCGTCCGAAGTGCTTCAAAGCCAAGGTGTACGGTACCCGGGCCCTGCTGGAGTGGGGTTGTGCCTATAATGCCTCTCCTTGGAGGGCTGGATTCTGGGCTCCAGTGCCTTAGTCTCTTCCAAGAACTAAACGCTACTGATGCCAGGATGCTATATAGGTCCAGGGGTGTGGGTTCCTTAACACAGGACCCCGGTCCCTGAAGGTCCAAGACAATACCCACGGGGATGGGGGAAGATTGGGCCTCTTGCATTTTGCAATACCCTGCGGCGTGGAGCAGGTAAGAGGGAACCTGCGGGACTTGGTTCGACAGTAGGTATCCCCCTGGGGGTTCTGGGTTGGCTAACAGTATGCTTGTGCATCAGCCACTATCTCCACTATGTCTTTTGAGGCAGGATGGGATGTACTAATGTTTACCCAGATAACATGTAGATATATATATGCTTTTAAAGATATGTATTTTGCTACTCCCCCCAGACTTGCCTGTTAGCATGATACTGCAGCCCCACGTGTTATAGGGAGGAAATGCTGACAAAACTCCTGTTTCCTAGGAAGCCTATGGGGACAGCTTCCTCTATGTGTGCACTACAAAGATTAGTGTCTTACCTGGTGTCTGTTGGGTTGCTAGCGCTGGTCCAGGCTTCTCCTCTGCTCTCTGCTTCCTCCATGTTGGTTTCAGCGTGGGGGGGGGCGGGGGCGCGCGCGCGTGCGCGCCGCCTTTTACAGCGTCAGCGTGCGTGGGGGGGGGGGGGCGGGCCAGCAGCGTCAGGTCTCAGATAAAGCAAAAAAGCATTTCCTGGCTGGTCATTCCCTCCTGAGAGCAGTGGAGGCTGAGGACATAGAGCGCGCAGCTGAGCCAATTCTGGCTAACAGTGACACCCAGTGGTGGTTTGTGGATCTTCAGGTCTGGACTTAGTCCACACTGACCAGAAAGCGGCCGTTTACCGAATGACGGCGCGATCACTTGTAAACAAACCGGCGTCATTTGACCGGTTCCTCCCTCTCCTCGCTCTCCTCTCCTCTCTGTACCGTTCGTTACAGTGTGCGAGGAGAGGGGGGGAGCGGGGTGTCAGCAGCTGAGCTGTGGCTGGATCTGTGACAAATGCAGTCACAGATCCAGCCATCCCTCAATCCATCCCAGCTCTGCAATCCCCCAGTACCCTGCAATCCCCCAGTACCCTGCAATCCCCCAGTACCCAGCAATCCCCCAGTACCCAACAATACCCAACAATACCCCACAATACCCCAGTACCCCCCAATACCCCACAATACCCCACAATACCCCAGTACCCAACAATACCCCAGTACCCAACAATACCCCAGTACCCAACAATACCCCAGTACCCAACAATACCCCAGTACCCAACAATACCCCAGTACCCCACAATACCCCAGTACCCCACAATACCCCAGTACCCCACAATACCCCAGTACCCCACAATACCCCAGTACCCAACAATACCCCACAGTACCCAACAATACCCCACAATACCCAACAATACCCCAGTACCCCACAATACCCCAGTACCCCACAATACCCCAATACCCCACAATACCCCAGTACCCCACAATACCCCAGTACCCCACAATACCCCAGTACCCCACAATACCCCAGTACCCCACAATACCCCAGTACCCCACAATACCCCAGTACCCCACAATACCCCAGTACCCCGCAATGCCCCAATACTCGGCAATACCCCAATACTCGGCAATACCCCAATACTCGGCAATACCCCAATACTCGGCAATACCCCAATACTCGATACTTTGCAATACCCCAATACTCGGCAATACCCCAATACTCGGCAATACCCCAATACTCGGCAATACCCCAATACTCGGCAATACAATACCGGCAATACCCCAATACTCGGCAATACCCCAATACTCGGCAATACCCCAATACTTGCAATACTTTGCAATACCCCAATACTTTGCAATACCCCAATACTTTGCAATACCCCAATACTTTGCAATACCCCAATACTTTGCAATACCCCAATACTCGGCAATACCCCAATACTCGGCAATACCCCAATACTCGGCAATACCCCAATACTCGGCAATACCCCAATACTCGGCAATACCCCAATACTCGGCAATACCCCAATACTCGGCAATACCCCAATACTCTGCATGATACTTTGCAATACCCCAATACTTTGCAATACCCCAATACTTTGCAATACCCCAATACTTTGCAATACCCCAATACTTTGCAATACCCCAATACTCGGCAATACCCCAATACTCGGCAATACCCCAATACTCGGCAATACCCCAATACTCGGCAATACCCCAATACTCGGCAATACCCCAATACTCGGCAATACCCCAATACTCGGCATGATACTTTGCAATACCCCAATACTCGGCAATACCCCAATACTCGGCAATACCCCAATACTCGGCAATACCCCAATACTCGGCAATACCCCAATACTCGGCAATACCCCAATACTCGGCAATACCCCAATACCCCAATACTGCAATACCCCAATACTCGGCAATACCCCAATACTCGGCAATACCCCAATACTCGGCAATACCCCAATACTCGGCAATACCCCAATACTCGGCAATACCCCAATACTCGGCAATACCCCAATACTCGGCAATACCCCAATACTCGGCAATACCCCAATACTCGGCAATACCCCAATACTCGGCAATACCCCAATACTCTGCATGATACTTTGCAATACCCCAATACTTTGCAATACCTCAATACTTTGCAATACCCCAATACTTTGCAATACCCCAATACTTTGCAATACCCCAATACTCGGCATGATACTTTGCAATACCCCAATACTCGGCAATACCCCAATACTCGGCAATACCCCAATACTCGGCATGATACTTTGCAATACCCCAATACTCGGCAATACCCCAGTACCCCACAATACCCCAGTACCCAACAATACCCCACAATACCCCAGTACCCCACAATACCCCAGTACCCCACAATACCCCAGTACCCCACAATACCCCAGTACCCGGCAGTGCCCCAGTACTCAACAATACCACAATACCCCAATACTCAACAATACTCGGCAATACCCCAATACTCGGCAATACCCCAATACTCGGCAATACCCCAATACTCTGCATGATACTTTGCAATACCCCAATACTCGGCAATACCCCAATACTCGGCAATACCCCAATACTCGGCAATACCCCAATACTCGGCAATACCCCAATACTCGGCAATACCCCAATACTCTGCATGATACTTTGCAATACCCCAATACTCGGCAATACCCCAATACTCGGCAATACTCGGCAATACCCCAATACTCGGCAATACCCCAATACTCGGCAATACCCCAATACTCGGCAATACCCCAATACTCGGCAATACCCCAATACTCGGCAATACCCCAATACTCTGCATGATACTCGGCAATACCCCAATACTCGGCAATACCCCAATACTCGGCAATACCCCAATACTCGGCATGATACTCGGCAATACCCCAATACTCGGCAATACCCCAATACTCGGCAATACCCCAATACTCGGCAATACCCCAATACCCTGCATGATACTTTGCAATACCCCAATACTCTGCAATACCCTGCGCGATACTCTGCAATACCGCCTATGGGGATTTTTAAGTAGCGAGGTTTGGCGCCATTCCACGAGTGTGCGCAATTTTGAAGTGTGACATGTTGGGTATCTATTTACTCGGCGTAACTTCATCTTTCACATTTTGAAAAAAAATCGGGCTAACTTTACTGTTTTGTTTTGTTTTAAGCGCAAAACAGTTTTTTTTTTTTTAAAACACGCGTTCAATAAATTTCTGCGAAAATACTGTGCGAGATAAAACGTAACGGCCGCCATTGTATTCTTTAGGGTCTTTGCTAAAAAAGCATATATAATGTTTTGGGGTTCTATGTAATTTTCTAGCAAATAAATGATGATTTTTCCATGTAGGAGAGAAATGTCAGAATTGGTCTGGGTGTTCCAGAACGCCTGATGGCGCTCCCTGCATGTTGGGCCTCTGTATGTGGCCACGCTGTGTAAAAGTCTCACACATGGGGTATCGCCATACTCGGGAGGAATAGCAGAATGTGTTTTGGGGTGTAATTTGTGGTATGCATATGCTGTGTGTGAGAAATAACCTGCTAATATGACAGAAACAAGTTTTTTTTTTTTTTTTTTTTTTTTTTTTTTTTTTACAGAATTTTCAGTCGTTTTTCTTTTATAGCGCAAAAAATAAAAAACCCAGAAGTGATCAAATACCACCAAAAGAAAGCTCTATTTGTGTGAAAAAAAGGACAAAAATTTCAAATGGGTAGAATGTTGTATGACTGAGTAATTGTCATTCATATTGTGAGAGCACCGAAAGCTGAAAATTGGTCTGGTTAGGAAGGGGGTTTAAGTGCCCAGTGGTCAAGTGGTTAAAGGGACTCAGCCTTAGATATGGCAGTATCTGAGTCGGTGCAACCTTGGGCTCCAGCTAACGGGCATTGGTGTGGCAATACTCACAGGACTTTCCTCGGTATTGCCGCCTTCTCAGGCGTATGAAAATTTAGATTTTTTTTTACCATAGCCTGTCCTTATTAATGTTTCACTTCTAGCTACAACAGTTGGGTGTTGGCTGTAGGGGTGTCTCAAGGTTGTGCAATGGCTCCCAAGGGATCAGGACCAGCTAAGGCTGCAAAAGGTACCAAAAAAGTAAAGGGGTCTCCATCGGGGTCAGAGGATTTGGGCCAGGCTCCAGTGGTCCCACCCTCACCAGATAGACCACCGAACAGCATCTTGCAGGAGCCATTGAGGGTGCTAGGGGCAGAGGCGGCCCCCAATCAACCCATTCCTGTTTATGTTACGGAAGAAATGCTAGAATCCACCCTGGGTGGGCTAGAGAAAAGGTTAACTGCTTTAATTGCCCGCTCTTTGCCGGGTGGCAAATGGGCTAGATCCCCATCACCTAGAGCGGTGTGTTCGGATGCAGAGGTCCTCTCTTCGGAGGAATTGGACCCACAGGGGGATCAAGCGGACCTGAGTCCCGACGGGTCAGACATTGAAGATTCCACTATAGATGACATTTTTTCGGCTTCTCAAGCAGAGAGTCTGTGGATCCAGTCTCTGACGGATATGGTTCGCACTGCTTTTAAACTTCCAGTGTCAGAACAATTAGCCCCTGCGGTATCCTCTTTAGGTTCCTTGAAGGCACCGTTGAGTGGTGCGTCTTTCCCGGTTCACCCCCTTCTGGAGAGCGTGATTTTTCAGGATTGGGCTCGACCTGATAGGATTTTTATCCCTCCTTAAAGGTTCACCATTCTCTATCCTATGGAAAAAGAATTTGCAAAGAAATGGGCACTCCCTACCGTGGACGCAGCCATTTCCTGCGTAAATAAATCCCTAACCTGTCCGGTGGAAAATGTCCAGATGTTTAAAGATCCAGTCGACAAAAAATTGGAGACCCTACTGAAGGCTTCTTTTACCACAGTAGGTGCCGTGGTTCAGCCAGCAGTGGCAGCCATTGGCGTTTGTCAGGCTTTAAAGGATCAGACTAAACAGATATTAAGGGACATACCGGCTCAGCAAGCTCGTGAATTGGCTGACCTCCCGAGAGCTCTCTGCTTTGCAGTAGATGCTATTAAGGACTCCGTTCAACAGGCGTCCCGTTTATCTCTGCTGTTGGTTCATATGCGTCGCCTTTTGTGGCTAAAAAACTGGTCAGCAGAGGCACCCTGCAAAAAGCTTTTAGCAGGATTTCCCTTTCATGGTGGGAGACTATTCGGTGAAGACCTAGATAAATATATCCAGACCATATCAAGTGGTAAAAGTTCTTTCTTGCCTATCAAGAAAAGATCGCGTGGGCCCGCATTTAAGCGACAGGCCTTCACAGGCTCGGCCCCTTCAACTTCCCGTCAGTATCGACGGCCTCCCGGGCGTTCAGCATTTAATAGCCGCCCACAAGTACAAGCCACGACAGGCAAGAGGCCATGGCCTCGCAAGCCGGTTAAACCAGTCCTCAAGTCAGATTCATGAAGGGGCGCCCCACTCTCTTGGGTGGGGGGAAGGCTTCGGTTTTTCTCCGAAGTGTGGAAGGCCAGAATTCCCGACTCTTGGGTAAGATCCGTGATAACCACGGGCTACAAGCTAGAGTTTCGGGAAGTCCCCCCTCCTCATTTTCAGGGGTCAAGTCTTCCAAGCGACCCATTAAAGAGGGCCTCTCTTGTAAAAGCTTTGGATCGTCTCTTGCTCCAAGGAGTAATTGTAGAAGTACCACCCCAGGAATGGGGTCTGGGATTCTACTCCAACCTTTTCATAATACCAAAGCCCAATGGCGACGTCAGGCCTATCTTAGACCTCAAACGCCTAAATCGCTTTCTAAACATTCAGACCTTTTCGTATGGAGTCCATACGTTCGGTGGCAGCCAGCCTACATCAAGACGACTTTCTAGCATCTATAGACATAAAAGATGCGTATCTGCACGTGCCGATCTACCCGGCACATCACAGGTTTCTTCGTTTTATGATAGATCACCGCCATTTCCAGTTCGTAGCCCTCCCTTTCGGGTTGGCAACAGCTCCGCGGGTATTCACAAAGGTGTTAGCCCCGGTGCTAGCCGTCCTAAGGACAGAAGGCATTTTGGTCCTGGCATACTTGGACAATCTTCTGGTTATCGACAGCTCAGCTTCCAACCTCAATCAGGCAGTAGGTCGCACAGTTCAGCATCTAGAGGAATTCGGGTGGATTGTAAACCTAGAAAAATCGGTATTGAAACCCACAAAGCAGTTGGAATATCTAGGCCTTCGACTAGATACAGACTGCCAGAGGATAATTTTACCTCAAGCAAAGATCAGATCAATAGCTCAAGCAGTTCAAGTGATCTTAGGCAAGAAGAGGCCGACTATTCGCCTATGTATGCGACTGCTGGGGAAGATGGTGGCCGCCTTCGAGGCTGTACCCTACGCCCAGATCCATACCAGATATCTTCAGGCAGCCATTCTCTCTGCTTGGAACAAGTCCATTCAGGCGTTAGATCGTCCGTTAGTGCTCTCCCCGAAGGTCCGGCGCAGCCTGTCTTGGTGGCTGGTCTCTCAAAATTTGTCAAAAGGGAAATCCTTTTGCCCCATCACGTGGAAGATAGTATCCACGGATGCCAGCCTGTCAGGTTGGGGGGGCAGTTCTAGAAGAACAGACCCAGCAAGGGCAGTGGTCGAAGGCAGAAAAACTGCTTCCCATCAATATCTTGGAGATCAGAGCTGCTCGGCTGGCCCTGATCGCCTGGACTCTCCCCCTTCAGGGTCTGCCAGTAAGGATACAGTCCGACAACGCCACTGCGGTGGCATACATAAACCACCAGGGGGCACGAAGAGCCCAGCAGCCCAAAGAGAAGTAAACCTGATTTTCTCATGGGCCCCGAAGCCCATGTACCCTGCATCTCGGCGGTGTTCATCCCAGGGATAGACAATTCTCAAGCAGATTTTTTGAGTCGTCAACAGTTGCTCCCGGGGAGTGGTCTCTTCACCCCAGGTATTCCAAGAGATTTGCCAAAGGTTCGGAGTCCAGAGGTGGACATTATGGCAACGAGATCCAACAAAAAGTTGGACAAATTCATATCCCGAGCCAGGGATCCCTCGGCCTACGGGACCGATGCCTTGGTTTGCCCTTGGCACCAGTTTTCTCTTCTGTATGCGTTCCCTCCACTGCAGATGATTCCCCGCCTTCTACGGAGGATCCGGGTGGAGCGCAGGCCTGTGATCCTGGTGGCCCCAGCCTGGCCCAGGAGGGCTTGGTACGCACTCATCGTGAAGATGTCAGTCGGGGCGCCGTGGCCGCTCCCCCTGCGCCCAGATCTGCTGTCTCAGGGCCCAATCTGCCATCCTGCTTCACAGCAGCTAAATTTGACGGCTTGGCGGCTGAATCCCTAATTCTTAAGGGCAGAGGCCTCTCAGATCAGGTTATATCTACGTTGATTCAGGCTAGGAAACCGGTCTCCAGAAATATTTATTACAGAGTCTGGAGAACCTATGTGGAGTGGTGCGAGTCTCAAAAATGGCATCCTCGAAAGTTTTTTATTGACAGGATCTTGCGATTCCTCCAGGTTGGCGTTGACAAAGGGTTGGCTCTTAATACTCTAAAGGGGCAGGTGTCGGCTTTATCAATATGGTTTCAAAGACCCTTGGCCACCCATTCGCTTATGAAAACCTTCTTGCAGGGGGTCTTGCATGTGAATCCCCCTATTAGAGCTCCCCTCTGCCCCTGGAATTTAAATCTGGTCTTGTCAGCTTTACAAAGGCAGCCGTTTGAACCTCTGACAGAAATCCCTCTTGTGCTACTAACCCGAAAGTTGGTTTTCTTGGTGGCTATGGCTTCAGCCAGAAGGGTTTCCGAGCTGGCAGCCTTGTCATGCAGGGAGCCATACCTTATTCTGCATAAGGACAGAGTGGTTCTGCGGCCTCAACCTTCTTTCCTTCCTAAGGTCATATCCAGTTTTCACTTGAATCAGGACCTAGTCCTACCATCCTTCTTTCCTACTCCCCATCTATCTCAAGGCTACAGAGAAGATTCGGAAAACAGATGTGCTTTTTGTTCTTCCGGATGGCCCCAAGAAGGGTCAGCCGGCTGCCAAGTCTTCATTGGCTAGGTGGATTAAGCAGCTGATTTGTCAGGCCTATGGTCTGAAGCGCGTTCCACCTCCCTTATCAGTTAAAGCCCATTCTACGAGGGCCATGAGTGCCTCCTGGGCGGCACACCATCAGATCTCTATGGCCCAGGTTTGCAAGGCGGCAACCTGGTCTTCCGTACATACGTTTACTAAATTTTATAAGTTGGACGTTGCAAAGGGTACGGACGCAGCTTTTGGGCAGGCGGTCCTACGGGCAGCAGTATAGAATCCTCTGGCCCGGTTCACGCCCCCTTATTTTTCTGTTGGTGGAGCCATGTTTTCTCCTGACAATGTTTTTATTTGGCTATTCTTGGCCTTACGGTCTCCCTCCCTTCATAGAGCATTGCTTTAGGACATCCCAAGTGTAATAGCTATGCGCTCTGTGTCCCGTGATGTACGATAAAGAAAAAAGGATTTTTAATAAACCGCTTACCTGTAAAATCCTTTTCTTGAAGTACATCACGGGACACAGAGCTCCCACCCCTCTTTTGGGGAACATTGTGTAACCTCGGGAGAATTGCTTGCTACAAAACTGAAGCACTCCCAGTGGGAGGGGGTTATATAGGGAGGAAACTTCCTGTGAAATTGATTACACCAGTGTCCACACCTGAAGGTACCCATATAACCCAAGTGTAATGGCTATGCGCTCTGTGTCCCGTGATGTACTTCAAGAAAAGGATTTTACAGGTAAGCTGTTTATTAAAAATCCTTTTATTTTTAGCTGATCTCCTTGCAGGCTGATTTCCAGTGCAGCTACCAACCACTGGAAAAATGGATAGCAGGATACAAAAAACACACAGGCAGCGCTCGATGGGAATAGCATTAAAACTTTTATAGTCTTCAAGTGGGTAACAAAATAAATACTGCACTGGATATAAAAATCGACGTAGCTACATAAACTGTAAAAATGGTGCGAGTAATACCAAACGGTAGCAAAAGCAGTCACAAAACATGTAGCCAAGTATGATACTGGTATAAAAATTTGTACAACGATGCCACTGCTGAATCCAGATGAGGAGAGTTTAACATCGGTCCGTTTGGCATGTAGAAGTCCCATGATGGGAACTATCACAACTCCCAGTGGATGGTTGTAGAATCCCAGGTTGATAGAGGGAAATGTAACAGCCCTTGTGTGTGGCAGATAGTAAGGTCCCACCGGCATGCACATATGAAGGCACAGCAAAGAAGCCCTTCAGATGGACACGGCAAGCCCCGCCGGTGTCTGTGACGTTACCGGATCCTCGACGGAACTCCCTAAAGGCCCAGAAGCTGGCGGAGAGGTGAGTACCAATCAAAAGAATTGTAATCGATCAAAAAGATTTTGATCGATCAAAAAAATTAAAGATTAATCGATTAATTAAAAGTTAATTTGCACAGCCCTATATGAAATGCTTATTTATGTAAACTTCATAAGTATCTGTTCTAGTATATTGGACCCATTTTCTAAATATTGAAAATTTTATGCTTAATGTTGAAATAGATTTGCTTATGATGGACTCAAACGTCAGAGACTGACACAGCCAATGATCCGAGATGAAAAGGGTTATTTAGTTCATGCTTCCTGGGAAGACGTACTCACGCGGGTAGCTGGTGTGGTAAGGATTTTCTTTTTTTCTGTTTGAGAACTTCAGCCCTAAAGTACTTGGGGCCTAACTGTTTTATTTTGAAGCAGCAAACTTCTTGCATTTTGCTGCATGAAAATACATGTCAAGTGAACTGATGGTGTTTATTTTTTTAATAACAAACATGTCATACTTGCCTACACTGTGCAGTTAGTTTTGCACAGAGATTATGCTGTTCTGCGGTCCCACGGCGGCTGTCTCGGCTTTTCCCTGCTAAAGCTAACCCCCTCTGTGAAGCTCTTACCCAAAGGGGGTTAGCTTGCTGGCGTGCTCCTGTGTCATACAGTTGGCATCCATAGATGCTAAGTGTACGACTTGGTCCCACCCCGGTGGCCACGTCAAACTGGGCAACTTTGTCTCCATGTACAAAGATCATTTAGTGGAAGCAGTGGATGCTCTGGTAGCTCTACAAGATCAGTGCATCCTGATCTGTGCCTTTCCCCTCGGAAACGTCTTTCTTGTCTACAACCCCAATTTAAAAAAAGTTGGAAACTGTAAAATCGACATTAAAACAAAATGCATTGATTAGCAAATCTCATAAACCCATATTTTATTCACAATAGAAAATAGAAAACATATTGAATGTTTAAATGGAGAAAATTTACAATTTCAATATAAAGAACATCATTTTGAAATTGATGGCAGCAACACCTCTTAAAGTTGGGACAGAGCCATGTTTACCACGGCATAGCATTCCCTCTTCTATGTAACTACTCCTAAACATTTGGGGACTGAGAAGACCAGTTGCTAGAGTTTTTAGAGAGGAATGGTGTCCCATTATTGCCCAGTATAGGATTATAACTTCTACTTCCTATGTAGCTCCTGTTGTTCATACCCCTGTGACGCTGTGGGATCTAAATCTGGTTCTCCACTACAGAAACCATTGTTTGAATCAATTGGAGGCTTTTCTCTAGCTGCCCTCACCGGCAAGGTGGTATTCTTTGTAGCTATCACTTCTGCTAGGTGAATTTCTGATGTGGCTGCCTTGTTCTCCAAGCAACTTTTTTCTGGTTTTGCATAGGGACCATATGGGGTTGAGGCCCAGACCTTTTTTGTTTTTGCCCAAGCCATTTTCTGCCTTTTACCTCAACCAGGACATTGCTCTACCTCAACCAGGTGTCTGACTCCAGCTCACCAAAAGAGAATTCCCCTCTATTGTTTGGATGTGCTTTGGGCTGTGAGAGTCTGTCAGCCATTTCTTCTTTCAGAAAGACCGATTTCCTTTTCATCATCCTAGGTGTTCCCTGTTAAGGGTGCATCATCCAAGCTTATGGTCTTGAGGTTTAGGGTCTACCTGTTCTTGTCAAGGTGCACCCCTTAGTTGGTTTTGTATGTCCCAAAGATGAAAGACTTGTGTGAGCAAGCAAGAGAGTCCATTGAGGGACTCCTCTGTTTATGAGCATGCTCTTGGTACTGATTTACCAAAAAACTGAGAACTGCTGAGTAGAAAAGGTTATCCTGGGCAGGCATACAGTTGGGTGTGGGTTCTTCTTCCTTTTTTTGGCCAGCATCCAATCCTCCTGTAGGTTGGCAGTATAACCCAAAAATGAAAGTGATTTTTTTTTTCCTGTATCCCTCAATGGACTTAAAGAAACAAAATGTATGATGGGTACAAAAATCCTATTATCTGCTTGTTTGACACTTAAAATTGCAAATCAGCAGTTTTAATGCCGCGTACACACGGTCGTTTTTTGTGATGAAATAAAACGACGTTTTAAAAAACGTAATTTAAAATGATCGTGTGTGGGCAAAACGTCGTTTTATGTCTTCAAAAAAACTACCAAAAAAAAATTCGAACATGCTTGAATTTTTTGTCGTTTTTCAGAATATCGTCTTTTGTTTCACAAAAAATGATGGTGTGTGGGCAAAACGACGTTTAAAACAAAGTTTTTAAACCCGCGCATGCTCAGAAGCAAGTTATGAGACGGGAGCTTCAATGGAACAGAGTGCCGTCGAAAGTGTCTTACGTAACCGTGCTTTGCAAGAGCATTTTCAGAAAACGATGGTGTGTATGCAACGTCGTTTTTTAAAATGATGTTTGAAAAACGTCGTTTTGTTTCGTGAGATAAAACGTTTTTTACATCACAAAAAGTGATCGTGTGTACACGGCATAAGTGTCGTAGACATAATCATAAGAGCAAGACAACTGGCACTTTAGCATGCTTCATCCATGTCGGGCTCTAGGCTTTTCTCCTGATCAGTTTCTTTTAGGGTCTGTTCACATTAAGGCCGCGTACACACGATTGGTCAAACCGATGAGAACGGTCTAATGGATCGTTTTTATCAGACCAAACCGATCGTGTGTGGGTGCCATCGGTTATTTATCCATCGGTTAAAAAAAATGGAACTTGTTTTAAATTTAACCGATGGATACCTAACCGATTAAAAAAAACGATCGTTAGTAGGCACGACCATCGGTTAAAAATCAACGCATGCTCAAAGTCGACGCATGCTTGGAAGCATTGAACTTCATTTTTCTCAGCACGTCATTGTGTTTCACATCACCGCGTTCTGACACGATCGTTTTTTTTTTTTTTTTAACCGATGGTGTGTAGGCAGGACTGATTATCAGTCAGCTTCATCGGTTAACCGATGGAAAAATCCATCAGACCGCTTTCATCGGATGGACCGATCATGTGTACAGGGCATAAGACTTGGGGCTCTTTTACACGGAGCGGATCCGTAATGGACCCGCTCCATTAGCCCGTTTGCTCAGCGGGGATCCTCCGTAAATTTCCCGCTGAGTTGGCGGCTGACAGGGCGGTCCCCACACACTGTGCAGGGACCACCCTGTCTCTTCTCCGCTCTTTCCGATGGGGAATCGGATGAATACGGACCGTGTGTCCGTATTCATCCAATCCGTTCCACCAGTCGGAAGAAAAATAGGGTTTTCTTCTGTCTGGAAAACCGGATCCAGACGGAGGCGGGTGATTATGGATGTTAGTGGATACTCATCCGCTAATGGCCGTGATCCCATAGGGCACCATTCTAAGTCCGTAAAGGAACTTGGAAAAAGCGGACAGTTCATCCGCTGGTGTGAAAGGGCCCTTACAGTATATTTGTTGGTTGAGAAAAATTGCTGTGTGTTGCATTAGCCACTGGTGGTGTGAACACACTCTCTTAAGTTATTTTATTTTCTATATTATTAATCAAATTTCTATATTTTAGATTACTTTTATTATTACTTTTATTTTTTTATCTTAAAAATTCTTCAACTTCCTCTGTATTATCAGTTATTCATGATTTACATTTTACAGA
This sequence comes from Rana kukunoris, assembly GCA_029574335.1. Taxonomy (NCBI): domain Eukaryota; kingdom Metazoa; phylum Chordata; class Amphibia; order Anura; family Ranidae; genus Rana; species Rana kukunoris. Next base: position 136,553,669 of record CM056054.1, on the reverse strand, counting down.
CAACAATGCGTTACATAGGAATAATAGTATCATTTATCTTTTTTTAACATGAATGTCTTTTCCATGCAATTTATTTATTGTACCCTAACTTTTTTCTTTTTCTTTTTTTCTTTTCTTAGTTGCAAAGTGTCCAGGGAAAAGATGTTGCAGCTGTTGCTGGAGGTTTGGCGGATGCAGAGGCACTTATTGCACTTAAAGATTTGCTTAATCAGTTAAATTCTGATACTCTGTGCACAGAGGAAATCTTCCCCAATTATGGAGCTGGGTAACATTATAACATAATACTTCTAATTTACAAAAAATATATATTGACTGATATTTCGTAGTTGTGCATCCTATAAAACTGACATTGATACGGATAATTGTTGTGTCCGTGATCTGAACAGTTGATGGCTTTTGATGTCGTCAGAATAATTCCATTAAAGCGGTAGTAAACTAAATTTTTTTTTTACCTACAGGTATGTATAAAATTGCACAAAAGTGTCCCCATCAAAATAAAATGAATTAAAATGAAAATAAAATACCTTTGTGATAGCTGCACTCACAGTATATCCACATAAATTACGGTATATAAAACTGATAAATCAACAATTGTGTTGCACTATCAATATAAAGTACCTAAAGTCATAATCATCAAATCATGTGAAAATAGTCTGTATATATCAAAAAACATATGTGCAAATAAAGGTGTAACTGAAAAAATAATAGTTCAATCCATCCATCCCATGGGGATGTCGTGATGAGGTGTAGCCAGATCTCCATCTTGGCGTCATAGAGATTATAAAGATTGACACCATTTATAATATCCGTCTTAGATTGGTGTACCACCTTATAAATACAGATCTACCATATGAAACATTATAAAATGCAGTAGTAAAAAAAAAGTCGGCCATGCCAAAAGTGGTTTATATACAACAAATGTGACCTGTTTGTTCAGCTTCGTTTGTGTGCTTTCCAAAAGCCCAGTAAAACATGTTTTGTATTCACCTTTGCAGCACCGATCTCAGATCAAATTACCTTTTAAATTCACGAATTTCTGGTGTAGAAGAAGCGGATCTCTTGCTGCTGATTGGTACTAATCCACGTTATGAAGCCCCACTGTTTAATGCAAGGATTAGGAAGAGGTATGTATGCTTTTTCTGATTTTAGCGTCACTGAGGCTGATGCACTAGAGTAGTTGAGAATGTTATTTTATTTAATTCATCTGCACATCATTTTGAATAATGCAAGTAAATCTTTATTTAGATGTACAAACATATTAAACTGCCAGTGAAGTCTCCCGCATGCACTAGGAATATTTGGGCTTGTATATTTTAAAAGCAGTTTATTCTTGAGCCATAAATACAGGATTTATTTATTTTATTGTGTAGTGCTATTTTGTACTATACCTCTCCAAGAAGAAAACCACTACAGTTCCTGGTGAGGTGAAGGTGGTCAATTTTCTAAGGGCTTTGCTCTCAGGTACTTCCAGTAAGAACCCAATCACACCAGTGTGTGTGTGTGTGTGTGTGTGTGTGTGTGTGTGTGTGTGTGTGTGTGTGTGTGTGTGTGTGTATATATATATATATATATATATATATATATATATATATATATATATATATATATATATATATATATATATATATATATATATATATATATATAAATAGGGTTGTCCCGATACCACTTTTTTAGGACTGAGTACAAGTACCGATACTTTTTTTTTCATGTACTCGCCAATACTGATACTTTTTTTAAAATGTGTCCCCAAATGCAGCCATGTCCCCCCACATATGCGGCCATGTTTCCCCCATACCATATATGCAGCTGCCGCCTAGTTAATCAGCGCGGGGAACATTACAGCTTTCATTTGAATAGCTGTGTGTTCCCCGCCGCGCCGCATATAGACACTCCCCCTTGCTCAGGCACTTTGATAGACAGATCACCCGTCTAATCCTAGGGACGGGTGATCTGTCTATCAAAGTGCCCAAGCAAGGGGGAGTGTCTATGCGCGGCGGGGAACACACAGCTATTCAAATGAAAGCTGTAATGTTCCCCGCGCTGATTAACGCGGCGTTGCGGTATGCGGATGATTCGGCGGCGTTGCGGTTGTTGCGGCGGGTGGGGTGTATTGGATTTGGCATCGGGAGCATTTGGACGAGTACAAGTACTCCCGCAAATGCTCAGTATCGATACAATTCTTTTGGCCACACACTGTTCAGTGAGGGGGAAATAAGTATTTGATCTCCTGATTTTGTATGTTTGCCCACTAACAAAGTAATTATCAGTCTATAATGGTAGGTTTATTTTAACAGTGAGAGACAGAAGAACAACAACAAATATCCAGAAAAACACTTTTAAAAAAAGTTATAAATCAATTTGCATTTTAATGAGTAAAATAAGTATTTGATTCCCCATCAATCGGCAAGATTCCTGGCTCCCAGGTGTCTTCTTATACAGGTAAGGAGCTGAGATTGGGAGCACTCTTATAAAGGGAGTGCTCCTAATCTCAGCTTGTTACATGTATACAAGGCACCTGCCCACAGACGTAATCAGATTCCTATCTCTCCACCATAACCAAGACCAAAGAGCTGTCCAAGGCTGTCAGGGACAAGATTGTAGACCTACACCATGCTGGAATGGGCTACAAGACCATTGCCAAGCAGCTTGGTGAGAGGGTGACAATAGTTGGTGCGACTATTCGAAAATGGAAGAAACACAAAATAACTGTCAATCTCCCTTGGTCTGGGCCCCATGCAATATCTTACCTTGTGGAGTTTCAGTGATTAGAACGGTAAGGAATAGGCCCAGGACTACATGGGAGAATCTTGTCAATTATCTCAAGGTAGCTGGGACCATAGTCACAAAGAAAGCAATTGGTAACACATTACGCCATTAAGGAACTAAAATCGTGCAGCGCCCGCAAGGTCCCCCTGCTCAAGAAAGGACATGTACAGGCCTGTCTGAGGTTTGCTAATGAACATCAGAATAATTAAGAGGAGAACAGGGTGAAAGTGTTGTGGTCAGATGAGACCAAAATCAAGCTCTTTGACATCAATTCAACGTGTTGGGGGAGGAGGAATGCTGTCTTTGACCCCAAGAACACCATCCCCACCGTCAAACGTGGAAACATTATGCTTTGGGGGTGTTTTTCTGCTAAGCGGACAGGGTACTCAAACATTTACAACCACTTTCATTTGCATTTAATTTTTTTTTTTTTTTTTTATGTATGCTGGCCTACTGTGAAGAAGTTTATAGTCACGTCTGATTTTATTATTATTATTATTATTATAATATAATCCCCTTCTTTTCTTCTTCTTTATTTTTTTAGCTGGCTTCAAAATGACCTCCAAGTTGCTGTGGTAGGAAGTGCAATGGACTTGACTTATAGTTATGATCATTTGGGAGACTCTCCCCAAATAATCAAGGATATTGCATCAGGAAAACATCCATTCAGTAAGGTGAGTAATTAATTATATGCTTTGTTAAAGTTTAATAATTACTTAGTATTCCTTATGTAAGTAGTAGAGGTTTGAAGCCCTCAGTTCCAGTGTTCTGATGGACCATTGTATGTCTCGTATGTTGCTTGGCACAGACCCATGGAAAATTCACAAATAGTTTGGGGGTAATTCCATCAAAAGGGAATGCCAGCATACCTTACAACCCAAAATACCACCAAAATTATTGGGAATTTATCGGCATTAACAATTAGACCTACTACAAATTAAATTTGTTTGTCGACAATGTTAATAAATCAATAACATAAATCATATATTGGCTGACAATATACATACAGTATAAGCGCCTGTTGCTGTGATGTGTTTACTGTCCTACCAATTCTACAACTTATTGTATTGTTGAACTTCACATCAAGTAGGTGTGGATGAGGGACATCCCAATGCATTTCAAAATTCTTCCTCACGAGAAAGACTTTGTTCACTCTATAGAAATACACATATCTGGTTAAACTTAACATGCACAGGTGTAACATCCACAGAAAATGAGAACATGTGCTGTATACTTGCATCTTAAAGTGATTGTAAAGTCTTTATTTTTCTCTTAAAGATAACAAACATGTTATACTTACAGTGCAGAAAATAAGTATTTGAACACCCTGCTATTTTGCAAGTTCTCCCACTTGGAAATCATGGAGGGGTCTGAAATTGTCATCGTAGGTGCATGTCCACTGTGAGAGACATAATCCCCAAAAAAATTCCAGAAATCACAATTTATGATTTTTTAACTATTTATTTGTATGATACAGCTGCAAAGAAGTATTTGAACACCTGTCTATCAGCTAGAATTCTGACCCTCAAAGACCTGTTAGTCTGCCTTTAAAATGTCCACCTCCACTCCATTTATTATCCTAAATTAGATGCACCTGTTTGAGGTCATTAGCTGCATAAAGACACCTGTCCACCCCATACAATCAGTAAGAATCCAACTACTAACATGGCCAAGACCAAAGAGCTGTCCAAAGACACTAGAGACAAAATTGTACACCTCCACAAGGCTGGAAAGGGCTACGGGGAAATTGCCAAGCAGCTTGGTGAAAAAAGGTCCATTGTTGGAGCAATCATTAGAAAATGGAAGAAGCTAAACATGACTGTCAATCTCCCTCGGACTGGGGCTCCATGCAAAATCTCACCTCGTGGGGTCTCAATGATCCTAAGAAAGGTGAGAAATCAGCCCAGGACTACACGGGAGGAGTTGGTCAATGACCTGAAAAGAGCTGGGACCACCGTTTCCAAGGTTACTGTTGGTAATACACTAAGACGTCATGATTTGAAATCATGCATGGCACGGAAGGTTCCCTTGCTTAAACCAGCACATGTCAAGGCCCGTCTTAAGTTTGCCAATGACCATTTGGATGATCCAGAGGAGTCATGGGAGAAAGTCATGTGGTCAGATGAGACCAAAATAGAACTTTTTGGTCATAATTCCACTAACCGTGTTTGGAGGAAGAAGAATGATGAGTACCATCCCAAGAACACCATCCCTACTGTGAAGCATGGGGGTGGTAGCATCATGCTTTGGGGGTGTTTTTCTGCACATGGGACAGGGCGACTGCACTGTATTAAGGAGAGGATGACCGGGGCCATGTATTGCGAGATTTTGGGCAACAACCTCCTTCCCTCAGTTAGAGCTTTGAAGATGGGTCGAGGCTGGGTCTTCCAACATGACAATGACCCGAAGCACACAGCCAGGATAACTAAGGAGTGGCTCTGTAAGAAGCATATCAAGGTTCTGGTGTGGCCTAGCCAGTCTCCAGACCTAAACCGAATAGAGAATCTTTGGAGGGAGCTCAAACTCCGTGTTTCTCAGCGACAGCCCAGAAACCTGACTGATCTAGAGAAGATCTGTGTGGAGGAGTGGGCCAAAATCCCTCCTCCAGTGTGTGCAAACCTGGTGAAAAACTACAAGAAACGTTTGTCCTCTGTAATTGAAAACAAAGGCTACTGTACCAAATATTAACATTGATTTTCTCAGGTGTTCAAATACTTATTTTCAGCTGTATCATACAAATAAATAGTTAAAAAAATCATACATTGTGATTTCTGGAATTTTTTTTTTTGTTTATGTCTCTCACAGTGGACATGCACCTACGATAACAATTTCAGACCCCTCCATGATTTCCAAGTGGGAGAACTTGCAAAATAGCAGGGTGTTCAAATACTTATTTTCTGCACTGTACCTGCTCTGTGCAGTGGTTTTGCACAGGGCAGCCCCGATCCTCCCCTTTTTTTGGGGGTCCCTTTTCGGCTCTTATGGCCTCTGCCTTGCATTCAGACACTACCATTCCATTCAGACACTGAGCCCTGGTTCTTCTCTCTCCCTCTCCCCTGACTTTGACAGCAGTGGAAGCCAATTGCCCTGTTGCTGTGCCTCAGCCAATTAGGAGGAGAGTCCTGGAAAGCAGAGTCAGATAAAAAACCTTCTGACTTTACAACCACTTTAAAAGCGACCCTGTAACAAGTCGGTCATAAAATAAAAAGTATTGCTATAGGATTTGGTGTGATTGCCCCAACTGACTCCTAAAACCAGATGCATCGCAGGAACCTATGGGCATTGGGTAAATTATATTCATATAGATTTGCTGGCACATATCCTGGCAAAGTGTAAAGCTCCCATATAGACATCTAATCCAGTGGTCAGCAACCTTGTCCTGCAGGGCCCACTAACAGGCCAGGTTTGCAAGATAACTGAAATACATCACAGGTGATATCATTTGCTGCTCAAGTGATTGCAGTATTCTAGTCTGCATCTCCCCAAGGTAATACATAACATCAGGCCTGTTAGTGGGCCCTGCAGGAATGGTTGATGACCACTGATCTAATAGACCATCCTACATCATCCCATTGTATTTAGATCGATTTATTTTTATATCAAGCCCCCAAGTGTGTATTATAAAAAAATGTATTCTCAATTGACCATAATATATAATAAGGTAGCACTACGAAGGGAGTAAAATATTAGACTGTTAAAATACCTTAGTATAACACCGCTGATCATTTCTGTCAAAAGTTCCATCAGGGACATCTACTGCTCCAGTGCTGGAGAGCAAAGCAAAAATGGAAATGATAATCCTTTCTGTGGCTTAAATATATATTGCCAAAACCATTAGGAGCACCAATCATATCTCGATTGTCTCAGAATAATAAATCATCAAGTGGTCCAACCACAGAGAGGACCAGGAATCAAAGAGACCTTGTCTCTAGTTTGGATCATATTTATACTGTGCTGAATTGCTAACCAGCACCACTTTTTTGTGTGCAACAATTGGAAAATTACTCCCAGGTATATGTTACTGGCAGTGAACACATCCCTCCATATAAAATGTATACAGTGCACCAGGAAAAATGTATAGAGAAAAACCGGGACGGCCGGTTTACCGCTCAGAGGTCCCAGGGAACTGCAAGGTGGAGTCCAAATGCCTGGGTGCAGGCACTGCAATAGTATGCAAAAATGTATAGAGAAAAACCGGGACGGGCCGCACTCAAAAAATGGTTCCTTTTAATAAAACTGACCAGTTTTATTAAAAGGAACCATTTTCCCTTATCGTCTTTCAGGACAGCACCTTGAGAGAGCATGGCTCCACCCACTTGACAGGAAACACACCTCCACCAAACTTCTTAAAAGGGAGGTTCCCTCCACTTATCATCAGTTTTTGTGTTTCCTCCGGCGGGAACACATGTGGGGGTTAGGAGCTCTCCAGGTTTTCTGGAGAGGTTTTTTTCTTTCTATCTCCCTACTCCACCTTTTTTTCTACCTACCTCAGAGAGTCTGTTCCTCCCATTCACGGGTTAGAGAGTGCCTTGTGCATGGGCTCCTTCTCCCTCATCAAGTGCTCAGTGAGCCAGGACTGCTCCAGGACGCTGCCCCCCTGGCTAGGTACTCGCGCGGACGTTCCTTCACTTTTTTCCATCCAAACCGACGCCGGCGCCATCTTGGGAAGGTCAGCTGGTGACTTCCTTACTCCAGCTGCTTCCCCCGGAAATGAGGTAACCGGAAGGGGCGGGGTTCTTACGAGCAGGCGCGTCATTTCCACCCGGAAGCGCTGAGGGAGGAGGGAGGAATGGGTCTGGTGCCTTATTAGTTGGTTCTGGTCCGGTGCAGTGGCACTAGTGGAGTCCGGAACCGGCGTTCTGCCACCAGCATCACGCTACTGCCCTCAAGCATGGAAGGGGGATCCGCAGCGAGTGGGACAGGCACTGGCACCAGCAAGACCCAGGTAAGGGGTAGACTTGTGTTCTACCCTCAGTTACTAGGAGGTCTCTCTCCAGCTTTCTCTCTCTCTCTCTTGGGGGGAGTGAGTGGCTTTTTTCCCCCCTGGTGGCGGGGGCCTGTTTGGGCACGTGAGTGTATAAAGATCTCTCACTGTGCACCTTTGGTGAGCACCTTGATGGGTTGTTCAGGTTATCTCACATGGTTGGTTTTTTTTTTTTTTTTCCCCTTTGTTTCTTTTCCTTATCAGGCCAAAGGCTCTGAACCTGGAAACAAAAAGAAATGTCCTTCATGCAAGGCTAAACTTTCTGAAGGATGGAGAAAAGTTTTATGTCAATCATGTGTTGACTCCTTGGTGAAAGAAGAAGCTTCTGCTGCCTGCAGCGACATAATTGCTTCTGTAAAGAAGGAGTTGGATGCTACGATTCAATCCTTTAAATCTTCACTCATGAAACCATCTGTGAGCCAAGCCTCTACCTCACAATCTTCACAAGACTCACCTTTAGTTCCTGTAGTGGAGGCAGAAGAGAGTCCTCTAAACAAGGACGGTCCCCCTCCCTCACATTCCCAGGAATCGGAAGAGGAGGAAGACGAATTAGAAAATATATCTTCTAAATATAAGTTGTCTTTGGACCAAGTGGATGACCTCCTTAAAGCTGTGCATGCAACTTTGGGCTTGGAGGAGGAGCGCAAAGAGCTATCCTTACATGACAGGATGTATGCGGGTCTCTGTGAGCCCAAAATACGTACTTTTCCTGTTCATTCTGTGATTTCTGACTCAATCATGAGGGAATGGGCTGATCCAGAAAAGAAACCTTTTTTTGCTAAAGCTCATAAAAGAAGGTTTCCGTTTGATGAGGATCCAGCAGCTCTTTGGAATAAGACTCCAAAAATTGATGCAGCCTTTTCTCAGGTCTCAAGGTCTTCGGACCTGGCGTTTGAGGACATGGGGATTCTTAAGGAACCCATGGATAAGAAGATGGACCAGCAGTTAAAGAGGGCCTGGCAATCCATCTTAGGCAACCTTAAGCCAGCAATGGCAACCACCTGCGTCTCCAGAAACATGGAGTACTGGCTGAGCCAGCTTAAAGCTCATATTATAGCTGATTCCCCTAAGCAGGAAATCTTAGATTCCTTCTCTACCCTGTCTGCTACGGTAGCCTATCAGGATGACAGCAAGATCTGCGGCCCTTACTAACTCAGTAAGAAGGGCCTTATGGTTAAAGACCTGGCCCGGGGACACAGCGTCCAAAAACAAACTGTGTGGAATCCCTTTTCAGGGGGATTTTTTGTTTGGTCCTGAGTTAGATACAGTACTCGATAGGACCGCAGACAAGAAAAAATCTTTCCCGGCCAAAAAGAAGGGTCAGTCGGGTAAAAAGTTTTTTCGTCCCCCAAGGGCTTAACAACAGAGTAAGCCTCAAGAGAGGAAAAAGGTCTGGTCAGGGCAGAGGGGAAAGGGCAAAAGCAATGTCCTTTTCAATCCTCCTGCAACAACCAGCAAAACCCAGTGACAGCCAGTTGCAGGTAGGGGGGAGACTCCAACGCTTCCTCCCTTTTTGGGCCAGCATAATAGAAAATCAGTACATTCTCGCTATGCTGTCTCTAGGCTACAAGATAGAATTCTCGGACCCTCCCCCAGAGAGGTACCTTCTGACAGACTTACCAGGAGATATTGTCAAGTCCCTAGCCATGAAGAACCTTTTAAAGGATCTGAGGAAGCAGGGGGTTGTAATCCCAGTACCAGAGGGGGAGCTTTACCAGGGGTTTTATTCCCATGTATTTATGGTAAGAAAACCGTCCGGAAGCTTCAGGCTCATTCTCAATCTAAAGCCTTTAAACAGATCAGTCCTATACGAAAGGTTTTGCATGGACTCAATCTTTACGGTAAAAAACCTGTTAACAAAGGGTTGCTTTATGGCGTCTATCGATTTGAGAGACGCCTATCTGCATATCCCCATAGCTCCCCAATCCCAAAGATTTTTGAGATTGGCAGTAAACATGGGAAGGGAGGTCGTGCACCTTCAGTTCAGGGCCCTCCCCTTCGGCCTCTCCTCGGCCCCGAGAATTTTTACAAAAGTCATGGCAGAGGCTCTTGCTCCGCTCCGCCTTCAGGGTATAGCGGTAGTTCCATACCTAGACGACCTACTCTTCTTTGCCCCCTCCAGGGAAAAATTACTGGAGGATCTCGGAAGAGCTCGCAGCCATCTAGAGGCTTTGGGTTGGGTCATAAATTTGGAAAAATCAAATTTCAGCCCAACCCAAGAGGCACAATTTCTGGGGTATCGGATAAGCTCAGTAGAGCAAAGAATTTTTCTCCCAGAGGACAAAAAACTAAAGATAGAAGGGGTCGTTGCCTCCTTACAGACAAATCTAGAGCTGTCCATCAGACAGGTAATGTCAGCCCTAGGAACCCTTACCTCATCTATGCCAGCATTGCAGTGGGCAAGACTGCACTTCAGGCCCCTCCAGAGCTTCCTTTTGAAGGTTTGGGATCGCAGGACAGAATCTCTGGAAACAAAAGTAAAGATCCCATCCAGAGTGAAACGGTCACTATGGTGGTGGAGAAGTCAGACCAATCTGTCAGCAGGCCTGTCTTGGTCATTCCCAGTAGAAAGAGTGGTAACAACAGATGCCAGTCTATGGGGATGGGGGGCACACTTGGGTCAGAACTATGTTCAGGGAGTTTGGTCCCAGTCAGAAGCAGGAAAATCCTCCAATTGGAGAGAACTAAGGGCTGTAGCCTTAGCTTTAGATGCCTTCTCCGCAGACCTTCAAGGTGCCCATGTTCAAGTGTTCTCGGACAATGCCACTACCATAGCTTACTTAAACAGGCAAGGAGGCACAAGAAGCAGATTACTTCAGCTTCTTGCCTTGGGCATCCTAAACTGGGCAGAAAATCATTTGCTGTCCTTATCAGCGGTCCACCTCAAGGGCACTTCAAACATAGTAGCAGATTTTCTAAGCAGAAAACGGATTCAGGAAGCAGAATGGACCCTAAATCCGGAGATCTTCAGGTTAATCACCCAAGCCTGGGGCCTACCACAAATAGATCTATTTGCGTCAAAAGAAAATACGCAACTTCCAGCCTATTTCTCCATTTACAGAAACGACAGTTCCCAGGGAACAGATGCGTTAATACAGCCTTGGAAGTTCCAACTGGCGTACGCCTTCCCTCCTTTTCAGCTAATACCATTAGTGATAAGGAGGATTCAGAAGGAGAAAACGGAAGTAATCTTAATCACCCCATTCTGGCCAAAAAGGGCTTGGTTTACCTCCCTTCTTTGAATGGCGGTCAAACCACCTTGGCGACTACCGCTTCGACAGGACCTACTTCTGCAGGGGCCAGTGTGCCATCAGGGGGTGTCCTCTCTAAACCTCACAGCGTGGTATCTGAGAGGCAGTTATTGATACGGAAAGGTCTGTCCCGACCACTGGTGACTACCTTGCTTACTAGTAGAAAGCTGGTTACCAGAAAAATCTATGAAAAATACTGGAAGGTCTACAACTCCTGGTGTCACTCGTCTAATAGAGTGGTAAAGAACTTAGTATCAGTGTTGGAATTTCTTCAGGTTGGGGCAGAAAAGGGCTTATCAAGCAGTACACTCAAAGTACAAACAGCCGCATTAGGAGTCTTTCTGGAGAGGCCGATATCCTCAGAACCTTTGGTTGTCAGATTTTTCAGGGCACTCTCTAGGTCCAGACCAGCTCCTGTACGACACTTCCCGAGTTGGGATTTATCAGTAGTTCTCCGGTCTTTGACGAAAGAGCCTTTTGAACCTTTACAAGATGTCTCTCTGAAGTACCTTACTCTCAAAACCGTATTCTTAGTGGCAATTACAACAGCCAGAAGGATTGGCGAACTGCACGCCCTGTCAATAAAGAAACCCTTTCTATCCGTCTTCACGGACCGGATTGTACTAAAGACTGATCCAGCCTTTCTACCAAAGGTGGCGTCAAGCCTTAATAGGGCGCAGGAAATCGTCATTCCAACCTTCTGCTCCAATCCATCAGGGGAAAGGGAGCGACAATTTCATATGTTGGATGTGAAAAGAACGTTACTACATTACCTCGAAGTGACCAAGGATTTTCGATCCTCAGACTCCTTGTTCATACTTTTCTCAGGAAAAAGGAAGGGCCACCAAGCATCTAAGGGGTCAATTGCTAGATGGCTAAGAACCGCTATTCTGGAAGCCTATTCCCAAGCAGGACTATCTCCCCCGCTGGGCATTAAAGCACACTCTACTAGAGCTCAGGCCACTACATGGGCAGAAATAGCTGGTGCCACCCCAGATCAGATCTGCAAGGCGGCTACGTGGTCAAGTTACCTTACGTTTGTCCGTCATTATAGACTGGATCTTCTGTCAGCAAGCGATCAGGCTTTTGGCAGAAAGGTCTTGCAAGCTGTGGTCCCTCCCTAGAAGTGGGTAAGTCTCTATTATCCTCTCAAGGTGCTGTCCTGAAAGACGATAAGGGAAAAATCAAGTTAGTCTTACCGGTAACTTGTTTTCCATGAGTCTTTCAGGACAGCGGCAACCCGCCCTTAATGTTTTTAGGAATATTATACTGTGACTAACCATACTCTGTTTATGTGTTCCAGTTTGGGCCGGAGGTTTTCTCTACTACGACTGATAAGTGGAGGGAACCTCCCTTTTAAGAAGTTTGGTGGAGGTGTGTTTCCTGTCAAGTGGGTGGAGCCATGCTCTCTCAAGGTGCTGTCCTAAAAAAGACTCATGGAAAACAAGTTACCGGTAAGACTAACTTGATTTTTTTTGGAGTGCGGCCATCCCGGTTTTTCTCTATAAATTTTTGCATACTATTGCAGTGCCTGCACCCAGGCGTTTGGACTCCACCTTGCAGTTCCCTGGGACCTCTGAGCGGTAAACTTTCTTTATCATCCCATACTGGACAGTGCACCAGGAAAGTATTCACAGCGCTTCACGGTTTCCACATTTTGTTATGTTGTAGCCTTACCCCAAAATGGATTCAATTTTATTATTTTCCTCCAAAAAAGCCACGGTTAAAAGAAAGTCATAAGAAGTTCCATTTGCAGTTTGCAAGAAGCCATATGGGGGACACAGCAAACACGTGGAAGAAGGTTCTTAGGATTGTTGTCCTGTGGGAAAATTAACTTTTGTCTCAGTCTGAGGTCCAGAGCATTCTGGAGCAGGTTTTCATTAAGGACGTCTCTGTACATTGCTGAATTATCTTTCTTTTGATCCTGACTAGTCCCCCAATTCCTGCCACTGAAAAAGATCCCTACAGCATGATGCTGCCACCACCATGCTTCACTGTAGGGACACTTGCTTTTCAGGCCAAAGAGTTCAATCTTTGTTTCATCAGATCAGAGAATTTTCTCATGGTCAGAGTCCTTCAGGTGCCTTTTCGCAAACTCTAGGCATGCTGTTATGTGTCTCTTACTGAGGAGTGGCTTCTGTCTGGACATTGTACCATACAGGCCTGATTGCTGGAGAGTTGCAGAGATGGACGTCCTTCTGGAAGGTTCTCCTCTCTCCACAGAGAGATGCTAAATGCTCTGTCAGAGTGAGCATCGTGTTCTTGGTCACCTCCCTGACTAAGACCCTTATCCCCCGATCGCTCAATTTGGCCAGACGGCACGCTCTAGGGAAGAGACCTGGTGGTTCCAAACGTCTTCCATTTACGAGTCATGGAGGCCACTGTACTCCATTAGGACTTTAAATGCTGCAGATTTTTTTTGTATCCTTCCCCAGATCTGAGACTCCATACAATCCTGTCTCAGAGACCTACAGAAAATTCCTTGGACTTCATGGCTTGGTTTGTGCTTTGACATGCACTGTTAACTGTGGGACCTTTTATATAGATAGGTGTGTGCCTTTCCAAATCCTGTCCAATCAACTGAATTTGTCACAGATGGACTCCAATCAAGTTGTAGAAACATCTGAAGGATGATCAGTGGTAACAGGATGCACCTGAGCTCAATTTTGAGTGTCATGGCAAAGGCTGTGAATACTTTATATTCATATGATATATTTTTTATAAATTTCAAAGATTTACAACAATGTCATTATGGGGTATTGCTTGTCAAATTTTGACCAAAATAATGATTTAGAATAAGGCTGTAACAAAATGTGGAAAAAGTGAAGCGCTGTGAATACTTTCCAGATTTCTGTAAGCACTTGCATACTCAGGGTTTCAGTGAGCTGTTTTAATGTAGCAACCCTTACCAAGTATACAAAACAGTGTTAAAGTGGCACTCAAAGGAAAAATTCTAAAATCTTATTTTTACACATGCTTTCTTTATAGCTGCATGCATACTCCACTCCCATATGCTTTTTTACTCCTTTGTTTATTTTATTTGTTATTTTTTTTTTAATACTGTAGGATAAAATTAAGCCCCAAATTCAGCTTCATTGATTGCTGCAGCTTTTTCATTATCCAAACTAATGGCATCCCTGTGTTCTCACAGGGTTTGCTCTCAACAGTGACGTGCAGTGGAAAATGCCCGATTAGCTCACATGTATGCATCACATACTAGCACATTATGAGAGACTTGCCTTAAAATGAAGCACTCCATTGTGAGTTATGTATGTACTAACTTTTTGATCAATAAAATTGTCATGGGGGGGGGGGGGGGAAATGAAGCTTTCCAGCTGCGTGCTTTCACCACTGACAGGGCTTCCATCTTCAGCCAGTCTTCCTTCCGGGGTAAGTGGCCTCCAGCTAGATGAGTTGCCAGGGGCATGATGACGTTGCTCCTGTGCATGTGTGACTACAGGTAAGTGTTGTTATAGGCTTACCTGTAGGTATAAGTTGTATAACAGAGTTTACTACCACTTTAAAACTGAGCTTTAGGCAGAAAATAATAATAATGCACCTCTGTATTTAATACTATGTTAAATGTATTTTTGTAAAAGCAAACATTGAAAGTACCTGAGTATGTGTTGGTAAAAGCTGGCTGCAATCCCTGTACAGCAAACCTCAGATTGGGAGAGGGAGAAGCGGCACAATGCTCTAGTCAGTTGTGTTACAGCGCTCATGTGCGGTCAGGCAGCTTGCTGAGCGATGGGAAGAGCAGAGTGCCACCAGAGAGTTTTGTCAACACATATGTGCAAGCAGTACTCCTGATTGGCTTCTGGAGCTGCCACTCACTCTTCCAGTCTTCAGTGCTGCTATAGGATGAAAGGGGTGTCATAAGAGGGGGATATCAATTCAACTTTAGCCCTGGTTGACACTGGGCTGCGGGAGTGAAATCGCGCGATTTCAGCTGAACTCGCACGATTTCACTCCCGCTGGCAGTCCCGATTTTCGGCCGCGATTTAAGAGACATCTGTGCAGGTTTCTGCACAGATGTCAATGTAAATCGCGGCCCCAAATCGCAAAAAGTAGTACAGGAACTACTTTAGGACGGTGTCATTGCCGACAATTGCCGGCAAATGCTCCCGATTTGAGATGCGATTTCACATGTGAAATCGCATCTCAAATCGAACCAAATCGTACCCAGTGTGAACCTGGCCTCAAGCACTGAAGTTACTTTATTTAAAAAATTACATTTAAATATTTTTTTAATGAATATATGACTACATTAGTTGAGTTTTATATCTGTATGTAAAGTTGTTGCAACACAATTTTGTTTTGTTCAGGTTCTCAGTCAAGCCAAGAAACCTATGGTTGTGGTGGGCAGCAGTGCCTTGCAGCGAAAGGATGGGGCTGCAATTCATGCCGCAGTGTCTAGCATTGCACAGAATGCTAGGAGCACCAGTGGCGCCCCAGAGGAATGGAAAGTACTAAATATTCTGCACAGGTGATCATCATTATCTCTGTATAATTCAGCAAAGTCTACTGTAAAAATGCCCCCCCCCCCCCCCCCCCCCCCATATCTTTATTCAGTCACCTGTATATACAGACCCAGTCACCACACCATTTAATTTAATAAAGATCATCCCATAAGATTATTTGTGCATTTAACATTTTTTTACCTAGTTATCTCATGTACCAGCAAAGACCAGCATTTACTGCAGGATGTTATGTTAAAAGCTGCGGCAGACTCGGAGCCGTCACTCAAATGACACTCTATAGCAGACGTTTCAAACTGGCGGCCCTTCAGCTGTTGCAAAACTACAAGTCCCATCATGCCTCTGCCTTTGGGAGTCATGCTTGTAACTCTCATCCTTGCAATGCCTCATGAAGGGCTGCCAGTTTGAGACCTCTGCACTATAGTATTGCCTTTGCTTCCCACCTGCAGAGCTGGTGAACCGGAGCAGGCGAAACTAGCAGATGTCACATGTGGTGAGCAGCATGGGAGCAAAATAGCCGGAGGGGAGCAGGGACTGGCCAGTGAGGAGGATCAGCAAACCAGAAGATTGGCAGGGCTAGAGGTTACTATTGGAGCGGGGGATCAGCAAAGTTTATGGATACTAGGGGTATACTAGCATAACTAGGGGTGCTACTGAGTTGGGTATCGGCAGAGCTGAATGAGGGTACAAATGAGCTGGGGATCTACTGAGTGGGGATACTATTGATACTATTGAGCTGAGGTTCTACTGAACCTTTAAAACAAATAGAAAATCAGCACACACAGAACATTTACCAAACTTCATTTAAAAATCGCAGAAGCATCAAAAACGCATCTAAAAAGCATGCTGAAGCAGTATGCGCTTTAATGCGTGTTAAAGTTGAAGCAAGTGTAAATGAGCCCTAAGCCCCTGTTCACACCATCGCACATACTTTCCATGCCATTTCACGGGTCCAAATTCCATGACAAGTTGCACGCTATTGTCGGCAATGGAACCGTTCAAAATGATGCAACGCCGACTTGTGGCACCGCACCAATTTGCAAAAGTAGTACCTGCACTATTTTTGCAGATTTCAGGTGCAACTTGCATAGACATGAAGTCGCACAAATGTCAGCCAGCACCAGAAGTCATACTGACATGCAGCTTTGAAATTGTGTGATTTCAAGTGAAGTCGCATGATTTCAAAGCCGCATTTAGCATGAGCCATGGCTAAGCGTATGTATGCTCTTCAATGTGATTTTATTGTGTACATTTCTACCCGTGTTTTATTGTGTGCGTATCTTCCCTTGTTTTTCAAATAGAGTTGCAAGCCAAGTTGCAGCCCTGGATCTGGGTTATAAGCCTGGGGTGGAGGCCATACGGAAAAACCCACCAAAAGTGCTCTTTCTTCTTGGTGCAGATGCAGGCTGCATCACACGTCAAGAATTACCAAAGGATTGCTTTATTATATACCAAGGTATGTCATAATGAAGTATTAAAAATCAAGTATTTCGTTTAGACAGTTTTTCATTGTAACCCTTTTGCTGCTACCAAAGTATGGCAGATATATATAGCAGCAGTGAGTTTTACAGACACTCTCTGCTACTACAGCAGCCAGGAATGTGTGTAGATCACTCAAACTACAAGCCTCCCCATATACGAATGTAAAATAATCGTGTGAAAATGTTGATTCTGTTAAATATTGCATATTGCAAGGTGAATATTAAACTGATGACCTAATAAAGGCTTTTAAAGTGTTGCCTATGAAAAATTTAGGGTACTGAATCATGGGCGCCCACAATTTTAACAACTTGACCCCCTAGGCCAGTTCTGACATTTCTCTTACATGTTAATTCTATGCTCCTTCTTTTTCAAAAAAATAAAAAATTACTTACAATTCCCAAACATTATATATTTTTATAGAGGCCCTAGAGAAGAAAATAATGGGTTACAATTTCTTATGTCATACAATATTTGGAAAAAAATACACATTAATGAATTTAATGAACACAAATACAATATAATACCCATTTTGTTGGGGGTAAAATAAAAAAGATGTTACGCCAAGTAAATAGATGTCAAATATGTAACGCTTTAAAACTGCCTGTAAAATGGTGATAAAGTACATTTACACTACCCATAGACCATGCTTTAAAAGCCTTTTTACAGGTTATTAGTTTAGAGTTACACAGGAGGTCTAGCGTCGGAATTATTGATCTCGCTCTGGCATAAGCAGTGATGCCTCGCATTTGTGGTGTGATAGGTATATACATGTGTACAGGACCTACTATAAGCACATGGAGGCTTTATTTTATTGTTTACACTGTACCTTAACATTATTTTTATTTTTTTGGATTAACGTTCTTGCTTTTACCAAGGGTGAACAACATCCCTTGTGAGAGATCTGTGGTCTGTTAGGCCCCATAACTCTCCTCTGGCATCCAAAGCAACTGATCAATCTGAAATCTATTTCAACAGATGCTGTAGAAGCCGGTTAATGGCTTGTAAATAAACAAACCAAAACCAGAAGTAACGATCCTCATCGCTTCCAGGTTCTGGCGTCGCAGAAGAGACACAGGAACTTCTGTTCTTTCCACTTTTCCCAGAGAATGTGATCTGACAGGCCCCATCGGTACTGGGCCTCCGATGGGTCAGGAGATCCTGGTAGAGGCAGGTGGTGACCCCCATCCACCTTCTGTAAAAGTGAACAAGTGGCTATACAGCTGTTTGGATCACTTTTACCTAAAATAGAATTGCAGTCTGAAAAGAACAATACCATGATCATGCCTGTAACTGCAGCGATGATCATGGTATAACCACTTCAACCCGAGGCTATATATACGACCTAAAGGCGAGAAGTGCTTAAAGATTAATATGTTGGGTATCGATTATTTTTTTTGCTTGTAAACCTTAAATTGTGTTACTGTCTCTTTAAATCACTGCAATGTGCATTGTCGTACAGCAATATTATTCACTGCTGTTCTATAATACCTGGTTGACCCTGCCTGTGCCTCTGTTCCTGTGAGTAAACTGACCACGGCAACCATGGTTGCTGATCCATGACAGCATGGTCAGCTTACATCTTTCATCATATGGCTCTGTGTAACAGCACAGCCTGTATTTTCCTCTTCCTTGTTCCGTAGTCTGTGTAAAGCTGCTTCCCTCTTCTCACTTTCCCTCTCCGCTGCTACTTTACAGATGCCCATATAAAATAATAAAGTTTGTATTGCACATGTGTTTTTGTGGGAAGAATATCCAAACCTATAGTTTGTTTTTTGGACATGTGACTGACACAAGGTCAGCGTTTTTAAACATTCCCCTGATGTACACTATCATAACTAACTAAATAACTCTAAAAATATTTTTCTTTCTTTTGGTTGTATTTGATCACCTCTGTGGTTTTTATTTGCGCTATAAACAAAAAAAGAGCGAAATTTTTAAAAAAATTAATAAAAATATTTTTTACTTTTTGCTATAATAAATCTCCCCCCAAAAAATTAAAAAAATAAATCAATTCCTTCATTAGTTTAGGCCGATTTTTATTTATTTTTATTTATATAATTTTGTTTACAGAATAGAGGATAGATTTATTTTATTTTTGTAAAATTGCGCCAGACAGATCGGACACTTTTGACGCTTTTTTTGGGACCATTGACATTTATGCAGCGATCAGAAATGCACTGATTACTGTATAAATGTCACTGGCAGGGAATGGGTTAACACTAGGGGGCGATCAAGGGGTTAAATGTGTTCCCTCATGTGTGTTTCTAACTGTTGGTGGATGGGACTGACTGGAGGAGGAGACGTATCGCTGTTCCTAATCACACAAGGCACAGCAGACCTGTCTTTCTTCCCCTGTCAGAATGGTGATTAGTGTGTTTGCATACACACATCCCTGTTCTGGCTCTCGTGACCACTATCGTGGGTGGCTGGCAGACATTGCAGCCGCCGGCCACACGCATCAGGTCCCCCAGCATTCGGCGAGAGTGCGCGCCTGCTATCGCCCTTAAAGGTGCTGACGTACTCCTATGGCGATTTGCGGGATCGTGTCGACCTGCTGTCATATGACAGCGGCTTGTCTGTAAGTGGTGAACCTCATTTTTTATAAGTTACAAAAATTGGTCAATAAATTTCATTTGTTTGCCCTAAATTTCACTTTAGCATATTTTTTTTATTTTTATTTTTTTACTGAAAGGTTGTACTTAAAGGATCACTAAAGGAATAATTTTTTCTAGCTAAATAGCTTCCTTTACCTTACTCAGCAGTCCTGGTTTTATGTCCTCATTGTTCATTTTTGCTTTGAAGTTGCTGTAATTCTGCTCTGATCTCCACACTTCCTGCTTGTCTGGCTCCTTATGAAAAATCTCATGGCAGCTTTTCACTGTGGTCCAAGCTGTCATTACTGTGTGTCTAAAACTTCCCAGAACCAGATTAATTTAACCACTTCCCTACGGCCGTACGAGTATATACGGCCGCAGGGTGGCTCTAAATCTCCGGGCTGCCGTGTTTTCACGGCAGCCCCTTTCCTCGTTCCCAGCGCGCGCTCCAGAGCGCGCAGCGGGGAACTAGTGTACTGGCCGTGTCCCTCGGACACAGCCAATCACAGATCACCGCGAACGGCCAATCAGAGTGGCCGTTTGCGGTGCGATCTGATGGGCCAATGAGAGATGATCTCATATGTAAACATATGAGATCATCTCTCATTGCCTGCTCTCACAATGACAGCGTCCTGTCATAGAGAGAGCATACCGATCTGTGTTCCTAGTACATAGGGACACAGATCGGTCACCCCCCCCTCCCCCTACAGTTAGAACACAATGCAGGAAACACATTAACCCCTTCCTCACCCCCTAGTGTTAACCCCTTCCCTGCCAGTCACATTTATACAGTAATTAGTGCATATTTATAGCACTGATTGCAGTATAAATGTGAATGGTGCCAAAAATGTGTCAAAAGTGTCCGATATGTCCGCCATAACGTCGCAGTCGCAATAAAAATCGCAGATCGCCGCAATTACTAGTAAAAAAAATAAATAATAAAAAATAACAATTCTGTCCCTTATTTTGTAGGCGCTATAACTTTTGCGCAAACCAGTCGCTTATTGCGATTTTTTTTAATTTTATTTTTTAACCAAAAATATGTAGAAGAATACGTATCGCCCTAAACTGAATTTTTTTTTTAAATTGGGCTATTTTTTATAGCAACAAGTAAAAAATATTGTATTTTTTTTCAAAATTGTCGTCCTTTTTTGTTTATAGCACAAAAAATAAAAATCGCAGAGGTGACCAAATACCACCAAAAGAAAGCTCTACTTGTGGGGAAAAAAGGACGCCAATTTTGTTTGGGAGCCATATCGCACGACCGCGCAATTGTCAGTTAAAGCGACGCAGTGCCGCAAGCTGAAATTTCACCTGGTCAGGAAGGGGGTTTACATGCCCAGTATGGAAGTGGTTAAAAAAAAAAACACTGCCCTGTATTTGTTTGTTTTTGTTCTGTGTGTCTCTTTACATCACAGAAACATGAAACCAGTTTAAAAATGAAACTAACCTGCAGGCACATTATATGATTGATTTTTATCTATGTTTAATCATTTTTAAAAGGAATAAGTTAACTATTATGTCTCTATACCCTGTAAACAGTCATTTCAGCAAATACATTTTTTTCCTTCAGTGACCCTTTAAATTGACACCATTTTATTCTCCAATGTCTCTGCTTTCAGAAAATATGTTTTTAGGTTTTAGTTCATCTTCAGGCCTGCAATGATTTTTTTAAACATGTACAAAACCACAAACCGCTTTTGCAGCCAAAGGGGTAAATCTTGAGAGAATCGGTGGACAAGAGAAATGTTTCATCTAAGTTTGCTTCTTTTTTTCACACGTTTAGGACATCATGGAGATGTTGGAGCTCCTATGGCAGATGTTATTCTTCCTGGAGCAGCTTACACAGAGAAGTCCGCTACCTATGTCAACACAGAAGGCAGAGCTCAAAGAACACATACTGCAGTGAGTCCACCTGGGGAGGCTAGAGAAGACTGGAAAATCATCCGTGCTATATCGGAGGTATTGCATACGTTTTTTTTAAACTATATAATATTGTATAGTATTGTCTAGTTCAGCAGGATTTTGTGTCCCTATGATTTTCTTACTGCAGCAATCTCAAGACCCCTTTCACACTGAGGCACATTGCAGGCGCTATAACGCTAAAAATAGCGACTGCAAATCACCCTGAAAGAACCGCTACTCACACAGGAGCGGTGAAGGATCGGCGTGTAAATCGCTTCTCTACCGCTCCTGCCCATTGGCAAAGCAGGTGGTTTTAACCCTTTTCGGGTGCTAGCGGCCGAATAGTGCTGCAAAATTGACGATAAAGAGCTGCTAAAAATAGCAGCGCTTTACCGCCGATGCACCCACCGCCCCAGTGTGAAAGGGGTCTTTGTGAATATTTAGCATTTTAGAAACTTTATTTAAATTTGAACATATTATAGGCAACTTGAACAGTGTTTGATAAATTTAGTTGTGGTGCATTAAAGGTTTGTTCCTTTTACAGTTGGCTGGTATCACACTCCCATATGATGACCAAGATTCTGTCAGAGCAAGATTACAGGAAGTTTCTCCAAATCTTGTCCGCTACGATGATGTTGAAGGAGCAAATTATTTCAAACAGTCAGCAGAGCTTGCAAAGGTATAGTGCTGGGTACATTTTCTAAAGTGCTTTCATTATACACTGATCAGATTGTCTCTAATAATTCTCATGTGTGTTTTTGCTTTCAGCTTGCTAACCAACAGTTGCTCTCCGATCCGTTGATTCCTCCCCAAACATCTATTAAGGATTTCTACATGACAGGTCAGGAATAAGATATTTAAAAAAATATTCTTGATATAGTGGGAAACATTTTATAATGTGGAACACCTTTAAAGTGGAAGTAAACTTGTTTTTCTCTAAAGTGTATTTTTGTGCGTGAACTCGAGAGAGAGGAGCCGGACTGCAGGAGTTGGGAGTAGGCAGACCCTCCCCCCGGAGGCAATCGCCATCCTTCTCCATGCCCCTGGTGGCAATGGCGGGTGTGAAGGGGGGCCTCCCACTCACCCCGCCCTACCTGCTCCTCTTGGGAGCCCAACTGGGGCCCAACGGGACCCCAATGGGGCAGAGGGACTCCCCCTATGAGGGAGTGAGGGGGCCTAGCCCACCCAGCCAGCCCCGTAGGTCCTTCGCCTCTCTTTATTTTAAGAGACCGCTTGGCCAAAGTGCATGTGTTTTAAACCAATTTTGTGTGCGTGCAAGTGTGGTGGTTTTTGTGGGGGGGGAATGGGCGTACTAAGCACAGGCGTACCTTGCATAGCACACCCACCGGGAGCCGGGCTGAGACCACCAAACTCAATTCACATGTAGCCGAGACCGGGATCCGAACCCTTGGCTGCAGAGGTGAATGGCTTGTCAGCGCAGTGCCAATCACGTTGAGCCACCACAGCTCCCTTATAAACTTGTTTTTCAATCAAATGGCTGACAGAGTATTTATGACAGAGGAGACCCTATTGGTCTCTTCAGACATAAATGCATCCTTCTGCCTATCAGCTGTTATGTTCACTGTGCCTCTCATGCGCCTCTCATGCGCATCTCAGTGAACATTTACGGTCCTGATCACCCCTCCATTTGTGTCGTGGTGATGTGACTACCATGCGCATGTGGCCGAAGGCACAGGACCCGGAAGGAAGTCTGACCGGACGAAGATAGAAGTGCTGGGGCCTGCCAAATCAGTCCCATAAGACAGGTAAGTCTGCCATAATGTACCAATATGCTGTGCATAATAGTACATTATGGCACCTGGGAGGCCTTAACAAAATAAAATTATAGTGGTCTTCCGCTTTAAGAGGGACCGTTTTTTCTTTTTTTTTTTATGTATTTTAATGTATTATTTTTTCTAGAATGGTTTAACAATAATTTTCTATTAAAACACTTTCTACAGATTCAATTACCCGTGCATCACAGACTATGGCCAAGTGTGTAAAAGCTGTAACTGAAGGCGCACAAGCAGTAGAAGAACCATCCATTTGCTGAAACTTTTTTTCAAAAAAGATTTGTGTTCTTGCTTGCTACCGATTTTTATTTAAGGAAAACACACATTATAAATCTGCTGTCAACGTCAGAACAACTTCGGAATTTGGCATTGTGTCTGAGCTTGTTTGAAAGCTTCCGTGATTACTGTACCTTTTTTAAGGCACACTAGACCTCAAAATTCATACGTGTACAATTTACTTATAATCTTATTAAATGGTTTATTACAGAGACTTCTGTTGATTCTGTGTGTGTATATAATATATTTTTTTTTTCTTTAGCGGCACAGAAGTCTTCTGTGAAGCACAGGGTCTATGGACTTAAAATGCAATAACTGTACATATAATTTACACATTTAGAAAAAACTTGGACTAAATATTGGCTATAAACGTGTATCATTTTAAAGTGGAGCCAAACACGCCTGTGCTTAATCCTTTAAAAAACATCAGTTTTTATTAAAACATCTAATGGTATAGCGCTCACATGTTCATGGTGTTGCCAGTGCATCAAACTATACACAGCATAACACAATAGCAAATTGGCTCAATACAATGCTTGATTTAATGCTCTTGGGAAATATCTTTACTAATCTCTGACATGTAACAGACACTCCGTGGCATCCACAAGCCCCTTCTCTTTTATGGATCATGTGTGAGTGCTCATCTTGGTACATGACCCCCTTCAGTCTCTCCTCCTAAGTCGGTATCTGACTTTATTCTCGTGTCCTGCCTAAGGAGGAGGAGGTTGAGCAAGATCTGTTATGTGCTTCTGACAAATCAGATTAAAGTGACATGCCTTCTGCTGAGGTCTCATCAAAACTTGGGTATGCCATTGCATTGCTACCCTTATTTAGTCTGCTCACCCTAGGGCAGTGATGGAGAACTTTAGCACCCCAGATCTTTTGGAACTACATTTCCAATGTTGCTCAACTACACTGCAGAGTGCATGAGCATCATGGGAAATGTAGTTCCAAAACATCTGGGGTGCCAAGGTTCGCCATCATTGCCCTAGGGTCTCCAGCATGCGTTCCCTAAAAATGGCCAAACCTGCTACGACCTTCCCAGTTCAGCTCTTGGAGCTATCTTGTTTGGTTAGTGTCCCTCACCCTGATAAAATGTGCCCCTCCTAAGCCTTTCGCTCAGCAATATCCTATTGAGGAGGGGTTCCTTCAGAAATGTACAGTGCCTGATGTTGACCAGGCCATTTCCAGCCTTAACAGCAGTTTGATGGTACTCGTAAAAGATAATCCCATTTTTAAGAAACTGTTGCATAAGGGGTTAGAAGTCCCCTCTATAAAGCCTTGATGGCGAACCTTGGCACCCCAGATGTTTTGGAACTACATTTCCCATGATGCTCAACTACACTGCAGAATGCATGAGCATCATGGGAAATGTAGTTCCAAAACATCTGGGGTGCCAAGGTTCACCATCACTGACCTAGTAGATACTCTACACCAGATATTCATGAGGCACCTTCTCACCAAATAGTCTTCTGTCTCAAATGCTGCTTTGCAAAACTCCCATGTCAGAAGTTTCCTAGGAGCTCTCCCTCTGAATTATCAACTTAATATGGTACCTCTTTGGACAAATACATTAAGGAAATTACTGGGGGTAGGCGTACTCTCCTCTCTAGAAAAATAAGAGATGCACTCCTGCTGGTATACCTTTGACTTCTGAAAAGTTTCTTCCATCCCCCAAGGAGTTCCAAGTCTAAGCCTGGAGCACAATACATTTGGAAATCTTGGACCTTCAAGTTGATTAAGCCTGGTTTCAAGCCCTCTTCACAATGAAGAATTGGGGGGAGCCATCTGGTCCCAAGAAATCTCAGATGTTCGTAGAACATGTCGTCATATGAGAGGGCTACACACTTCTTGCTGCTGTGGTCATTACCCTAGTCCTGAGGAACACTGTCAGGTTTCGACTTAAACCCTTTCACCGTTTCCAAGGCAAATGAAGGCACTGGGCCCATTTTGGATATGAAAACTCTCAACTAGTTCCTGTGGTCCCAAATGTTTTGCATAGAATCTCCCAGGTCAGCAATTACCTAATTTCTACCTGGGGATTTGTTGCCCTTCATGGGCATCAGTGATGATTACTTGCACATTCTCATATCTCCTTTTATCAATGCTTTCTGTATTTTTGCTGTGGACACTTACTATTGGCAATTGTCTCTCTGACCCATTGGCTTGGGTCTGGGACAGAGTAATCTGTCGCAAAGCCCATGATCAATGAACAGTCTGTTTGCCGATTGCTGGGGTTTGACACATTTCAGATTGGGTAAACAGGTTTTTGGGAGGGACTGGGGATGACCCAGCTGTCAAAGAATCTTTGGATTTAAATTACAAATTTAGAGGAAGATGGAGCTTCTTCCAACATGGTTTCAGGGGCATGGATTCCAAGCTGAAGAAAAGGACCAGCAAGTTGGTATTTTCTGAAATACTTTGCCACCAGCCGTTCCATAGATGCAGTGGGAGCTCAGAGAAATGAAAAAATAGCTGACAAACTGGTGTAAGAAAGAGGGGTTTGGAGAATTGGACAGACTTTTTCGGTCTGCTATCCGTTCGACAGTAATCATGCATTGTACATAAATATTGAGGGTGCAGCTATAGTTATAGAAAAAATGTCTAGAATGTTGGAGCTTTTAAAATAAATGGAGGGATGAAATCTGAAGGAGATTTAAGGTACAGTGAACAAGAGCCAGTTGTGGGTACAGGATATCAAGGTGCGTGTATCCGGGGGAAGCAGGGCACAAAACTAACAGAAGGGAAATCGCATTATTAAGTCTGAAGCAAAAAGTCTAGAAAAAACAAATTACAATACATAAAACAATGCTAAGGACTGATGCAAAAAACGCATGTACATAAAGGTTAGAAGCCTAGTAAATAAAATGGATGAGCTAGAATTTATTTTATTAGAGGAGGAGTTTGACTTTTTGTGGGAGTATTACTGACCTGGATGGATTGCTCAAAGGACTTGGTTGTAAATACTGCAAGGTACACCCTGTTCTACAAGGACAAGGTTTGAGAGGTGCTGGGGTATGTCTATTTGTCTATAGCCACCTGAAAGTGAGTAATTATCAACAAAGATTGTTGTGGTGAGGCCAAGTCTTTGTAGCTGGAGCTTCATATGGGTGCTACAAATAGTAAATTAATTATGGGTATGTGCTCCAAGCCCCCAAAAGATTGAGGAGGAAGAGATGAATTTCTTTCTGAGATAAAAATGTCAGGGTTATAATAATATGGGGGACTTCTAGAACTGCAAGCTTTAGAAAAATGTGCAATACCATTTGTGTCTCCATTATCTATTTAGTTGAACATATTGCAGGACAATGTTATCTGACAAATGGTAGAAGCCCCAGCTAGAAAGAAATGCCTTGTTTGCTTTAGTAATTATGATTAATACAGAACTGCTGCTCTCTTTACCAGGTTAATGGGGCCAAATCTTTTCAACAAAGTCAGAAGTTGAAATGTTTTAAGGAAATACATATTAGGGGTCAATAAATTATCTGCAGGATATTCAAATTAACGGTATCGGTCAGAATTGTACCGATATTGGTCAGATCTCCTTCTCCTGTCCCCGGTTGGCGCTCACTGCAGTCTCTGCCAATCTCTGTCAGCTGTGCGGCGGGCAGCAGAGAGATGACATCATCTCTTGCCCGCCTTGCATTACTGCTGTTCCACCCCTACAGCAGGGCCGCGAAGGATGCTCTTAAGAGAACTGCAGCCACGGGCGAGCAGAGAGATAGTTATGTCATCTCTCACCGCCCACCCACATGTGGAAGTTTACACGCACTGACACCACTGTGAAGCGGCTGCCAGAAGCAGTACAAGTAGTGAAACGCTGCATCTGGGTGGCAGGTGACAGTGGAATCAGTATCGACCCTGAAAAAAATTATACTGTTCGACCCCTAATAAATAAATACATTTAAAAATATACAGGGAGTGCAGAATTATTAGGCAAATGAGTATTTTGACCACATCATCCTCTTTATGCATGTTGTCATACTCCAAGCTGTATAGGCTCGAAAGCCTACTACCAATTAAGCATATTAGGTGATGTGCATCTCTGTAATGAGAAGGGGTGTGGTCTAATGACATCAACACCCTATATCAGGTGTGCATAATTATTAGGCAACTTCCTTTCCTTTGGCAAAATGGGTCAAAAGAAGGACTTGACAGGCTCAGAAAAGTCAAAAATAGTGAGATATCTTGCAGAGGGATGCAGCACTCTTAAAATTGCAAAGCTTCTGAAGTGTGATCATCAAACAATCAAGCGTTTCATTCAAAATAGTCAACAGGGTCGCAAGAAGCGTGTGGTAAAACCAAGGCGCAAAATAACTGCCCATGAACTAAGAAAAGTCAAGTGTGCAGCTGCCAAGATGCCACTTGCCACCAGTTTGGCCATATTTCAGAGCTGCAACATCACTGGAGTGCCCAAAAGCACAAGGTGTGCAATACTCAGAGACATGGCCAAGGTAAGAAAGGCTGAAAGACGACCACCACTCAACAAGACACACAAGCTGAAACGTCAAGACTGGGCCAAGAAATATCTCAAGAATGATTTTTCTAAGGTTTTATGGACTGATGAAATGAGAGTGAGTCTTGATGGGCCAGATGGATGGGCCCGTGGCTGGATTGGTAAAGGGCAGAGAGCTCCAGTCCGACTCAGACGCCAGCAAGATGGAGGTGGAGTACTGGTTTGGGCTGGTATCATCAAAGATGAGCTTGTGGGGCCTTTTTGGGTTGAGGATGGAGTCAAGCTCAACTCCCAGTCCTACTGCAAGTTTCTGGAAGACACCTTCTTCAAGCAGTGGCACAGGAAGAAGTCTGCATCCTTCAAGAAAAACATGATTTTCATGCAGGACAATGCTCCATCACACGCGTCCAAGTACTCCACAGCGTGGGTGGCAAGAAAGGGTATAAAAGAAGAAAAACTAATGACATGGCCTCCTTGTTCACCTGATCTGAACCCCATTGAGAACCTGTGGTCCATCATCAAATGTGAGATTTACAAGGAGGGAAAACAGTACACCTCTCTGAACATTGTCTGGGAGGCTGTGGTTGCTGCTGCACGCAATGTTTATGGTGAACAGATCAAAACACTGACAGAATCCATAGATGGCAGGCTTTTGAGTGTCCTTGCAAAGAAAGGTGGCTATATTGGTCACTGATTTGTTTTTGTTTTGTTTTTGAATGTCAGAAATGTATATTTGGGAATGTTGAGATGTTATATTGGTTTCACTGGTAAAAATAAATAATTGAAATGGGTATATATTTGTTTTTGTTAAGTTGCCTAATAATTATGCACAGTAATAGTCACCTGCACACACAGATATCCCCCTAAAATAGCTAAAACTAAAAACAAACTAAAAACTGCTTCCAAAAATATTCAGCTTTGATATTAATTAGTTTTTTGGGTTCATTGAGAACATGGTTGTTCAATAATACAATTAATCCTCAAAAATACAACTTGCCTAATAATTCTGCACTCTTTAAGTGTGTGTGTGTGTGTATATATATATATATATATATATATATATATATATATATATTGTTTTTGCAATAAATTTTTAATTGGGTTTTAGACATTACAGGTAATAGGATACAGTAATTGTGGATGCAGCCATTGTGGCTTACAGTAGTAACTGCTGTAGTTGTTGCATAGGGCACAACGCTATGCTACATGTCCTAAGAACATAACATAGAGCTTGGAAACCTAGTAAAGCAAGGCACGCTTGCTTCAAGAAATTCCATTAGAAGAGAACGCTTATGGTCATTCAGGGGGAATTTTAGGAGTTCCATATGGGCTAGACCAAGGTTGAGTATTATACCAGTCAAGCCAAAGTTTCCAATGTTTCTCAAAGATAGGTAGCGTGTCAGATTGTAAGGCTAGTGTTCTTTCATATAAGTAGTGTTGGGTAATGTGGACAGTTTTTGATGAGTTAGGGGCAAGTTCTTTTTTCCAGTTCTTTGTGATAGATAGTTAATTTGGCGAACAGTAGAAGGTTTGCTATGATTTTACGGTAGGAGCGAGGGAAACTTTCAATACCTAGATTTTATATAGCTAAGCCTGGGGTTGGGCCGGTGAGGATACTCGTAATATCTGATAGTATTTGAAATATTTTCCGCCAGAAACTTCTGTATATTTTTGCATGACCACAATATATGGAAGAGATTACCTGTATGGCCGTAGCCCCTCCAACATAAGGGAAAGCAATCGGAATACAACTTAATTAATTTTTATGCTGTGAGATACCATCTTGTAGAGATTTTCAAACCCAACTCCCAATGGTTTGCGCAATGCGTAATGATATACGTGTATTTTATGGCTTCTTGCCGCTGAGCGTTGGTGAAGAACGTATGGAGATCGTCCTCCCACTTTAACATGGCTTTTGTTTTAGAGAATTCTGCCTTATTTCGTAGTAGCGAATTTACGAGTGAAATGCCTTTTTTTTGGAAATGCCACACCCTAGGGTGGAGGTGTACTTTGGGTATGGGAGAGGAAATTAAAAAGAGTAATGCAAAGTATGTTGTGGGCAGTAATTAAATCTGTTCAAAAGTACCTCTGGGACACATAGGTTACCATCAGGGCTGTCTTACCGAGCGGGCACACATGGGCAGTGACCAGGGGCCACAAGTGCTGATGGGGCCCCATCAGGACTGGCTCCGATCTAGGGAGATGCAGTATGTAGTGCGCATGTGCAGTTCCCGGCCGGAGCCGACAGAGACCCTCCATTGATCTGACTGAGTGAAGTTACTTGTACCCTCCCCCTTTCTCTCAGCACGCCTTATTCAAGTTCCTTACAGGAGATGCTAAGAGGGGGAGGAGTAGAGCCATGTAGCCTGCAGTGGAAGACGGAGTTCAGCCTAGCCTAAGGTAAGCTAGCTGAATAACATGCAGTCATTTCTGTTGGTGGCTTATCTTAGTGGGCAGGAGGAAGAGGGGGAGAGGAGGATGGGCTCTGTGTAGCAGGCTTCTGTCTCATGCTGTAAAGTAGATTGTTTTATGTGTGGCTTTGTACTGCTTTGCTTCTAAAGGGAGCATGTTTTCTGACATCTCCCTTGCACCTCATCTGCTCACCAGGCACAGCCTCCTCTCCTGTATGACCACCTCATGTGTCAGGCTGTGGCACTACAAACCCCAGCATGCCAGGAGAGGTGGCGCAGCAGCAATATCACAGATCAGGCTGGTTTTGTAGATGAAAAGTGCTGGTGTTGTATAGTTTGTTTTAGGGAATGTATTATAATTATATATTTGATTATTATGCTTGATGGTCTTAAGGTGTTTACTATTCATATATTTTTTTGTAAGTAGTGAGCAAATTTGGTGTGGAAGCGCATTGGAGTCTTTTTATTTGTTTATAATGAAAAGACATACTGTATTTATTGGTGTATAACACTCACTTTTTTACCCTGAAAATAGAGGGTAAACTGTGCCTGCGTGTTATACGCAGGGGGCTGTGGAAAGTTTTTTCCCTGAAACTTCCCTCTAAAAGTTAGGGTGCGTGTTATATGCCTGTGCATGTTATACGCCGATAAATACGGTAGTAGTGGAGTGATGGGGGAAGGGGGTGGACAGAGAGATGGAAAGAGTGAGTTGGGGTTCTTTCACACGTTTAGGTCTGTCTGTCAGTTTTTCAGGCGGACCTCATCGGACGCTCCGCTCCATTCACGTCTATGGAGTGACAGATGTCAGCGGTGACATGTCTGCTGGTATCCAATCCGCTAATCCAGGTGGATAGAAACCCTACTTTTAATCCCTCTGTCAGATGGGATGAAAACAGACAGGCGGATAGAAGAGAGCGGAGCTCTAAAAGGTCTATCTCTCCACTGTGAGCAGAGCGATCCCTGCTGAGCAAGCGGAGTCCATGAAAACGGACGTGTGTGTGTGTTAAAAGGTGGGTGGAGAGAAGACATTTTTATAGACAGAGGGCACATATATTCCTCTAACACGTGTCATGTGATATGTCAAAAACTCTCCTTCTCCCGCAGGCGCTTTGTCCCAATATACAGACTTAGGTTTCCTTCATTATTACGATGTTTTATTCTTCCAAAGACAGGACAAGCAAACAGTCAATGCTTACATATTTGGCAGCTGGTAAAACATGGCAGGATGGTACTTCAGAAACAGGAATTACATGGTACATCTTCTCTGCTGGATAGAGCCCCTTCCCCCGTCGGGTGACCCTGAGGTCCCCTTCTAGCTACTCACATCACATGTCTCTTATACTGTTTAAAAGCCATGCTCAGCACAATTTCTTTTTGGAATAGCTCCAAGAAAGGTGACATGCTTCTGTCTCAAACGTAACACCCCCTTGTGTATATTAAGCAATACTTCTCCTCCCATTGTCTTGACGTGAACTCCAAAAATACATGTAGTCTACGACAGATGTAGTGTCCTATAACTGACTGTCTTTCCTCAAGCTCCCCCAAAATAGCCATGTTTAAACCAAATGATTCAGAAACGTTTATCCCATAAAATCTTATAAATTTAAAATCTAACAGTGTGAAAGAGCCCTAAAGAATGGAGGTATAGATTGGGTGACAGGGAGATGGATGATGGGACAGAGCAAGACATGGAGGGATGTGAGCGAGACAGAGAAATGGAATGATGAAGCAAAGCATGGAGTTTTGGAAAGAAAGAGGAAGAGACAGAATACTAGAGGAATGAAAGTGTCCGACACCCTGTCATTGGGCGTATGGGGGTCATGTGAGGAGTAGGGCTGGCCTGTCCGCGATCGGGGTTGCTCCTGAAGTCCTGCCTCCGCACATGATGCCTAATCAGAGTGCGTCGGACACTGAACATGTCGATTAGAACGTGGGGGCGACAAGCAAAAATGTGAGCCGCCGTCTTCACTTCCTATCTGCCGGACCGGTGCAGGCCAGGACAAGAATGTGAGTGAGATTCCCTCGTGAGAGCCGTGTTACTGGCCCTGGGGGGGATGAGAAAGAGAGAGGGAATACTGTAGGCAGGGCAGTGTAGTATGGAGGTCAGTGTAGTGTAGTATGGTGGTCAGTGTCTTGTAGTGGACAGTATAGTATAGTGGTCAGTGTAGTTCTCAGTGTAGTGTAGTGGACAGTATAGTATAGTGGTCAGTGTAGTGTTGTGGACAGTATAGTGGTTAGTGTAGTGGACAGTGTAGTGTATTGGTCAGTATAGTATAGTGGTCAGTGTAGTGGACAGTATAGTATAGTGGTCAGTGTAGTATGTAATGGTCAGTAAAGTAATCAGGTTGGTCAGTACTATTGTATTGTTGGAACGGACTTGGGGAGTGTCCAAGTCTGCAGGTGGGGGGGGGGGCGCAAATGACTTTCCTTGCCCTGGGTGCTGACAATCCACGCTACACCACTGGTCACTGGTCATACTAGCTCATTATGGCTTTGTCTTGCAGGTTTTTTTTTTCATGGGTTTAATTCCTCCTTAGGTGATGATATCAGTTTGTTGAGGTGATTTCATCACTTGATGGTGGAGTGTTGTCCTCGCTTGATGGGGGAGTAATGTCATCATTTGATGTTGGGGAGAATCGATTGAGTGAGTGAGTGAAAAACTTATAGAGCGCTACACTTGCGAACTGAATCGCCTCTGGGCGCTGTTTCCATTCCTTGGATAAAGGAAGGCTCTACCTTCAGAAGAGATGAGTTTTAATCATTCTCCTGAAGGCCAAGTGGTCAGACTCCAGTCGGATGGTGGTTGGTAGTGCATTCCACAGTCGCGGTCCTTGGACAGCAAATCTCCGGTCTCCTTTGGACTTGTATCTTGCCTTAGGTATGTGCAGTAGGTTCTGATTTGCGGATCGCAAAGTGCGATTGGGGTTATGGGCTTTTATTTTTTTGCATAGATATTGGGGAGCGTTTCCTTGAATACACTTGTGTGTAAGGCAGAGTGCCTTAAAAGTTATTCTGTCTTTCACTGGTAGCCAGTGAAGCGATCTAAGCGAAGGGGAGATTGACTCCCATGGTTTTTTACCAGTCACTAATCTGGCGGCCGTATTTTGAACGGCTTGCAGACGAGTGATTTGGTATTTGGGAAGTCCCAAATAGAGGGCATTTGCATAGTCGAGTCTGGAATTGATGATTGTTCCCACTACGACTGCAATGTGCTCTTTAGGAATAAAAGGGGTGAGTCGGCGTAACTGGCGCAGCAGATGGTGGGATCCGCTGACTACCGCCCCTATTTGTGCATCCATTGTCATGTGGGAGTCAAAAATGACTCCTAGACTTTTGGCTTTGGCGCTCGGGGCGATAATTTTTCCCAGGATGGGCGGGGGGGTCCAAGACGATGCGGGGAGAATTTTCCTGTTTGCGTGAAACAGGAGAAGCTCTGTTTTCGAACCATTGAGTTTTAGATAACTGGATGTCATCCAGCTATCTATTAGGTTAAGGGATCTCTCTAAGTCCCAGCGAATGATCCTTTCCTTTACTAACGCGGAGATACAGTTGAGTGTCGTCTGCGTAGGAATGGTAAAGTAGCTTCTGGTTGCTGATGATCTCAAAAAGAGGACGGAGATAAATATTGAACAGTACCGGTGACAAGGGAGATCCTTGAGGGACTCCGCATGATACCGTACGCATTCCTGAAGTGAAAAATCCCAGTTTAACTGTTTGTGATCTGTTTTCCAAAAAGGAAGAGAACCAGGGTAGATCCTCTTCCGTGACTTTGGCCACTTCAGCTAGCCTAGCGAGTAGTAGTCCGTGATCTACCGTTTTAAAGACCGCACTTAGGTCCAACAGGATCAGGAGAGAAGATTCTCCTTCATCTGCGGCCTCTAGGACGTCATCCCATATTTTTACCAGAGCAGTTTCAGTTCCGTGCCCGGGCCGGAAACCTGATTGAAACGTATCTAGTCATTTTTGGGTTTCTAAATGCTGTTGTAACTGTTGTACAACTTCTTTCTCCATTATTTTGGAGAAAACATTTAGACCCGTTATGGGCCTCCTATTGTTTGGGTCTTTTGGGTCAAGGGTGGGTTTTTTCAGGATCGGTTTTATGGTACCTTGTTTCAACAAGGAGGGGACCATGCCCTCCTTGAAGGATTGGTTTATAAGCTGCGTGATAGCTGGTGCCAGTATATCGGCACTTTCTTTCAGCAGTTTAGTGGGAATAATGTCATTGGGTGCTGTGCTGTTGCGCAGAGACCGAATTATGTTTTTAGTGGCAGCGATGGAGATGGGTTTTAATGTGAATTTCTGTGCTTGAGGCGGGTATATAATGGTATCAGGGTTGGGATTCGGGGCGGGATTCATGCAGATTCCATTTTGCTCAATGCTCACCCGGATTCTTTCAATTTTTTTAATGAAATGATCGGATAGTTTGTTGCAAAATTCTTGTGAATCAGCATTGGGGGGCTCTAAACAGGCTGGATTCATCGATTGTGAAACCAGCTTGAAGAGTTTGCGGGGGCGGTTTAGGGCCTTGGTGATGATGTTGGCGAAATGATTTTTTTTCGCCATAAAGATTTCTTTATGATATTTCTTTGTTATTGTCTTATAAATGGTGTAGTTTCTGTCTGAAGAGCTCCTTTTCCAGGCAGCTTCTGCTCTTCTACGCTCTTGCTTTAGCAGCGTCAGCTGGTCGTTAAACCAGCCGGCGTTGTTTTCCCGCAAGCAAGTTTTGCGTTTTGGTGCCACCCAGTCGGCGGACTGAAGTAGCGCCTTGTTCATGGCGTCAAGTGTTTCTACGGCTGTTTGTTGTTGTTGTATTGTGTTTATTTTATTTCCTAGGGTCGTTTTGAAGAGTTCCGAATGGAGCTTCTTCTGGGACCTAGTCCAGTGAGTTATCACCGGTTTTCTTGTTTTATTTGGCCTGAGATGATTGGCGATTTTAAATTTAATGGCATGGTGATCAGTCCATGGTAGTGGCTCATTATCCCCGATCTCGACTTCCAAGTCTTGTTTGAAAATGAGATCGAGGGTATGGCCTGAGGCATGAGTGGACCCTCGAATTAATTGTTGCAGACCTAATCCTTCTAGATGGTCGATGCAAGCATCAGCGACGGGGTCCAACGAGGATTTGGCCCAGAGGTTGAAGTCCCCCAGCACCAAAAGGTGTTTGATGCTTAGGGTGTAAGAGGAGATGAATTCTGTTAATGAGGTGAGAAGGTGCGTTTTTGGGCCAGGCGGTCTATAGCAGAGTAGCATATAGACCGTGTCTTGGGGGTTTGTTTGCAGCTGGAGAGTGAGGGTTTCCATGAAAGGAAGCGAGTATTGGAGGACTGGTTTGGTGATCGAGAGGTGAATCTTGTGGATCACCGCCAGACCTCCCCCTCTTTGCCCCACTCTGTTCTGCATTTGGATGCGATAATTTGCAGGCACCAATTCTCCCAGAATGGTGTTGCAATCCGCTGTGAGCCAGCTTTCTGTGATGAAAAGGCAGTCTAGATCATGTTGAAGGATGAAATCATGGATTTCGTGCCGGTGTTTTACTGCCGATCTTGTGTTAATCAGGGCGCATGATATGCGTCTGGGCTGGTTACCCTGTATGCAGGTTTTTACTGTTGATTGTTGATCGATTTTCAACAGTTGCTCACTCTTTAGAGCTTTTATAGTGACAGTTGGGAGTATAGAGGCGAGAGGTTTTAATTTCCAAATGGTTTCTGCAGAGTATTTCATATAACCCATGGTAGCAGAAAACAACGGAAATGGTGCTGATGTGCGGGGGGGGGGGGGGGGCGGGGGATATCTGCGACGCTGGGAGGGAGAATGTCTCAGTGAAACTGTCACTTTTTTAATTCTTCCCTCCCTGAATTTGAAATTGGTCCAGAGGAAGGCGAAAAACCCCAGGCGAGCTGTGCCAATCTGCGACGACTGAGGAAAAAATTCCTTCCTGATCCCTACTGGCGATCGGTAAAGCGACCCTGGATCAATTTATTTTTATTTTATCAGTGGGGGGGGGGAGTTTGTGCAGGTAAACCGTTAAGGTGTTGTTTATTTATATTTATATTATATTGTGAGAGTGAGGAGTACCAAGATGGCCGCCGACCGGGGGGGTAGGCCCGAGCCGGGGGCTAGGGTACGGGGCAGCAAGGGGGGGGGGGGAAGGATGGTCTCTAGGGATACTACAGGGAAGTCCTCGGGGGGGCTGAAGGTGTACCGTGTGTTTAATTATCAGGGGGGGGCTATCACCGTTGGTGACCAGGGGAGTCCCGCTAGGCCGCGGCTGAAGCCGCAGACTTTCCTGGGATGGGGCAGCCGCAAATGCGGCCGCGATCCCGTGGCGGATGGTTCCTCGGGTCCGTATGTAATTCCGGGTGGCCGAGGAGGTGAAGGAGATGGCGGGGGGGGGGTGCTGTACTGTCTGGGTCCGGGGGGGGTGTGCCGGTCGTCTGATTCCCTGGATCGAAAGCCGTGGCTTATCCTGAAAAGGACGGCCGCCCTCGATCCCAGGGAGACAGACCGGATCTTACCTTGTAGGATGCTGCAAAGCAGAGAAGAAGGGAGGCTGGAGAAAGGCCGGGTGGCTGTGGTCAGCACTGGGCTTGAGGCTTGAGGCACTGGGCTTGAGGCTGGCTGGAGCAGGGCTGAGCAGCTGGATAAGGTGACCCTGCCTGACTGCCTAGCTACGCCTGCCTGGAGCTATAGCGTACACGTTCCTACTCCTAGGAACGTGCGCCGTTGTGAGCTCCTGCTCTAATCCGTCTGCCTGACTTGAATGACTTGTTTTCAATTTCTCTTTTAGTTTATACAAAATGTTTACAGTTATACAAGGTTAATTACAATACGCATTTGTTTCTTCTTATGTACCGTATTTATCGGGGTATTGCGCGCTCCAGCGTATAGCGCGCACCCCTAAAGTAGACCCGAAATTCCTGTAAAAAAAAAATGTATTACTTAGTTTGGTGTCTTGCCCGGCGTCCATCGGCAGCCTTATCCGGTCCGGCGTCCGTCTGCAGCCTCGGTGGTGTCCTCCCGGCTTCTCCCGCGCTGTCTCCGAGTCGAATGCCCGCTTCCCGCGCTCAGTTTGATATACCAAGCACAGTACACTCGGGCACACTCGGCTTCTCACGCAAAAAAGTCAGAGCGTGACTACGAGCCTGGCTGAATGTACCCAAGTGTACTGTGCTCGGTATATGTCGACGGAGGCTTTAAACTGAGCGCAGGTATCGGCGTATATCGCGCACCCACTGCCATACCCATTTATACCTGACCATGTCAATCATACAAATTATTATTTATTTTTTTAATTAAGGGGTTGATTCTTCTTTACCATTTATAGATATTCTATCATATTTGTCAAGGACCGAAATTCATCCAATTTTTGCCATATTCCTGGCGTTTGATTCTTTATATATTCTTCTTCTCTTATCTGACTTTCCATATATTGTATTTCGTTCATTTCACATATCCATTCTATTATTGTAGGGCTCTTGGTTTCTCTCCACTTACAAGCTATTATTGTTCTGGCTGCCATTGTCATGTGGTGAAGAATATCCGTTTTAACATTCTTTATTGATTCTGTCATCAGGGATTATTATTATTATTTAGGTACTTATATAGCACTGTCAATTTACACAGCATTGTACATATAAATTGTACATTCACATCGGTCCCTACCCCCAAGGAGCTTACAATCTAAATGTCACAAACTACAGTGAACAAGATTGAACCACAACTGTGGTTAGGAAAAGATTTCAATGCAATTCTGTATGCAATGTGATTTTCAGTACTGGACCCCAGGCGTAACTCTAATCAGAGAAAAATAGTTTGGGGGGTTCACTACATCAAGGAATGTGTTGAGCTACTAAGAGCAGAGGTATCATAACATACCTTCAACCCCTAGCCTTAAAGGTTACGGTGAACATGAGTGAAGCACAACTGTGTTAAGGAAAATATTTCAATGCACTTCTCTATCTGAAGTGACTTTCAGTACTGGACCCCAAGCGTCGCTCTAATCAGAGAAAAAGAGTTTAGGGGTTCACTACATCATATGACTTGCATATAGGAATGCATTGAGCTACTAAGGGAAAAGGCATAACATACCTTCAACCCTTAGCCTAAAAAAGGTATAGCGAACGTGTTCAGGATTTCAGGCCGGGAAGCCGTATACTATTAACAACAAATGTCAAGCACGTAGCATATGAGAATTCTGTATGCAGATAGCATTTACTTGAGAGAGGCAACTGAAAAATAATTGGTTTAAGAGTGAATGTCCCTTTAACTACTTGAGGCCTGCGCTATAACCGAATGACGGCTACAGCACGGACCTGAAAATCCAGGAGGACGTCATTTGACGTCCTCCCCTTTGCTTGTTCCCCGTGCGCGCCCCTGAGCACGCAGCAGGGAAATTCTGTGTTGGCCGTGTCCCTTGGACACAGCCAATTGCAGATCGCCACGAACGGCCATTCAGAGTGGCCGTTTGCGATGCGATCTGTGCGGCCAATGAGAGATTATCTCAAATGTAAACATATGATATCTCTCACAGACAGCGTGTGAGGAGGGAGAGATTATCTGTGAGTGTTACAAATTATTACAAAAAGTGATACAGTGCCCACCTGTGCTACCTCATCAGTGCCCATCTGTGCTGCCTCATCAGTGCCCACCTGTGCCGCCTCATCAGTGCACATCTGTGCCACCTCATCAGTGTCCACCTGTGCTGCCAATCAGTGCCACCTCAGTGCCCATCTGTGCCTCCTCATCAGTGCCCATCTGCTCCACCTCATCAGTGCCTATCAGTGAAGGCTTAGCACACACCTGTGTAGTTGCACCAGCAACCATGTCAAAAAGATCCTTTTCCGCCGAGGAGGCATACCAAATTCTTTCCACACTTTCAGATTACCTTTCCAATTCTGATTCTGAGTTTAACGTCAATTATGAGTCAGCCTTCAGTAGCGGAACACTAGGTGACTCAGAGGAGGAAGATAGCCGGCCCACTAAACAAAGGCGTTCTGGTGAGGAGGCAGTGCCATCCACCAGCACCACAGTGCCATCCACCAGCACCGCAGTGCCTCGGCAACAAACTTGAAGGACCCATGCCAGCCTTCCCTATGCCCTTCAGAACCCCTTGTGGTTTCCTCCTAATTCAGGAGAAGCCAACATTCCCCCTTTCACGGCCCAGCCAGGAATCCAGGTGGACACGGAGAATTTTTGCCCAATCGATTACTTTAACTTGATGTTTACAGAGGACATGCTATCCAGAATTGTGGCCCAGTGCAACCTATATGCACAGCAATTTATTGAAAATAATCCTACATCATATCATGCCCGTCCCTTCCAGTGGAGAGACCTAACGGTGGAGGAGTTGAAACTTTTTTTAGGCCTCACATTTTGTATGGGACTCAACCCAAAAAACACTTCACGTTCCTTTTGGTCCAAAAACCCCATCTACCACATGCCAATCTTCTCCAGCGTAATGCCCAGATCCTGATACCCAAATCATCACAGGCTTTTCAAAATTCGGCCGTTGCTGAATTATTTTTCAGAAAAATTCCCCCAATTGTATACCCCGGACCAACACATCTGTGTGGATGAGTCCCTTGTTAAATTTACTGGCAGGCTTCAAATAAAACAATTTATACCCAGCAAAAGGACCCGCTATGGTGTGAAGGTATACAAATTGTGTGACCGAGTCACAGGACACCCAGCTGAATCCCCCTAATTACCCATACGCCAGCATGTGGCACTGTCAGAAATAATCAGAAGGGCTTTCCTCAAAGTCTTGTAAATAAAAAGCTGAGAAGAGGAGAATCGGCAAGTCTGCGCAACAAAGAGGTTCTGGCAGTGAAGTGGAAGGACAGAAGGGATGTGTACATGTTATCTATCATCCACAATGACACCGTCGTTGAAACCCGCAAAAAAAGGCGTGGCACCACCATCCGAAAGCCCACATGCATCCAGAACTACAATTTGTTTATAGGGGGAGAAGTGATGAGCGGAATACGCCATATTCGATTTCGCGAATATTTCAAAGAATATTCGCGAATATTCGTTAATATCGAATATTCGTGATATTTTATAAAAAAAAAAAATGCGAATTTTCGCTAATGCGAAATTTCGCGATTTTTTTTTTTTTTTTTTTTTTTTTTTATAAAATATCACGAATATTCGATATTTACGAATATTCGGTATATTTTATAAAAAAAAAAAAAGCGAAATTTCACATATGCGGTCGCGAATATTCGTTAATATCGAATATTCGTGATATTTTATAAAAAAAAAAAAAAAAATTGCGAATTTTCGTCAATGCGAAATTTCGCTAATGCAAAATTTCGCGATTTTTTTTTTATATAAAATATCACGAATATTCGATATTTACGAATATTCTGTATATTTTATATAAAAAAAAAAGCGAAATTTCACATATGCGGTCGCGAATATTCGTTAATATCGAATATTCGTGATATTTTATAAAAAAAAAAAAAAAAATTGCGAATTTTCGCCAATGCGAAATTTCGCTAATGCAAAATTTCGCGATTTTTTTTTTTTTTTTTATAAAATATCACGAATATTCGATATTTACGAATATTCGTGATATTTTATAAAAAAAAAAAAAACGCGAAATTTCGCATATGCGAAAGCGAAAATGATTGCGAAATTTCGAAAAAAAATTTGGATAAAATATCACGAATATTCGATATTTACGAATATTCGCTATATTTTATAAAAAAAAAAATTGCGAAATTTCGCTATTGCGAAATTCGCGATTGTGAAATTCGCGATTGCGAAATTTATTGCGAAATTTGAAAAATGCGAATATTCGAAATAGCGAATATTCGCCGCGATATTCGAGATATTCGCGAATACTCGAATATGCAATATTCGTAGCGAATATTCGCAATGCGAATATTCGTGAGCAACACTAAGGGGGAGTCGATTTCAATGACCAGATGCTTGAACCCTATCTTGCCACAAGGCGGACGTACCATTGGTACAAAAAAGTTGCAATTTATTTTTTTTGATTGGCCATATACAACTCATATATCATATACCGCAACTCCACCCAAAACCCCTAACGCATCCTTGGCTACCAGGGGGACCTTATCACTGCCCTTATATTCCCGAAAGACCCACCCCAAACCATCCCATCAGATGTTCTAAGTCGACTCTCCGAGCGTCATTTTCCTGATAAAGTCCCTCCCACAGAAACAGGCCGACGACGTCAAAAAATATGTAAGGTGTGTTCCAGTGAAGGAAAGACGAGACGCATCTTTCCATTGTGCAGATTGTCCTTCCCAACCAGGCCTCTGTGTACCTGACTGTTTTCGCCATTCCCATACTAAACTAAGTTATTAGTTTAGTATGGTAAACGTAATCTTCCGTTCCTGCCTTCACACCTCTTATGCCACTGCCTGCTCTGTAACTGACTCCGGCTTGTTTTTTGACCACGATTCTGCCTAACGATTTTGTAATGCCTCTGCCTGATCTGGAACTGACCTTGGACTGTTTGACCACGATTCTGCCTGCCTCATGGACTGATCTTGTACCCTGCTACTGGACTAGTGGGATTCAACACAGGGGTCTCACATATGTGAGGGGCTCCAGAAAAGTTTTTTGTTTTCTCATCCTAGATTAGGGTCTGGTTGCCCGGAGGCTTCAAAGAGATTTGGGTGGGAGAAGCCTCTACCTCTGTCCCCATTCTGTCCTGAACGAGGCCCTACTTCTTCCTGCTGCCTGTAGGACCTATGCCATCATGCCTCTACCTGTTACATGAACTGACCACACGACATGGACCTGCCTACTACCGGGACCAATATTTTTGGCACTGCTGACAATATGTCTGCCTCCACTAACCCTGAAGGGACAGTATCCCTGCCTGGACAATTGTGTATGTCGTTGCTGACCAAATCCCTGCCTGCTGCCTGGACCAGTGCTATTCTGCTGTGTAGAACTGCACTACTATTACCACAGGTAATCTTTTGTTTATGCTTTGCTCAGCATAATGTATTTTGGGGTTTAATTCTTGGTATGTGCATGCTATGTGTCTCTGGAACACCTGATGGTGTCTCTGGAACACCTAATGGTGTTCCTTGCATGCTGGATCTCTGTATGTGGTCAGGCTGTGTAGAAGTCTCACACGTGTGGTATCGTTGTACTCAAGAGGAGTAGCAGAATGTATTTTGGGGTGTCATTTTTTGCTATCTAAATGCTATGTGTTGGAAATATCTTATAAACGGACAACTTTGTGTAAAAAAAAAATTATTTTCATTTTTTTTTCCACATGTTTCAAAAACTTCTGGGAAAAAATGTACCATTCAAAAGACTCATTATGCCTCATAGATTATACGTTGGGGTAATAGCTTTCCAAAATGGGGTCACTTTGTGGGTAATTCCTTTGTCCTGGTGTTCCAGGGCCTTCAAAAGTGTAATAGGTAGTCAACTAGTTAGATGTGCAATTTATGCTCCTAAAGCCCCTGATGGCGCTCCCTGCATGTTGGGCCTCCGTATGTGGCCAGGCAGTGAAAAAGTCTCACACATGGGGTATCATTCTACTTAGGAGGAAAAGCAGAATGTATTTTGGGGTGTCATTTGTGGTATACACATGCCATGTGAGAGAAATTAGCTATTACAATGACAATTTTGAGAACATTTTTAAATAATAAAAAAAAAATCTTAATTTTGCAAAGTATTTTGGGAAAAAATTACAACTTCAAATAACTCACAATGCCTCTTAATAAATACATTGGAATGTCTACTTTCCAAAAAGGGGTTATTTGGGGGGAATTTGTACTTTCCTGGCTTGTTAGGGTCTCAAGAAATGAGATAGGCCTTCAAGTACATCAGGTGTGATCAGATGTGATCATTTTTTATGATTTGCACTATAGTTTGTAGACTCTAAAACTTTCACACAGACCAAATAATTTCCAAAAATGTTGGGTTATTTTTTATCAGACATGTAGCAGTATAAATTGTGGCCAAAATCTTTGAAGAAAAATTAATAATTTGCTAAATTGTATCACAGAAACTAAGAATTGTTTTATTTTTTTTTCAAAATTTTCAGTCTTTTTTCATTAATAGCGCAAAAAATAAAAAACCCAGAGGTGATCAAATACCACTAAAAGAAAGCTCTATTTGTATGAAAAAAAGTACAAAAAAAATCATTTGGGTACAGTGTTGCATGACTGAGTAATTGTCATTCAAAGTGTGAGAGTGCTGAAAGCTGAAAATTGGTCTGGGCAGGAGGGGTGTTTAAGTGCCCAGTAAGCAAGTGGTTAAGATATGCCACAACTGTTATATGAAACCATAATAACTAATACCAAGCACAGCAGCAGTGTAAACTTGAGCCAGGTTCAAATACAGTACTTTGTAAATACAATATGTGAACAGGGTAATTCTAGAGCAATAAATGTAAGGTGGTGATGGTACATTTGTAGAGAGCAGAGTATTGTAGCAGCAATGGGATTCTGTAATAGATGGTCTGCTTGTGGTACATATCTTAAGGTGTCCCCAGAGCAATGGCAGCGTGGATCCAGGTAGAGACTATGTAGTAGGATTAAGCTGTGGCTTAATGGTGTCATGAGGGGAGGGGACCTAATTCCAGTAGTTTTGTTGTAGCGTGGTCCGGCTACGGCCGACAATAATTGAACAGCGTGCAACAAGCACACTGTACTGTTTATAGGAGTAAGACGTGTGCCGAATGGAGCCTTGATTATGCTCGGCACGTGGCGCCGGGCAATGACGTTAGTGCGCAGTCGCCGTATGCGTTCCAGCGTGGAACGCAATACGGTGACAAAAGCGCCATTTACACTAAAGTCCCTAACTCACATTCATATACTAGGGCCAATTTTAGACAGAAGCCAATTAACCTATCAGCATGTCTTTGGAGTGTAGGAGGAAAGCGGAGTACCCGGAGAAAACCCACACAGGCACATGGAGAACATGCAAACTCCAGGCAGGTAGTGTCATGGTCAGGATTCGAACCAGCAACCCTTTTTACTGCTAGGCGAAAGTGCCGCGCACTACACCACTGTGAGATCTCTATACTTGGAGTCCTCTCTACTCCCAATACTTTCTGATGTATCTCAAATACTTTAATCCAAAAACTAATCACTAAATGACATTCGTACCAGATATGGTCTGTAGTCCCTCTTCCTACCATACATCTCCAACAAGTCTCTGTATTACCATTATTTATTTTATTTAACGCTACTGTGCTCCAATACTATCTCATTACTATTTTATAATTTATCTCTTGATGTTTGATCGCTGTAGTTGTTTTATGTTTTGTTAAAAATATTTTCTCCCATGCTGTTAACTCTCTAAGGGATCCGGAGGGGAATAATAATTCATATTTCGCATATCTTTTTTTTTTTTTGGGGGGGTTTTGTTCATCTA
Source organism: Rana kukunoris (assembly GCA_029574335.1). Classification (NCBI taxonomy): domain Eukaryota; kingdom Metazoa; phylum Chordata; class Amphibia; order Anura; family Ranidae; genus Rana; species Rana kukunoris. Next base: position 136,508,894 of record CM056054.1, on the reverse strand, counting down.
TTAATATTTGTTCAAATTTCGTTTTTGGTCTATTTATTAAAGATAAGTCTATTTTTGTTTCAATGTATGTCTTTAATTGATGATTAATGATGGTTGAATGATTTGAAGTAAGGGTCCTTTCACACGGGCGGACGAACGGTCCGTTTTTTACAAGTCCGTTTACGGACTTGTAATGCTTCCCTATGGGATTGCGGACGTTAGCGGATGAGCATCCACTAACGTCCGTAAACATCCGCCTCCGCAAAGAGCCGCTTTTTCAGATGGAAGAAAACCCTATTTTCTTCCATCTGGCGGAACGAATCGGATGAATGCGGACACCGACGGCTCAGCGGGGATTAACAGAGGAATCCCCGCTGAGCAAAGGGGCTAACAGAGCGGATCAATACGGATCCGCTCCATGTAAAAGAGCCCTATATTACCAGCAGTGCCTGCAGTATTACAAGCAGCATCGCAGGCAGCACCAGCTGTATCATGACAAGCCCCAGAGAGTATTCTGACCAGATCTCTGCCACAATATTTCTAAGCAATGGCAGGCCTGTATTGTCTGAAGCCCCATACACACTATCAGTTTTCCTGCTGGTTTTCTCTTCAGGTTTACCAAAACCATGTAGTGGAAGGGCCTGCCTGATTGCAAACATGGTTTTGGTAAACCTGAAGAGAAAACCGTCAGGAAAACTGATAGTGTGTATGGGGCTTAAGACCAGCCCCTTGCAGAAATCAAATTTGGCCAGCTCTTCATAAAATAATTACATTAGCTGCAGGAACATCAGAAGTTCTCTTAATATCATGGCCAGAACATATATGTGTTGGATGTATTTCAGAATGATAACACTTATGCAGAATGTCATGTTTACCCAAAATGCAGTGCTGGCCAGTAATGTGAACCAGCTGGAGATTTCCAATGGCTCACTTGCTATTTCTCTGACCAGTTCCTTCTCCATTGACTCAGTGGCTGTGTTTATCTCTGGAGGTTAGAGATCTGGTCAGAATACTCCCTGGGGCTTGTCATGATAAAGCTGGTGCTGCCTGTGAAGCTGCTTGTAATACCGTGTTTCCCCGAAAATAAGACACCGTCTTATATTTTTTTTTCCTCAAGAAATCACACTATGGCTTATTTTCGGGGGGTGTCTTATTTTTATTACAGAAAATAAAGGTTGCCTACCTGAACCACACTTGCGCTTCTTAGCATTTCCTCTGTCCACCTGTAGACTGAGATTATCGTATTCTGCACGCCATTTTTGGACCATTCGGATATCCAACTTCTTCTCTTTGCAAAAAGCCGTAAGATTCTTGCCTCGGGAGTCCTCCACAATTCCTTTCTTGTACTCAACAGAATAACTCTTTCTTTTTGCACTCATCTTGTCTGGTTGTACCACTACAAGATATCACTACAAGATTCGACACTACATCTTATTTTCGGAGATTCGACACTACATCTTATTTTCGGAGATTCGACACTACATCTTATTTTCGGAGATTCGACACTACATCTTATTTTCGGAGATTCGACACTACATCTTATTTTCGGAGATTCGACACTACATCGCTACGTCTTATTTTCGGAGGGGTGTCTTATATTTCTATCTTGCGTCGAAATCCCGCTACGGCTTATTTTCGGAGTACGTCTTATTTTCGGGGAAACACGGTACTGCGGCACTGTTGGTAATATACACTGCTCAAAAAAATTAAAGGAACGCTTTAGGATTAATAGGGGGTAACGCCATTTCAAAAGAAAGGAAAACACAGATAGGTTTGCTGCTGTTCTATGCCAGGAAGGCAATAGTGCTAAATTGGAAGAAATTGGAGGCCCCCTTAATAGCACAGTGGAAAAACCTAGTGAACACTAATCTGATATTATATAGAGAGACATATTGCAATAGAGGTTATGGGGAGAAATATAGAAGAGTATGGGCAAATTGGATAGAGAACTCTATAACAGTGTCAGGATAAAAGGGGGAATTGGGGAATAATCACACCATTGGAAGAGTGGGGGGGGGGGGTGGAAGTAGAATGGGCTGTGTTGTATCGGATGGAAGGACAGTATGGATGGTTTGGGAGTATAAAAGGCAAATGTCGATGTTATTTGGATTAAAGGGAATATGAATGTATTGCACATGTATGATCTTAATCTTTTGTATGGAAAAAAATTAAAACATTTAAATAAAGAGATTTATAAAAAAAAAAGGAACGCTTTTCAATCAGAACTCCTGGGATATTCATCTGGTCAGTTAAGTAGCAGAGGGGGATGGGTGTATACAGAGGGGGTTGTTAATCAGTTTCAGCTGCTTTGCTGTTACCGTATTTACGGTGTATAACACGCACCCTAACTTTAAGAGGGAAGTTTCAGGGAAAAAACTTTCCATAGCCCCCTGCGTATAACACGCAGGCACAATTTACCCTCTATTTTCAGGGTAAAAAAGTGAGTGTTATACGCCAATAAATACAGTAATTGAAATTAACATGTGCACCAGATGGGCAACAATGATTTTTTCAGGTGGAGGTGTCTGACATTTTTTTCTTATTGTCAACTTTATTTGAAGTGCACAAAGTAATACATCATTCATGGTGGTGCATTGCACCGCTGTGCAGCGACTTGTAGCACCTACAGTACATGTGTTCTGCGGTAAAATGCAGTATTTCTTTTTTTTTTTTTTTTCCACAAATTTTTTATTGGACAATACAAGGTGATAACTGTATACATCAAACAGCACCATCAAAAAAAAATAACATAAGAATACAGAGATAAACCCACAGTCTAATGTGTACCATAGGGACATAGGCCAAGATCCCAAGAGAGGGGCCCCAAGCAAGTACTACTGTAACACTTAGCGACAGCAACCAAGTCCCACATGTGTTTCTTAAGGGCAATGTGCAACATAGAAATCTCTAGAAGAACCCTCTATATGGACGACCTGTCAGGCCCGTATGACCTCATGCTAGCCCCGATTCATGGTAGCAGTACCCAGTCCCTTATCTGTCGCATGAATCCTCTCACATAGAAAAGGATGAATGAGGGGGATGGGCGGGAGGCCGACCCTCCCACCCAAGTCCCTTAACGTTGACAGAAAAGAGGTCAAGAAAGAAAAGAAAAAAAAAAAAAACAGAGAGAGAGAAAAGGATAACCAGGAAAGGGAAAGAAGAGATAGAGAGGGGGGAGGGAAAGAAGAAAAAGAGAATGGAGGGGGGGGGGGGGGGAGAGGTGTCAACTCACCGCCTAATGGGGGGTGAAGTGGGGGGGCCCTCTACCCTCGCCGTCCATGTTCTATTGACCTGTACATTCACAGGTCAAGGGTGCATAAGAAAGGCAGACGCCAGTCAGGCAATTTCGCTACGTCCAGATCCATTCGGATTCTGGGTCAGGGCTTGGTATTCTGCTGAGCCTCGGAATTTAAACCACTCACTCCAAATAAAAGTGAACTTCGTAATGTCATCTCGGGCTGTATCTATCAGTTCCTCTATCGCTGCAAGCCGGTCAACGCGCGCCACCCACTCTTTTACGGTCGGTGGTACCGTAGCTCTCCAGTGTACAGGAACACATAATCTAGCAGCGTTAACCATATGTATTGCTACAGAATTGCGATATCGTTTTTTGGGGACAACGGAAAGGTGAAGCAGATATTGTGCTGATGAAAACTCTAGGGGTAGCGAAGAAACCGCTGTTATCACGTCATGTACCTTCTGCCAATATGGTCGAATTAGTGGGCACTCCCACCAAATGTGGAGGAAGGTGCCTAAAGCTCGTCCACATCTCCAGCATTGATCTGAGACCGTAGGGCAGAATTTGTGTACCACATCCGGCGTCCTATACCACCGTGTCCTAATCTTGTAACCATTTTCCTGTATGCCCACGTTCAATGAGCCCTTGAAGATGAACCAGTTCACCCTGTCCCAATCTGTCGCCGAAATCGGTCTATCCAGTTTGGCCTCCCAGGAGGCCTGCTCCGCCTGCACAGAGGCAAAGGGTCCTCTAAACATGGACGCATACAGGATCGAAATAACATGTCGTTGGGGTGACTCACTTAAGCATAGTGACTCAAAGGTCGTGGGCGATTTTGTAAAAGACCCTCTAACCTTCGGGTCATTCAGGAAGTGCCTCACTTGGAAATAGGCAAACAAAGGAAACCTCTTGGTCAGAGACCTCTTCTCGAGGTCTTTCAGGGATACGAATTCATCCTTGGAGAAGAAATGTTTGGCCAGAATCTCATCATGCGGCCACTCATGCCTCAAGTATCCCCCATCCTGTCCTGGGACGAAATCCAGGTTACCCCTAAGCGGGGTCAATCCGCATTCTGTTGTTGAGACTCCGAACCTATCACAGGCCTTTGTGAATGCCAACAATGTAGCCCCTATTAGTGGATGAGATAAGACGTTAGACCTCCAATGCCTCCTAGAAATCCAGGAAATTTTCCCCAGGTCTTCTCCCGTCGCCCGGTTTTCCAAGTGAACCCAGTCTTTACATCGGGCGTGAACTCGCCAATCCACTACCCTCGCGAGATGTGTCGCCCAATAATACCTGTGCAGGTCCGGGAGGCCAATACCTCCCTCTGCTTTAGGCAGCACCAGCTTCATCCAGCTAATTCTGGGAGCTTTAGACCCCCACAAGAACTTCCTACACATCCTCTTGTAGGTTGCAAAGAAGGAGGGTGGGAGGGCGATTGGAATCGTCTGCAGTTTATATAAAATTCGGGGCAGCACCGTCATTTTCAAGATGGCGGCCCTACCAAACCAAGAAATAGTGGGAGAGTCCCATCGCAGAAGATCTTGTTGCATGGCCTTCAACTCAGGTGCAAAATTCTTCTCATAAAGGTCTGAGGTATGGCCAGGTAAGGAATATCATCAGTCTTCCATCGAAAGGGGAAGCTCTTCTGGCAATGGAGGACTAGCGACGAGGGCAGGGAGATATTTAGGGCATATGACTTGGAAAAGTTAATCTTAAGGTGAGAGATATATCGGAATTGTTGGAACACTTGTAGAAGGTTAGGCAAGGATACCAAGGAGGAGGAGAGAAAGAGCAAGATATCATCGGCGAAGGCCGCAAGCTTGTATTCCTTTTGGAGTACCTTAAATCCTGATATGTCAGGGTGAGCCCTAATGCAGCGAAGGAGAGGTTCCAGGGTGAGGATATAGAGTAAGGGCGAAAGAGGGCATCCCTGTCTGGTGCCATTGTGGATGGAGAAGGCCTCTGATAAGTGGCCATTTACTCTTACCCTGGCACGCGGTGTTGAATAAAGTGCCCCCACCATTGACCTCAATCGTGTGCCTAGACCGAGTGCCTCCAGGACCGAGTGCATGTAGTCCCAGGCCACTCGGTCAAAGGCCTTCTCTGCGTCCAATGAAAGGAAGAACCCTTCATTTCTCGTAGAAGTTATCCAGTGATGCAAGTTGAGGGCTTTGAGGGTGTTGTCCCTTGCCTCCCTGCCCGGGACAAACCCTACCTGATCAAGACCCACCCAGGCCGGTACATAGAAGGCTAGCCGTGTCGCCAGAATTTTAGAAAAAATCTTTACATCCACATTAAGGAGCGAAATCGGCCTGTAGTTTGCTACATCCGAGGGATCCTTGCCCTCCTTAGGTATTACCGAAATATACGCTTCCAGTAGGGTGTGGGAATCGTGAGAGGCACCTGCTAAAGAGTTAAAAGCTTTGAGGAAACCCGGCGCTAGCAGATCGGAAAAGCATTTGTAGTATTGTGCCGTCAAGCCATCTGGTCCCGGGCTCTTGCCCGGCTTGGTGGCTTTCAGGGCTTCCACCCATTCCTCCGAAGTCAGCGGTAACTCTAAGGCTTGCTGGTCCTCCACAGATAGTGCCAGATAGGGCTGTATCTGTGTAAGAAATCTTTAGACATTTTTTTCCCTACTCATCTTTTCTGACTGTTTTTTTTCACTAGTTTTGCATTTGGCGCGGGTCAGTTTTACTACTGGTAGCACAAGGCCATATTTGGATCCTATAAAGGTTGCACAGGCAGTCCAACTCCTCCAGGATGGCACATCAATACTCGTCATAGCCAGAAGGATTGCCGTGTCTCCCAACACAGTTTCAAGAGCATGGAGGAGATTCCAGGAGACAGGCAGTTACTCTAAGAGAGCTGGACAGAGACGTAGAAGGTCCTTAACCCATCAGCAGGACCGGTATCTGCTGCTTTGTGCAAGGAAGAACAGGATGAGCACTGCCAGAGCCCTACAAAACGTCCTCCAGCAGGCCACTGGTGTGAATGTCTCTGACCAAACAATCAAAAACAGACGTTATGGGGGTGGCCTGAGGGCCAGATGTCCTCTAGTGTGCTCTGTGCTCACTGTCGGACACTGTGGAGCTCGATTGACATTTTCCATTGAAAATCAGAATTGGCAGGTCCGCCACTGGTGCCCCATGCTTTTCACAGATGAGAGCAGGTTTACCCTGAGCATATGTCACAGACGTGAAAGAGTCTGGAGAAGCCACAGAGAACTTTATGCTGCAACATGCTGTAATGCTGTAACATCATTCAACATGACCGGTTTGATGGTGGGTCAGTGATGGTCTGGGGAGGCATATCCATGGAGGAAAGCACAGACCTCTACAGGCTACACAATGGCACCCTGACTGCCATTAGGTATCAGGATGAAATCATTTGGACCCATTGTCAGACCCTATACTGGTGCAGTGGTTCCTGGGTTCCTCCTGGTGCACAAAAATGCCCAGCCTTATGTGGGGAGAGCATGCAGCTAGTTCCTGGAGGATGAAGAAATTGATACTATTGAATGGCCCCCACGCTCACCTGACCTAAATCCAAAAGAACACCTCTGGGACATTATGTTTCGGTCCATCTGGTGCCGCCAGGTTGCACCTCAGTCTGTTCAGGAGCTCAGTGATGCTCTGGTCCAGATCTGGGAGGAAATACCCCAGGACACCATCCATCGTCTCATTAGGAGAATGCCCTGATGTTACAAGCACTTGGCGGCCAAACAAACTACTGAGGACCATTTTGAGTTGTTGCAATGAAATTTACGGATGTAATTTGGTGAATAGTTTTTGGATTAAAGTATTTGAGATACATCAGAAAGTATCGGGAGTAGAGAGGACGCCAAGTATAGAGATCTCATTGCTATCCCTGATGACAGAATCAATAAAGAATGTTAAAAATGGATATTCTTCACCACATGACAATGGCAGCCAGAACAATAATAGCTCGTAAGTGGAGAGAAACCAAAAGCCCTACAATAATAAAATGGATATGTGAAATGAACGAAATACAATGTATGGAAAGTCAGATAAGAAAAGAATCAAATGCCAGGAATATGGCAAAAATGGGATGAATTTTGGTTCCTCGACAAATATGATAGAATATTTAAAAATGGTAGAGAACAAATAACCCCTTAATTAATTTTTTTTTTTTTTATGATTGACATGATCAGGTATGAATGGGTATGGCAGACAGAAATAATAAGTCAGTGTGAATATAGTAGTTATTTATGAGAAGGAAGTTAATAGTAAATCAAGGCTCTTTTTTTTTTAATACATAACAAGAAGAAAAAAATGTGTATTGTAATGAACCTTGTATAACTGATAAATGAGCTCAAGAAAAACAGTAGGCTCGGGCTACCCAGTGCTATTCCCTATCCTATCACCTCACAAAAGACGAATGGCATCACTCCACCATGTGATAACAGCAATCCACTATTGAGTGCTTCACCCCGAATGAATGAGAGGGGTGGAGTGGATGATGTAAATGGGGCAGGAGGCGGTGTCAATAGAGCAGTGGATGGTGTCAGTATGGCTGAGGTCGGTGTCCTCAGATCAATGGTCAGTGTCAGGAAAACAGTGGCCGGTATCAGTATCCTATAGCATTCCTGGTGCCGGCCACTGCTTTCCTGACACTGACCATTAATCTGAGGACACCATCCACCGCCCCATTGACACCGTTCACCGCCCCACTGACACCGTCCACCGCCCCACTGACACCATCCACTCCACCCCTCTCATTCATCTGGGGTGAAGCACTTGATGGTGGATTGCTGTTATCACATGGTGGTGTGATGCCATCCGTCTTTTGTGAGGTATTAGGATGGGGAATAGCCAGGCCCGGACTGGCCATAGGGCATACCAGACAAATGCCCGGTGGGCCGCTACGGCCCGCAGCCCGGTTGTGGCCACCTGTGGCCCGCGACCGGCCCACGGGCCACATGTCACGTCTCCCCAGGGGTGTACACCACCAACACAGCGCCAGATACAGAGAGATGAGATGGGCATATCAAAGCCAGCTATGACACTTCTCCCCTCCCCTTGCTGCCCGCATGACCAGTTAGAGGAGAGGATCTGCTTCTACTGTTCTGCTGTCACCACTGTGCCATGCCAACAAACGCAGCCACTGTGCCATCAATTGTCACCACTGTGCCATGCCATCAAACACAGCCACTGTGCCATTAATTGTCACCACTGTGCCATGCCATCAAACGCAGCTACTGTGCCATCAATTGTCACCACTGTGCCATGCCATCAAATGCAGTCACTGTGCCATGCCATCAAACACAGCCACTGTGCCATGCCATCAAACACAGCCACTGTGCCATCAATTGTCACCACTGTGCCATGTCATCAAACACAGCCACTGTGCCATCAATTGTCACCACTGTGCCATGCCATCAAACGCAGCCACTGTGCCATGCCATCAAACACAGCCACTGTGCCATCAATTGTCACCACTGTGCCATACCATCAAACACAGCCACTGTGCCATGCCATCAAACGCAGCCACTGTGCCCTTTAATTGTCGCCACTGTGCCCATTGATGCCACTGTGCCCACATTGTCGCCACTGTGCCCATTGATGCCACTGTGCCCACATTGTCGCCACTGTGCCACTGTGCCCATTGTCGCAGCTGAGCCAGAGGGGGAGGTGCTCCGCCCTCTATAGATGCACTGCCACTGTCTATCTATCTATTGTTATCTTTCTTTATCTAGCTATCTATCTATCTATCTTCTTTCTATCTTTATCTGTCTTCCTTTCTATCTATCTATCTTCCGTCCTTCCCTTCTTTCTTTCTATCTTTGTCTTTCATTTTTTTATCCATCTTCCTTCCTTCCCTTCTTTCTATCTGTATCTATCTTTCTTTATATATCTTCCTTCCTTTCTATCTATCTTCCTTCCCTTCTTTCTATATGTATCTATCTTTATTTATTTATCTAACTTCCTTCCTTCTCTTCTTTCTATCTTTCTTTATCTTATCTTCCTTCCCTTCTTTCTATATTTATCTATCTTTCTTTCTTTATATATCTTCCTTCCTTTCTATCTATCTTCCTTCCTTCCCTTCTTTCTATATTTATCTATCTTTATTTCTTTATCTTCCTTCCTTCCCTTCTTTCTTTCTATCTTTATCAATCTTTCTTTCTTTATCTATCTTCCTTCCTTTCTATATATCTTCCTTTATTTGCATCTTTCTTTCTATCTATCTTTATCTATCTATCTATCTTCCTTCCCTTCTTTCTTTCTATCTTTATCTATCTTCCTTTCTTTCTTTATCTTCATTCCCTTCTATATATCTCTATCTTTCTCTCTTCCTTCATTCCCTTCTTTCATTCTATCTTTATCTATCTTTCTTTATCTATCTTCCTTCCTTTCTATCTATCTATATCTACTATCTATCTTCCTTCCTTCCCTTTTTTTTTCTTTCTTTATCTATCTTCCTATCTATCTATCTATCTATCTATCTATCTATCTATCTATCTATCTATCTATCTATCTATCTATCTATCTTCCTTCCTTCCTTCCTTCCTTCCTTCCTTCCTTCCTTCCTTCCTTCCCTTCTTTCTTTCTATCGTTATCTATCTTTCTTTCTTTATCTATCTTCCTTCCTTCCTTTCTATCTATCTATCTATATCTACTATCTTTCTTTCTTTCTTTCTTTCAATCTTTATCTTTCTATCTTTATCTATCTTTCTTTTTCTCTCTCTGTCTATCTATATTTCTTTATCTCACCCAACATCCCATCATTAACCCCCGTCGCGCTTCCCCCCCCCCCCCCCCCCGGGCTGCTCAGTCTAAAATGCCCGGGCCTATTTTTTGTCCCAGTCCGGGCCTGGGAATAGCACTGGGTCACCCAAGCCTACTGTTTTTCATGAGCTCATTTATCTGGGGTGAAGCACACTTGTTGGTGGAGTGCTGTGAAACAACAACTAAAACAAGATGTTCAGACCCATTTTCCAAACGTTTACGTGCATTCCACACCAGCCAATTAACTTGTAAGGATAAATTATTTTTGCAGGTGAAAAAAAAAAATGTACATTTACTATTTTTTTTTTAGAAGCCTAGAAAACATTGCACCAGCGACCAGCAGATCACTGATGCCATGTAGAGCTCCTGCAGACTGTCAGTGTGTACAAGCAGCATCACACTGACAGGAAGACTTAATGAACTACCACAGCGCTCAACAGTGCTGTGGCTGTTCACTGAGAACTACAAGCTGACAGCTGAAAAGGATGTTGGGGTTTGTATTTCATACACAGAGATCTGTGTACCAAATTTAGCAATTTTACCATGAATATAATAGCCCTCAAGGCTAACTACAATGTCCCTACCAAGTGGTATTTAGATCCAGCACGGACAGCCAAAATTGTTCCTTATTATACTCCTACCTGCGTTAGAGGCTTTGATAAACAAGGAATCCATCTGCACATATGGTGGTCCTGCCCACTAGTTACTAAATTATGGACCAAAATATTCCAATTGTTATTCACTTTCACTGTCCCCAGACCTTCCAGTAGCTCTACTAAACAGGTGCCCGCCTGACCTGACCCGAGCAATAAAAAGAAGGATGGCACAAACGACTAGAGCATTACCTTCAACACTGTGCTCAATTTATTAAAAAGCCCCAAAAAAAAAAAAACATACTCCTAAACATGAGAAGATATAAAAGCCCATCCAATCATACCTCCAGCATGGTGGAATGGTGGATACCCAATATCTGCAGTTAGAAAGCTGATGCATTTCAGGATACGTCCTGGTGGGCTACGACAAAAAAAAAGCAAATTAGTCCTGACAAAATCAAGAATGAGGCATTATCAAGGTCTATCACAGCAAGATATGGTACTGCTGATTCATAAGGAGGTGCCACTTTGTTTAGATCTCTGTAATCCACAGTCATTCTATATGTTCCATCATTTTTTTTCTGGGAACACTGGAGACGAGAAAGGACACACAGCAGGTCTAAGGATACCTACTCTCAAAAGTTCTTAAATGGTCTCCCCAATCTCTTTGTGGTCTTGAGGAAGTCTTTACTGCTTGAGACAGACTGGCTTTTCTGAGGGAGGAATATAAACAGGGGTCCTAGGGGCGTACCAATGGGGGGGGGGGGGGTGATCTACCCCGGGTGCCACACATTGGGGGGTGTCAGTGGCCGAGTGGCATCACTATGGGGGTGCATCCCTGCTGGCTCTGGCTGCTCCCTTTTGGAAAAGGCCTCAATAGCCTGGTCCAGTTTTACTTCCTGCTAGCTCTACCCAGCACTGCCTGTGTGTCATCACTCTCTGCTGGGGTGGCTGCTTCCACACAGTCCTACGGAGTCTGGACCTCCCTAGCTGAGGCTGAGAGCCCGAGGTGGTGAGCAGGTAATAGAGGTTTGGGGATGTGTGTTGTTAGAAGGAGTGCGTCTGCCCTGTGCTGCTATGACAGAGGGGGGGGGGGGGTGATTGCTGTGTCCACCACCACCCTGCCAGGTGTATAGTGTAGCTTACCTAATCGGGGGGTTGTGCAGAATCCAGACATGAGCTATTTATAGGGTGCAGAATCCAAACATGAGCTATACATAGGGTGCAGAATCCAGACATGAGCTATACACAGGGTGCAGAATCCAGGCGTGTGCTATATGCAGGGTGCAGAATTCAGGCATGTGCTATATACAGGGTGCAGAATCCAGGCACAAGCTATATACAGGGTGCAGAATCCAGGCACAAGCTATATTGAGGGTGCAGAATCCAGGCACAAGCTATATACAGGGTGTAGAATCCAGGCACAAGCTATATACAGGGTGCAGAATCCAGGCACAAGCTGTATACAGGGTGCAAAATCCAGGCACAAGCTATATACAGGGTGCAGAATCCAGGCACAAGCTGTATACAGGGTGCAGAATCCAGGCACAAGCTGTATACAGGATGCAGAATCCAGGCACAAGCTGTATACAGGGTGCAGAATCCAGGCACAAGCTATATACAGGGTGCAGAATCCAGGCACAAGCTGTATACAGGGTGCAGAATCCAGGCATGTGCTGTATATTGCTGTGTGTTCACCACCCACCTATAGCTTACCTGATAAGGAAGGGGTGGGTGATTTTGCTATGTTCATCACCCAGGTATAGTAGAACAAGTTTAAGTTAATAACTTATTTTCCAATGTTTTTAAAAACAAATGAACCCATCTTCAATATAAACATGGCATACATATTGTCAGTATACTGTATATGTATATATGAAAAGATGCTAAACCATATGTTAACCACTTTAGCCCCGGACCATATTGCTGTCCAATGACCAGAGCACTTTTTGTGATTCGGCACTGCGCCGCTTTAACTGACAATTGCGCGGTCATGTGACGTGGCTCCCAAACAAAATTGGTGTCCTTTTTTTCCCACAAATAGAGCTTTCTTTTGGTGGTATTTGATCATCTCTGCGGTTTTTATTTTTTGCGCTATAAACAAAAATAGAGCGACTATTTTGAAAAAAATGCAATATTTTTTACTTTTTGCTATAATAAATATCCCCCAAAAATATATAAAAAAACTTTTTTTCCCCTCAGTTTAGGGCGATACATATTCTTCTACATATTTTTCGTTAAAAATCGCAATAAGCGTTTATTGATTAGTTTGCGCAAAAGTTATAGCGTTTACAAAATAGGGGGTCGTTTTATGGCATTTTTATTAATATTTTTTTTTTGCTAGTAATGGCGGCGATCAGCATTTTTTTTCAGTACTGAGACATTATGGCGGGCACTTCGGACACTTTTGACACATTTTTGGGACCATTAGCATTTTTATAGCGATCAATGCTATAAAAATGCATTGTATTACTATAAAAACGCAATTGGCAGTGAAGGGGTTAACACTAGGGGGCAGGGAAGGGGTTAAGTGTGTTCCTGGGTGTGTTCTAACTGTATGGGGGGGTGGCCTCACTAGGGGAAGTCACTGATCTTCTGTTCATACAATGTATGAACAGAAAATCAGCGTTTCCCCCGCTGACAGGAACGAGAGCTTTGTGTTTACACACATACCTCCCGTTCCCCGCTCTGTAACGAGCGATCGTGTGTGCCCGGCGGCGATCGTACCCACCGGGCACGCGTGCCGGCCGCGCGCACGTGCCCCCTAGCGGTCTCTAAAGAGCAGACGTATAGCTACGTGCTCTCACGTAGCAGTGCCACCGTCCCGCAATAATATGACGCCGGGCAGTCAGCAAGTAGTTAGGTACTTTTTGTGACAGAATTGTATGTTTGTAATGTTCTACTGTAAACACTAATTAAAGGGCTTGTAAAGGATTTTTTCCCCTAAATAGCTTCCTTTACCTTAGTGCAGTCCTCCTTCACTTACCTCTCCCTGGTGTGAAAAAAGCCTCTTGAGGGGGCGATCAGGAGAGTCAGGACGCTCTCTACTTTGCAGATAGAGAAAGGAGCTGTGTGTTAGTGGGCGTCCTGACACACCTGCTCACCCTTGCATTACTGTGTGTAGTTACAGACAGAAGAACAGGAAGTGAGAATTTCTCAGAAGAAATAAGGACATTTAAAAGCAAAATGGAAGGATGAGGTAAGTGAAGGAGGACTTCACTAAGGTAAAGGAAGCTATTTAGGGAAAAAATCCTTTACAACCACATCCCTGTCAATGCCTCCACCCTATAGCAGTACAGGCCACTCACCTCACTGGATAGACCTCTGAATTAACAGAAAGGTCAAACAAGCCTTCTCATAAAGGGTGCAATAGGTGATCAACGCTTCTGTGTGGATCTTGTAATAGTACGATCATACCACTCCAAGATTTCAGGCAAATCTCTTACTCATTAAGGACCGGGTGACAGCTCTGCACCATCAATAAAGAATACATAGTGCTCTTTGCATAGCTTAAAAAACTTTAACCACTTAAGGACCGCCTCCTGCACATATACGTCGGCAGAGTGGCACGGCTGGGCACATGCACGTACAGGTATGTCCTGTACTAATACCCAGCTGTGGGTCATGGGCACACTCCCGTGACCCGGTCTGAAGCTCCGGAACTCGTGGACCCGATCGCCGATGGAGTGCAGCGATCGGTCCCCGGAGCTGAAGAACAGGGAGAGCCATGTGTAAACACAGCTTCCCCGTTCTTCACTGTGGCGGCGTCATCGATCGCGTGATCCCTTATACAGGGAATCACAATCGATGAAATCACACCTACAGCCACACCCCCTACAGTTGTAAACACACATTAGGAACACATAACCCCATAGAGCGCCCCCCTGTGGTTAACTCCCAAACTGCAAATGTCATTTTCACAATAAACAATGCAATTTAAATGCATTTTTTGCTGTGAAAATGACAATTGTCCCAAAAATGTGTCAAAATTGTCCGAAGTGTCCGCCATAATGTCGCAGTCACGAAAAAAATCGCTGATCGCCGCCATTAGTAGTAAAACATTTTTTTTTATAAAAATGCAATAAAACTATCCCCTATTTTGTAAACGCTATAAATTTTGCGCTGACCCACCAATAAACGCTTATTGCGATTTTTCTTTACCAAAAATAGGTAAAAGAATACATATCGGCCTAAACTGAGGAAAAAAATTTTTTATATATTTTTTGGGGATATTTATTATAGCAAAAAGTAAAAAATATAGCATTTTTTTCAAGATTGTTGCTCTATTTTTGTTTATAGCGCAAAAAATTAAAACCGCAGAGGTGATCAAATGCCACCAAAAGAAAGCTCTATTTGTGAGGGAAAAATAGGACGCCAATTTTGTTTGGGAGCCACGTCACGCAATTGTCAGTTAAAGCTACGCAGTGCCGAATCTCAAAAAGGGGCAAGGTCCTTTAGCAGCATTTTGGTCCGGGTCTTAAGTGGTTAATGTATGTAAAAATGCACTTACAAAAAAAAGCACTAATGACCTAGTGCTAGGCGTAAGAGCGTTCAGTTTAATGTCTCAACAAGACTGTGAATGAAGGGTGGCTGCCGATGACGTAACAGTTGAGACGTTAAACTAAACGCTCTTATACCAAGCATTAGGCCATTAGTGCTTTGTTTGTAAGTTAATTTTTACATTCATCAAAGTGTTTTAAGCTATGCAGAGAGCACTATGTATACTTTATTGATTTTACATGGTGCAACGGTGTCATCCGGTCCATAACGAGTAACAGATTTGGCTGGAGTCTTGGAGCGGTATGATTGTATTATTACAGGATCCCCACAGAGGCAATCAATCACCTATTGCATCCTTTATGAGAAGGCTTGTTTGACCTTTCCGTTAATTCAGAGGTCTATCCAGTGAGGTGAGCGGCCTGTATTACTATATGGTGGAGGCATTAACACGGATGTACACAGTTGAAGATCTGCTAACTGCGTTCCATCTAAACTAATGGAAAATAATGAATTAATATGTAATAAACTTTTTTTAATTATTATTAATCTGTTACGTTCCATTAGTTTAGATGCGGCATTCGTTATTTCAGATAATTTGTAACTTTGGATAAATTTGTATTCGTTACGTTCACTAACAGCCAAATTTGAAAGGAAATTCCAATGCCTATAATTTAAAGGGTCACTAAAGGATTTTTTTTTTTAGCTAAATAGCTTCCTTTACCTTACTGCAGTGCTGTTTTCATGTCCTCATTGTTCGTTTTTTGCTTTGATGTTGCTGTAATTCTGCTCTGATCTCCACACTTCCTGGTTGTCTGTTTCCTTTTTTTTTTTTTTTTTCCAAGAAATTTTTATTGGGTGTTCAAAAGGTACATACATCAATTTCAGAAAGCATTCCATGAAACAAACAAATGCAGATAACATACAATGACCAGATAGCATCGTATCGGTGATGTAACATTCATGGGGGCGGAGGGGAGTTCCCCTCTCCAGATAAGTATACCTGCCTAAGCTAAAAACCTGAAACAGTATCGTTAAACCAGTCTGGGGGGGCCGGGTGGAGGGGGGGGCAAGGGGAAGGGGTAAGGGTCGACATGCAATACATCAGGGAGCACTCGGGCCAGTGGGGCTCTACCCAACATCCGCCCACCCCTAAAGGGGACACACTGTGGGCGGGAGGGTACTTCAGTAGGAATTGAGGAATGTAGGGTCAAGCTTGGGCCAGAGTGGCTCGTATTACAGTAGGTAAGACGGGAAAGGGGTCACAGACGGGGTGGGAGACCTTGGTTTGTGGGTTTAGTCAGCGCTTGTCGTCTGAGGAGGGGAGGTGGGGGGTGTCTGTTTCCTTATAACCACAATACTGGGAGCTTTCTCACTGTGGTCACTAATCAAGGAGGTGTGATTACTGTGTGTAAACTGAAACTGGGTTGGTGCTGAGGGGTTTTAGACAAACCATCACTGCCCTCTATTGGCTCTCTGGCTCTGTACATCAGAGGGACAGGAAATAACAGCAAAAACAAAACTAGAACTGTAGGTTGATTATATGATTGATTTTTATCTATTTTTAACTATTATGTCTCTATACCCTGTAAACAGTCATTTCAGCCCAATTTTTATTTTTTTTTCGGATTTTTGTTCTTTTAGTTAAAGGGGTTGTAAAGACAAAAATATTTTCCTCTTAAATTAAAGTCTGATGCCGCGTACACACGATCACTTTTTGTGACGAAACAAAACGTTTTTCAAACTTAATTTTCCAAAACGACGTTGCATACACACCATCGTTTTTCCAAAAAGCTCTAGCAAAGCGCAGTGACGTACACCACGTACGACGGCACTCTGTTCCATTGAAGCTCCGTCTCATAACTTGCTTCTGAGCATGTGCGGGTTTAAAAACGTTGTTTTCAATGTCGTTTTGCCCACACACGATCATTTTTTATGACACAAAAAATGACATTTTGAAAAACGACAAAAAATTCAAGCATGTTCGAATTTTTTTTTTGGTTGTTTTTTTGAAGACATAAAATGATGTTTTGCCCACACACGATCATTTTAAATGACGTTTTTGAAAACTTTGTTTTTTTCATCACAAAAAGTGATCGTGTGTACGCGGCATGACAGTAGCTGATAAAGTAAAAAGTAATGTTTTGCATTATAACTAGTTTGATACCTGCTGAAATCGAGCTTTATTCACCTCCGTCACTCCTGAATCGTTATTTTCAATGACTTCCTGGTTTGCGGTGCGCATTCTTTCTTGCTACATCATGGCCTAATGGAAACTACAGTTCCCATTAGGCTTAGCCTCCATGCCTGTGAGGGATAAGAGAGCATCTTCATGCAGGGCTGTTGTTTTAGGGAGGGGGTGAGCATATTCTGCTTTCCACCGTGCAAAACGGCTCAGATGCTGGTGGAAAGCAAGAAGAGGAGAGACAGGAAATGGCATTTTCAAACCTGGATTACTTTTCTAAAGGAAAAACGAGGTAAGTGATATTTAAATGCTCTAGCTTACAGCAATCAATTGATGTAATAAAAAAAAATTATTTAAATTTTCATCCTTATTTACGAATTTATTTGAAATAACGAATGACTGGAAAAGTTTTTCAGTAGTGCACATGTCTATTGAGAAGTAATGACACCGCGAGCATGTTGCACGTTTTGTTGTGATTCTGGTTCTCGGTGGCAGAATTACGTGATTCTGCCTATGGTCCCAATACGCTCTGGTGTGAACAGGGCCTGAGAGAGAAAAGTTTAAAGTGGAGTTCCACCCAAAAACTTCTGCTTTTCGGAACCCTTAGGCACCTTTTGTGAGGTCACATTTGGCACCTTTCAGGGGGGGGGGGGGGTGTGCAGATACCGGTCTAAGACAGGTATTTGCACCCGCTTCAGGGCATAGACTACCGCGGGAGTCACACCACTTCCTGCCCCCCCGCAGTCTCCTGGGAAACACACTGGTCCCAGGAGAGAGCAGGGGCCAGTGAGGGCTCGGTGTGCTACTTGCGCATGTGCAGTAGGGAA
Organism: Rana kukunoris; assembly: GCA_029574335.1. Taxonomy (NCBI): domain Eukaryota; kingdom Metazoa; phylum Chordata; class Amphibia; order Anura; family Ranidae; genus Rana; species Rana kukunoris. Next base: position 136,490,826 of record CM056054.1, on the reverse strand, counting down.
CCGTGTAGTGAAGCTGCAAAGCGTGACTTCCTGATTCCCTCATTGAGGATGGTGGCGGGGGCGGCCGAGCGGCTGCTCGGCCTAGGCTGCCGACATCACGGGCGAGCTGAACAGGTAAGTGTCCATTTATTAAAAGTCAGCAGCTGCAGTATTTGTAGCTGCTGGCTTTAAAAAAAAAATCGGCTGGACCTTTAACACCAAGATCTGATCACCCCCCATAGACTGCAATGGGATTCCCCTCTTAGATCACATTTGCTGAGCTTTGCACCGGAGACACTGAATCCATTAAAAACAAACCGGAGAACATTCACCATAACGACTAAACCAGGACACATTCACCCATCACTATTCATCTTGCTGTGCAGGGACACAACATTCACATCATACGTGACGTCACACCCCGCAGTATCTATTGAGGAGCTATAGGCCGACGCTGCCGGTTCCATCAACTGCGCTTGCGCAGCAGCAGCTGCGTCCATAGACGCCGCACGTAGGCCGCCATATTGCTTGTGGCAACTGACCTTTACAGTAAAAAACTTAAAGTAAGAGGAAGTAACGCAGAAGAGAGCAGTATATAGCACTCAGAGGGGCGCTGCCCTAAATAAATCCCCATTTCATCTGCCTAGTTGTTCGGCAGCCATTTTGGTTGAGGCACTGCGGCAGCTCCGGAGCCGCCATGTTGGAGGTGGAGCCAGAGGCTGTTTATCGATACTCAGGGTTAGGGGCGGGGAGAGTGTAAGGTGGCCTGGCCCCTCCCCTTGCCCTCTGCCCTCCGCACCGCATTGAACGAATGGCTACTACACAGGAATTGTGGGCGGGGCGCACGGAACCTTCACATACCGGATCTCTGACATACCGGATCCGGAAGCTTGCTTGTCCCCAGTCCAAATCAATACAGGAGAATAGCAAACCAAATTCACAATTACCATTCCGCTCACGGCCGCTCATTTCCTGGCTTTCCTGGATTTTACATTGAACTTCAGCATTCCGTGTGCCGGTGTCCCGGTTTTCTATTGGCTGCAGCTGCAGACTGAGCCCCTTCCCCCCACTGTGCGCCCTGGACGATGATCTGCCGGTCGGTGAGGAGCTGTGCTGCGGTAAGAAGTGTCTGTGTGTGTATGGAGGGAGAAGAGTGGGATCGCACTGCAGGGAGCCGGTTTGTAGCATTGCACAGAGATCTGATCCTTGCAGCTGTGCCCAGGGGGTGCAACATTCACTAGGGGGTCTCACCTGTGTAGCAGATCACCCCTGTGCCCATACACACCATTGGGGGTGTCATCAGGCTGAGTATGGGCTGCTTTAGGAGAGACAATCTGATCTGACAGACCATCTTACATCTGTGGTATGATTGCTGGTGACAGCCCACTTCCTGTGGGATCTCTGCCAGTCACCCATCTAACAGGCGATCAGTAACTCTAATGTAACCCTTCACCCTGAGCAAGGTGAGCCTTGGAGGATGACAGATCTCCCCCCCCCCCTCACCTGACATCACCATCATCCAATCTAAAGATGCCTAGAGGCCTACTGCTCACCACACACCATACAATCTGACTGCTCAGACTCTGTGATGGCGGCCATACACACTTCAATCTTATTACCACACTGCATAGATGTGTGGGTAGGTCAGTTGGCTCCTGTTTAAATTGACCCTATGACTGTGCATCACGCCGGGCATACGTCACTTCTTTTTCGGGCAAAACTGAACCGCTTCTCCCATCCACATAATCCCCCCCCCCCCCCCCCCCCTGTGTTATTGTATTTTGACAGCGGAGAAATTGGCTGGTCTCTTCCGCTGTCAGAATACACTTAGCAGCCTATCGGTGGCATGCGCCGATCAGGCAAAACGTTTCCAGGAAGCCTTTTTGTGAACCCGAGTGTTCTAGAACAGGACTGGCCATAGATGTACTAAAATTAAGCTGGTCCCTGTGGAACCACTAGATGCCCTCAGGCTGGCCTCAGGTAAAACATTATAAGTAAGTGTCTATACTGTGTACAATCCAGTAACACATTGTCTCACCCTGACCTGCACATGCTCAGTTGCTCCCCATTTTTAGGCACTGCTTAGTTTGTAGAGGCCGATCTGCTGACAGCCCTAAATCAGAACTTTACTAATGACAACCTAATAAAAAATGTTCTTTAGCAAGGAACATACATTCCACATTAATAATTGTGCTACTAAAATTTGTGTGTGCTGTAAATTGCCTTTAGCAGTGTCCCTGTTTCTGCAGGCTGCCATTTTGCTGAAGCTCAGAGCCCCTGAGCAGCAGTAAAGGCTCGTTCACACCATAAGTGCATGAAAACTGACATCAGTTTCCATGCACGTTGACATCAGTTTTCATGTGCATCGGTTATGTGCCCTATTCACACCAATGTTGATGGCATGTCATTTTTTCCTTTGCAGAAAGAAATCCGCAGTGTTGTGAACAGGGCACACGGAGAACAAATTCGATTTTTTGTGCCCTTGCAGAACACGTGCAGAAAAACTGACGTCTCTACACCATGGTATGAATGAGGCCTAAATCACAAATCGGAACTAAACCCATCAGGCGTTGTTCACACCACGGTGCAGAGACGGCAGTTTTTCTGTACATGTTCTCCAAGGGCACAAAAAATCGAATTTGTTCTACGTGACCTGTTCACCTCACAACACTGGTATCACGTGCTGATTTTTTTTTCTGCACAGGAAAACATGACATCAACATTGGTGTGACTAGGGCACATAACTAACGTGCATGGAAACTGATATCGGTTTTCCCATCCATTTTCATGCATGTAATATGGTGTGAGCGAGCTCTCAATTTACAGTTTCAAAAACCAGTTACATTTATGGAATGCTGGAATTGCTAACTGTCACTTGCTTGTGTCCTCAACAACTGTCAAACCATCAAATGGCTGGTGTCATAACTGATCACGTGTGCAGCACCATTGCAGTCTGCTTTAGGACTGTCAACAGATCGACCTCTACATATTTGGCAGTACCTAAAAAAAAATAAAAATAAAAATAAAAAAATAAAAATTATATGTATATATAATCTGAGGATGTGCAGAACAGGGTAAGACGATGCATTACTGGATTTTAAACAATTATTTTTAATGATTTACATAGCTGTATCTGCAAACAGGGCCAGCCTGAAGTGATCTAGCCAGACTTAATTTTCTGACCGAAGTACCACTTTAAAAAAAATTAAACGCTCCTATCCTTTACAGTCAAGGAAGCTGCTTTTGTTTGATCTGCAACTCCCATGGTGCTGCATATGTGATAAGTTATGTCACCAACCATTTAATGGTTTGACAGTTTGGTTGAGGACACAAGCAAATATGACAGTTGACACCCTGGTGTGAAACGTTGTGCGTTATGGAGAGAGAGAGGGGGGGGGGAGCTGTCGTCATTGAGGTTGGATGTCAGGGTGGGCGGGACCCAGCTATCCAACACCAGCCAATAGGATGAGATCTGGCCTTTCCACTACATGTGGACCCGCCCCTTTCTTTAAATGCCTGATCATTGGCTGGGTAGCTGCTGGGTCCTGCCCACCTCCAACATCACGCCGAGTTTGTGAGCTCCTCTCTCTCTCCATATGGTTTCACACGCCACGGCGCTGCAGAGAGCAGTTTCACACAGTTACATTATTGGCTGTGAAACCTTCCAGTGCCACCTGCCACTGATAACATTGCCATCCAGTGCCACCTGCCAGTGCTAACTGGTGCCACCTGCCAATCAGTGCCAGTGTTGCCTGCCAGTGCCAATTAGTGCTACCTGCCAACCAGTGTCACCTGTTAGTGCCAGTGCCACCTGGCAAAAAAAAATCGGCTTAAAATATCGGCCGCAAAAATCGGCACCACACATCGGCCGCCCCGAGTTCTAAATATCGGCCAGTGAAAACCCATATCAGTCAACCTCTAATTCCAGTTATGTAACTTTTAACTGTTTTTTGAAACCACTCACCCAATGGGGTTAGTTTTGCTTTACAATTTACTGCTGTGCAGCTTCCGGAAAGAAGAAGAAAAAACGGGAGCCACGCTGGAGGCAATTTACAGCACACACACTAATTCTGGTAGCATAATTATTATTGTGGAATGTATGTTCCCTGCTAAAGAACATTTATATATTTTTTATCAAATTGTTATGGTTAAATTCCGCTTTAACTTAAAGATCCTTGAGGGCAGAGAGTGAGACTGATGTGAATGTACAGCTATATGTGAAGTGCTGCATAAATTGGTGCTGTATACTGTAAGCACCTGTAATAAAATAAATATGTAATTCTATCAGAACAGTCAAACCAGTCAAATAGCCATAACTCCCATTTCATCAGTTTGAATCTGATTCAATCAGTCTATCGGCCAGGGTGGAACGTTATTGATTGTTTTGCAGCATTAAGCTCATTGGATCATAAGTTCGATCAGATTGAGATTGCATGGTGGCAACATAAATTCGATCAATAACCTGTGCGCATATCTTCCAACTATTGAATTCCACTTCCCATTGTGTAGCTGATGGTCGATCAGTTATTACTATTGGGAAAGATTGATTGGAAAATCGATCATTTAATAAAACGTGTATGGCCACCATTGGTTACACCAACAACTCTGTAGTGCAAGGGCTTGTCTGGTTGGATGTAGATCGATTGGATGTATTAGGTAGGTCCTCAAATTACTCGGCTTTGGTAAGTCTAATGTTGATTATATAAAGATTGTGTGGTTAGATTGTAGCATATGTATGGTGAGGCTTGCCCACTATGGCTGGTTAGTGTTGGATTGGGAATGTTTGTATGTCTGTAGGACTATGAGTGTGTGTGCTAATGAGGTCACTCATAGTCCTATGGGAACTACAAGCCATCTGCTGTGGTGGCAGATGGGACTTGTATTTTTTTTTTTCTTCACAGTCCTCTGCCATGGCAATTTTAAATGTTACACCTGATGGTGTGTGTAGAGGAACCCTGTTTGCGGGGGTTGTTGGAAAGTGGGTGAATAGGAGTATTCTACGGGTGTAACCTATTCCTAAAGGTGAACTCTTTCACACCAGGTGTGCTGGCACTAGGGTTGCCACCTCATCCTTTTAAAACAGAACACATATAAATTACACAGGTTCTGAGGCTCAGGCTAATGCAGATTAGGCACCGAGTGAGTTTAATTACCACCATAATCACCCCAGAACCTGTGTAATTCATATGTGTTCTGTTTTAAAGGGATGAGGTGGCAACCCTAGCTGGCACTGCACTGGTGGCCCCCAAAAGCAGAACAAGGTAAAAAGCCTTGTTCCCTATGAGGGCTGTTCACACCATTGTGCGCTGGAAAAAGTCATGCATGCAGCATTTTATTTTTTTTGTAGCTTGGTGGGTTGCAACACAAACTACAGCATTGAAACACTATTGTGTCTAGGATTACATGAGATTTTCCAATAAAGATCCCAGTCTGGTCTGACACTTCCTCCCCTTCACGCTATGTCATTGGGGTCAATTCAGTAAAGGTTACCGCATGCGATATGAAGGTCACGTGACTAATTTTTTGGGAATATCGTGTGACATAATAGGAGTCAATTCATCAAATAAAATATCTAATGTGAGGTTAATACTGCGCATTTGTTAAAATGATGAGGTAAATACCACAAAACAAGAAAAATCATTAAAGTCAATTCACCTCAGTCTCTGCCCTCAAAGAACGCACATTTATTATTTATCGCTTGGAGGCAATTTAGAAAGTACAAAATAACAATTATGGGGACTCTGCACCCGCCAGAATATGAAAAGTATTCAATGTATCTGTGTGAGTTCAGGCGTGAAAATAAATTGTAACGTTTCACCACAGGGAGACTTATTTTGTGAATGAAAGCACGTTAGAATGTTTTTATAATTTCACAATATTGCTATGTGCAGTCTGGTGTAGTGTTGGCCTGCAAATTTTTTTTTTTTTTAAATAACTCAAAATGAAAAATGTAAGCGCTAAATAACACAAAACATAGACTCTTTACCACATGATCAACTGTGTCCAATCACGGCAGATCACAGTGTAAACAGGGAAAGCCGTTATCGACTTTTCCTCACTCACGTCTGTCAGACGTGAGTAGAGCCAATCGGCTGCTCCTCTGACCGGGGGGGGGGGTCTGTGCTGAATATCAGCCCAGCTCCCCCGAGGATGCCCACCACTAGTCACCACCAGGTATGCCACAATGGATGCCAATCATTGCCTAGCAATAATGCATGCCAATCAGTGCCGCCTTTCAGTGCCACCTCATCGGTGACCGTCAGTGCCGCCCTATTAGTGCCCGTCGGTGAAGGAGAATACTTATTTACAAAGTTTTGTAACAGAAACAAAAGAAAACTCTGTTTGTGGGAAGAACATGATAAAAAATTTACTATGGGTACAGTGTAGCATGACCGTGCAATTGTCATTCAAAGTACGACAGCGTGAAAGCTGAACATTGGTCTGGGAAGGAAGGTGTATAAGTGCCCTGTATTGAAGTGGTTAAATATTGCATTTTTTTTTAGTGAATTTGCTGCTTTTGAGATAAATACCATATGAATTATTTTAACTCAAATATTTTCATGTGCTTATTTATTTACACTTGCACAGAGCAGGCAAGTATAACCTTTTTTTTTTTTTTTTTTTTAATAAACACCTTTACCTTTATGGGGTCATCATTTAGGTGAGCTGATTGCTTTACCCTGTATAGGTGAGGCACAGATTGAACATTTTAAGTATAGGTAAACCCTCACTTTGTAAAACAACCCACCTGATTTTAAAATTAAAAGCAGAACATTTGCATGCGCTTAAAAAATAAAGTGTGTGTGTGTGTGTACAAGCCTGATCAAACCTCTAGCTCCCTTGTTGCCTCCTCCCATGCTCGCAATCAGGACTTCCCCAGAGCCTCTCTCATCCTTTGGAACTCCTTGTCCCAGTATGTCCGATCAGCCCCTACCCCCTGTCCACCTTAAGGGGATCCCTAAAAACTCACTTATTCAGGGAAGCCTATCCCACGCCTACATAGCAACTGTCCCTGAGCCGCCCCCATCAAATCCGTCCCCGCATCTATTACCTTTTGTACCACCACACCCTCCCTTTAGAATGTAAGCTCTATGAGCAGGGCCCTTCTATATTGAACTGTCCTTGTGCTGTGCCCCCTCTACATTGTAAAGCTCAGCTTAAACTGTTGGTGCTTTATAAATAGTGTATAATAATCATTGGATCAGCTCCCATCACAGCCAGGAAACTGACCACGCTATGCTCTCACGCCTAGTATAGTCAGTTTTTAATAGGGAAGCAGAGGGACTGGCTAAAACACCAGGAATTTCACATTAAGTACAAAGAGAAGAGGATACTTTCTCATACAAGTACAGCAGGAACATATCAGGAATATGAAATGTCAGGTTTACATGTTCTGTGACGGTAACACAAGTCTTATCAAAGTGAATCTAAAGTTTGTATTTCTTGGTTTTAGTCATTTCTGCAACACCATTTGGTCAGTATTCATGCATTTTTTCTTTTTCTCTTATTTGGGGGTAAAAGCTGCAAATGGTTTTTTGAAAAAGGTAAAAATGTTCTCTTAAGCATAAGAGTAAATAATGCATCTCTGTTTTGCCAGGGGACCTCTTGGAATATACATCCGTGAAGATGTCCTTGAGGATGCGTCACCAGTAACATTGATGAAATGTATAAAGCTTAAAATTGGGTAAGGAGAGCTTTGAGATCGGCGTGCAATTTTAGATTTGTTCATTGTTTGGCAAGAACTTGCAATTGTTTGTCTACCTAAAGGGGTTGTAATGGTAAAAATTGTTTTCCCTAAATAGCTTCCTTTACCTTAGTGCAGTCCTCCTTTACTTAGCTCATCCTTCAATTTTGCTTTTAAATGTCCTTATTTCTTCTGAGAAATCCTCACTTCCTGTTCTTCTGTCTGTAACTACACACCGTAATGTGAGGCTTTCTCCCTGGTGTGGAGTGTCATGCTTGTCCCCTCCCTTGAGGGGGTGAGCAAGAGAGTCATGAGGCTCGCTATGTTGCAGATAAAGGAGCTGTGGGTTAGTGGGCGTCCTGCTTGCCCCCTCAAGAGGCTTTCTCCACACCAGGGAGAAAGCCTCACATTACTGTGTGGAGTTACAGACAGGAGGGTCACCCTCCTGACTGCAAGGGTTAAGGGTTGTGGATGTTCAATGTAAAAACTGTCTCTAAATCTACTGGCAGGCACATTCTAAGACTAATCTATCCAACCCTGTAAAGCAAAGATCAGTATACATACCTTTTCGGAAGCCAATCCGGTCTGGTCTCCAGTGGCAGATGCTGTGTGCAGGAGAGAACTAACAATGGCTGGGAAGTGACGTCACCCATAGTAACTATGGAGCTTCCATTGTCTGCAGCCTATTCTGCACACACAGAAGCCACTGCTGACAGCACAGTGTGGGATTGGATCGCCTTCTGAAAAGGTATGTATGAAATTTCTTCCTTACAGGGCTAGATGGGTTGGTTTTAGAATGTGGCTACCAGTATATTTAGACTTGGGTTTTATGTTAAAACAAAACGTCTACTTTAAAGTGTTCCAAAACCCACAACCGTAAAGCCAGCCTGTATATGCAGTAAGATATGCTTGTTATACTCACTTTTGAACCTAAGGGGTTAATCCTCTGCATTGTTTAAAAAGGCTGTTTGATCCCATCTCATCTGTTCCTCTCCCTTCTTCCACTGTCCCCAATCTATCTGCTGATATAATAGTCAGGGGACAGGCTGCACATGCTCAGTTTGGTGTGTATTGCTTTGTGCATGCGATCAACACAGGGCCAATCGGCACTGTCCAGACAGAGGGTCGGGGGTCCTGCAGTCGCTCGTTTGCATGAAGGTAATGAGTTCTTGCGAGGGGGAGCTAAGACAACCGCTGAGGTACCCCAGAAGACCAGGTTTGGGGCCACTCTGTGCAAAACCAGCTACACAGTGGAGGTAAGTATAACATGTTGTTGTTTTAAAAAAAAAATGGACCAATATAAACATGCAAAATATGGATATATGCAATTTGACTTTTTATTGACCACTTAATTTTTACACATAACATTAACTTCCAAAAGTTTATTTTTTCCAGCTGATGTTCACAAGGAACAGAGTCACGTGATGTATGAAGGCAAACACATACACTTTTCCGAGGTTGACAACAAGCCCCTATGCTCCTACAGTCCCAAACTCTGCAAGCAGAGGAGACTCAATGGCTATGCCTTCTGTATCCGACACGTTCTAGAGGACAAGACAGCTCCCTTCAAGCAATGTGAATATGTGGCCAAGTACAACAGCCAGCGCTGCACCAACCCCATCCCTAAATCAGAAGACCGAAGGTAGGTCCAACTCCCTCTATCAGCTGATATAGAGCCCAGCTACCCTTATCCATCATTCTATGTAGAATATACAGCAGAACGCAATTGGCCCAATGGCCTCAGTAGAACTTGCCATAATGAGAAGTATGGAAAATAACTATTGTAACTAATGTTGTTTAGCAGCAGAGCTGAAGCCACCCAGGGGTATTTGTCAATGTGCTGTATGCTAGAGGCAGGATCCAGGGAGGGATCACTGAATATGTGTATATCGGTGGAAATTACTAACTTTTAAAGAGAACTCTGCGTTTTGGTCCAAGTTTCCTGATGAACCTATATTTTGTCTCCAGCCTTCTACCCCCACACTTGCAGAACAAGTGGATTTCCCCACCCCCGCTAGTTCCTTTCAAATTTGCATTTGACAGCACAGCTGTTCATTCATTCACAGTTGTGAATTGAAAAACAATTTCCATCTGCCGCTGTGGCAGAGGGTACTGTAGTCTTCAAATGAGCAAAAGTGGGGTGACGTCATGGCTAGAGGTTGACTGATATGGGTTTTTCTCTGGCAGATGCCGATATTTAGAAATCAGGGCGGCCGATATGTTGCCGATTTTTGCAGCCAATATTTTATGCTGATTTTCTTTTTTTTTTCTTTCCTTCATCCCAGCAAATCTAGGGTGGAGGAGTGGGGAGGAGGTTATTGTTTAGGGTAGAGAGGTAGAGTAGGGTAGAGAGGTGGTGTGCAGCCTGTCGGTGCCACCCTATTGGTGCCACCTCACCAGTACAGCTCCTTGGTGCCCACCAGTACAGCTCAATAGTGTTGTTAATAATATCGGTGCCCACCAGCAGAGTGCTCGGCTCTGTTCCGTCCCCTCGCCTGGCCAAGGAGAACTCCATCTGTCCCCTGACATGCTGCGCGCTCTGCCTCCACACTACAAACCCCAGAATGCAGTGCGGGTGCAGCCAGTAACAGCCAATCGGCGGCCGCAGCTGCAGACTTCCTCCACTGGGGGAAAAAAAATAAAAAATTAAATCAGCAAACAGCGGCCGTAAAAGCCGTTTAGAATAGACGGGTGGTGGGGGGGGGGGGGTTCCACCCAGCACGCCCCTGCTTCTGATCCCCCACAATCGGCCTGTTTTCACACAATCGGCCGATGCCGATTTTCTTTAAAAAAGCTAAATATCGGCCAGCCGATATATCGGTCGACCCCTAGTCATGGCACTTGTAGTCCATTGATATTTTCTCGAGCTCTGTTGCCAAAGTTCTGTACCTTGGTATGGACCTGAGCTGGAGACAGAATCTGCAGGAGCCAGAGCATTGCACCTACAATCTAGTGATTGCATTTTATATGCATTACAGACTCAAAATGTGCAAAATAATAATTGCACATTATTGCTTTGTGGGTGAATCCTGTGGGTTTGAGATCTGGGCTTCCAGCATAAGATATGCAGATTTTTTTAAAACCATAATACGCTGCATGACCTTTGAACTATGGCAAGCAGGTTTTAGAAGATCCAGAAAGAGAGGGATTTTGGATAAGCCAGCTCCGTCACTATATAAAAGAGGGGCTCCGAGCAGCCATAGTGTCGGTGTATTAAAGCTGCTGTGGGGAAAGGATAGGAATAGATGGCAAATTGCTTAGGGGAAGTGCCGGATTAAAAAAAAACTTCATTCTTGCCAATGTAGCTGCAGCATCAGTTTGATGCTACAGCTGACCCAACTGGCTCTTAAGCCCAAGACCCATGACCACACTTTGCTCAGTTCTCTGTCTTCACTGAGCAAAGAGCAGCGATTGTCAGTCTCTGGCTCTCTTCTCTGCCCCTCCAACGCTCACTGGAGCATCGGGCTGTGGAGAAGGCGCGCTGAGAGGCTGAGGCTGGATCCCGACATTATTGTTGGGATCTCTGAAGAGTCGCTGTCGGCTAAAACTGGTTTACATGAGTCTAGAAATAAGTGACCTCAAACAAGCTTTGACCATACTCATTTAAGGTCAGCTGGGATTATTGATTACTATTCCTTTGGGAAATCAACCCCTTTGCTGCCTCCTTTGTTGTTGTTATTAGGGGCAATGCAGTATTCACTCTTCACTGACAATCTGTTCTCTGAGCTACACTTTTTTTTATTTATTTTTTGTAGCACATTTTAAATGGGAAACAAAAATTTGGTGCAACCCAAGCTTCCTCAAATATTATTGCTCACATTCATGTACCACTGTCTCCTTAGTCTTATGTACTCTTTGCTGCTAGTAAATTTGGGCCTAGCATTGCTCATTAAATTGTCCTACTGCTGGCCAGCTTTATCATCTGTGGTCTACTCCCCCCCCCCCCCCTTTTTTTTTCTTGTAGCAAAACAGCTGCCTGTACTCTTTAATCCCCCCCCCTCTTCTTTTTTTTTTCCTAGTACATTTCAGTCAATTCTTTGTCATTGAAAGGGTTGTCCCGGGAAATGTCACTACCGCTGTAATTTTGCAGTCTCCTAATTCTTAACAAATTTTCTTAGAAATTGGCCAGCGTCTGGCCTTTTTTTATTTTTTTTATTGGCTAGAACATGGACAGCCTATGTGAACTACTGGCATTAATTAGGCCTAAAAAATCTACAATTGTCTTTTAACTTTGTTAAATAAAAAAAAAATGTGGTTAAGCATTCCTTGGTTATTGAGCACTGGTATTGATTTCTTGATTTCTCCTTTTTTTTTATTTACAAGGTACTGCAACAGTCACCTGCAGGTACTCGGCTTTATTCCCAAAAAAGAAAGGAAGAAAAAAAATGATGCACTGGAGGAAGTAAAGGCTAGGAATCAAATGGAAACCGTGGCCTTCAGTTTAACAGTGCCCACCCTGGCCTTGAAGATGCCCAATGGACTGGATGGGATGACCCTTTCCCCTCCTGGGGCCAGGCTCCCCCTTCATTACCTGGAAACGGATTTGGATGATTCTTTCACTGTGGAGGATGAAGAGGAAGAGCTTAGGAAAGGGACATCTATAAAGAAGAAGTTGCAGAGCAAGTTGGCACAGAATCGACAACGTCAGAAAGAGTCTGAGATTTTAAAAGTTCAACAAGAGCACTTTAGCCCTCACCCTGCACCTTCTCAGCTGCAACCTTTGTCTCTTCAAGAGCAGCAAATGCTGGTACAACCGGTACCAACTTCACTGAAATCTACTGGGCTAACGCAGAGCCTGACTTGTACGTCACCTCAACCTCAGAATACCAGCTTACCAGTACAGGGAGCATCGCCCGTAATGCACACATTCGCACAAACAAGAAATGTGTCTAATAAGAGACCTCTTTCTGCCCCACCGCTCTCTACAGACCCACCACGATCTGACAAAATCCAGGTGACTGCCACAGCCTTACCAACCTATTCCTCCTGTGTCAGCCGGTTGCAGCGACTGATGAAACTGTGCACACAAAAACAGCAACTGGAAAACGATTTGTTTCCACATTTGGGTAAGTCTGGACAAAGATATGGAAGTGTAATGAAATCCCAACTCGAGGTCAAACTTAACATTTAAAAAAAAAAAAAAAACCATGTGTATAATGCAGAACGTTTTAGAGCCCAAAGCTGGCCATACACTGATTGAAATTCGGCCGGTTCAGCTGGGACCTGACCATTTTTGATCAGTGTGTGCCGGTCCCTGCTTGGGAGAAGTCATTGTTTGACTTCTGTTGAAGGGTCATGTTGTAAAATTTTCTTGGATCAGTAATTGCAGCCACAGATCAGTGTATTCTGAAAACGGCAAGTGCAGAGGGAAGGGGGAGGGGGTTCCACAATCTACCTCCATTATTGGCTAGTTTTAGGATCCATACACACTGGGCTTGAAAGAAGAAACACCAGATTCCTTTGGAAGAAAAAAAAATGTTCCTATCCACTTGAGCTCCATAGGATTTTGCCCCATTTATGAGCAGGGCTATTTGGTGCTGCACTACTTTAACTGGTAATTGCGCAGTGAGGAGTGCTTATAGCGGAAGTTCCTCGTTTGGGTGCAACTCCGTCTTAAAGACTTAATGGCGCATACACACAAACGTTTTTCATGATGTAAATTATTTTATTTATTTTTTATGTCATTAAAAACGATCATGTGTGTGCTCTAGAGCATTTTTCACAAAAAAAATGACATTAAAAATTTAGAGCATGCTCTAAATGTTCATGTTTTTAACGTCGTAAAAAATGGTCGTGTGTGGGCTTTAAAGACGTGAAAAAACCGTGCATGCTCCAGAAGCAAGTTATGAGACGGGAGTGCTCGTTCTGGTAAAACTACCGTTCGTAATGGAGATGGCACATTTATCACGCTGTAACAGACTGAAAAGCACAAATCGTCTTTTACTAACAAAAAATCGGTAAAGCAGCACAAAGGGTGGCGCCATCCAAATGGAACTTCCCCTTTATAGAGCCGTTGTACGTCACCACGCTTTGCTAGAGCATTTTTATTTATTTTTTCACGATCGTGTGTAGGCAAGGCCGGTTTAACAATAATCGGGTTGAAAAAAAATTCCTTTTTTCTAGACCATTAAAAATGGTCGTGTGTACGCGGCATTAGCCTTTTAAAATCCCTTTTTTTTCTGCTAGAAAATTTCTTTGGACCTCCAAATATACATACATACATACATACATACATACATACATGCGCACACACACGGCCGATCCGCCCTATAGGCTCACTATGCAAGCCGCTTAGGGCCCCCCAAATTGCTAGAGGCCCTGCCTGGTGAGAAGTCATTTTGAGGCCCTCACTCAACTCGCTGGCTGTATGGGAGAAGAGGTAAGAAGTCAGCACAGCACCCCCCTCACTTTAATGTAAGATGTCATTTCCGACTGCAGAACACCCCCCCCTGCTTCTCAACTTCAATGTGACATATGTCATTTTGAGATTATATATATATATATAATTTGCAGAGACCCACAGTGTATATGTATATGTGTGTGTGTGTGTGTGTGTGTGTGTTAGAACGGTTCTATTGAACAGAGCGGGATGCGACTTGTCAGGCGGCGATTGCCCCTGTGTGAATGGGCTCTAAAGCTTTAGAAAACATTCTGCATTAATATGAAGCCCTTTCACATGTCTCTTGCTTATTTTGAAATGTTTTTTAAAATTCTTGCTTTCCGGGAGAAGCCGGCACCATGTTGCCTGATGTCTTCTGAGTCCCCAGAGAGCTGTACTTCCACCCTTCTTCTCCTGGCTGTAATCCTACGCATGCGCTGTATCTGTGCATATATTTGTACAGCTCCTGTGTGCTGTGCCACCCAGACTATATTTATGCCCCCCCGTGACGTTTTGAGTCACATGGGGGTTTTGCAGGAACTTTAGAACAGGACTTAAAACTCACGGTATCTCGGTGCAGTGCTGTAGGGGACACTGCATGCAAAGAAAGGACTGATGGCACAAAGAGCGTGCAGTAAACAGGGGGAAATCTGTGCATGCGCTGTGACATCACAAAAAGAAGCCAAGCGGATTACAAGAAAATGGAGACAGTAGGAATAATTGTACACAAAGCGATTTTTGGTAAAATTTTGCCTCATGATTTAAATAATTGTATTCCATCAGGGAGAGTTTTAACCCTTTCTCATGATCTATTAAAAGTGTAAGTAAACCCCCCATCCTATCGTTTTCAGCCAAGGAAGCTGCCATCTTGGCCTCTGTTTAATCTACAACTGCCATGATGCTGCACATGTGATCAGTTATGACACGAGCCATTGGATGGTTTCTCAGTTTGGTTGAGAGCACAACCAATGGGAGTGTTACATTTTCGGCACGTGCCGGAACAAAAACTATTTTATGGATGGGTTTACTTCCGCTTTAATGTTAGAAAGTTTTGGCTTGCATTGCGCTTTAAGACCAATCCTTTACCTGAGAATGAAAAGCTCAGTTTTACAGGGCAAAGAATACAGCTTTTCTTTTCAGCTTGCACACAGCCTCTCAACATTTTTCCATTTGTTTGTTTTTTTTGTTTTTTATTTCAGTTTAAAAAAAAAAAAAAAATGTGCTCAGTGGGTAAAGTGAAATGTTGGCCTTTTGCTATGTAGCAGATTTCTTTGATTTGCTTGTTTTTAGTCAGCAATATGAACAGAAAACCTCCAAGCATTTGGCACATTTGAAAATGTTTATGTGAAGACACAGATGTTTTTCAAGTGAACCTGAACCTGATCACAGTTGTATTGAGACGCGTATCTGCGTTCTGTGTCAACATTTTGGATCTTCCCAAATGGTCCTTTATGCAAACCAGTCTTTCACATGGCCAGTGTAGACTAAGCAATTATGTCAGTACAGTTTCAACTGTTTATTGCATGGGTTTGATAGATTATTTTACACAAACCGCATGTCTGCAATGGTAACAGTTGATGCTTTTTGGAACAATTTTTGCTGTGGCAAGACAAAGTATGTGAACTGGTTTTCTGCTGCAATTTGCCATAAATTGTGATCTGAAGTCAATCATAGATGAACTCAATGGGGGTTATTTAGGAAAGGCAAATCCACTTTGCACTTGAAAGTGCACTTGGCCGTGCAGTCGCTGTAAATCTGAGGGGTAGAAATGAAATGAGGGGAAGCTCTGCTGATTTTTATCATCCAATCATATGTAAGCTAAAATGGCGTTTTTTTTTTTTTTTCCTTTCATGTCAATCTCGTATTTACAGCGATTGCACTTCCAGCGACTGCACTTCCAAGTGTACTTTCGGTGCAATTTCAAGTGCACTTGTAGTTTTCTCTTGTAGTGCAAAGTGGTTTTGCCTTTCATAAATGACCTAATGTGTTCAATGAAGACATGAGAAAATAGCTTTTTTTTTTTTTTTTTGTAAACACACCCATTAAACATTCACAGTGCTGGAGGGAAAGGTAAGCGATCCCATAGATTAGTTGCTTCAACAAAATCTAATTCAAGTCAGTAGTTTGCACACCTGGAGTCTGATTTAATGAAAAGAGTTTGGGGCCTTTCACACGGGCGGTCCGCCTGTCCGTTTTTCTTTTGGCGGACCTAAGCAAGCGTTCCGTACTCTATGCCCGCTGACATCCGATCCGCCAAAGTGTGACAGATGAAAACCCTACTTTTCCATCCGTCTGATGGATCGTATTAGATGACAACGGACTCTATGGTCCGTCATCATCTGATTCCCCCATAGGGGCAAACAGCCCTCTGACAGGTCGGTCCGTGCACAGTGTGCAGAGACCCATCTGCCTGCTAAAGCCGCACACTGACAGCCCCGCGTGAAAGGGCCCTTTGGAGTTTTAGCCCTCGTTCACATTGAAGCGATTTGACAGGTCAAATTGCATGACAAGTCCCAGCCTATTGCTGGCAATGGCACTGTTCCTATCAGTGCTGTGCCGCACTGATATGCAGTAGTTACTGCACTACTTTTGACAATTTCGGGTACAACTTCAATAAACATCTGTGTAGGAAGGTGCCCAGATGTCTTTCAAGAAACACCTGAAATCCCGCTGACCCGCTACTTCAACTGCATCAACTCATGTGGGTAAAGAAGAAGCATCAGCTTGTGGGTGAAGAACCAGTAACAGCTAAAGGCTTAAGACCTCACTGGAACTGGTAAGCTTGCCTGTTTATGAGTCTACCATAGGAACATTTTTAACCACTTAACGCCCGCAGCACACCTATTTACATCCACAAAAGGGCTTGGACAGGCAGATGGGCGTAAATTTCCGTCCCTGCCTACTAGCGGTTCGGGGGTCCGATCGGGACCCCCTCCGCTGCGTGCGGCGGGCGGCTTACCTGCGGGAGCGATCCGTCTTGAGGGGGCGGCTGTTCGTTTCTCATGATCGCTCCCAGCCAATCCTGTGCGCCGCCGCCGTGTCACTTCCTCTGCCTGTAAAATGTAAACACAGGCAGAGGAAGTGATGCAGCGCTCATCTCGGCAGTATTGTCAAACCGCCGAGATGAGAGAAGAGGCACAGTAAGTCTGCACCAACACTACACTGACACCACACACATAGGTACATTTAACCCCTTGCGATCACCCCGTCACACTGTCACTGATTGCAGTGATCATATATGTATGATCACTGCATGTAGTGTCAGTGTGACAGGCAGTTAGTGTTAGGTTCAGGGTAGCCCCCGTACCTCCCCCCCCCCCAATAAAGTTTTAACCCCTTGATCACCGTCCTAGTTAACCCTTTCACTCCCTATTGCCAGTGTCACTAAGCGATCATTTTTCTGATCGCTGTATTAGTGTCGCTGTTGCTGCTAGGTCTTTTTTTTTACTAAAGACATGTATACATTTTGGCCTAAATGTTTGACTAAAATTTAGTTATTCAGTCTTTCTTATAACAAAAAGTAAAAAATATTGTTTTTTTTTTTTTTTTCAAAAATGTCGCTTTATTTTTGTTTATAGCGCAAAAAATAAAAATCGCACAGGCAATCAAATGCCATCAAAAGAAAGCTCTATTTGTGGGAAGAAAAGGACGCAAATTTTGTTTGGGAGCCACGTCGCACGACCGCGCAATTGTCTGTTAAAGCGACGCAGTGCCAAATTGTAAAAACGCCTCTGGGCATTTAGCAGCATATTGGTCCGGGGCTTAAGTGGTTAAACAGTCAGGGTATCCATTACAGAACACCACAGAGGAAGCTGCTGCTTTTCAAAAAAAAAAACAACTGGTTGCTGAGGCAATGAAAGACTAGATCATCTCTGATTGCCTCTATGACTTCGGAGGACCGGAGCGATGTCACTGCTGGTCCAGGGGGGAAGTAAACACATTTTTTTTTTTCTTAAACTTTTGCTTTGAAAGATTAAAGGGGTTGTAAAGGTTAATTTTTTTATTTTCTAAATAGGTTTCTTTAAGCTAGTGCATTGTTGGTTCAAATACTTTTTCCTTCGATTTCCCTTCTAAATGTTTTTTTTTCTTTGTCTGAATTTCTCACTTCCTGTTTCTCCTCAGTAAGCTTTCCACCATGATCCGAGCGGTGGATAGTCGGCCAGAACAGCTTACTGAGGAGGAACAGGAAGTGAGAAATTCAGACAGAAAAAAAACATTTAGAAGGGAAATGGAAGGAAAAGGTAAGTGAACCAACAATGCACTAGCTTAAAGGAACCTATTAAGAATATAAAAACACAAACCTTTACAACCTGTTTAACCACTTCAGCCCCGGACCAATATGCTGCTAAATGCCCAGAGGCGTTTTTACAATTCGGCACTGCGTCAATTTAACAGACAATTGCGCGGTCGTGCGACGTGGCTCCCAAACAAAATTTGCGTCCTTTTCTTCCCACAAATAGAGCTTTCTTTTGATGGTATTTGATTGCCTGTGCGATTTTATTTTTTTGCGCTATAAACAAAAATAGAGTGACATTTTTGAAAAAAAAAACAATATTTTTTACTTTTTGTTATAAGAAAAATTGAATAAACTAAATTTTTAGTCAAACATTTAGGCCACATGTCTTTAGTAAAAAAAATCGCAATAAAAAAAAAAATAGCTACCTAGCAGCAACAGTGACACTAATACAGCGATCAGAAAAATGATCGCTTGGCGATACTGGCAATAGGGAGTGAGAGGGTTAACTAGGGCGGTGATCAAGGAGTTATAACTTTTAGGGAGGTTCAGGGTAGCCCCCGTACCCAACACTAACTGCCTGTCACACTGACACTACATGCAGTGATCATACATATATGATCACTGCAATCGGTGACAGTGTGACAGGGGGTGGGGGGGGGTGATCGCAAGGGGTTAAATGTACCTATGTGTGTGGTGTCAGTGTAGTGTTGGTGCAGACTTACTGTGCCTCTTCTCTCATCTCGGCGGTTTGACAATACCGCCGAGATGAGAGCTGCATCACTTCCTCTGCCTGTGTTTACATTTTACAGGCAAAGAAAGTGACACGGCGGCGGCGCACAGGATTGGCTGGGAGCTATTACGAGGGGGCCGACAAGACGAATCGCTCCCGCAGGTAAGCCGCACGCATCGGAGGGGGCCCCGATTGGACCCCCGAACCGCTAGTAGGCAGGGACGTAAATTTACGTCCACCTGCCTGTCCAAGCCCTTTGTGGACGTAAAATAGGCGTGCGGCGGGTGTTAAGTGGTTAAGAAGCGCTTTTTGAGTCTTTGACCCCAGATCTCTTCATAAAGAGGACCTTTCATCCTTCTTTCTCTTACAAGGGATGTTTACATTCCTTGTAATAAGAATAAAAATTAGAGACAGTATAAATAAAGGAGGTGGTGGGGGGGGGGGGGAGAGAATGTTTTAAAGCACCCCCATCCCTCTCTGCTCGCGTGCAGAAGCAAACGTAAGTTGTACACAAATATGTAAACAGTGTTTGGACCACATATGTGAGGTATCGCTGCAAATGTTGGATTAAGACCAGTAATTTTAGCATATTGCCCCCTCTAACTCTGAACCGGTAACCTGCAAACATTTTTAAAGCGCCACCTATAAAGATTTTTAAGCAACATACTTTGTCGCCATTCCACGAGCATGCACAATTTTAAAGCTTGACATGTTGGGTATCCATTTACTCGGCATAACATCTTTCGTATTTTACCAAAAAATTGGGGTATATAATCTGTGTGTGTATGTGTGTGTGTATATATATATATATATATATATATATATATATATATATATATATATATATATATATATATATATATCTATCACACACACACATAGATTATATACCCCAATTTTTTGGTAAAATACGAAAGATGTTATGCCGAGTAAATGTAAATATATATATATATATATATATATATATATATATATATATATATATATATATATATATATATATATATATATATATATATATATATATATATATATATATATATATATACGGAAAATAAGTATTTGAACACCCTGCTATTTTGCAAGTTCTCCCACTTGGAAATCATGGAGGGGTCTGAAATTGTCATCGTAGGTGCATGTCCACTGTGAGAGACATAATCAAAAAAAAAAAATCCAGAAATCACAATTTATGAATTTTTAACTATTTGTATGATACAGCTGCAAAGAAGTATTTGAACACCTGTCTATCAGCTAGAGTTCTGACCCTCAAAGACCTGTTAGTCTGCCTTTAAAATGTCCACCTCTACTCCATTTATTATCCTAAATTAGATGCACCTGTTTGAGGTCATTAGCTGCATAAAGACACCTGTCCACCCCATACAATCATTAAGAATCCAACTACTAACATGGCCAAGACCAAAGAGCTGTCCAAAGACACTAGAGACAAAATTGTACACCTCCACAAGGCTGGAAAGGGCTACGGGGAAATTGCCAAGCAGCTTGGTGAAAAAAGGTCCACTGTTGGAGCAATCATTAGAAAATGGAAGAAGCTAAACATGACTGTCCATCTCCCTCGGACTGGGGCTCCATGCAAAATCTCACCTAGTGGGGTCTCAATGATCCTAAGAAAGGTGAGAAATCGGCCCAGGATTACACGGGAGGAGCTGGTCAATGACCTGAAAAGAGCTAGGACCACCGTTTCCAAGGTTACTGTTGGTAATACACTAAGGCGTCATGGTTTGAAATCATGCATGGCACGGAAGGTTCCCCTGCTTAAACCAGCACATGTCAAGGCCCGTCTTAAGTTTGCCAATGACCATTTGGATGATCCAGAGGAGTCATGGGAGAAAGTCATGTGGTCAGATGAGACCAAAATAGAACTTTTTGGTCATAATTCCACTAACCGTGTTTGGAGGAAGAAGAATGATGAGTACCATCCCAAGAACATCATCCCTACTGTGAAGCATGGGGGTGGTAGCATCATGCTTTGGGGGTGTTTTTCTGCACATGGGACAGGGCGACTGCACTGTATTAAGGAGAGGATGACCGGGGCCATGTATTGCGAGATTTTGGGCAACAACCTCCTTCCCTCAGTTAGAGCTTTGAAGATGGGTCGAGGCTGGGTCTTCCAACATGACAATGACCCGAAGCACACAGCCAGGATAACGAAGGAGTGGCTCTGTAAGAAGCATATCAAGGTTCTGGCGTAGCCTAGCCAGTCTCCAGACCTAAACCCAATAGAGAATCTTTGGAGGGAGCTCAAACTCTGTGTTTCTCAGCGACAGCCCAGAAACCTGACTGATCTAGAGAAGATCTGTGTGGAGGAGTGGGCCAAAATCCCTCCTCCAGTGTGTGCAAACCTGGTGAAAAACTACAAGAAACGTTTGACCTCTGTAATTGCAAACAAAGGCTACTGTACCAAATATTAACATTGATTTTCTCAGGTGTTCAAATACTTATTTGCAGCTGTATCATACAAATAAATAGTTTAAAAAATCATACATTGTGATTTCTGGATTATTTTTTTTTTGATTATGTCTCTCACAGTGGACATGTACCTACAATGACAATTTCAGACCCCTCCATGATTTCCAAGTGGGAGAACTTGCAAAATAGCAGGGTGTTCAAATACTTATTTTCCGCACTGTATATATATATATATAATATATTCTTCCCAAAAAAATTGCGTTTGAAACACTTTGCACAAATACTGTGACATACAATTCTTTTTATTCCTTAGGCTGGTTTCACACTAGTCGGGTGCGAATTTCAGCTCCGTTCTTTGTGCGATTCAGTGATTTCTCTTTGTAGCTGTGGATCAGCTGCAGGAAGAGGGGGAATTGAAGTGAGGAGGGGGAGAGAATTCAAGGTTTAGAACGAACACATCTGCGAATTGGATGCGTTCTCATAGAAGATTGTGACTGTAATTCATACCACAATGCCTAGAAACGCACAAGTTTTTTGGACAATGCGGTGTGCAAATGCAAAACAGATGTGAACCAGACTGATTCAAACTCCGTTTTTAAAATGTTCTGCAAATTGGATGTGGTGTTGGCTGCATCCAATTCAGCCTTCAGGTCTCTGCTAATAAAATGATATATAGTTAACTCGTGGCAGACCTCCGCAATGTCTCCTGGGAACAATGACAAAAGCTCCCAGGAGACATTGCGGCATCGAGGAAGTAACAGAATACCCGCACACTACCTGATGAATCCATAAACAGGAAGCAGCCAGTAACATTAAGGATTACTAAGGTTCGCCTGCCCCTGACAGTGACTCGAGCTGGGCATCGCCGCTTAGTGAAGGATTGGCTCGGGCGGCTCGGCTGCTCTAGTCCCTCAAAGGGAACCAAGTAGCTGCTGTGAAAAAAGTACTTAAGCCCTGGATGTCCTACCGTGTTCCTGCTGCGCTCTGATCACGAGTCCGTTACCATGTGATCAGCTGTCAACCAATGACGGCTGATCACATGATGTAAACAGAAGCTAGTAATCGTCTGCAGCCTCATCGCTGCTCCCTATCAGTGCCCATCAGTGCAGCCTCATCACTGCCTCCTTATCAGTGCCCATCAGTACAGCCTAATCAGCGCATATCAATGAACAAGAAAAATTACCGTTTTTCAAAAAAAATGTATAAACTATGAAAAACTGTTTTTTCAAAATGTTCAGTCTTGTTTTGTTTAGCAAAAAAAATTAAACAAACTGTGGTGGTTAAATACCAGCAAAAGAATGCTCTATTTGTGTGGGGAAAAAATTACAATTTCTTATAGGTACAGTATAGCATGACTGCACAATTGTCATTCAAAGAAACAGCGCAAGCGGAAGATTGGCCTGGGCAGGAAGGTGGTATAAGTGCACAGTAAGCAAATGGTTAAAGTGCTTGTAAAACAACCTATTCAGTTTAAAGCAGAAATAAAACAAAGCACTTGTGTATAGATACAAAAAAAAGGAAATGATCACGTTCTCCGCTGCATAAGAGCTGGGGGAGGAGAAACGGCCACACACGGATCTTCCCAGTGAACAGCTGTGCAATGGGGTGTTGGGACAAGTCTGATAATTTAAAGGAGAGCATACTGAGTTCCCATCACAGCTAGAGAACTGACCACAGTGTTTTCTCCTTCTTAGTGTGGTCAGTTTAAATAGGAAAGCAGAGACTGGCAAGGACACCATGGATTTCACACAAAGGAAGCAATACAAAGAGCACAGGATACCTTTTCATACAAGTACATGGTACAGCAGGCACATATCAGGAATATGAAATGTTGGGTTTACATATTGTTTGTAAAGTCATTATGCATAATTACTAGAAACCCCTCTGTTACAGCAAGATTTACAGTTCAGTATCTGTGTTGGTTTACAATTGTGTAGCTAAACACCTTGTTTCAGAGCACTGCTCTACTCCTGGCTGGCATCAGAGGGAAATCTCTGCCTCTGCAGTCCTCAGATTGGAGAAGGAGAGCGGCGGGAGGTCACGTGACCACACAACAGCACTCTCAAATAAGGTGTTTAGCAGCATACTTATTTCAGAGTGCTGTTGTGTGGTTGCGTGACTCCCCGCCGCTCTCCTTCTCCGATCTACCATAGTTGAGATTGAACTCCTGATGTTTTGCCACACCCCAGTCATTCAGCTATCAAATCGGGCAGTAAATATGCCATGACATTAGGCAGGTCTTGGTGTGTAGCCTAGGTCTTTGATCTGAGAGACTCAAGGGTATAGGGATTAATTTAATGGCCTACTTGGGTATTTGCAGTTTGTTTTATTAAGTCTCCAATCACATTTGCGCGTCACCAAGCGACTTTGACTTGACTTTACGTTCTCTGCACCAAGGTCACATCAAGTCGCACCAAAGTAGTGCACATTTCAAAATTGCTGTGACTTTAAGTCACGCCAATCTTAACAGGTGCCATTGCAATGGGCTGTGACTTGGTCTTGTGACTTTGGACAAGTGTGAATGGGCCCTAAAAGTGATGAAATTTATAATTTTTTTTTTTTTTTTTTCTCTCCAACAGGGCTGGATTGGTCAGAAGATAGTGGAGAGGAACAAGACGAATCGGATAGAGAATCTCCATACCAAGTTGCATGGTCATTCCGAGAGAGTCTCCAACACGACTGCAAAAAGTACGTTTTTCTGTGGGGTCTGGTGTAATAAACCAATACAAAGCAACCAGAAATCATCTTTTACAGATCCAAACACTCTGCACTGGTTTAATTGGTATAAATGTATGATCAGGTACCAGGGATACAAAGAGACAACGTTTTTGATATGGATCATCACTATGATGTCAGCTGTAAATGAGAGAGAGTTCATATTGGAGGGATATATATATATATATATATATATATATATATATATATATATATATATATATATATATATATACAGGATACAAAAAACGCACACAAAGGCACCGCTCGATGTGAATAGCATTAAAACTTTTATAGTCTTCAAGTAGGTAACAAAATAATATTGTACTGGAGATAAAATCGATGTAGCTACATAAACTGTAAAAATGGTGCGAGTAATACCAAACGGTAGCAAAAGCAGTCATAAAAACATGTAGCCAAGTATGATACTGGTATAAAAATGTGTACAACGATGCCACTGCTGAATCCAGATGAGAAGGGGTTAACATCAGTCCGTCGGCATATAGATGTCCCATGAAGAGAACTATCAACTCCCAGTGGATGGCTGTAGAAACCAAGGTTTATAGAGGGAAGTGTAACAGCCCTTGCGTGTGACAGATAGTAAGGTCCCGCCGGCATGCAGATGTGAAGGCACAGCAAAGGAGCCCTTCAGATGGATGCGGCAAGCTTCGCTGGTGGCCACAACATCACCGGATCTCCGACGGAACTCTCTGAAGGCCCGGAAGCCGGCAGAGAGGTGAGTACCAATCAAAAGAATTTTGATCGATCAAAAAAAATTTGCATGGATTTCCTGTTGCTTCTGTTTTGGCTATGGGGCAGGAAGTGAAGCTAAGTCTTCTTCCCAGTGGGACACAGAAGGCAAAAATAAAATGAAAAAATAGACAGGGATTATAACCCTGCCTTACTCTAAATAAAAAAGAACAAAAAAATTTTTTTTTTTGTAACTGAAAATTTTAGGCCAAAAATATTGCATGCTAAATTGTGTGTCTTTTTGGATGTTTAAGATCTCCCAGCTGCTGTGCGGGCATAGCAGGTGAATTTAAGATTCTCTGACCCTTTTCTTTATCTGTGGTCTCCACAGCTCCGAGGTCATAGGCTTTCCACACTTCCACTTAGTTGTAAACTTCTTATTTGAGTGACGGCTACAAACCAAGTAGCTGATAAAAGAGCAGTAGAGGAAAATTCACAGGATTTGCCTGACTGGAAACAATATTTATTCTAAAATGTATACTGAGCGCATGTGCAGTTCCGTTTGCAATTCTGGCATTTACCAGGATGACTTCATGCACAATTGTCTGTGTGGGAGCCAAGTCATATTGCCCAGCAAACCTAGGTGTCTGAAGATGCCAAACCTTTGGCAGGTTAGTCGGCTTACATAATCAAATATATAAAGTGTAGCGCTTCTACTGTGGTCGGAGAAGGTGGTAAAAACTAATGCCGCGTACACACGATCGTTTTTCGGGTTCTAAAAAATGCATGTTTTTTTTTTTTTTTTTTTTTTTGTCATTAAAAACGATTGTGTGTGGGCTCCAGAGCATTTTTCACAATCTAAAAAATGGGCATTAAAAAGTTCGAACATGCTCTATATTTTTTTCACGTTTTTAAAGTTGTAAAAAATGGTCGTGTGTGGGCTTTAACCATGTGAAAAAAAAACATGCAAGTTATGAGACGGGAGCGCTCGTTCTGGTAAAACTAGTGTTTGTAATGACGTAAGCACATTCATCATGCAGTAACAGACTGAAAAGCGCAAATCATCTTTTACTAACACGAAATTGGCAAAAGCAGCCCCAAGGGTGGCACCAAGCCAAATGGAACTTCCCCTTTATAGTGCCATTGTATGTGTTGTATGTCATCGCACTTTGCTAGAGCATTTTTTTTCACGATCGTGTGTAGGCAAGGCCGTTTTTAATGATCGGGTTGAATTTTTTTTTTTTTTTTCTAGACCCTTTAAAAACGTCATTTTTTTAGAACCCGAAAAACGGTCGTGTACGCGGCATTACTCCTCCCGCAATAATGATCTATGACACCCTGTGAAGGGAAACAGTGAGAATATTCCTGCTATTCTGCAGCAAATCTGTACCACAAATACTCGCAGGAAAGAAACTCTCTATAAACAAGGAAAAAACTAATTTAAATATAATACTGAATTGTTAGTGAATGTGCATAAATCACAAAAAACAAATATGTGCATCTAATCACAAAAGGATGTGAAGAAGTACAAATCTTAAAGGACTTGGGTCCTATGTGCCCCACAATAATATCAGACCAACATAAGTGTTCATCCATAAAAAAAATTAATAAGAACATAAAAGAAACGCCATCCAGTGTTCATAAAATACGTCTTAGTCCACACATAAAATTCTTGGATATCTGCCAAGAGCCAGACAATAAAACTTATAGAAACTATAAGTATTTCAGCAGTCTCTCGATCTGAAGTGGAAACTGAGGGCCAGATTCTCAGCGGCGTTACGATGGAGTATCTCAGATACCCCGTCGTATCGCCGTTTTTTTTGCCTCGTATCTATGCGCGTGATGCTTAGCAACACTTTTGCATAGATACGCTTCTACATCCGACAAGTGTAAAACCATTACACTTGCGGATCGTAGTTGTAATGACAACTCCGGCCACTAGGTGGCCTTTACGTTTTCTCATTTGCATATGCAAATGAGGTAGTACGCCGATTCCCGATCGCTTTTACGCCGCCCCGTCGTCGCGTACGTCGTTTTCGTCCGCGTAAGGTTACCCCAGCTTCTATGTGGAGTAACCTTACGAAGTACCGTCGGATGCCATGTTAAGTATGGCGTCGGGTCAGCGTCGGCTTTTTCCGTCGCTTACGTCGTTTTACTAACTCGTTCGCGAATAGGGAGTTGCGTAAATGACGCTCACGTCGTTTTGACGTCGGTTTCAACGACTCTTTCCGACGTGAGCTGGAGCATGCGCACTGGGCTTTTTCCCCGGCCGGCGCATGCGCAGTTTGTTCGACGCGGGGGCGCGCTTAATTTAAATACAAGCCGCCCCATTTGAATTGCGCGGGTTTAAGCTGGGCGATTTACGCGAAGCAGGTGAAAACTACGGAGCAAGTGCTTTGAGATTAAAGCACTTGCTCTAGTACGTTGCGGCGGCGTAGTGTAAATGGCTTACGCTACGCCGCCGGAATTCTATGAGAATCTGGCCCAGAATGTATTGAAACAAAAAACACCCGGAAGTGCCTTTACCATCCAGGAGGAAATAGAAAAGATGGGTACTCTTACCGGACGAAGTGGATCCAACTCGCCTTACAGTGGTGGATCTGTTAGGCGTAAATGTCAAATCAATGCTTCAGCTGGAGTCCTGGTAGATCTCCCAAATCCTTTTCTTGGTAGATCCTTGTTATACTCCACACTCTCTTCAAGCCGTACAGCAATTGATAAATGCCCAGAATTAAATGAAAACAATAAAACGTTCTCAATTGCTGTACAGCTTGAAGAGAGCGTGGAATATAACAAGGATCTACCAAGAAAAGGATTTGGGAGATCTACCAGGACTCCAGCTGAAGCATTGATTTGATATTTACGCTTAACAGATCCACCACTGTAAGGCGAGTTGGATCCGCTTCGTCCGGTAAGAGTACCTATCTATTCTATTTCCTCCTAGATGGTGAAGGCGCTTCCGGGTGTTTTTTTGTTTCCATACATTCAGTTTCCACTTCAGATCGAGAGACTGCTGAAATACTTAGTTTCTATATATTTTTCTTTTTTATCTGGCTCTTGGCAGATATCCAAGAATTTTATGTGTGGACTAACACGTATTTTATGAACACTGGATGGCGTTTTTTATGTTCTTATTATTTTTTTATGGATGAGCACTTACGTTGGTCTGACATTTTAAGATTTGTACTTCACATCCTTTTGTGATTAGATGGCCATATTTGTTTTTTAGTGATTTTTGCACATGCACTAACAATTCAGTATTATATTTGATTTTTTTGTCCTTGTTTATAGAGGTGTGTTTTTTTTTTTTTTTATTCTGCGAGTATTTGCGGTACAGATTTGCTACTGAATAGCAGGGATATTCAGTGTTTCCCTTCACAGGGTGTCATAGATCATTATTGTGGGAGGAGTTAGTTTTTACCACCTTTTTCGACCACAGTAGAAGCGCTACACTTTATATATTTGCTCACAAAATTTGTCTTTTTTTTTTTTTTTTTAATGTTGTGTTGGCAGCTAATGTGCATACACAAGAGTTTGGCGCAATATTTCCCACTTTTTTTTTCCTCAGCTTACATAATTGTGCAAGTATACTCTGCATTATTAATAAATGATGGAGAAAACATTGGGAGCAGGGAGTGGTGTTTTTTTATTTTAATTAACCACTTCCTGCCCGTAGGACCTCCCATATTACATCCTGGACTAGAAGTGGAGATATCTGGATGATGCCTGAAGCTACATGCATCATCCAGATAACTATCTTTTCAGCCAGTGTTTCTCTCTCGTGTAAAAACAGTCCTAGTGGCTGATGGTCTCTCGCCATCTCTAAGCTCATGGGAGGTCGGAAGCGATGCCATGACTTCCCTTCCAGCTCTGGCAGATGTAAACCCTGCCATTCTTTTTGTAGCAAGCAGAGGTGTGTGTGTGTGTGTGTTTTTTCTTCCCCTTCATGTTTTCTTGGCTAGAGGTGATGTCTCCATAAAGAGCACCTGCCATGCCTTATTTCTGTGCAAAAACAGTGTAGCGCTGGACAGCATATACCACATAAGTATCTGAAGTAACTGGTATAAACAGTGTTAATCTATAAATGGTAACAATCAAAATGTGAATACACAAAAGCTATAAGTGCATAGGTTGTTATAACACTGTGCCAATCAATATGGCACTGAGCATAAAGTGCTTATTTCTATCACAAAGGATGTTTACATTTCTTGTGATATGAAAAAATACAAATTTGAGAGTAAAGCACCCCTGTCTCCTCAAGCTTTCACACAGAAGCATACGTGTACGCAAGTCAAGTACGCATATGTAAACTGTTTTCGCACAACAGGTATTGCTGTGAATTTTGCACCCCTTTCACACCGAGGGCATATTGCAGGTGCTATAGCATTAAAAATATTGCCTGCAATCCACCCTCAAACAGCTGCACCATTGTCTCCAGTGTGAAAGCCTGAGGCTTTCACACTAGAGCGTTGTTCTAGAAGGACGGTTAAAGTCCTGCTAGCCGCATTTTTGGAGCGGTGTGTTTACACCTATAGCGTCTGCGGTTAAAAATAGCAGAGTTTTACCGCCGATGCTGTGAGTGGCTCAGTGTGAAAGGGGTCTTATAGTGGGGACAATTATTCTAACACTAGTCCTCCTTTTTAACTCTAAACTGGTAAGCTGTAAACAATGTTTAATTGTTGCCTATGGAGTTTTTTATGTACCGTAGTTTGGCGCCATTCCATGAGTGTGCGCAATTTTAAAATGTGACATCTTGAGTATCTATTTACTCAGCGTTGCTATAGATTGTGTGGTGTGTTTTTTTATTTTTTGCATTAAATGTCGTGTGTGTGTGTGTGTGTTGAAATGAAAAATTGCAACGACTGTGTTTGGTTTTTTTTTTTTTTATTCTCTAAGGTCTCTGCTAATATATATTATTGTGTGTTTGGGGGTTCTGATTAATTTTCTAGAAAAAACATGCTGATTTTTACATGATGGAGAGAATGTCTGAATTGGCCTGAATGGGAACTGGTTAAAATGTTTTAGTTTTACAACCATAAGAAATTGTATGTAGAAAATCTGTACGTTCTCCAATTCTATTCTTTCTCATGTATTGTAGGTATGATGCTGAAGAAGCACATAGCAGGAGCTCCAGGGTTGCACAACTTTGCACTTATTTTCAACAGAAATACAAGCACCTCTGCCGCCTGGAGCGAGCAGAATCGTGTCATAAGAAATATCGCCACACATTCCGGAAAGCATTGCAGAAAGCAGCCATCAGAGAGCCGGAGTCTGCAGGGCAACTGATACAAGAATTGGGCATGGCTGCACACATGAGAAGCATGTAAGGAGTTGCAAAATATTAGTTTTTTGGCATATGTTATTATTTAACTTACAATCTTGCCCCCAGCACTTCAGGAGATTCTGTATCACCCCTACAGAACAACTTGCTTCTAAAACCTGGTGTCACATTTTATCTGTGCAGTTGCAAGCTGTAACAAACCATGATCGTGCTTGTAAGTTGTTACATTTTGGACAATGCATCCAGTTAAGGTGGCTGTCCTAGGGAAAACGTTGATTTTTCGCACATCATACGACATGAGCTCCCAATGTCGGAGCGTTTGTCAGGTTTTATTACCAGGCTTAATTGAACAAGCTGGGGTTAGAAGCTCATTGGTTTCTATGCAGAAGTGAGCCCCATTGCGTACTTCAAAGTTGGGAGGTGTGTGTATGTATGTAATTTTTTTTTTACATACATACATACATACATACATACATACATACATACATACATACATACATACATACATACATACAGTACAGACCAAAAGTTTGGACAGACCTTTTCATTCAAAGAGTTTTCTTTATTTTTATGACTATGCAAATTGTAGATTCACACTGAAGGCATCACAACTATGAATCAACACATGTGGAATTATATACATAACAAAAAAGTGTGAAACAACTGAAAATATGTCATATTCTAGGTTCTTCAAAGTAGCCACCTTTTGCTTTGATTACTGCTTTGCACACTATTGTCATTCTCTGGATGAGCTTCAAGAGGTAGTCACCTGAAATGGTCTTCCAACAGTCTTGAAGGAGTTCCCAGAGATGTTTAGCACTTGTTGGCCCTTTTGCCTTCACTCTGTGGGCCAGCTCACCCCAAACCATCTCGATTGGGTTCAGGTCCGGTGACTGTGGAGGCCAGGTCATCTGGCACAGCACCCCATCACTCCCCTTATTGGTCAAATAGCCCTTACACAGCCTGGAGGTGTGTTTGGGGTCATTGTCCTGTTGAAAAATAAATGATGGTCCAACTAAACGCAAACCGGATCGAATAGCATGCCGCTGCAAGATGCTGTGGTAGCCATGCTGGTTCAGTATGCCTTCAATTTTGAATAAATCCCCAACAGTGTCACCAGCAAAGCACCCCCACACCATCACACCTCCTCCTCCATGCTTCACGGTGGGAACCAGGCATGTAGAGTCCATCCGTTCACCTTTTCTGCGTTGCACAAAGACACGGTGGTTGGAACCAAAGATCTCAAATTTGGACTCCTCAGACCAAAGCACAGATTTCCACTGGTCTAATGTCCATTCCTTGTGTTCTTTAGCCCAAACAAGTCTCTTCTGCGTGTTGCCTTTCTTTAGCAGTGGTTTTCTAGCATATATTCTACCATGAAGGCCTGATTCACACAGTCTCCTCTTAACAGTTGTTCTAGAGATGTGTCTGCTGCAAAAGGTGGCTACTTTGAAGAACCTAGAATATGACATATATTTTCAGTTGTTTCACACTTTTTTGTTATGTATATAATTCCACATGTGTTAATTCATAGTTTTGATGCCTTCAGTGTGACTCTACAATTTTCATAGTCATGAAAATAAAGAAAACTCTTGGAATGAGAAGGTGTGTCCAAACTTTTGGTCTGTACTGTACATACATACCACAGATGAGGATGGTTACCTTTTTATAGCCATTCCGAACCTCTTTGTGCATGTTATCAGGCCAGAGTATGTAAACTTTTGTTCGGGGTCATTTGGGTAGTTTCTGTTGTCATTTTGATTTAAAGAGTAAATGCAGTTTATTGATAACTGGATTGAGCCAAACACTAACCAGTGAGTGAAAAATGTTTTGTTTTGTTCATATTCCCTGAAAAATCGCTAAGAAATCATAAAATCTGCAAGGGTATGTAAACTTGTGAGCACAACTGTATATGATTAAACCTTGCTACATTGGCAAACTATTCATGAAGTATATAATGGGATGCATGTATAAACCAACCTGTTGCGATGGTAAGACTGATAAAGGCCAAGGAGGAATACGTGCAGATCTGTGAAAAGGGATGTCAAATAAGGTAATCCCTAAAAGGAAAAGGGGAAATGTGTAAGTGTGAATATAAAAAACATAACTAGGTACAAGAGTGCATGAGAAGGAGGAAAGATGTAAAGCTGGCCATACACCATACAATTTTTCTTATTCAATTTCCTTTAGATTTACCTTCAACTGTGTAGTACAAGGGCCGGCCTGATTGCATACAAACTAGACGTGTTTAGTTTTGACCTCCTATTATGATTTTGGTAAATCTGTAGAAGAAAATTGTATAATGTATAGCCAGCCTCGGTAGCTTGCAGCGGTAGCGTGGACTGTCCCATGTGAAGTGAAGCCCTGTACACACAGCCGTGAATCCCGACGGGATTCCTGGCTGGCTTGCCATGCATACAGACTGCCATTCAAAAGAACCGCCGTTCTTTTGAATGGCAAGAACGCGGTGACGTCATCGTTTACGACGAGCCGACACTCGTCGCATTTGATGCAGTCGCCGCCATCTTGCGCCACACTACACTGCCTTGTATGCGCGGGTTTACCTTCAGAAAGGTAAGCATACAGACGACATGTTTTCTCAGCAGGAAACGCTCTGCTGGTAATCTCGACGAGAAAATGGAGAGCCAGGTTCTCTATTTTCCCGTCTGGATTCCCGGCTGTTTTCCTGAAGGGAATACTGCTGGGGAGCATACACAAGGCTGGGATTCCCGGCCAAATGGTCTCCTGGCAGTTTTCCTGCCGGGAAAACCGGTCGTGTGTACGAGGCTTGAAAGTGAGATGAAACCTCGCAGCCATGTATACTCTCCCATAACCCCACAAGGGCTCCAACGGGCGCCGCCCCTGGATAATCCACCATTGCTAAATTGGCAAAATAATCATTAAGTATATAATGGGATGTATAAATAGACCTACCTATTATGTAGGATGGATAATGGGGCCAGGGAGGAATGTGTACAAGGCTGCAGATGTGTGAAAGGGGATGTCATAAAGCATAAAAGGAAAAAATGTCAATGTAAAAAACATCTACATTTTATTCAGAGCTTCTGAACATAACATTGTTAATATTTGTTATTGTTAATGTGGTTTTGTCATTGACTTTTGTGTGTATTTGTCCTATGGTTAAGTTTACATTTTTGATTGCAGACCTAATCAACCAGAACTCAGAGGAACAGAACCAATACTCTGCAGTGCAACTGTGAAGAGCCAAGCATGCTCAAACCGTGCCCTCCCATACACAGGACACTGTTTTCAGCGTATCCTTTTACTAGCCTTGTGGATGTTTTTATCAAATAGTATGGTGGATGCAGTTATGGAGGGCATAAAATTAGACTACACCAAAACCACTTGTATAATGTTTTTGCATCTTCAGCTTTAACCAAGCAATACGTTACTAATAAATTAAAAAATGCAACTAAAGTATACCACAATCTTTCTTTGTCATCCCTGGCTGAGCCAAATCCTCCTCCCGACATTGCAGGTCGCAGTGGGAGAAGACAAAGTTATGGAGCCAATGGGTTATGGAGGTTGTCTACTAGTTACAGGTACAGTTCCAGATCTCCCCTCAGCGTTTGCCAACTTACAACTATGTTTACAACTGGGGGAATCCTGCTGACAGTTCAAAGAACTAAGCCTGAAAGCAACAGTGCAACACTACTTTTTTTTCTTATTGAATTGGAGGAAAATTATAGATTTAGCCCTGGTTCACACTGGGTACGATTTGAGATGCGATTTCACATGTCAAATTGCATCTCAAATCGGCGGCATTTGTCGGCAATGGCACCGTCCTAATCGGTGCGACGCCGATCCTGCGGCACTGCACTGATTTCAAAAAGTAGTTTCTGTACTACTTTTTGCAATTTGGGGCCGCGATTTACATTTACATCTGTGCATAAACCTGCACAGATGTCTCTTATCGGGACTGCCGGACGGGAGTGAAGCCGCGCGAGTGCAGCGGAACTCGCACGGCTTCAGTCCCGCAGCCCAGTGTGAACCTGGGCTTAAAATTCAGATTTAGTCTAAATCCAATCAGGGAGCCTCATAGCTGCCGGCATGTAATGCACTGCAGCCCTGATGGTCAGATTCCTCCTCTTTTTATTTATTTTTTCGATTACGGTAATCTGCAAGTCTAGCTGGACTGGTGTTCGTTGTGCTCTTTTGATTGCAATGGGTAAGGAAAAAATTGAGCCCAAAAGTTACTTTAAAGCAGGGGTGCCCAACCAGGGGCCACATGTGGCCTGCGGAGCCCTCTGATGTGGCCCACGACCTCCTCCTCTGGGATGGCTGGTGGGCAAGCCGATCCGTCACCCCAGAGCATCAGTGTTGTGAATGAAGCCGGCAGAAGAGAAAGCAAGCGGCTGTGGAGCAGAGCCGCATAAGACAATGCTTGCTGTATAGCACCGCCTCCTGTCACAGGCAGACTGATACCAAGTATGGGCATATCCGTACTGCAGTGGTTACTAGGTTGCCTTTAAACTGATCCGCAGAGCACCTCCTACCTCCAATTAGATTCGCCAAAAAAAAAACAGAAGGGGATCCATCCCCTTCCGACTGGGTGGATCGGATTGAAGGGCCCATAACGTAGAGTGGGCTGTGTCCATGTCTGCTTTCCATATGCAGTGGACACAGACCTGTCATCTGCCCGCTCCACTCATTGAGCCCCGTGACCACTTTACAAGTCTCTTAACCACTTGCTTACTGGACACTTAAACACCCTTCCTGCCCAGAGCAATTTTCAGCTTTCAGCACTCTCACACTTTGAATGATAATTACTCAGTCATGCAACACTATACCTAAATGATTTTTTTGTCCTTTTCTTCCCACAAATAGAGCTTTCTTTTGGTGGTATTTGATCACCTCTGGGTTTTTTATTTTTTGCACTATTAATAAAAAAAGAGTTTCTGTGATAAAATGTTGCAAATTATTAATTTTTCTTCATAAATTTTGGCCACAATTTATACTGCTACATGTCTTTGATAAAAATAACCCAAAATTTTTCGAAATTATTATCGGGGGTTTTAGAAGCATAAATTGCACATCTAACTAGTTGACTACCTATTACACTTTTGAAGTCCCTGGAACACCAGGATAATGAAATTACCCACAAAATGGCCCCAATTTTGGAAAGCTAACACCCCAACGTATAATCTATAAGGCATAATGAGTCTTTTGAACGGTTCATTTTTTTCCAGAAGTTTTTGGAACACGTGGAAAAAAAATGAAAACGCATTTTTTTTACACAAAGTTGTCCGTTTCTAAGATATTTCCAACACATAGCATTTAGATAGCAAAAATGACACCCCAAAATACATTCTGCTACTCCTCCTGAGTAAAACGATACCCCATGTGTGAGACTTCTACACAGCCTGACCACATACAGAGATCAAACATGCAAGGAACACGGTCAGGTGTTCCAGAGACACATAGCATGCACATACCAAGAGTTACACCCCAAAATACATTATGCTGAGCAAAGCGTAAACAAAAGATTACCTGTGGTAATAGTAGCACAGTTCTACACAGCAGGATAGCACTGGTCCAGGCAGCAGGCAGGGACTTCTGGCGGGTGGACCCTCCTCCTCTTCTTCTTCCTCTTCCTCCTCCTCCTCCTCCTCCGAGGATGTCTCTGCTCCACTGCTGACTATCGGCTCATAGGTGACGTCAGATTCGTTGTCTGAATTTTCAGGGGAATCCGAATCGCAGAGCTCCCCGTTGCTCTCGTCAGCCGCAATAATTTCATACGCCTCCTCAAGTGAAAATGATCTTTTAGCCATTGTTGGCACTGATGACAATGGCAGGTGGCACTGATGACAATGGCAGGTGGCACTGATGACAATGGCAGGTGGCACGGACTGATGGCAGGTGGCACGGACTGATGGCAGGTGGCACTGATGGCACGGGCAGATGGCACCGATGACAGATGGCACGGGCAGGTGGCACGGGCAGATGGCACTGGCACAGGCAGGTGGCACTGATGGCAGGGGCAGGTGGCACTGATAAGAATGCACTGGCAGGTGGCACTGGCTATTTGCACTGGCAGGTGGCACTGGCAGAGACTGTGGCACTGTGTTTAAACTGTGTTTCACTTTTTCACTCACTTGTTGCTGTTTCTTTCTCTCCTCACACGCTGTGTGTGAGGAGAGAAAGACGGCGATGAGAGATGATCTCATTTGTTTACAATTGAGATCATCTCTCATTGGACCGTTGGATCGAGTGCTGAATGGCCTCTGCGATTGGCCATTCAGCACGATCTGTGATTGGCTGTGTCCAAGGGACACAAGCAACACAGTTTTTCACCGATGCGCGCTCGCGGGGACGCGCTGGGAGCGGGGAAAGAAAGTCACGTCCAAAGACGTCAACCCGGCGCCTCAGGTTTGCGCTGTTCACGTCTTTCGACGATGACGCGGACCCGAAGTGGTTAAGTGGCCCTCGCCCTTCAAAAGGTTGGGCATCCCTGCTTTAAAGTATATATAAACCCTAACCTTGTAAAACAACCCATTCGGGTCAAAATAGAAAAAAAAGGCAAAAAATGATAAATACTTTTTCCCCCTCATTCTTCTAATTGGGCTGTTAAGTATTTTTAACCCTGTATTAAATATTTGTGCACATCTTGTTTTAGACTGGAGATATTGATATTTAATAAATTCTTTATAATTGTGATTAAGCCTTGGCAGAGTTGTGTAGCCTCCATGATGTGGGTTCATGGGTTTGATCAGGCGAAGGAACCTGTAGATCCAGGTGCTGAGTTAAACGGTGAAGGGAGCAGTGAAGGCAGATGGTTATGCTCGGTATGCTCTTTATGCACAGAGGACTTGCCTGACTGGGGTTTTCCATTTCTGTGGCTGTGTGCCTTTTGGAGAGATGACACCATTTTGCTGCCGCTTACTGCTAAATCTAGTGAGCCGTTCCCCAGGAGTTTGGATGCTGGGATGGGTGACCTTTTATTTTTATTTTTTGCTGTCAATTCGGTAGAAACAGCTGATTTGGCACAGGATATGCTTTTTGAAAAAAAACAAAGCAAAGTAAGTGGATTTTTTTATGGTGTAGTCCCTTTTCCGGGGTATGGCTGCTGTTTGCAAATTGTAGTTCTTCTTAACAGCCTGTCAGATATCCTTTCAAACGGCTCTCAGCAGCTTTTCACCAGTTGCACAGCAAAGTTTGCTGATGGACAGCAGTGCTCTGTGCCTGTGTTTGACATCACACATCAGACACCCCTATGTGAAGAACATGCCAAGAAAATGGTAAGCATTCTTGATGAAACAGTGTTTGGGGATTAAAAATCTTTCTTTTTCTTTTCCTTTTTTTTCTCTTTCTATTTCCCTTTTTCTCTTCTTCTTTTTTTATATATATTTTTTTTTTTTCCTTTTTTCTTTTTTTTTTTCTTCTGATGCAATTTTGAATGAATGGCACCCTAACATGCATTGCAGGTGGAAGTTCAGCAATTCCACCCATGATTCCATATCACAAAGTGTGAATGGAGCTTAATGGCTATTGATGTTGTCATCACTTTTTCATTCTTTTTCCCTTCCCTCCCTTGATTTGCTTGTAAAATTCGATTTTTTTTTTCTTATTTCATTTTTTTTCCATTCCTTCTTGCTTTAGGTAGTGCTATTTTATTTTTTAAATAACTAATTATGGGGGCTGCTGTCTGTGGTCTTCCAACAATGTTAGTTGCTTAGGTGTTATGATTCTACTCTCCAGACTTG
Organism: Rana kukunoris; assembly: GCA_029574335.1. Classification (NCBI taxonomy): domain Eukaryota; kingdom Metazoa; phylum Chordata; class Amphibia; order Anura; family Ranidae; genus Rana; species Rana kukunoris. Next base: position 136,452,980 of record CM056054.1, on the reverse strand, counting down.
GACACACTGCTCTATAACTTATTTGCAGTTCAGCCATTCTTATTTGCTTCGTCTGCATCTTCTTAAAGTGAACTTTTCATTAAAAAGTGAAAATACTGCTATTCCCCCCCCCCCCCCCCCCCCCCCCAATTCAGGTGTTTGAAACCTTCACATATTTGAGGCAACTAGGCATGATCTGCCCACGTGCACAGTGGGGAGCTGACTGTGGAACAGGAATTCCCAGGCAGCTCCCACAGCCAAGATGGTGGCACCAGGTTTCGAAGACCTGCAAAGGACCAGCCACTGTTGAAGACTTTCTTAAAAATCAGAAGCTACAATATTTTAAAAAGCTGGAGTTTCTCTTTTAGAAAATATTGAAGGCCAGTTAGCAGTCGCCTAAAAAAATGCATTTTTTTTCTCTCCCATAAATATCCTATTAGGACAATTTCTTGCGAGGAGACAATTCACGTAAAATTCAACACCAGCAGCAGAGGAAACCCAGGAAAAAGACCAAGCCCCCAGCACTTACCAAAAAACACAAGAAAAAGAGGAGGCGAGGTCCTAAACGCCCTCAGAAGCCCATTCCACCTGCATTGCCGCAAGGCAATCTCTGTATGCCCAGCAGCCTCTTACTGCCAGTTGAAGTCTCCAGTATAAGGTTGGTACTTGATTTTGATAGTTTAGTATGGCAAATTTGTGGCTTTCTAATCTTCTTTTATTCTTTTTTGGATATTCTTAGTAAATCATACTACATATGGCATTCTGATTTTTCCATACCCAAATAATATCTTGCATGTGCCGCAGTCTTGCTATGTTTTCATTTTTCTCAGTATGCCTAGCATGAATGTATTAATTTAATATGTATCAGTGCCTTACACTTGTCAAAGTACAGGTAGTACAATTAATTTGGCATATTTAGGATTTATCCTAGGTACTACTAATGTGTTGCGTTGAATAGTATTTAAATACAAGTACATATAATATGCTAAAACATAAAGCAGTTTTACCAATTCTTTCGATATTATGGCTACATTACTTTTTCTATTTTAGTGCTTTATTTTTTTTCCACCTTGTGATCTTTCTAGTAACGTGCCTCCTGTCTTAGGGTGGGAGTGTAGTCACCATTGGACAGCAAATGGGAGTAATGTTAGACTAGTAGATTTAGATGGACTTTACATAAGGGACTAACCTATTTAAAGCCTAACTCGCTTTTAAAGTGTTTTTTTTTTATTTTTTGTGTGTATAAAACAATAAACCATCCAATATACCATGCAAAAGCAAATCATTAAGCCCACCCCAGTATAATCTGGTTACAACCATTTACTCCTGTCATTTTAAAGTTAACCATACAGTAAACTCAAGGAAAGCAAAAATCAGAATAACAACTCTGCGGTTCAACTACGTAGTGAGAGATGGCAAGATAAAGGGTATAACTGTCCACTGGAAAACGGCATCATGATCCACACATTGTGCATATTTCTGAGGGGCGGGGTGGGGAGAGAGACAAACGAAACGGGGGGAACCTAGAGGGTAAGGGATGTAGAATAGTGACCATATCCACCACCAGATAAGCTATGACCATTAAAGGTTGATGTGCATTTATCAAGCCCATGGGCTTCAGACCTTCTCCAAATCGTTTACTAGGATTGGCGACAATACTAGGAAGTTTTTCCTTGAGCATGATTCAAGGGACCTTTTGCTTCAGCAAAGAGACAGGCACAGAACACCTTTTCCACGATCTGGTTGTAGTCAACTTGGCTGCCAAGAGAATAAGAAATCTACATTTTTACTTGGCTTATGGAACCTTCTCAGGTGGGTCTTTCAGAAGAGTAATGTGTGGCGTTTGGTACTGGGACTCTTGTATCATAAATACTCTATTCCATAATCGCCATAGTTTAAGGCATTCCATGCAGGTGTGATACAGAGCTCCATATGACTGACAGCCCTGGAAATATAATGGTGAAGAGTTTGCATTTGGTTACTTCTGATCTTTCTAGGTTATCTCCAATCTTAAGACTTCAATCAAAAATACATTCAAAATGCCCTTTAGCGGTAATCAAAAACTGATACAGTGGGCGTTTTTTATTTATTGCGACAATGTTGTAGAGTGAAGGGCCTTTAGGAGTGTCCTATATAATCCCTTTTTCAGACACTGTTAAAAAGCCTTCAGGTCCAAACCAAAAGTGAAGGCGGATTGTTAAACAAATGAGCTAATGGATGAAATAAGATGCGTATTGTTCCGCACCCGGTCCCAAACGGTCAGGGAATTGGAAAGTGTAGAAGCCAGAATCGATGGGCACTGTCTCATCGAGTTGCCCTAAAATATATATACTGTATATTTATTGGCGTATAACACTCACTTTTTTGCCCTGAAGATAGAGGGTAAACTGTGTCTGCATGTTATATGCAGGGGGCTGTGGATAGTTTTTTTTTTTTTTTTCTGAAACTTTCCTTTTAACGTTAGAGTGCGTGTTATACGCCGATAAATACGGTATGTACTTAAAACATATGATATATGCTTATACCCTCGGGTCAGTTTTTTTTTTTTTTTTTGGGTAAATGTAATCCATCCTATGGTACACCATAGTAGAGCAAGTTTAATTTTTGTGCATTTTCATCACCAATGTTGCCTCCTTCTTGATTACCACTATCGTGCAGATATTGCCCTCACTGCCAACAGTTGACCCAATACACGTTCAGGTCTATATGCATGTTGCCCCCTTTTAAAGGGTATTTTGGTTGATGTCCCTCCAGTCAATTTGGCTTATGGCTCCGCCCTATGCGTGTCATCACGTGACTTCAGGGGATAAAAAAAGAGAAAAATTTGTATCAATTGTTTGGTTAGCAGCATTTGTGCTAATATTTATATTACACACACATGTAACAAATAACTATTATTTATATATATATATATATATATATATATATATAATGAAATTGATTATTTTTGAACAATTTTTATTGCTGCATATTACCATATTAGATTAGGTTTTGCCTTTACTGCATGTCTTTGACTCCAGCACAAGAAGGGAGAAAACACTTTGGACAGAAGATCACAAAAGCAATAAAGTTTACAAATGTTCTAACATTTACAGTTTATTTTTGTCCTGCTTATTTCTTCAGTGAAGAGATTTCCAATCGCTTTTTGTCAGAAGGGGGGTGGGGAAAAGCACTGACTTTAGGGTAAGTTAGTATTTGCATGAAAATAATCGCCTAGATTTGTGGAGCTCTCCTGATGAACATTTAGCATCACACTGCTAGTATTTTTTTAACCATACCATCACTGCAGGCTTACTTCCTTAACAACTTAAGGACCGCCTCCTGCACATTTACATCAGCAGAATGGCACGGCTGGGCACAGGCACGTACCTGTATGTCCCCTGTAAGTGCCCAGCCGTGGGTCGGGCCATAACCTGGTCCGAAGCTCTGTGGCCGCGGGACCAGATTGCCGCTGGTGTCTCGCGATCGGTCACAGGAGCTGAAGAACGGGGAGAGGTGTGTGTAAACGCACCTTCCCCGTTCTTTACAGTGATATAGGGAAAGGCGATCAGTGACGTCACATGTCCAGCCCCGCCCCCCTACAGTTAGAAACACATATGTCACACAACCCCTACAGCGCCCCCTAGTGGTTAACTCCCAATCTGCAATTGTCATTTTCACAGTACACAATACATTTTTTGCTGTGAAAAATTACAATGCTCCCAAAAATGTGTCAAAATTGTCCGATGTGTCAGCCATAATGTCGCAGTGGGACTCCGATAAATGTAAAAAAACAATAAAAGCCTTGAAGTAAAAAGCATTGTACAACAATGTGAAACGCGTAGCTGCATCATCCCACCGTTTGCTGTTTTTCTGTTTGTGCAGTGTTTTTTTACTGGATTAAAGGCTTTTGTTTTTTTTAGTGCGGCTGTCCATAACTTCTTGCTTCCATTTATGCTTCGTGCATTGCCTGCACCCACCGAGGTGCACTCATCTGAAACGGTGGTCTCTTTCTCATAATGTCGCAGTCACGAAAAAAATCGATGATCGCCGCCATTAGTATTAAAAAAAATGGCATAAAACTATCCCCTATTTTGTAATTTTTTTATTTTTTTTAAATTGTCGCTCTATTCATAGCGCAAAAACCGCAGAGGTGATCAAACACCACCAAAAGAAAGCTCTATTTGTTGGGGGAAAAAAGGACGCCAATTTTGTTTGGGAGCCACATCGCACAACCGCGCAATTGTCAGTTAAAGCGATGCAGTGCTGAATCGCAAAAAACTGGCCAGGTCCTTTACCTGCATAGTGGTCCGGCTCTTAAGTGGTTAACCACTTCAGCCACGGAAGATTTTACCCCCTTTCTGGCCAGAGCCCTTTTTACAATTTGTCACTGTTGCTTTAACGGAGAATTGCACGGTCATGCAATGCTATACCCAAACTAAATTTGCATCCAAATTTACCCACAAATGGAGCTTTCTTTTGGTGGTATTTGATTACCGCTGTGTTTTTTTTTTTTTTTGCACTTTAAACTAAAAAAAAAAAAACTAACAATAAAAAATAATATATAAAAAAATTGTTTGCTATAATATTCCTAATTTAAAAAAAACACATTTCTTCATCAGTTTAGGCCAATATATATTCTACATGTTTTTGGTAAAAAAAAATCCCAATAAGCACGTATTGATTGGTTTGTGCAAAAGTTTTGTTATAGCGTCTACAAATTTACTTACTTTTTTCTCGTTGCTCTCATGCAAGCGATCGCGCCAGCCATACGCATCGGTTCCTCTACCATGCAACGGCATGCATGGGCCCTCTGGCGGCCACCTACGCGGTTTCGCCCAGGAGAGCCATTGTGCCGCAGTATATCTGCGTGAGCTAGCCGGGAACCTGTTGATAACGAATGCACCAAAATCCTAATGATTACCCTGGATAGCCCAGCCAGTGAACTACAAATTTGAGTGTTTTGGTTTAGGTTTAGATCGATTGCCTTATAAAAAGAAAAGTGAATTCCCTTAAAATACATGCTCCTCTAAAAAGAAACCCAAACAGTTGAAACTTGCTAGTCAGTGGCTGATTAAATCGTTCCAAATTTGCATGACTGTGATATGGTAGGATGTAAACTTCAAGGGCAGAAATGTATTTAATTTAAATGTACTGATAAAAAGCATTGTATAATATACCAGTGCTATGTAAATAGTAGGGTTGTCCCGATACCAGTATCGGTATCGGGACCAATGCTGAGCATTTGCCCCCGATGCCAGATCCGATACTACCAACCCCCCCCGCCGCAACGCCGCCGCGTTCATCAGCGTGCGGGGAACATTACAGCTTTCGTTTGAATAGTACTATTCAAATGAAAGCTGTAATGTTCCCCACACGCTGATTAACTAGGTGGCATCTAGGTATGGGGGGACATGGCTGCATTTGTGGGGAGACATGGCTGCATTTGTGAGGGGACATGGCTGCATTTGGGGACACATTTAAAAAAAAGTATCGGTATTCGGTATCGGCGAGTATTTGAAAAAATAAGTATCGGTACTTGTACTCGGTCCTAAACGGGACAACCCTAGTAAATAGCAATTGCTCATTCTTGCATAACTAACTATATATTATGTGCCGACAATGGCTTTTGTCAAAGTGTGTGTAGTCAAAAAGTGGCCCATGCCAAGACCATAGGTCCTTAATACGAGGTACAAAACATACAATCAAATAAACATAACCCTTATAGTGCATGCTACTACACATGCACATAAAAGGTACTGTACCCACCAGGAGAAAAAAAAAACGCCAAAGGATTACAGCTAAATGAATGCTCAGTGAGAACTGTCATCCACAGACGTGGCAGTGGTAGGGTTCTCTAACCAAAACCCTGCATTTTTACAGTTGACACCAAACGGGAATAGAGAGTAAATCTATCAATTGGACACCTGTTCTGGTAACCACTATCTAAGGCAGCTATCGTCCCCTTTATTGTACAGATTTCCTTTTTGACTTCTTGTGTCCCCAACACACACACACACTCTCACTTTTTAATACTCCACATTAGGTTAATTTTGTTCTGTGAAGCAATACAGACATCTGTACCTTCTGTTTTTGTAGAAGTCCATCCACACCAGACTTGAGCACTGAGGAGCTACCGGATGACATCACTAGTGAGATCACTGACATTCCTCATGATCTGGAACTGAATCAGGAAGATTTCTCCGATGTCCTTCCACGTCTGCCTGATGACCTACAAGACTTTGACTTTTTTGAAGGTAGCTATGCTATATGAACATTTTTGACTTGTAAACCCAGTATGTTTTCTTCTTCTAATCAGTTCAAAATGAGTCAGGTACTCCACGGGGCTGCATGATTTACTCCCCTTACCTAGAAGGCTGTGCAATTGTGACACTGAACATATCCCAAAAATACAAGCCAAGAACAAATGACTAGTAGCCAGTATTGCCTGTGGTCTTCCTGCAGTATATCTTTACCATTACTGACTTGCTATGCTGTGTTTCACACTGTTTTTGGCGTTGAATACTCCTAATGGTTGGGTTAGGCAGGATTGCTCTCGCTCTCTTTCTCTCTCGCTCTCTCTCTCTATATATATATATATATATATATATATATATATATATATATATATATATATACATAAATACATACATACATACATACATACATACACACACACACACACACACACACACACACACACACACACACACACACACACACACACACACACACACACACACAGCCTGGCTTGGAAGTGAGCATGTAGGTTTGCCACCATAGGATTAGGCTTCCTGCGGTTGCACACTGAGAAGAGGAGGAGCCAAAAACATTGGTGGGGACCCTATAAGAGGAGGTACTGAGTTGCTCTGTACAATACCATTTCACCGAGCAAGTATAAACCTGTTTGTTTTTAATAACAAAATAGAATAGAAATACTTTACAATTACTTTATTCAGAAAAAAGGGAGTTCCTTGCAGTTTAGGTGTTCATGTACCGCTTTCTCTCAAGCACGGGGCAACAGTGTGCAGTATAGTAGTAATGACGTCACCAAATCTCACTCCAGATCTGTCGAGCCATAGGGATGTCTAGGTATTGGAAGAGAACTGCTATTTTAGGAGGAATTCAAGACACAAGGTACACTTTATTCAGGGTGGTAACTGTTTTGGTGCAATTGGCATACTATACGTGTGATTGCTAATATCCCACTTTTCAAATATTTTGTAAATGCTGCTTTTTTTTGTTTTTAGTTAAGTGCAAACATGGACATTTTGTAGTTTAGCTATAATTTAGAATACATATATCAGACATTACCTTTAAATAGTCACATTTTCACTAATACAGCAGAATTCCTTTTCTTTCAGGTAAAAATGGCGAACTTCTCCCAACAACTGAAGAAGCAGAAGAATTGGAGCGGGCTCTTCAAGCAGTTACATCTTTAGAGTGTCTAAGTTCCATTGCAGTGCTGACTCAAGCAGATGGTGTTGCTGCTCAGGATCTTTCGGAGCGTGGAATGACATCATCATTCTCTGCAGGGTCTGGAACCACAGGGATCCATTCGCTGAGCCGAGTAGATCATACAGACCTTGGAAAATTACTAAATGGGCATATGGTTCACGAAAACTTTTCCAGTCTGGAACTGGATGAAAACCTCCTTGGTCGTGCTACTTTGTCTAGCCCACCTACACCTCTGAGTGGGCATATTCAGAGGCAGTTTTCATCATCTGCCAATGTTGGCCTTAGTTCTGCTACTCTAATAAGCCACAGCTCGCTTGAAGAGAGGTCTTTCACGGGTACATACCATGAACTTCATGAAAGCAGCCATTCGTCCCAGCGGCATCTACCTGCAGAAATTCTAAGCAAAACGGAAAATGTAATCACCTCGCAACAGCAATACAGCAGTGACCATCCACATTCTTCTCCTCGTGATAGCCATTATGACAGTGAACATGTTCCTTCACCCTATAGTGACCAAATGACATCTCCACATGCTGCCTCCTTCACTGGTGATGGTTTAACAGATACATTTTCTTCAGAGGTGCCCATTATTACGCAGCACTTACTCACTACCCAAATGGAGGTGCCTCTAAGTGGGGTGGTAAACGCTCAGTCTCATTGGGGTAACCTCCCTGTAAACCTTGGTGACCCATCAACATTCAGCACCTTCCTCAGTTCTGATGGGCACCTTCTCTCCACATCTTTGTCTACCCCTCAGGCTGTCTCTCATTCAGAACCTTCACAGCCTACCTTCTCCACTGTGACCCCCAACAGCTCTAACATGCTTCCGGGGTTACCACAGACAAGTTTTAGTGGCCTAAGCCCCCCTCCCTCTGAACTTATGGATTCTATGCCCTCCAAACAACAGCTCCCACAGTTCATTGCAGCCTTTGGTCATCAGCTGACTTCTCACAGTGGCATCCCCAAAGACCTGCAACCCAGCCATAGCTCCATTGCTCCTCCTGCAGGATTTACTGTAACAGGTGCCACAGCTACAAGTACCAACAACACCTCTTCATCCATCAATCACAAAATCTGATATCCTTGCCTGTTAAAGAACAAGTAGAATGAGAAGCGATTATCACGTTCAGCGCCTCTTATCACTTATTCCCCTGGAATATATTTTTCTCATTAATGAAAAGAAGGACTGTATTCAGTACAGTGTCCTTCTTGTGCTATAATGGCACTGGTGCTCCTATTATCCTTGTTTGTCTGCTTTCCTGTTTTGTTTTTTATTCCCAGACCAGTGACGCTTGGTTCTATAACTTTCTGCTTGGCTTCTGACCACAGGAAATCTGCATCATGTCTTTTACTACCTGATGTTGGCCATCTGGATATATGTAGTTTAATGCAGAGCCGTGGCAGCAAGCAGGTTAGGGTATAAAGGCAAGTGAGCTTTTCATGAGAATAGTAATTGGGCAGTACTGTTTTTCCATACTTTTTAAGTGCAGTATGAACCCAGTGTCCTTCTCTAAAGAAATTAAGCTATCCCAATCTTGTTCCCTGTGTGGGTGGGTGTGTGTCAGTGTGTGTGTGTGTGTGTGTGCTTGTGTTTTGTAGAAATCCGAAGAAATCCCAAATCTAAGGGGTGGTGTTGCTAGCACTTTGTTTAAGTCTCTTCCATTCCATCTTTCCTGCTAAACTCGGTGCATGGACCAGAACATGGAAGAGGTGTATTTAAGGCATGACAAAAGCGGAGAAAACACAAAATTGAGTTGAAGTAGCCTACAATGCATGGTCTTTGGTTCAGTTAGTTTAAATCCTAATTCTGGAATCCATTTTTTTTCCACCATCTCTGTATGACTCCATGACCATTTTAACTTATTTATTTGTTTGCACATTTTGGCCCTTGTTGGCTTCTTACAACAAAAGTTCTAATTTGATTGAGAAAAGCTATTTGGAGGACCTTCATCCGGATTCTGTAGTTTGGGATTCCTGCATGTAGAGTTAGAGATGGTTTCTTTTGGAATCAATTTGACTGTATTGGTCTGTGATTAAATATTTGTCAGGTTGTAGACTAGTGGAAAATAGATTATCACTTGCCCATTTGGTTAAGGTTGCCAAATTTATATTAAGACACTTAATTTTGCCTCCGCTATGTCAAATGTAGGACTTTACCCAGAGCAGTTTTAGACCTATGTTTTAACATTGTCCCCATGTTTACCCACATGGTTTTAAAATTTCCTCAGACCAATCAGTGAGTAGAATCTCTATACAATAAACATTCAGGCACAGTATCCAAAAAAATTAATAACTTTATGGGCCCGCAGCATGCAGTCACCTTAAAAGGACCCCTAGATTCTAATCTTTCTCGTATATTGAGGTCACAGGACATTAACTGTCAGGTTATCGTCTACCTACAGGAGGACTGGACACTGGGAAACATAAAAAACAAAATGCATGCTGCCCTAGTAAAACCCCCCTCCTATTACCAGTATTCCAAGTCTTAAGAAAGATGTTCCCTGCCTGTTATAGGTGCTTAGGCAGTGATTACTCCTGTTGAACATTATTTTCTCCTCCATATCCTGGTCAAATCATATTGACCAGTTCCATATTATGGTCTAAGTTTAGGAATTTCCCCCATCTTATTCATTGGTATAAGTGGTCTTCTCTTCTCGCATCTTGCTTGGTTCTCATGCTATCATCACCTGGTCTTGTCCTCTTCCTATTAGGTTGGAGGGTTTGGTCCTCATCTGATGTTGACTTTGGACATTAGTTCTTGAGTGGCTCTTCAGCTGCAGGCAGTCCCTGTCTTTGTCAACGTTGAACCTGTTAAGAGTTGTTTGCTGTTTGTACTATCCTTGAAAACACACGGGTCCCACCCCACATTGTATTATGATCATGCTCTTGAAACATCTTTCTACAAATTCAAATCACACCGGCAGTAGGAGGGCTTACCTTGTGGTGGCCTACCATTTTTTTTTTTTTTTTTTAGTGTCCAGACCTCCTGCAGATAGCAGTACATCTTGACCACAAGAATCCTCCAAGAACAGGATTTTATGGCGAGTCCAAGGCCTAATATTCATAAATGTTGCAGATATATCAGAAAACTGCAGCAGTCTTTATTGGGAAGTTAATAATAAATACTGCAGCGCTGAATGATCAAAGAGGTGTAACTGATAAGGTGACCACAAAATAATAAAGTCAATATGTATAAAGTGGTGAAACCCACAACTGGATACAATAATATGAGTCCATATATAATGAACACGCGGTGTGGAAAAATTCTTCCAAGTGACAACACTGGATGCTAAATGGCCGATTGCCTGAAGAAATCAAGGTTACTTCACACAAAGGAAAGATGAGGTACTCTTGCCATGTAAGGTGGACTCCTCTGTTATGCAACAGTAGGTCTGATGTGCTTGTGGTCTCAGAAAACTGAGATCAATATGACAAAAGCAAACGAGTGCTCCTCTGCTGCTCCATCCAGTAATGTCTTCCTGATGAAGCGGCAGAGGAGCACTCTTTTTTGTTTGCTTTTGTCATTCTTGGAGTCCACATGAATTGGCCCATATCTACTTGGCAGCAGAAGGTCCACTTGCGCATCACTTCAGCCTTCAGGATCCGTTTCACGGAAGTCGTCCAGACTGTCTGGTCATCTTGCGAGACCCCGCCATATTGATCTCGGTCTTCTGAGACCACAAGCACATCTGACCCACTGTTGCGTAACAGTCCACCTTACATGGTAAGAGTACCTTATCTTTCCTTTGCCTAAAGAAATCAAGGTTATTTACACAATCGGCCATTCAGCATCCAGTGTTATCATTTGGAAGAATTTTTCCACACCGCGTGTTCATTATATATGGACTCTTATATTGTATCCAGTTGTGGGTTTCACCACTCTATACATATTGACTTTATTTGTTATTTTGTGGTCACCTTATCGGTTACACCTCTTTGATCATTCAGCACTGCACCATTTTTTATTAATTCCTGTTATACTTTGAGTGCTGGCAGCTTTTTGTTTTCACGTTTGGGGTTAAGCGCAGTTTTTTTCCTTATTTCACATTTATTGGGAAGTTATTAGTGTTTTTGTCTTGATATCCCTTGACGTGTAACTCTTCTTGCTCAGATTTTTTTTTCATATTACAACTCAACAAGTAAAAATCTTTCAGTGAACTGTTAACTGGCAAGAAACCATTGCTGATCAGATTAGAAAGGTAACTCTGTTCACTCTATTTATTTACATTTCTGCAGCAAGGTAGATGGAGGCTTTCAACCTGCAAAATGAACATGCCACATCCTCCCAAGTTATTTGTTAAAATTACAGCTTAAAGAGGTGGTTCACCCTAAATCTACTCTCTCCCATGTGCGTCAGCGCCAGTATGCTGTTTTTTTTTTCTTTAAATCCCCCACTTACTGCGTAATATTTAATTTTAATTTCTTCCCCCGTGGTGGATGGCGCCTGTATAGCGTGTCACATCCTACAAAAATGCCCGATTTAGGACTCGGGTATTCTCGGCGCAATGCGGCGCCTGTGCACAGACCTAGGAGCTGACTGCGCAGGCGCCGTATTTCTCCGGCTCTGGAGCCGTATTTCTCTACGGCTATGGAGCGTCACGCCCTCCGAAAAAAGTCGGAATAGGACTCGGAGAAATACGGCACCTGCGCAGTCAGCTCCTAGGTCTGTGCGCAGGCGCCGCATTGCGCCAAGAATATCCGAGTCCTAAATCGGGTATTTTCGTAAGATGTGACGGGCTGTATAGGCGCTATCCACCGCGGGGGAAAGATATAAAAATTAAAGATTACACAGTAAGTGGGGGATTTAAAAAAAAAAAAAACAGCATGCTGACGCCAGTATGCTGGATCACATGAGAAAGACTATATTTAGGGTGAACCTTCGCTTTAAGACAAATGGCCACACATGCAGTTAAAATGTATGTAAACTGCCTTAACAAATGGGTTCAGCCACATCCACTGCCATCCCAATTTGCAAGGTCCAGTTCACATAGGTGTTTATTTTTTTTCATCAGGCTTTAAGCAGAACTGTTTTTTATTGACCCTTTCAAACAAAACTTGACGTGACTTCAAAATTTTTTGGTTGTTGTATATTTTCAATATGTAAAATCCAAGTTTGTTCACTTATAACTGGCCATGATTGGACAGATCCTTTTTACAGGATCAGGGAAACATGTGAAATCTAGGAGCACTCTGGGTCCTAGAACATATGGGTGGAATGTGTTCCAGAGAATGAACCTCTCATTTTAGGCTACAGGACAGAAAACTATATTTTCCACCTCTGATATGTTCTAAGCTTTGTAGTTCACTAATGGAATGGTGTGTAAAATGGTGTATCAAAATTAATTTAGCATGGTTTGTGATGCCACATAAGAGCAGCAAACTTTGTTCTTTTCATGCTCCATCATGACCTAAGAGGGACCATGTTGGACACAGTGAGTGTAGTACAGGACTATACACATCTAAAGGGTACTTGTAGTTTAGGAGCTAGTCTCCATATGCCCCCATCTCTCCCTTCCCTGTAAAATGAATTTCTATGAATTAACAAACTCTGCATCAGAATTTATTGGACTTGTGCTGCTAGTTTTCCCAAAGCTGGACTGTCCCATTATACTCTTTGGGAGAGAGCAGGCATCTATGCAGTAGCTGGCTCTCCTGAATGATGGCACACTACCCTGCTGTAGCCAGTGTATAGCGAAATTTTAATAATGCTGGCATATTGCATTAAATATTTTGCAGGGATAGGAGGAATACAGGAAGCTTTCCCCCCAACATTTTAACCTTTTTTTTTTTTCACTACCAGTTACATGTTTGTTTGCTCTTGATTTGACTAAATTCCCGAAATTAAACACTGAGGATAATGTTTGCATTTTTTTCAATACTATGTAGTGGCACCTCTAATCCAAACCTTTACAGGTGGAGTATTTATTATGGGGTATGTGCAATTTCTGTAGACTAGCTTCCTCAGGTCACAAATTTTGAGAAAAATATTCATTTGATATAGTACATTATTTTACACAGCATTAAAACTTAATGATCGTATTAGATATGCAGAATCGTTTAACAGTGGTCTCCTTATGTTCCCTTACAGTTTGTGTCTGTTTTGTATGTAACCTTCTTGTTGGCCAAAAATCAAGGTCAAATCATAAATCGCTCTTTTTACTTATTTATTTTTTTGCACTGCACATTCACCTTTTATGCCTAACTGTAGTCAGGAATTTCTTCCTTTTTTTTTTTTTTTACATAAGCTACACAAATTAAATAGAAGTATTTGAAATCTGGTAATTGCAGCATGCTCACAATGAATGATTTAAAATGTATCTAATTGTAGACCAGCAGGGTTGCTATTGCTTGCACTGAGGGGGGCATCTTTCATCCTTTGCCTGACATGAAAAATAGTCTTAGTAAATTTGTCAGTAGGATCCTTTCAATAGAAATATCATGTCCATGCATAGTACAATATGTAGCTGTGTTCTGAACAAATAAGAGGGCAGCTTTGCAACGACTGTGCAAAATCTATCAATACTATGACCACATCTGGCAGTTTGGTCATTACCTAATCATAAACCCCAACTGCTTGGTTCAAGCCTTAAATCAAATGACCGTTTGCCTTGATATGTTCTATGTAGTTATGGCCAAGCTGCTGTTCTGTCAAAAATTGTACACAGGGTGGAATCCGTCCAAGCCAATCTGCCTGCTCAGTGGGGATCTCTCCGCTGATCCCCGCTGAGCAGACGGATGACAGGTCCGTGACTGCTCTGTTCTGCTATGCAGAGCGGACACAGTCTTTTGCTCTTTATGGGGGTGCTCAGATGGAAATGGTCTGCATGTTCGCTTTCGTCTAATTTTGTCTTTCGATCCGATTCCCTAGACCAGTGGTCTCCAAACTTTTCAAACAAAGGGCCAGCTTATTGTCCTTCAGACTTTAGGAGGGCCAGATGTTGGGCAGCGGGGGCAGAAAATGTCCCAGGCCCAGCACCAGTGAGAATAAATTTGGCCTCAGTAAGGTCCCTATCAGTAGGAGTAATAGTATCCCATCATTGATATCAGTAGAAGAAATAGTGCGGCCTTGTTGGTGTCAGTGGGAGGAATAGTGCCTCGTATGAGTTCGAGGAATAGTACCCCAAGGGCCGGATTAAGGTTAGTAAAGGGCCACATCTGGCCCTCGGGCCGCAGTTTGGAGACCCCTGCCCTAGACGGATGGTGGATGTATCCCTATTTGTCTGATGGAATGCCGGCCTGTAACAGCAGACACATGTCTGCTGGCATTACCCACCCCATGGAGAACAATGGGTGGTCGGATCAGGTCCGCCTAAAGGGCATTCTGCTGCATTCTCCTTCAGTTTAGCTCATTAAACCACTTGCATCCCCAACAGTTGCTTGCTCAGCAGGGATTACTCTGTTGATCCCCACTGAGCCGGCAGATGACGGGTCCGTCTCTGCTCGCTGTGAAGGGATGGACCTGTCATAGCTCCACTCCGAAGGGATCGGGTGAAAACGGACCACCTGTCCGTTTTCATTCGATTTGCCAGACAGATGGGGGGGGGGGGGGGGGGGTTTCTATCAGTCTGGTTTCAGCGGATCGGATGTCAGCGGACATGTCAAATCGACCTGAATGAAGCATCCGCGTTAAGGTCTGCCTAAAGAAAAACTGACAGGCAGACCTGAACGGTCCGCATGTGTGAAAGGGGCTATAATCTATTGACGGGGAATACCACACAGATTCACAGCGAACGCATAACTGTAGGCAGATGTAAAGATGCACATGTAATCAAGTTTGGTATTCATTAAAATTCCTATTTTATAATTTTTTTGTTTCTTATAAATAGGACCACACTGTTTTTAAATTGGCTTAACCATCCCCTGTACAGCAGGAATCAGACTGGGTGAGAAGGGCTGTAAGCCAATTTGGCTGTACAGCCGTGCACAGAACTGCCAGCGGAAAAGGGAGAATGTGCTAATGGGTTGAAAAAGTATAGAGATGTTCTCATCAGTGCTACTTCACTATACATTGACAGACTGTGGCAGGTTCTCCACTAGGCTGTATTTCTGCTATTGAAAAAGGTTAGGTTGGGAATCTGTTGTCTGAAATAGGATAAGTGAACCTTGGGTGTGGCTGGCCAGGATGACATCCAATGCTAGGTTAAAACAATTTTTTTTATTCAATGAAGATAAAAATCTTCTTTTTTTTTTGGATCCAGCTGTACAAATGTGCAATGGAGACTGGCTTCTATAAAATAAACTGTGCTCACCTTGTCATGAACAACAGATGTTAGTCTATTTTTTATTGACCTGGAAGACCTTATATTGATGACTGTATTTATTATTAATTATTCCTTGTGCTAAACTGGTGTAAATATAAACCTGAATTGCCTGCATAGAAAGATACATTCTAAAGAATTGTAACCCCTATATAAGACTATTGGAAGTTCTGAATAGTGCTACTGAGGAAAAGCAGAGTATCTAACCTTTTGAAGCCTTTTTTCCTAACATCCATCCATTTTAACTTTACAAATTGGCTTTGGTCTTGTATTTAAAAAGTGCCATCTGCCTGGCTCTTGCCATTTTGTTTACCCCTAGTCTTCTGTGTATTGCTGTGAAATTTTCTGAACTTCACACAACACTGCAATATTTTGTCATGGGAAAGTTTGATTTATGGAAATTTTGTTAATGGCTGAAAGTGAATTGGGCTTCTAAAATTGTCCAATTTACTGAGAATTGTTAAAGGGGTGTTCCAGCCAAAATTGTGTTTATTAAAAGTCAGCAGCTACAAAAAGTGTAGCTGCTGGCTTTTAATAAACACTCACTTACCTGGTCCTGCGTTCCAGCGACGCGCCGACCGGGGCTCCGCTCCTCTCCCCCCCCTCCCCAGCCGGCGTCTCCATCTCCACTGTGGGCACCCAGCCGTGACAGCCTTTGGCTTCACGGCCGGGCACCCACTGCGCATGCGCGAGCCGCACTGCGCATGCGGCGCGGCTCGCCGCTAATTGGAGAGGCGATCGCATGGGACCTGTCAGTGTCCCATGTGATCGCCTACAGGGAGGGGCTGCAATAAGGTGATTAAGCCTAATCGCCTTACCAGCCCCTCGGCGGAAGCAGGAAGTGGGACAGGAAGTCGCACTCCTACTGAAGCCCCCACTCCCCCCCCAAAAAAATTACATGCCAAATGTGGCATGTATGGGGGTGAGGAGTGGAACAAGAGGAAGTTCCAAATTTGGGTGGAACTCCTCTTTAACCTATTACACTTAGTAGTCCTTTGTACAGCAATTGTATGGTTATGTATCGCATCTGCTGTAAGGGACACAGTTACGTTGAATTTCAGATTCACTGCAGTAATATAGGCAATTGTTGTATAAGACATTTTGATTCTGTTGGTCTTAACAAATGCTCATATATAACAGAAAAGGCAAAAAAAAGTGATTGCTTTAATAAATGTACTCCTTTCCCTGGCATGACCTAGCATTTATAATTCTACTACTGCCCCATCGGTCTGTTTTGCTGTGGTTGTATTCGGATTCCATATTTTCCTAAAACACTTTTTCATTTAAAAGTTTGCAAAATGTTAACCGCTGCATCCTAAAGCGTAACTCCAGGTTGGGCAGCTCCCCCCTTTTTGTCCTCAACTGCAGTTAACCACAACCCTTCTTTTTTTTTTTTTTTTTTTTTTTAGAATACCTACCTTCCTCTTTAGTGTTAAGAGGGGGCAGGTCTCAGAGCTATAAAGGGAGATCATATAGTGTTGTGTGTTTGTGACATTTTACAGCCTGGTCTCACAGAAAATTTCTACAGAAAACAGCAGAGGGTGTGTCCATATGTGCCTGGGCTCCCTGGAAGTGGATTGAATAAAGCTGGACATCTGTTAACCTAGAGCAGTGGTTCTCAACCTGGGGGGAGGGGTCAAATGATGATTTGCCAGGGGTCACCGAATCCTGGGCTGTTCATGAAGCCCGCACCACTCTTCCAGCCTTTTTGCGGCCCCCCAGCTGGGCTGTTCCTGGAGCACGCAGCCGCCCACTCGGCCACTTTGCAGGTGCCCATTCAGTTCACGGCATGGCTGGGGGGCAAAGACTAGAGGTCAGCTGACTAGTGAGGAATGTGAAGTGGGAGGGGCTGAAGGAGACCCTATCTCCTGATTTCGACATAGGTGTCACTGCTACAACAAGACACAACAAAGTCGAAGACACAGTGAAGCCAGAGACACAATGAGTAACACTACCTGTGATTATATTTGCCATTAAAAGAACTCGGGTAGCACTAAATGCCTGTGGGTTAGGGGTGCAAATGACTTGTCTTGCCTTGGGTGCTGACAACCCACGCTAAGAAAATTATTTTGCTGTTTGGGGTCCCCACAACTTGGGAAATTTTATCAAGGGGTCACAGCACTAGAAGGTTGAGAACCACTGACATAGAGGATGACATAGGTCAGCCTTAAGCATACGGCATTACTTTAATATAGCAAGGAAGGGGGATGTGGCTGGGGGGCTTAAGACCAAGGAAATTGGCTTTAAGAAAAATTAAAGATCTTGTTAATAGTAGATTGCAATTTGGTTACTTTATTTCAAAAGGATGCTTTTCAATGGCTCTTCCACATAAGGCCCATTTTGTGGCACATAAATGCTGGTTGCATTAAGCATGTCTCCATTTTCAGCACCGTTAACTTGTGTTCATGATTCAAACAAGTTTTTTTCTTGTTCTTAGGGACAGGTGCAATTGCTTACTTGCATGTTGGCGTTGCAGGCGTATGTGTGTTTAATGTGCACAAAATTTTAAATGCAGCCCAAATCCGGGTACACGCTATTAGTTTAGGTTAGACCCCTCGGGGGTCGAACGAAAAAAAACGGTCCACTCCAGTCAGCTGCTGTGAGTGAGGTTAGTTCAGCAATCTCTCCCACTGAGCTGTTGTGTTCTGACAGAGGGGATGGCCCCCTGCTTGAACACTCTGATCAGCGCTCACTGCCATTGGCTGAGAGCACTGATTGGGAGTCAGTCAGCTGCTCATTTCCAAGCATGCTCTCCGGCAGACTTTATTTTTTTGGAGCTGGCCGTTGTTTCTTGACATTCGGCCTGTGTGTACCTGGCTTAAAACTGTGTATGCAAACTTGAACACTTTATTGTGGAAACCAACTCCACTGGTAATTTTGTTACAGTACACAGAAGATATCAAAAGACAGACTTCTGAAAAACCTACAGAACTGCATACCATATTTTTCCAGAGCAAACTTATACTTGAATATCTTGGGGGGGTAACATAGTCCAACAAATGTAATGCTAAACTTTATTTTGGTGATCTTGCAAATTGGATAAACCTTGGGTCTTTACAGTGTTATTTTTGCTCTCCTAATTGGCATCCGTTACTTTCCAGTCCCATGCAACATGTTACCTATGCATGGCCAAGGGCTGTGTTTTTGTTAGTGGTAATCTGCAACTTCCTAGGTTCTAAAAGGTCCAGTTTTATGCCCCAGTAGCTGCCGTAGAATATAGCAAGTCTCAGGGATTCCCTTGGTGGAAACAAGGGCAGTTACTATATCTTCAGAATATTTTGAAGTCTCTTAATTCAGATGTGTATGGGTGGTGTGTCTGTAGAGGTTGTCTGTGTACTTATCCATGCTCTTTTTTTCCAGGTTAATATATAAGCAGAACTTGCTATTTTTTATTTTTCAGTTTAAATGTTTTATTTAAGGATTTTCCTATTTCCCTTACCCCTGTCTTTGCCTTTTCAAAACCCTAAATTAGAATTTAAGACAAAGTTATATTAATTTATGCTAACATTGCCTCGTAAATTATACATTTTATACTAAAGCGTATTGAGTGTATTGGATTATGTTGCATATGTGTATTTGATAGCTATATTAAAATATCTATATACAAGCTTTTTATTTTACTATGAGATATTAAAAACAAAAAACAAAAAAAAAACTTTTTTACACTGGAATTACGGGATACCGTGACGAGGTGTAAACACTTTTTCTTGCTACCATGCAGATCTAGTTCAGGAATTTGGTCCTTTTTTTTTATTTGTGTCTAGGGGAAACAAACTGCATGTGTTTCCAGTAACGGATGGCAACGTTTTTTTTGTTATGGTGACACAGAGGGTTTGTCTTTTCCCAGACACTTTAAGGGGGCCTGGTGTATGACTGTCAATGCATATGCAAATCATTGTGTAGTGTGCATCAGCTTTTAGCACATCTAAGTTTTAGGTAGGTTTGTATACGGAGATAAAGTTTAATATATTGAAATGTGTGGAATACATGTGATATTGAATTATAGTTAAGAGTTGATATTAATAAGATCTGCAGATATTCAAGTTTAAACATTTCAAAAAAGAACAGTCAATTCTATTGCTGTCTTTTTGTTTCCCAATTTTTTATTTTTCATTCTGAACCCCAAGTTTAGTATTATGGATGTATAAGTCTCCTATACTTTTACAATGTGTATGTAAATGGGGGGGGAAAAAAAATAAGTTTTGGAGATGCTAATTTAATGTCATAGTGAGTGTGTAAAGTGGTGAGTGTTTAGCAAAGAATTTGTGTGAATTCATGTTTATATCCCTAGTTACTATTTCTGCAAAGCATTTAAAATAGATGTGCCAAATTCTGACGTACCCCACATCTTATATGCAGCATTTCTTTTATCATCATTTGTGTCTTTGTCCCTTTTTTCATTCAGGATCCATTAGATGGGATACATATATGAAAGCTTGTGCAAAGGTAAAGGTTCCACTGGTGCTATAACCTATAGCAGCAACTCTTCTGCCATTTGTCTAGTACAACTAGGCAAATCTAGGCAGATGTCTGCTCGCAATAGAACACCACTTCTTATACTCTTACCTTTTTACATGTTTCAAATTATTTCACCTTGGGTAATAATGCTGTAAAAGGAAGCGTGTTTTTTCTTTTGTCCCCCCAATTGAAATCTAACTTCCACATTAGAAATATCCGCATAAAACATACTATTTGTGTGTAGGGTAATAATCAGTAAATTGCAATATATCTCTCCCACTAGTGTTTGGTCTCTGGTTATGTTATCTAGCTCAATGAAATCTTCGTTCTATTTAGCAGGTGATGCTCCAAGTCCAACTAAACTAAACTCTGAAGTTGGGTCTGCTTTACTCAATCAGCCAAAGGACAAAAGGTTGGGCAATAATGAAAAAAAAATATCCATATCTGTAGAGGGATGAAAGCCCCTGTGGCCTAAGGCTGTTGTAGTGCTCCAGGGTATTGATCAAAATGGTCTCCGCAAGGTGTAAACCATAACCTAAAGCGCTGCGTAAACTGACGGCGCTATATAAGTACCTTTTTAATAACCAGAGCACTGCTGGGCTCCAATATTTACAGATGTTCCCATATTGTTGCCTCTGTTCTTTCTCTATAATGCCCAGTTCACACTGCCGCAACTTTCATGCCGACATCCCAGTGTGACTTGCACAACTTGCATACCTCCTTTAAAAGAATTCCATGCAAGTCATGCCGAAGTTGCACCAAAAGTAATACATGAACCTTTTTCTAATTTGGAGCGATTCAAGTTGCTCCTATTAGAGGAGTCCATTGCACTTAATGTGGCACGACTTGTGCTCTCAAAGTCGGAGCACATTTCACACCAGTATGAACCGGGCCTTATGCCTTTTTGCTCGAGTAAACCAAAGGTTAGATATGCTTTAAAGCAGACAGTAAATCCAATTGTAAACTGATGGTCAAATGAGTTTCTGGAATGTGGATCTGAGTAGGGTTGCAGAGAAAACATATTTTTAATTAGATTGATATATTTGTAAAAATAATTTTGAGCAATTATTTAAGGAAAAATGAAGGCTAAAAAAACAAGGTAAAATAGTGCCTGTTGGGAGGGGTGGGGGGTGGGGGGTAGACAAGGGGAATGCTCAATATTTACCTCTTTGGTAGATGATTCCTTTAATCCTTGCTCTCCTCTTTATTGGCTCTAGCAGATAACATTTTCAGCTTCCATATTATCTCTGGATATTTGATGCCTGGTCTCTCATTGCGCTTTGTGCCCATTTAGATTTTTGTACTGCGTTCAGGCAGCCTATTGTAATTAATGATCTGCCAACATACTCAGTCATGAAAACTCGATGTGATTCATTGTTGTAATGCAACACACTGCCAATGCGTAATAGTGTAAATGATCCCTTGGTGATTTCTCCCACCAGCCTCTGTCATCTACAGAGCACAGTAATGAAATGGCAGATGGAGCCACAACATGGAGCGGGGTCCAGGTAGTGTTAAGATGCTGAAGATTTTTGTCTGCTAAAACTCTTGAAGACAGACGAGATTGAAGTTGGCACCTCCTGTAGATGTGTGTATAAAGCTTTTTCTTTAGCAGGAGGCTTTTTTGTATTTTTATTCTAGGAATACTGCAGCCCCAAACAATTTTAAGCAAAACTCTTGTAACAGATTATATCATGCAAATGACAATTTCATTTTTATACCATTTAAAACTAAAGGCATATGCTGGTTTGATTGATGTAACTGCATGGTAGCAAGTATTTATTATGTTTAAATGCATTTATGTTTTGTCACACTTGTCTGCTATTATTTGCTAGCCCTTCAGTTGCCAGATCTAGCCTGCACCACACCATTCTGGGATGTATACAAATGTTCTCTGGGAGCAAGTGCTTGGGATATTTCGAATTGTATGTTGAAATGTAATCTCTTGCAAAAAAAATACATTTCTCAAAGTTACGGACTAAGATTCTGTTTTTTTTGTTTTTTTTTTACTTAACCCCTTCAGTGCATGTGTTGGTTGTGTTTTTTGCTGTTGGATTACAATCGAATTATAATAACCATTGATTAAAACTTTGCAGAATGGAAAATAGAAAAGTACTGCGAAATATGCAAGCATGTCTACTTGCAAAAAATGTTTTAATTGCTTATCTTCAGTTTAGATTTGTTCTTCCTAAGGAAGTCAAACAGGAAATCATAGCTCAATCAACGTCCATGCTTTAAATCCATCATTTAGTGGCACAGGCTTTACAAAGCCAGAGTATAAAGTACAGTAACTCCTAGCCACTAACTGATGTCAATACAGTAGTTGTGTTGCATTCGGTTGCACAACATTTTATCTACTTTGCCAAACCTAGACAAGACTCAGACAGTCAATACATTTCAATAAACAATTGGTGGAAAACTGAAGTGGTCATTCACCGTGAAACTTTGGTGTTTAGAATCTGACACTGCGTCCTTAACTTTTTGACAGTACGACTCTGTATAACACTGTATTTTAGCTGTTACATTTTCCTAATCTCCTGGCTACCTGAAATATGCAAAGATATGATGTGGGTGTCTGATATTTTTTTTTTTCATTCCGAGGGCAAAATTAGAGGGACTGCTTTTTTTATAGATTTTAATTTTAAGAGGTTTCCATGACTCTGCTTCTGCTGTTTTGGGGTGCTCCGCACACTGACAGGACCAGATGTATTGTGTGGTGCTACACTGCATGAAGCATCTTCAAAATAATTCTTTAGAGGGCTTTTTTGCCAGCATGTTCAAGACTCCAATGTGGTGTTATGCACCACATTTTGAAAAATGCATTACTAAAGCATTATTGGACATGCCTGCATGCATACATCTATACAACACCTTTCTTGAGTCATCACCAAATCGGTGGGCTTCTTTAAAATACTCAGTGCTTCAAAAAATGGCTTTTAAAACATAGCTGGTTTTACGTGCACAATTAATTATAAGATGTCGAAGTATTTTAAATGGCATAATTTCTTATTGGTATTTAACACTTCTACTTTTATAAAGCAAAAGCTGTGTTTGGAAGTCTTTTGTATAGAACACATGGTTTCATTGGAAGGACACAAGCATTGATTGGGGTTAATGTAAAATGTGGTTTTTTTTTCTTTGATTTAAAGCATCTCCCTGATCTCTAAGAAAGGAAGTCAGTCATATTCTTCTTGCAGGGAGCTTTTTAATGCAAGTCAGCTAGCATTTCTCAACTAGTCTGGCAATGAATGTACCATCTTGCCATTTTAAATCCAAAAATAGCAGAGAATCTTTTTGTTATCTGGTCTTGTTTAGTTTGTTCAAGGGTTTTTGTATACAGAAGTTTACATTTTTATGTATATTTTCTTGTGTAAGAAAAAAAAATGGGTAAAAAAATCCCTGATGTAATATGTGTATAAACTGTGTATTATCTGTATATAGTGTGACAAAATGATTTTTCTTTCTTTTTGGATGTATTAATAAATCTTGCTGTGAAGTTACTTTTTGGCTGTTTTTTTTTTTTTTTCAAAATCTACATTTTATTAACCACTTGACCACTGGGCACTTAAACCCCCTTCCTAACCAGACATATTTTGAATGACAATTACTTTTTTGTGCAAAAAAAGTTGGTCCAATGTTTTTGCATAATGTGAAAGATGAAGTTGCGTCGAGTAAATGAATACCTAACATGTCACCCTTTAAAATTGCACACGCTCGTGGAATGGTGCCAAACTTCGCTACTTAAAAATCCCCATAGGCAATGCTTTTTATTTAAGGAAAAGGAGAAAAGACCCAAGGAGTTCAGAGTGAAGAGTCGTCCTCTTATGGTGCCAGGAGAGTCTTGTAGTAGACAAAAAGGCTGTGTAAGGACTAGTTACACGTTTTGAGTTAGAGGAGATTTAGGGACAAAATTATTGCTCTCGCTTCAACTTTCGCAGTGATACCTGTGGTTTGAACACAATTTTCATATGTGGGCGGGACTTGCGTATGTGTTCGCTTCTGCATGCGAGCACACGGGGACAGGGGCAATTTTATTGTTCATTTTACGTTAATTTTAGTTTCGACACTTATTTTTGGGGGAATTTATATTTTTTTTTTGGATCCCCTTTATTCCTATTACAAGGGATGTAAACATCCCTTTTGAAAGAGGACTATGGCATGACAGGTTCTCCTTTACAGTGAAATATGGGGGTCAATAAGACCCCACATCTCACCTCTAGGCTGGAGAGCCTGAAATAAAAAAAAGGATCCTGGTTTCGATCGTAGCAGGGAGTCCCCATTTTTTTCAGATGGCTCAGGAGAATTTAAGAGTATATGTTATAGGATAGAACCATTCTTGTATTTGTGTATTTTTGAATGAATTGTAAATTTAGTTTTTGAAAATGTATGTAAGGTCTTATATTTGTAAACTTTTTTTTTTTATATAATTTATTGAAAAATCCGACATACAGATTAAAATTTGCGCGCAACTGGAGATCGCTTCACGCCAACCAAGATATAGCATTTTATAACATGTAAAGACATGAAGCAATAGAACCATTGAATACCTGAGACAGATGTAGTCGGTACACCAAAACACTGAACTGGATGGATCGCTCTAATAGCTGGGTATAACTAGAGAAAATAAAATAAACAGGTAAAGGAAAGAAGGCGGGGGGGGAAACCTGCATTATTTTCCATTGTGCATACATTAATAAGCCGTTCATAAGACCACATATTAAAAAGATCATAGCGAGCCTATGCTGAAAAGAGTGAACCGAGCCTACCCACAATTGGAGGGTGTGTGGGTGAGGAGGAAAGACCCAGGGAGTTCAGGGTGAAGAGTCCTCATCTGATTGTGCCAGGAGAGTCTTGGAGTAGACGAAAAGGCTGTGTAAGGACTGGGAGTCAGAATGATTTGTTGCAGCCATAAATGCTCCCCATCTTAGGAAAAAGCATTGATTTGCTGTCGAATGATTAAAATCTGTTGTGATTTTATTTTTTTCCTTGTGGAGTTGCATGTGGAGCTCTTGTTTGACGAGAGATCATAAGGGAGGGAGAGGAAGTCCAGTTTTTCATAATTGCTCTCCTTGCTGCAAAAAAGGGTGATGAGGATTCATTCTTTGTGTCGCCAGTAAGAGTTGGAAGACTAGGTTAAAAGTTGCTTGTCCCAGTAGCCAAAAATCAGACGTAGAGGATCTTTGGGGAGGTGCAAAAGGGTGACTCCCTCAATGAAAGAAATTACTTGCTGCCAGAAAGAAGAGATGAATGAACAGGACCAGAAGTGATGAGTTAAAGGGGTTGTAAAGGTACACATTTTTTTACCTTAATGCATCCTATGCATTAAGGTAAAAAAAACATCTCACAGCACCGCTCCCCCCCGAGCCCCCGTTGTACTTACCTGACCGTTCGAATCTCCCGGGCGCGTCCACGTCGTCCTCTTCGGTTCCCAGCCTGGCCGTTGATTGGCTATGCTGGGCGGATTCATAGCAGTGCAGCCATTGGCTAGCGCTGCTGTCAATCAGAGCGGATGACGCGGCGTGCCGGGGGGCGGAGCCGAGTGATACAGTCGGCGGCTATGGCCGCCGCTGTATCACGGGAGCGCGCTCGCAAAAGCTTTCCTCCATGCGAGCGCCCTCGCATGAAGAGGGAAAGCTTTTGCGAGGAGGAGCCCAGACAGCCGCCGAGGGACCCCAGAAGACAGCTTTCCGGGCCACTCTGTGCAAAACGAACTGCACAGTGGAGGTAAGTATAACATGTTTGTTATTTTTTTTTTTTTAAAAGCCTTGACTTTAGTGTCCCTTTAAGGTAGGTTTCGGCTGGTTACAAAGCGGACAAAGAGTAGACTGGGGGTTAGTTTTGTCCTTGAGGAAGGGAACGTACGCACAATGTAATATTTTCATCTGGGTTTCTCTCCAGTGTTCACAGGGTATCAGTTTTGTGAGTTTGATGTATCCTTTTAAGAGTTTGTTGGTTAATTCCGGGTCTGGAAAGTCTTTGCCCCAGTGGCGTCTCCAGCTTTCATATTTAGGGGGGGGGCACATGGGGGGGACAGGGACAAAAGTAGGGGGGCCAACTATAAAATGTAATTATATATAATCTCCTGGGGCCCTTTTATTACGATCCCACAACAAGCCCTTTCACATGTTCTGTGGTGAGCTCCCTTCCTACTATACTGGGGCCCCCCAGGGTGGCAGAAAACAAGAGATATGTCACCAACACACCAAGAAAATATAAGGGTCCAAAGCAGTGGGAGAACTCTCAGGGTTGCAAAGGTTGTCTTGCCATCGGGCCCTGGTGTTCTGCTACTGTGGGGTTCCCCAGCTGTCCTGTCCCTGCTATTGACAGCGCTGGTCTGGCATCTGTCTCCTTATCAGCGGCAGAAGTCTATTAGGACCTAGTGCTGGTTACATTACGGATGCATGCATGGGAACGCTGGCACTACTGGTTATAGAGAACCGAGCCCCCAACTGGTCACCTAGCCGCAGTAGAGGGGTAGAGAAAGGAAGTGCCACCTAAGTGCAGTATTAAAGAGGTTCTTTTAATGACACATTGTACAAAACACACTTACAAGCAGGTAAGGAAAGAAGGCTCACCTGTAACATCTTATAATCCATGGGCTGCTTAGAAGTGAAGATAGCAACATTTTGCTATCTTCACTTCTAAGCAGCCCATGGATCCAGGGCGAGGACTACAGGATGTTACAAGAAGGAAAGGAAAGAAGGCTCATCTGTAACATCCTGTAGTCCTCGCCCTGGATCCATTGGCTGCTTAGAAGTGAAGATAGCAAAATGTTGCTATCTTCACTTCTAAGCAGCCCATGGATTATAGGATGTTACAGGTAAGCCTTCTTTCCTTACCTTCTTGTAAGTGTGTTTTGTTCAATGTGTCATTAAAAGAACCTCTTTAATACTGCACTTAGGTGGCGCTTCCTTTCTCTACCCCTCTTTTGTTTACCACAGAATCGGCTTTCTGAGGACAGCAGCTGCCATTAAATAGCTGAATGACCTGCATTTTTAACCATTGAACTGCCTGTTACTATTATTTCTAATGGACTAATCAACATACCCCTACTTATACATGCACTTTGTATCTGCGCTGCCAGTTACCTTTCCTATTGTACACCTAGCAGCAGTATTGCTGTATAACCTTCTCTGTTGACATGCTGATCGGGATGTGATCCAGGTGATGCTCCCAGTCAGGTCTAATAAACAGTATTTATTAGCATCAAGAGTACAACCACATTTATACAATCGTCTGTATTTTCTGCAGCCATGTGGGTTCTATGCCTGTAAAGTGTGAGCTTTGAGGAGCATCACCTGCCAAATCAGTGGCAATTGGCACCATCCGAATGGGTGCAATGCCACATTTGCAGCATTGCACCATATCTGTCTACACTGGGAGGACTCCTCATACACCTATAATATGAAGATGGTGGAATTGGATCATTTTCACTAATAGTTGAATGAAAAAAGTGATCAATGTATGGGCTGCCATAGAGGAGAAAGGATAGTGTAGAATAAAGGCTTGTTATTAACGGAAAAAAGTGTAAAAAAAATAAGGGATAAAAGAGGAGAGGGGAGGAAACGGGGGCTCAGTCGCTCTTGCTATTGGAGGCTAGTACCCCAATTTTCTGCACCTATGGGAAAATAGTAGTCCCAAGTAGGAGTCGTAATATATAACCCCCTCAGACCGCTAAAGAGGAGACTTTGGCTCCTTAATTCCCTTTAACTTTTTTTTCATTACTTTTTTTTGTCTTCTTTCTCTCTCCCCCTCTGTTGACAAGATAGATGGATAAAATATGGGTTACTTCCTTAAATGTGAGAGGGCTTATTATCCCTGAAAAACGTAAGATACTATTAAATGAGTTAAAATCCCTTAACACAGATATAGGATTTATTCAAGAAACACATTTTAAAGAAG
This sequence comes from Rana kukunoris, assembly GCA_029574335.1. NCBI lineage: Eukaryota > Metazoa > Chordata > Amphibia > Anura > Ranidae > Rana > Rana kukunoris. Next base: position 136,424,946 of record CM056054.1, on the reverse strand, counting down.
GGGCATATTCCTATCTTCAAAATAGGCGCTTCCCAAATATATTTCGGGCCTCAAATCAGGAAGATAAAAGTAAAGGAGTGGCTATCCTTATATCAAACAGAATTCCCTGGTCTCTAACGGATAAATTTGCTGACCCGGGAGGGAGATTTCCTTTTCTAAAAGGGGTAATAAGCAGAGAGAAGGTAACATTAGCTACTACATATGCACCGAGCGTTGGTCAAGATGGCTTTTTAGTTAAGGTGCTCTCTAAATTGATGAACTTCAGAGAAGGTAAATTGATATGTGGAGGAGATTTAAATATTCCCTTGGACCCAAAGGTAGACCCCTCTGGTGGGGTATCATCAGACCCTAGTGGAATTAGAAAACAAATTATACAGAATCAACATGAATTACAGCTAGTGGATGGCTGGCATATCTTACACGCAGAAGAAAAGGATTATACGTATTATTCGAACCCACACCAAATATATTCAAGAATAGATCTTTCTTTATCGTACATCACGGGACACAGAGCGCATAGCCATTACACTTGGGTTATATGGGTACCTTCAGGTGTGGACACTGGTGTAATCAATTTCACAGGAAGTTTCCTCCCTATATAACCCCCTCCCACTGGGAGTGCTTCAGTTTTTTCGCCAGTGTCTTAGGTGTTGGTCACGTCTAGCTGTCCCTCGGAGGTCTCGGGACCCAGGATAGCTAGCCGGATCCGTCCGAAGTGCTTCAAAGCCAAGGTGTACGGTACCCGGGCCCTGCTGGAGTGGGGTTTTGCCTATAATGCCTCTCCTTGGAGGGCTGGATTCTGGGCTCCAGTGCCTTAGTCTCTTCCAAGAACTAAACGCTACTGATGCCAGGATGCTATATAGGTCCAGGGGTGTGGGTTCCTTAACACAGGACCCCGGTCCCTGAAGGTCCAAGTCAATACCCACGGAGATGGGGGAAGGCTGGGCCTCTTGCATTTTGCAATACCCTGCGGCGTGGAGCAGGTAAGAGGGAACCTGCGGGACTTGGTTTGACAGTAGGTATCCCCCTGGGGGTTCTGGGTTGGCTAATGGTATGCTTGTGCATCAGCCACTATCGCCACTATCTCCACTATGTCTTTTGAGGCAGGATGGGATGTACTAATGTTTACCCAGATAACATGTAGATATATATATGCTTTTAAAGATATGTATTTTGCTACTCCCCCCAGATTTGCCTGTTAGCATGATACTGCAGCCCCACGTGTATAGAGAGGAAGTGCTGACAAAACTCCTGTTTCCTAGGAAGCCTAGGGGGACAGCTTCCTCTGTGTGCACTACAAAGATTAGTGGCTTACCGGGTGTCTGTGTTACTAGCGCTGGTCCAGGCTTCTCCTCTGCTCTCTGCTTCCTCCATGTTGGTTTCAGCGTGGGGGGGGCGGGGGCGCGCGCGTGCGCGCCGCCTTTTACAGCGTCAGCGTGAGTGGGGGGGGGGGGGCGGGCCAGCAGCGTCAGGTCTCAGATAAAGCAAAAAAGCATTTCCTTGCTGGTCATTCCCTCCTGAGAGCAGTGGAGAGTGAGGACATAGAGCGCGCAGCTGAGCCAGTTCTGGCTAACAGTGACACCCAGTGGTGGTTTGTGGATCTTCAGGTCTGGACTGACCAGAAAAAGAAAAAAAAAAGATTTTTTTCTTAAAGGGACTCAGCCTTAGATCTGGCAGTATCTGAGTCGGTGCAACCTTGGACTCCAGCTAACGGGCATTGGTGTGGCAATACTCACAGGACTTTCCTCGGTATTGCCGCCTTCTCAGGCGTATGAAAATTTAGATTTTTTTTTACCATAGCCTGTCATTATTAATGTTTCACTTCTAGCTACAACAGTTGGGTGTTGGCTGTAGGGGTGTCTCAAGGTTGTGCAATGGCTCCCAAGGGATCAGGACCAGCTAAGGCTGCAAAAGGTGCCAAAAAAGTAAAGGGGTCTCCAACGGGGTCAGAGGATTTGGGCCAGGCTCCAGTGGTCCCACCCTCACCAGATAGACCACCGAACAGCATCGTGCAGGAGCCATTGAGGGTGCTAGGGGCAGAGGCGGCCCCCAATCAACCCATTCCCGTTTATGTTACGGAAGAAATGCTAGAATCCACCCTGGGTGGGCTAGAGAAAAGGTTAACTGCTTTAATTGCCCGCTCTTTGCCAGGTGGCAAACGGGCTAGATCCCCGTCACCTAGAACGGTGTGTTCGGATGCAGAGGTCCTCTCTTCGGAGGAATTGGACCCACAGGGGGATCAAGCGGACCTGAGTCCTGACGGGTCAGACATTGAAGATTCCACTATAGATGAAATTTTTTCGGGAGAGTCTGTGGATCCAGTCTCTGACGAATATGGTTCGTACTGCTTTTAAACTTCCAGTGTCAGAACAATTAGCCCCCGCGGTATCCTCTTTAGGTTCCTTGAAGGCACCATTGAGTGGTGCGTCTTTCCCGGTTCACCCCCCTTCTGGAGAGCGTGATTTTTCAGGATTAGGCTCGACCTGATAGGATTTTTATCCCTCCTAAAAGGTTCACCATTCTCTATCCTATGGAAGAAGAATTTGCAAAGAAATGGGCACTCCCTACCGTGGACGCAGCCATTTCCTGCGTAAATAAATCCCTGACCTGTCCGGTGGAAAATGTCCAGGTGTTTAAAGATCCAGTCGACAAAAAATTGGAGACCCTACTGAAGGCTTCTTTTACCACAGTAGGTGCCGTGGTTCAGCCAGCAGTGGCAGCCATTGGCGTTTGTCAGGCTTTAAAGGATCAGACTAAACCGATATTAAGGGACATACCGGCTCAGCAAGCTCGTGAATTGGCTGACCTCCCAAGAGCTCTCTGCTTTGCAGTAGATGCTATTAAGGACTCCGTTCAACAGGCGTCCCGTTTATCTCTGCTGTTGGTTCATATGCGTCGCCTTTTGTGGCTAAAAAACTGGTCAGCAGAGGCACCCTGCAAAAAGCTTTTAGCAGGATTTCCCTTTCATGGTGGGAGACTATTCGGTGAAGACCTAGATAAATATATCCAGACCATATCAAGTGGTAAAAGTTCTTTCTCGCCTGTCAAGAAAAGATCGCGTGGGCCCGCATTTAAGCGACAGGCCTTCGTAGGCTCGGCCCCTTCAACTTCCCGTCAGTATCGACGGCCTCCCGGGCGTTCAGCATTTAATAGCCGCCCACAAGGACAAGCCACGACAGGCAAGAGGCCATGGTCTCGCAAGCCGGTTAAACCAGTCCTCAAGTCAGATTCATGAAGGGGCGCCCCCACTCTCTTGGGTGGGGGGAAGGCTTCGGTTTTTCTCCGAAGTGTGGAAGGCCAGAATTCCCGACTCTTGGGTAAGATCCGTGGTAACCACGGGCTACAAGCTAGAGTTTCGGGAAGTCCCCCCTTCTCATTTTCAGGGGTCAAGTCTTCCAAGCGACCCATTAAAGAGGGCCTCTCTTGTAAAAGCATTGGATCGTCTCTTGCTCCAAGGGGTAATTGTAGAAGTACCAACCCAGGAATGGGGTCTGGGATTCTACTCCAACCTTTTTCATAATACCAAAGCCCAATGGCGACGTCAGGCCTATCTTGGACCTCAAACGCCTAAATCGCTTTCTAAACATTCAGACCTTTCGTATGGAGTCCATACGTTCGGTGGCAGCCAGCCTACATCAAGACGACTTGCTAGCATCTATAGACATAAAAGATGCGTATCTGCACGTGCCGATCTACCCGGCACATCACAGGTTTCTTCGTTTTATGATAGATCACCGCCATTACCAGTTCGTAGCCCTCCCTTTCGGGTTGGCAACAGCTCCGCGGGTATTCACAAAGGTGTTAGCCCCGGTGCTAGCCGTCCTAAGGACAGAAGGCATTTTAGTCTTGGCTTACTTGGACAATCTTCTGGTTATCGACAGCTCAGCTTCCAACCTCAATCAGGCAGTAGGTCGCACAGTTTAGCATCTAGAGGAATTCGGGTGGATTGTAAACCTAGAAAAATCGGTATTGAAACCCACAAAGCAGTTGGAATATCTAGGCCTTCGGCTAGATACAGACTGCCAGAGGATAATTTTACCTCAAGCAAAGATCAGATCAATAGCTCAAGCAGTTCAAGTGATCTTAGGCAAGAAGAGGCCGACTATTCGCCTATGTATGCGACTGCTGGGGAAGATGGTGGCCGCCTTCGAGGCTGTGCCCTACGCCCAGATCCATACCAGATATCTTCAGGCAGCCATTCTCTCTGCTTGGAACAAGTCCATTCAGGCGTTAGATCGTCCGTTAGTGCTCTCCCCGAAGGTCCGGCGCAGCCTGTCTTGGTGGCTGGTCTCTCAAAATTTGTCAAAAGGGAAATCCTTTTGCCCCATCACGTGGAAGATAGTATCCACGGATGCCAGCCTGTCAGGTTGGGGGGCAGTTCTAGAACAACAGACCCAGCAAGGGCAGTGGTCGGAGGCAGAAAAACTGCTTCCCATCAATATCTTGGAGATCAGAGCTGCTCGGCTGGTCCTGATCGCCTGGACTCTCCCCCTTCAGGGTCTGCCAGTAAGGATACAGTCCGACAACGCCACTGCGGTGGCATACATAAACCACCAGGGGGGCACGAAGAGCCCAGCAGCCCAAAGAGAAGTAAACCTGATTTTCTCATGGGCCGAAGCCCATGTACCCTGCATCTCGGCGGTGTTCATCCCAGGTATTCCAAGAGATTTGCCAAAGATTCGGAGTCCCAGAGGTGGACATTATGGCAACGAGATCCAACAAAAAGTTGGACAAATTCATATCCCAAGCCAGGGATCCCTCGGCCTACGGGACCGATGCCTTGGTTTGTCCTTGGCACCAGTTTTCTCTTCTGTATGCGTTCCCTCCACTGCAGATGATTCCCCGCCTTCTACGGAGGATCCGGGTGGAGCGCAGGCCTGTGATCCTGGTGGCCCCAGCCTGGCCCAGGAGGGCTTGGTACGCACTCATCCTGAAGATGTCAGTCGGGGCGCCGTGGCCGCTCCCCCTACGCCCAGATCTGCTGTCTCAGGGCCCAATCTGCCATCCTGCTTCACAGCAGCTAAATTTGACGGCTTGGCGGCTGAATCCCTAATTCTTAAGGGCAGAGGCCTCTCAGATCAGGTCATATCTACGTTGATTCAGGCTAGGAAACCGGTCTCCAGAAATATTTATTACAGAGTCTGGAGAACCTATGTGGAGTGGTGCGAGTCTCAAAAATTGCATCCTCGAAAGTTTTTTATTGACAGGATCTTGCGATTCCTCCAGGTTGGCGTTGACAAGGGGTTGGCTCTTAGTACTCTAAAGGGGCAGGTGTCGGCTTTATCAATATGGTTTCAAAGACCCTTGGCCACCCATTCGCTTATGAAAACCTTCTTGCAGGGGGTCTTGCATGTGAATCCCCCTATTAGAGCTCCCCTCTGCCCCTGGAATTTAAATCTGGTCTTGTCGGCTTTACAAAGGCAGCCGTTTGAACCTCTGACAGAAATCCCTCTTGTGCTACTAACCCGAAAGTTGGTTTTCTTGGTGGCTATGGCTTCAGCCAGAAGGGTTTCCGAGCTGGCAGCCTTGTCATGCAGGGAGCCATACCTTATTCTGCATAAGGACAGAGTGGTTCTGCGGCCTCAACCTTCTTTCCTTCCTAAGGTCATATCCAGTTTTCACTTGAATCAGGACCTAGTCCTACCATCCTTCTTTCCTACTCCCCAGTCCAGAGAGGAAAGACGGCTTCATACTTTGGACGTGGTTCGAGCCATGAGGGTCTATCTCAAGGCTACAGAGAAGATTCGGAAAACAAATGTGCTTTTTGTCCTTCCGGATGGCCCCAAGAAGGGTCAGCTGGCTGCCAAGTCTTCCTTGGCTAGGTGGATTAAGCAGCTGATTTTTCAGGCATATGGTCTGAAGCGCGTTCCACCTCCCTTATCAGTTAAAGCCCATTCTACGAGGGCCATGAGTGCCTCCTGGGCGGCACACCATCAGATCTCTATGGCACAGGTTTGCAAGGCGGCAACCTGGTCTTCCGTACATACGTTTACTAAATTTTATAAGTTGGACGTTGCAAAGGGTACGGACGCAGCTTTTGGGCAGGCGGTCCTACGGGCAGCAGTATAGAATCCTCTGGCCCGGTTCACGCCCCCTTGTTTTTCTGTTGGTGGAGCCATGTTTTCTCCTGACAATGTTTTTATTTGGCTATTCTTGGCCTTACGTTCTCCCTCCCTTCATAGAGCATTGCTTTAGGACATCCCAAGTGTAATGGCTATGCGCTCTGTGTCCCGTGATGTACGATAAAGAAAAAAGGATTTTTAATAAACAGCTTACCTGTAAAATCCTTTTCTTGAAGTACATCACGGGACACAGAGCTCCAACCCCTCTTTTGGGGAACATTGTGTAACCTCGGGAGAATTGCTTGCTACAAAACTGAAGCACTCCCAGTGGGAGGGGGTTATATAGGGAGGAAACTTCCTGTGAAATTGATTACACCAGTGTCCACACCTGAAGGTACCCATATAACCCAAGTGTAATGGCTATGCGCTCTGTGTCCCGTGATGTACTTCAAGAAAAGGATTTTACAGGTAAGCTGTTTATTAAAAATCCTTTTTTTTTTGATACCTCATCAGATGCTACATTTGGTACAAAAAATCTCAATAGAGAATATAACATGGACAGACCACGCACCAGTTACGATGGAGGTGACTTTAGGCGGGGGGACTCAGATGCCAGAGTGGAGATGGAGGTTAAACGAGAGCCTATTGCAGAACCCCCAAATAATGGAGGATGTAAAAAAAGAAATAATATGGTACTTTTAGACAAATGATAACGGAGAATGTGACCCAGGAATAATATGGGAAGCCCATAAATCAGTAATTCGAGGGGTCTTAATTAACATGGCTTCAGGATTAAAAAGGCAAGAGAAGAACAAATAAAAGAACTCTTAGAAAAAATACAGAGATTAAAGATACAGCATAAAAAAAAAAACAGAAGTAGGCTTGGGAATGGAATTAACACATTTAAGAAGACAAGTAGCAGACCTACGATACAAGGCTGAAGCAGTTCTACAATACTCAGAAAGGACGTCGTATAATTTAGGAGATAAATGTGGGAAGTTACTGGCAAGAAAATAAAAAAAAACTACAGGCACGGTCATTGGTCCCATTTATTAAAACAAAAGCAGATCAGAAACTTTATCTTTCAAAAGAAATAGCGCAAGAATTTAGGAAATACTATGCCTCTTTTTATAAACTCCAAGAAATAGTAAACCCACCTGGGACTGTCGAGAACTATATATCTCCGTCATGTTTAACTAGACTAACATTTCCAGAACATAGAAACTTAGAAAAACCAATTACCTTGGAAGAAGTGCAAACAATAATGAAAACAATAAAACATGGTAAGGCGCCAGGCCCAGATGGGTTCACTATACAATATTATAAAAGTTTCAGCACACAACTGGGAACATGTCATGAACAACTTCGGCCACCAGATGGCGCTAGCGGCGCGTCAGCGCGATCGGGACACGCGCATTCGCGGCAAGGGCGCGCGCATCGCGATCACGGCATTGCGACGGGAGCGGGCGCGCGCATTCGCGGCAACGGTACGCGCGCATCGCGCGAACGTCATTCTGGCGCCAAAAGAGGACATTTAAACTCGCTGTCAGCGTTTGCCTCTTGCTGTCCGGTCTACAGCAGTTCCTGAGACTATCTGTATCTAACCTACTTGAATCTGTTCCTGACAACCCGGCCTGTTCCTGACTCCGCTTGCCTTCCGCCTGCCCTGACCTATTGCCTGCCTGACGATCCGCTTGCCTGACCCTCTTAGCCGCTGCTGCCAATCTGTTGTCGATCCGGTCTGACTCTTACTCTGCCTTGCCTACTGCACCTGCACCTGACCCGCTAGCCGGCCTCGGACCCTCCTGCTGGGACTTACCTCCACTGGACTACGGTACACCTCCCCGCTCTGGTGATTCCTATGTCTCCAGTCGTCTTCACCTGCCACCAGCAGCTACAGTCCACACTTGCCACTCTACGCAGCACTGAAGCCTTCTGAAGCCTTCCGGCCCAGCACCTGCGCTGCAACCGGCGCTCGTGCGACTCTGCACTCCCGCACCCCCTGTCCACTCTACCAGGGGTCCCGGGATCAGAGGAGCAAGGGCAGCCACTCCTTGCACGTCGGGCTCGTCCACCAGGTACGTGACAGAACATATATGACTAAGGTATTTAATACAGTAGGTCAAACGGGGATACTACCATCGGAGGCCCTGATGGCACATATTAAGGTCATCCCGAAAGAAGGGAAGGACCCAGGGGTATGTAGCAGTTACAGACCAATATCCTTGCTGAATGTAGACCTAAAAATAATGACAAAGATTCTGGCATCCCGCATACAGCCCCTGCTCTCCAAACTTGTCCACCTAGATCAAGTGGGGTTTATACCAACTAGAAAAGCGAGAGATAGCACTATTAAAGTCCTAAATTTGATATATCAAGTAAATAAAAAGAAGATATCAAGTGTTTTCCTAAATACGGACGCAGAGAAAGCATTCGATAGAGTAAATTGGAAATTTATGCTGGAGGCCTTAAAACAGATGGGACTAGAAGAGCGGATGGTACAGTGGATAGCCGGGTGTATGCAGGGCCTAGGGCCTTGGTTAAAGTAAATGGGGTATATTCTCTGCCCTTGACAATCACAAATGGTACCAGGCAGGGCTGCCCCCTGTCGTCTCTGCTATTTGCATTGACATTGGAACCATGGTTAAATAAGATTCGACAAAATAAAGATATTGTTGGTATTGAACTTGGTGGAAGAGAATATAAAGTATCGGCATATGCAGATAATATGCTTTTCTCTTTAGCAACACCACACATTTCGTTACCAAATTTAATGAAAGAAGTAGAACTTTGCCGGAAGATGTCGAATTTAAAAATTAATTATAGCAAATCGGAGGCGATGGGGATAGCACTCCCGGAGTTTATTAAAAGCGGTTGGGGGGGGGGCGTGTCCGGAAGCCGAGCTGGACGGACGTGCTGCCTAGGAGCTCCGCATCACTCCGCAGCACATAGGCCGATTTCGGGGAAAATCTTACCAGATTGATGAGCTCCTCCCGCACCACTCGATCCTCCACATCCAGAGGACTCGCCCTGCCGCTCTCCAGAGCCTCCACGTCCTTCAGGGACTACTTTAAGGTCCCCGACATGCCGCCGGGTAGCCACAGCAAGATGGCGCCGGAGGCCGAGGCCTATCAGTGCCGGGACCTCTCCCCGCAGCGTGGACAGAGCACAACTCACTCACAGGCATCCAGGGACACACCGCCTTCCCCACAGAGGACATCGGACCAGCAGGGGGTGAGTGACCAAGGCCATCCGCCCCAGAACCCGCACATACAATGCGAGGACCAGGCCGCAACGCATCCTCCGTCGCAGTTGCTTGACTTTTCCTCTGTGTGGGCTCCGAATCCACCTCAGGCCCAGGGAGCCTTACACTCTACAGACCTGCTCCTGACAGGGGTACACGAGGCAGCACACCACCCCCACCCCTCCTATGCCCAGATGGCACAGACCAGCTCGCCATTTCAGGGGGACGTGTCCCTGGGGCCCCCCCTGACCATACCATGGACTGACCCGGGTGCTCTCCCATATGAACACCCCCTGCCCCGAACCAAGATCGTTACTGCAGAGTCCCATCGCCACGCGAACCCTGCATCCCCCACCAGCCATGGGGCCCGGATGGAGCTGAGCAGCCCTCCTGGCAGTCCTTTCTGCAAGCCTTCCCCACAAAAGAGGACTTTAAGCAATTGATTGCGGACGTAAAAGACACATGCAGGACCGAAATCCAAACCATTCAAGCAGGCCTCAAACACCTGGCCGATAGAGTAGAGATAGCTGAAGAAGAGATACAGAAGACTAAATTGGACATACATAGGACCCAACTTCAGGGCTCTGATCACCGTCTTATGCTACGGGACATGCAGCGCCACTTAGAAGACCTGGACAACAGGGGGTGCCGCAATAACATTAGAGTGCGAGGCCTCCCTGAGGCGGAAGAGGCTGAAGATCTGCAGAAAACGCTCCAGACGATGTTTAACGACCTCATAGGGGCACCCTTGGACAAGCACATCGAAATGGACAGAGCTCATAGGGCCCTACGCCCGAAAGGCCCCGCTTCTAAACCACGGGATGTTATTTGCCGAATACAATCATACCCACTGAAAGAGACCATCATGCGCAAAGCCCACGCTGCCCGCAACCTAGTGTTCGACAATTCCCCGATACAAATATATCCAGACCTCTCATGGATCACGCTCCAGAAGCGGAGACTCCTGCAACCGCTACTGCGCACCCTGCAAGACCGGGACATTCTTTATAGATGGGGCTTCCCCTTTAGCCAGACTGCCAAACATCAAGGGAGGTCGGCGCTCCTACGATACCCCGAAGACCTAGACTCCTTCTGTGACGCCTTGGACATTCCTGTCCCTCCACTACCTGACTGGGACTTGGTGGCCACTCCCCCTCCACCCCCGGTGGTCTGGCAGAAGGTTCCACCGAACAAACGCCCCAAGGGCCCGGAGCCCTCCCGTCGATTCCCTAAACACAGAACCGGGGGCCCCGGAGTTGGAAGGCCCTTTCCCTGATGGCTAGCTGATTAACTTGTGCAACCCGACCTGCCCGGCCAGACAACACTAAGTACTGATTTGTATTCTTTTTTTTTATTTTAATTTTTTCTGTCCCTGTCGGTGCTAGTTCATTATGGTCCCTTTCTCTTTCTTCGAAGCTCACAAGCTCCAAATCCTTGCCTCTCCCCCGAAGGCCCTCGCCACATTTTTGTTTTTTATTTATCGGGCTGTCCCGAGGCGGCCCCTGTCTGGACTGATCGGATTTCTGGATGCTGATCCCCCCTGGTGGCTATCCACCAGAGAGTTCCTCCCTGGACCTTGGTCCCTCCGAGTCTCCCCGGCCCGGACTTCTTAAATCTCCCGGCCGGGGAGTCCGATTGGAACTTATATGGCCCGTGACCTCTTGGTCAGCCAGGGCATGCACGCAAATGTTTACTGTGTTTATTCTGTGTGTTCTCACTCTTATTTCTTTCTCCCCCTCTAGAGTTCCCTGCTCCTGTTCACCGCAGTCTGTGCCTCGTCCCTGTTGGCTCTCGGCCTTCCTCGCACAGATGTCGCGCTCCTTGACCTGGACACACCACCTGCTCCATCAGATAAGTATACGAGTAGCACACCCCCTCCTAGGCTATGGCTAGAATTTTCTCGTTAAATGTACATGGGCTGAACTCCAATAAGAAACGCCACCTGGCGCTCCGAGAGTTTAGGCAGTCGGGGGCAGACATTATTATGGTGCAGGAGACCCACTTTGATAGGGGGGACAGGTATACCAGGCTTTCGGACCACACAAGAGGGCGGGCGTAACCATCCTCTTTAAAAAGGGGTCTCCCTTTTCATGCTCCTCCACTTATTTAGATCCTCGGGGACACTTTCTTATCCTTAGGGGCCTGTGGCAGTCACAGGCCATTACCCTCTGCGTGGTTTACACACCCAACACACATCAACACCACTTCTTAACCAGGGTTCATGCCCGACTGTTCCGAGAGTCCCATGACTTTCTGGTGATCGGAGGAGACTATAACCTGGCACACTCGGCCACCTGGGACCGCCTGGTGGCAAATACCCAGACCTCGCAAACCCGGGCCCTTAGGGACTCAAAGTTGTTCCGCCAGCTGACTGAATGCACTCTTTGATGTATGGCGGGCCCTCCATCCAGGAGATACACATTCTATTCGGCCCCACATCGCACACGCGAATAGATTACTTTTTTGTGAATAATAACATGCTTCGGATTGCAGAAGCGGCTAGTGTGCTGCCTATCTCCTGCTCGGATCATGCCCCCATCACATTATCCCTGAACTTAAACGCTCCCCTCCGCCGGCCCTATAATTGGAGGCTTAATGACTTCCTCCTGCAACATGCCCCCTCGAAACAGGCACTAGAAGAGGCCCTTCAGCATTACTTCGCTGAAAACGACACTCCAGACATCTCCGCCTCCATCCTGTGAGCCGCCCACAAGGCGGTCCTTAGAGGACGGTGCATGGCCCTTTCATCAGCCATGAAGAAAGACGCCGGTGCTGCTAAAGCACTGGCTGAACGTCAGCTAAAGGCCCTGGAGGCTAAGCTCCTGCTAAATCCATCCACCGCACTCCTTAAACGGATTGTCCAAACGCGCACGACACTGTGGGACCTAGCTTTAGGCAAAGTAGAAAAGGCGCTGACCTGCCTGAAGCAACTCTACTATGACAAGGGCAACAAGGCGCAGGCTCTTCTGGCCAGGAAACTGGCAAACCGGGCCCTCACCTCTACCCCACACCAGATAAAAGACAGGGGGGGCGATCTTCTGACACATCCCAGGGACATAGCCGGAGCCTTCGCGGACTATTACACAGACCTATATAACAAGCCGGAAGTCCCACATAACCCCCCATCTCCTGACCTGAAGGCCCGTATGACCCAATATTTAGAGCAGGCGGGTCTACGCCGACTTAAGACAGCGGATTTACAGGGCCTGAACGCTCCCATATCGGCGGAGGAGATAGCAGAGACAGTGAAGGGCCTCCCAGCCCATAAATCCCCTGGCCCTGACGGATTACCATACGAGTACTACAAGACCTTTCTCCCGTTACTTAGCCCCCACATGACCACACTATTTAATGCCTTTCTCCACCAGACCCCAATCCCGAGTGACATGCAGGGATCCTTTTTGACCCTCATACCAAAACCGGATAAAGACCCAGCCTCCTGCGCTAGTTACAGGCCCATAGCGCTACTGAATTCAGACCTCAAAATATTCACTAAACTTCTATCGATTAGGCTGAATGCTATTCTCCCCTCCCTGATCCATAAGGACCAAGTAGGTTTTGTGCCGCTACGCCAGGCAGGGGACAACACCAGGAAGGTCATTGACCTGATTGATGTAGCCAACAGGGACGGTGCGGAAGCTCTCATACTGAGCCTAGACGCTGAAAAGGCCTTTGATCGCCTGAGTTGGCCCTTCATGTTTGCTACCCTGCACCACATGGGGTTCAAAGGACCCTTCCTACGGGCGATACAACACCTATACTCAAACCCCACCTCCCAAGTTAAAACCCCCTTTGCCACATCCTCCCCCTTCCAGATAGCCAACGGTACGCGCCAGGGATGTCCACTCTCACCTCTGCTCTTCGCTCTCTGTGTCGAGCCCCTGGCAGCATCCATACGGGGAAATCCGGACATTAGGGGTATCTCAGTGCGGGGAAAGGAATTTAAGACATCCTTGTTCGCGGACGACATTATTCTCACCTTGACCCAACCCAGAATTTCCTTACCTAACCTTCATGTTGAATTAGATAAATACGGGACAATGTCGGGTTACAAAACGAACTCCTCAAAGTCAGCGGCCCTCCCGATCAACATCCCGGAGACTGAGGTCCATCACCTACAGTCAAACTTCCCCTATACTTGGGAGAGTTCATCCCTTAAATACCTCGGGGTCCATATTACGCCATCCTTCAGCTCCCTGTACCAGGCCAACTTTCCTCCCCTATATCAGATAGTTAGGGGCCTTCTTCAAAAATGGAAGGCACATCATATGTCACTCCTAGGCCGCGTGGCGGCTATAAAAATGGTCATCCTCCCCAAACTCCTTTATCTGTTTCAGACGTTACCCATCCCGATCCCGTATGCCCACCTCCGCAAACTCCAGAGTGATATGCTGAAGTTTGTCTGGAACTATAAGAAGCATAGGATCCCTGGGTCGGTCATGACAGCCTCACGGGGAGACGGGGGCCTGGCTTTCCCCAACCTTGTTAAATGTTACCAAGCTACCCAGCTGCGTGCAGTGGTCTCCTGGTTCCCCCAGAGGTCCTTTAATAAGTGGACGGAGATAGAAAAGATATGGTTAGCCCCGGTCCACCCAAATAGCCTCTTATGGGATGCTGATGTGGGGGTGGAGCCTGACCGTTTGTTAGGTTTGATGTCACTACTTAGGGGACTTTGGCGTAAGATGTCTCGAGAGGTGGCGCTTAAGTCCGAGTGCTCCCTGCTGAATTCTTTTGTCTGCAACCCCAAAATACCGGACAACCTGACTCACCAGATGTCTTGGCCCTGGGCCTCTCGAGACCTATTTCATTTTGGACACTTGGTGGACCCCAGGTCCCGTAGGCTGCTGACATTCTCGGAGCTCCAGGTGAAACACGATCTGCCCAGACAGGTGTTTTATAGCTACCTACAAATAAGGCATTATGCCCAGACAATAGCCCCAAAGCTCCAATTCTCACAACCATCCCCATTTGAACGTATTGTCCTGGAGGGGCGCCATAGACGGGGGTTGATCACAGACATCTACCAGCTGTTGAATGCATATGATTGGCAGGGGCGGGGGAAGCATGTATATATGCTGAAGTGGGAGAGAGAGCTAGGGGAGTCACTGCCGATGGAGGCCTGGCAGGCCGTCTGGAGGCAGGCTGCTAAATCGTCCCTGTGCACCTTGTATAAAGAAAACTCATATAAAATTCTGTGTTTCTGGTACCAAACCCTGGACATACTCCACAAAATATTTCCCTCCACCTCTGACCGATGCTGGCGATGCCATCAGGACAGAGGCTCTCTCTTCCACATCTACTGGACGTGCCCCCTTATCACCCCATTTTGGCAGTCCACGCAACAGCTGCTTACCCATCTCTTTGAGACGCCAATCCCCCTAACCCCTAAACTATTTTTGCTAGGTATCTCCCAACCCCGCCTGGCCAAACCATATAAAAAACTACTTAGAAACATACTAACGGCGGCTAGATGCCTGGTAGCCCTTAACTGGAAAAAATCCACACCCCCGTCCCAAGAGGCCCTTTACGCTAGGATCAAGGACGTAGAGCTGATGGAGCGGATGGCGGCCAGGATACGTAATGGCATGGATGCCCACGACGAGGTCTGGAGCGAGTGGCACCGGCGGGAGGACCCGCCGGGGGCGGACGAGATGGCAGACGCGGTGACCTGATTCTCTCTTCTCCACTTTTCTTTTCTTGACCCTTCTCTCCTCTTATACAATTTACTGCTTCGGTGTCACCGTTGACACCAGAGTTTAGAAAACGGTTTGAAATGCATAGTTTGTTGACACGACTGGCAGTAGAGCCAGCTTTTGGAATAGGGCCCAATGGGTCGGGAACTTAATCCCTCCTCTACCCATTAAGGGCAAGAGTAAGGCCTCGTACACACGATCAAATCTGTCTGCTGGAAACGGTCTGCTAGACCGTTTCAGCAGACAGATTCGATCGTGTGTACGGGCTAACAGACGGATTTGGCCACCCGACAGATTTCAAAGCATGCTTTGAAATCTGTCGGCTGGGAACCTGTCCACCCGACATGTCTGTTGGTTAGTATGCTAACCAGCAGACATGTCTTCTCGCACACGCGCCGAATGGTTTTGACGCATGCGCGGAAGTGTTTTACTTCCTGGTGCGGTGACGTGGCGGCGTCAACGTCACCGCCACATCACCGACACGTCAGCGCGCTGTCTGCTGGCGGGGATTTTGGTTTGCTCGTGTGTACACGCGAGCAAACCAAAATCCCAGCAGACAGATTTGTTCAAATCTGTCGGACAGACAGATTTGAACAAATCTGTCTGCTCGTGTGTACGAGGCCTAATACTTGTATTCTTGGATAAGTGTCTGCTTTGGCTTCTGTTATTACCTGCATTTATCTGTATCTTGCAAACTGTTTCATATAAATAAAAAATGTTAATTGAAAAAAAATAAGCGGTTTGGTAGATAGTTTTAAGTTTAAATGGACGACTAGAGCATTGAACTATTTGGGAACACAAATGCCCCCAGACTTAAAGGAGATTTTTGATTTAAATTTCAAACCATTATTGGGCACAATTAGAACATTGCTAGAAGGCTGGAGTATGGTTCGGGAGATGTAATATTTTAAAAATGAATGTAGTTCCAAACATTTTTATATCTTTTTCAAGCTCTTCCAGTTCATATCCCCATGTCATACTTCAACCAAGTCTGGATGATATTCACAAACTGTATATGGGCATGTAAACGGCCAAGGATTGGCAGGAAATTATTAACCCTTCCCAAGGGGGCGGGGGGAATATCGGCACCCGATGTCTTAAAATATCACCAGGCCACCCAATTGGGGAGGATAGTAGATTGGAGTAGACATGGGGATCATAAATTGTGGATCGAGATGGAGCAACAAATGTGCCCCATACCTTTTAAATAGGGCAATATGGTGCTATGATGCACTACCTTATACAGCTAAAACCCATCCTATAATAGGTCCAACTCTATGGACAGGCAATAAAGTGTGTCAGAACCCGAAGTTCTCTACTAAAAGTTCCCCCCTCTATCCGATTGTAGGAAATATAGAGTTTAAACCAGGCATGGATTCCCAGATATTTAAAAGATTAAGAGAGAAAGGTATATTTCAAGCCTCACACTTTATGGGAGAAAGGGGGTGGCTAACAATAAGGGAATTAATACAAAATGGGGGGGCGTTGGAAAATACCGATATGGCAAGCACGGCAGGTTCGACATTTCTTGGAAACTCTAGGGGATGCAAAAGACTTTAATCGGGTACTAACAAAGTTCGAGGAATATTGTGGAAGGGATGAACCACTCCACCATATGGTCTCCAAAATGTACATACTGTTGACTGCACCCCCAGAAGACTTCAAGATGACATGCCTGGCCAAATAGGAAAGAGACTTAGGACAAACATTCTCTCCAGTACAATGCCAGAACATTATAGATATGGCGTTAAAATCATCGAGGTGTACAAAAACACAAGAATTAAATTATAAAATATTAACGCGGTGGTATTATACACCAGCACGTCTAAATACATTTTTTTCAGAAGTCCCAGATAGATGCTGGAGAGGGTGTGGGGAGAAAGGGACAAGGATACACATATTTTGGGGGTGCCCATTAATAAGACAATTCTGGCAAACAGTGCAGAGAATTACCTGAATATTTACAAAATATGAGATCCCAGATGACCCGGCTTTCTGTCTGTTACATCATACACAAATTCCACCAAAAAGATATATGAAGTCAGTAATATGTCATTTGATGAATGCAGTTAAAAGCGTGGCCTAGGATGACTGAGTGAGAGACTGACACACTGTTTGGAGCTCCGAGTTCTCTCCACCTAGCGTGAGATATACCCCACATTGGAAGGCTATGCTGGGCTTACAGGCGACAGATGAAGCCCTATAGTGCGGTATGCATAGCGGTCGCAAATACACAACGCGGGCAGACTCAAGGAAGGTAGCTCAGGCGGCGAGCAACAGAACAAACAGTGCGAGTTGTAGTGAAGCAGCTGGTGCACAAGGAACTATACAGAAATACTTCACCTCAGCTTCTCCTGTGTCCATCGCAGCGAGCGGGTCCGTCAATAGAGGTGCCCGAGGACGGGGAGGTGAGAGCTGCTTCAGAAGGGATAGGTCAGTCCTACAGCGGAGATCTTCCGGAGCAGGAAACCTCCTAACACAGGCTCAGACAGTAGTAGTTGCGCTGACCTCAGCAGACTTCTCAAAGATGGGAGCGGCAGAGATGGAGATAGCAGAAATCAAAGCAATGCTGGCAGCTCTCCCTACTCGCCAGGACATCGAAAAGCTCCCTACCCGGCAAGAGATCGAGGCGTTGATACTCCGTGTGGAAGAGACACAACGTCAGGAGCTGCATGCGGTAAGACATGATTTGAATGCACTGACTGAAAAGGTGACGCTAAGAGAAGACACCATAGTATCTATTGTGCAAAGAGTGGGGGCCATGGAGAAAGCTATGGAAGCGAGGCAACATACCAGTACAGATATGGCAGAGGAAGCTGTAATTGATTTGCAATTGCAGGTGGAGGTTCTAGAGCAGGGATCTCCAAACTACGGCCCTCCAGCTGCTGTGGAACTACACATCCCATGAGGCATTGTAAAACTCTGACATTCGTAGACATGACTAGGCATGATGGGAATTGTAGTTCCTGAACACCTGGAGGGCCATAGTTTGGAGACTCCTGTTCTAGAGGATAGGAGCCGCAGGAAGAACGTGCGAATACAGGGGGGGCCCCGGAAGCAGTGGATTATGAGGACTTGGACCTTAAAATCAGGGCGATTTTCGAGATAATTTTGAAGTTGCCACAGAAAAAGATTGAGATTGAGAGGGTGCACAGAACCACCGGCCCTAAATCACTAAATCTAGAGAGACCAAGAGACATAATCTGTCGATTGTATAGATACCAGCAAAAAGAAATGATCCTCAGGATGGCATGGGACATGGGTGATGTGGTATATGAGGGAGCACACCTAAAAATCCTCCCCGACCTGTCTAGGGCTACACTTCAGAGAAGAGCATGCTTGCGACCGCTGTTGGACTTAGCCAGAGAAAAGGGGTTCACATATAGATGGGGGTATCCATTTGCAGTAACATTCCGCAAATCTGGGGCCTCATTTATGCTTAGAACTCCATCGGAACTACCAGATCTGTTTCCATTCCTTGAAATACCACCTATTCAGATACCAAATTGGTTATTCCCTACAACATACACAGGGAGCAGAGGAAGACCTCAAATAAGGATAGGGAAAGGAAGAGGGCAGGTCTCACCGACATACACCCAGGTGGAAACCAGTGGGCCAGGGGACCTATCAAAGGACAAATAAGTAAAGGTTCTGATTTTTTTTTTTATAAAAGGAGATAATGAACAGAAGGACTGGACTAAGTCAAAGGGACTATGGGATACATCGGGTCAGATGGAAGAGATGAAAGACTGGGTCCCCCCGGTCCCCCCATTTCTCCAATGTGTTTTTTTTTACTCCTTTCCTACCTTTTTTATTTTTTTTGGAAAAACTCCAGCCCTAGCCCTAGCCCCAATATTAACTCTGGAGCTGGAAGGGAGGACTGTTTTTTCTACAGGGAAAACCCTCTCTCTATTCTTCCTTTTTTTCTTTTTTTTTTGCTTTGCTTTTCCCCTCCCCTCCATCCTTGGGGGACCAGGGTGGAGTTTGCCTGGATGCGATGGGGGGGGGGGGGGGCAGGGACCCTTTCTTTTTTCAGAGCCACCAGAGGAGACAAGGAACTGAACTGGACTGAAGATAATTGAATCTAGGGCTGAACTCGGGACGCAATATATAGCTTGAAAGCCAACATAAAGATGGAGGGTGTTGGTAAATTTGAGTTAGTGGGTGGCAGAATGAAGTAAGCCCATTAATGAGAGGTGTGGATGCTAATGACTGGGCTGGCTGAGAGGAAGGAGAGACACAACTGTGGAGTCCTAAAGAAAAAAAAAAGAAAAGGGGGATTTTTTTATTTTTTTCATTTAAAATTCTATTTTTATTTTTATTTGATTTTATTTTGTTTTATCTTTCTCACACTAGGCATTTTTGGTTATTAACTCTTTTTTTTTTTGGAACAACAACAAGACACCAAGACACTATGATAGTTCACTTCAATACTAAGACACAACAACACATAATAACACACAATTATGCATAACACTATAACATCATATTGACAGGAATACAACACTGTCCCAAGTGGGGCTCCCCTAGCGGGGGTCCCCTCCTCTTTTTTTTTTTTTTACACTAGCACCGATGTAACACTACACGGAGAGTATCGCAATCTGTAAAATCAAAATTGTGTACTGTTAATAAGGGCCAACAGGGAGCGGCTCTCCGGGGGGCACAATACACACTTTTTATTATCACCACCTTTTTTTTTTTTTTTTGGGAGTCTCCAACAGTCTTGCCTAAATAGAAGACATGGCCCAGTCGTGAGGAAGCAAGACTCCCCCTCCCCACCCCCCCTTTTCTTTTCTTTTTTTATGTGGCTCATTATATGGGACATGATAATTCCTTTTTTTTTTTTTTTTTTGGGAGAGGAAGCGATATGCGACATGCGTAGAAGTGTATATAAGTGTATACAAGTGAATGTGGTAAATGGGCGGGAGAGTCCAGATGGAGATACAGGAAGGGGTCAAAGGGAAGTAGCAGCAAGGGAATCAACCTGCAATGTATAATGTACTGACAAGAGGGCTGGGGGGATATGTAAATGTAGAAATTACAAAGGAGGGAAGAAGAAGCTAAGGGGGAATGGTCAAGTTATGAATATGAAAAAACGCTGTATACGGTTAAAATTGCTGAACGGGATTTCCCGTCTGTTTTTTTTTTCTGACATATTTGTTCCGTACAAGAGGCATACGCCTGAAGGAGGGAAGGTAATTAATTGTTAATATTAAATAATGCAGTGATGTAAACTCGCATACCATTCCCCCTTCCCCGCTTCTCCCTTTTTGTGGGTCTAGTTCCTAGTACCCCTAAAATAATTGTACCCCACCCCAACCCCCTGACAGACCCCCCACAGATGAAATAAAAGAACATAAGGGCACATGGCGTAATATGATCCCTATGGATAGTATTCAAGGAGAACAGACAGCGGGCACCGTGATGAGGCCCGGAGCTCCAAGTTTCTTTATGTTTCTTTCCTATTCTTCTTTTTTTGTTACTCAGAGTCAGTAGACTTGTGTCTTATTTTTTATTGATTTCTTTTTTCTCTCACTCATAAAGAAGAGGCCCTACATCCTGAGGTCTCTATACTCTCCTTTTCTTTTTTCTTTCCGGTATTAACAATTTTTGAAGGAGACAGGATATAGGGGAAATATAGGAATCTCCCAGGGTACACGCCCCTACTCATAGGCCGACACTCAATACCATTGATACGGTGAGTGTTAAATAGCAGGATAGCTAATATTAGAGATTACCCCCCTTTTTTTTTTGCTCCCCCCCTTGGGGGTGCTTTTTCTTTTCCTCTTTCCCTTTTTTTTTTTTTTTTACTAGGAGGGGGGGGTTCAACCCCTCAGCCCCTCCCCCTCACTCTCTCACCCCTCACTGTCTACTTTACCCCCTATACATTAAATCAATATCCAGGAATAAAGTAAGATAGGATGGAGGCTTTAAATATATTGTCATTGAATGCAAAGGGACTAAATACACCGGAAAAAAGGAGGGTTCTTATGCAGGACCTGCAAAGACTAGGAATAGATGTGGCGTATATACAGGAAACGCATTTTAGAGAAGATAAGACACCGATTTTAAAAAACAGGCTATATCCAACCGTATATCATGCGACAAATCAGGAAGCAAAGTCAAAGGGGGTGTCTATTCTTATAGCAGGGAGAATCAAGTGGACGTACTTAGATTCGATGAGAGACCCAAAAGGAAGATACCTATTTGTGAAGGGTAAAATAGGAGGAATAGGGGTAACATTTGCCACCGTATATGCCCCAAATGAACAACAGGGAACTTTCCTAGGTAAAACGGTTAAATGCCTACAAGATTTCTCAGAAGGCCATTTGATCTTAGGAGGGGATCTGAATATTTCACTAGACCCTAAAGTGGACACCTCATCAGGAAAGTCATCTATTCCCCATGGGGTGAGAAACTGTATCACTCAAATTCTGTATAAAAATCAACTGATTGACATATGGAGACTGATACATAATAAAGAAAAAGAATATACGTTTTACTCTACGCCACATAAAATATACTCTCGTATAGATCTCTTCTTAATTCCACACGTCCAACTACACGCAGTACGATCGGCTAAAATAGGATCTATTTACATGGTCAGATCACGCCCCGATTTTCCTGGAATACGAGATACAAGACCTTAGACAGATCAGACCAAATCAGTGGAGACTAAATGAAAGCTTGTTGCAGGATAAAGAGGTCCTAGAAGACGTAATCAAAGAGCTGTCGTTTTACTTTAGCACGAACGATACCCCGGAGTGCGATCCCGGAATAGTCTGGGAAGCACATAAGGTGGTTATCAGAGGAGTGCTAATTAAACATGGGTCTAGAATAAAAAGGAAACGTACGGAAAAATTAGAAATGTTATTGAAAGAACTAGCCATGCTAGAGGGTAGACATAAGCAAATAAGATCAATAGCTGCAGAGGAAGAGCTGGCTAGGAAAAGAGCGGAAATTACAGATCTCCTGTACTATAAGGCAAAAGTAGCAATACAGAGATGTAAAAAGTTTGCATAAGAGTCAGGAGATAAGTGTGGGAAAGGACTCGCTAGACTATTACGTGAGGAGAAGATGAGCAATTATATCCCATATATTAAGTCACCAAAGAAACCGAAGGTCTACAAACCAAAGGATATAGCGAAAGAGTTTCAAGAATATTACTGTTCTCTCTATGATATGCAAAGTAAACCCCAGACTAAAGAACAGATTGAGTCAGCAATACCAAAACTATCAGAATCAGATAAAGAGAAGCTAGACGACCCTATAGGTGAAGAGGAAATTAAAGTGGCAGTAAATTCAATGAATTTGGGGAAAGCCCCAGGACCCAATGGCTACACGGGTCAATACTACAAAATCTTGTTCTCCTCACTATCCAAATACATGATTAAATTATTTAACGCACTAGGGACATCGGCTAGTCTAACGAAAGAAACGGTATTAGCGTATATTTCGGTGATACCAAAAGAGGGGAAAGATTTGGGCCTATGCGGAAGCTATCGGCCGATCTCTTTGTTAAATTCGGATGTAAAGATCTTCGCTAAGGTTCTGGCAAACAGGATACAACAGTATATCCCAGACCTAATACACTTGGACCAAGTGGGATTCGTCCCTGCTCGGGAAGCGCGTGATAATACTATTAAAGCCATCAATCTGGTGCAGATAGCAAATACAAAAAAGACACATTGTGTATTCCTGAACACAGACGCAGAGAAGGCCTTTGACAGGGTAAACTGGAGCTTTATGCGTGCTGTACTACAACATGGAGGCTTTGGAGATAAAATAATAAAATGGATATTTTCGATGTACTCAGGCCTAGCGGCCCAAGTACGGGCTAACGGAATATTATCAGAGCCCCTTCAGATATCGAATGGGACAAGACAGGGGGTGTCCCCTATCCCCACTCCTTTTCGCCCTGTCCTTAGAACCCTTCCTGTGTACTCTGCGTTTAAATAGGAATATTACAGGAGTACACATAGGGGAGAACCACTGTAAAATTACAGCCTTCGCGGACGATATGTTGTTTACCCTTACCAATCCACTGATCTCAATCCCGAATTTAATGAGGGAATTTGAGAAATATGGCTCTCTCTCGAATTTAAGTATAAACTTTAACAAGTCAGAAGCAATGGGAGTTAATGTGCCACAAGCATCAATAACATAACTAAAACAAAAATTTAAGTTTAAGTGGACAGATAGAGCACTGACATACTTAGGCATACAACTACCAGGGAAGGTAGATAAGATCTTCGAACTAAATTTCCCACCGCTATTACAAAAGGTGAAGATGCTACTGGATAAGTGGAACCAGGGTTTTCATACCTGGCTAGGTCGATGTAATATCATTAAGATGAACATTCTCCCAAAAATGCTTTATCTATTCCAAACATTACCAATACATATCCCAGTACACTATTTTAATCAATGCCAGAAAGTCATTTTTGAGTTTATATGGCCACACAAAAACCCCAGAATACAAAGGAAACAACTAATGTATACTAAACAACAGGGAGGACTTGGGGTGCCAGATATAAGGAAATACTACTATGCTGTACATTTGAACAGGTTAATAGACTGGAACAGGCACTCAGACACCAAGTTATGGGTACAAATTGAACAGTCCCAATCTAAAGTACCATTAGAAAGGGCACCATGGTGGTCTGCCCCACTGCCCAAAGAAATAAACAAGAACCCGATTCTGGGAAACATGGTGAAAACATGTGCAACAGCATTCTCTATAATGGGCATTGACCCTAGGACCTCCCCATTATATCCAGTGATAGGCAACCCCCTGTTCCCCTTGGGATATGAAGATGGAGCTTTCCGACATTTAAGGGAGGAGGGGAGTAGACAGGTAGTGAACTATATTCGAATGGGAAGATGGCTTACAATAGCCGAACTGATGGAACAAGAGAACGTATTCCGTTTAAAATTTTTGAATGCACTTCAGATGGTTCACTTCCTGAACACACTTCCAAACCCAGGGGCTTATGAGAGACCACTCACGAGACTAGAGAGGATGTGTAGTGAGAGGGGAACATTAACACATACTCTCTCAATAAGTTATGAATTACTAGCACAGTCTGGGAGTCATCCTTTGAAGTGTGTTCAAGATTGGGAACAGGAATTAAAAAAGGTATTTAGTATGGAACAGCGGAAACGTATATATAGACGAACGCATGAAACATCGATTTGTACAAGGACACAGGAGACAAATTACAAGATCTTTGCGAGATGGTATAGGACACCGGAGAGATTAAATAGAATCTTCCCAGAGGTGTCAGATAAATGTTGGAGGTGCCAGGGAAGAAAAGGGACGATGTTACATATATTTTGGGAGTGTCCCCTGTTAAGGAGCTATTGGCAGGAGATTAAAAGGGTCCTCCAGATCTGTTCAGAGTACGAGATACCGGAAGAACCAGAATTTTACCTTCTACATGTGAACCAAATTCAAGAGAAAGCGTACAGGGAGACAAGTATATGTCATCTATTAGACGCAGCAAAGGCATGCATAACAAAGAAGTGGAAGTCACCATCCCCACCAACTATAGAAATGTGGATAAGTAAAGTAAAGGAAATCTGTAAATTAGAAGAATTAGTATTGATAGCACAACATCAACAGGAAAGATACTTAAGAACTTGGACCTCATGGAATTCCTTTTTAGACTCCAGGGCAGAGGGGTGAGGAGGGTAAGGACTAATATTATAGATGACACTCTGAATATGAAGGGGGAGAGAGTAGGAAGGTCGAAATAACAGAGGGTTTTTTTTTGTTGTTTTTTGTCTTTCCCCTTTATAGGTAGCAGTGTTTTGAAGGGTATTCTGAGTTAAGAGGGGATACATAATGGTATGCATCTGTATGTAGACCCATTTGTATTATGTATTACAATTGTAACACTGCTAAAAAAAAAAAAAAAAAAAGCTGTATCGCAACAAATTGGAAAGATCCTAAAGTACCTTCAATCTCAATGTGGCTGAAGCAAGTAAGGAAAATAGGAATAATGGAGAAACTTTTGACAATGCCGATAGATAATAAAGAACAAATAAAAAGGATATGGGCACCATGGGAGTCATTTATACAATCTGAGGAAGGTAAAAACATATTAGGGGAGCAGGAATAAGAACGATGAGGAGGAGATGACAGGGGGGGAGGGAGAGGGGTGTTCTGTTTTGTCCCTCTCTGTTTTTTTTTTTGTTCTCTGTGTGTTTTTTTAATTTCTTTTCCCCCTTTTTTTTTTAAATCTCTCTCTGCACTGTTGGTGCACACGGCGCGGAAAGGGAAAGATAGGGGTCTTGAGGAGGGGAAGGGGTGAGGGGAAATAGGGGAAAGAAATGGGGAAGGAGGAATTGCGGAGATGGAAAGGGAATTGGGGGAAGAAAGAGGGGAAGGAAAGAGATATATATATATATATATATATATATGTATATGTGTGTATATATGTATATATATATATATATATATATATATATATATATATATGTGTGTATGTATGTATATATACATATATATATATATATATATATACATATATATATATATATATATATATATATATATATATTAGATTTTAAGTTGTTAACCACTTTAGCCCCGGACCATATTGCTGTCCAATGACCAGAGAACTTTTTGTGATTCGGCACTGCGTTGCTTTAACTAACATTTGCGCGGGCGTGCGACGTGGCTCCCAAACAAAATTGGCGTCCTTTTTTTCCCACAAATAGAGCTTTCTTTTGGTGGTATTTGATCATCTCTGCGTTTTTTTTTTTGCGCTATAAACAAAAATAGAGCGACAATTTTGAAAAAAATGCAATATTTTTTACTTTTTGCTATAATAAATATTGCCATAAGCGTTTATTGATTGGTTTGCGCAAAAGTTATAGCGTTTACAAAATAGGGGATCGTTTTATGGCATTTTTATTAATATTTTTTTTATTTTACTAGTAATAGCGGCGATCAGCATTTTTTTTTCAGTACTTCGGACACTTTTTGGGGCCATTGGCATTTTTATAGCGATCAATGCTATAAAAATGCATTGTATTACTATAAAAATGCCATTGGCAGTG
Organism: Rana kukunoris; assembly: GCA_029574335.1. Lineage (NCBI taxonomy): Eukaryota > Metazoa > Chordata > Amphibia > Anura > Ranidae > Rana > Rana kukunoris. Next base: position 136,398,880 of record CM056054.1, on the reverse strand, counting down.
AAGGGGTTAACACTAGGGGGCAGGGAAGGGGTTACGTGTGTTCCTGGGTGTGTTCTAACTGTATGGGGGGGTGGACTCACTAGGGGAAATCACTGATCTTCTGTTCACACATTGTATGAACAGGAGATCAGCGTTTCCCCCACTGACAGGACCGAGAGCTTTGTGTTTACATACAAAGCTCCCGGTCCCCGCTCTGTAACGAACGAGCGCGCGTGCCCGACGGTGATCGTACCCGCCAGGCACGCGCGGGACTCGGGGGCGAGTGGCGGCGCGCACGCGCCCCCTAGCGGCCGCTTTAGAGCAGACGTATAGCTACGGGCTCTCGCCCAGCAGTGCCAACGTCCCGCAGTAATATGACGGCGGGCGGTCGGCTAGTAGTTAAAGATACATTTATATTTCCCTCTTATTTAACATATAAATGGAAATAGAGTTATAGAGGAGGATGTAAAGTATATATATATATATATATATATATATATATATATATACATATATATAATGTTTGTATTGTCATTGGACTCTATATGGTCCTTTTGTCTTTATCTCTGTATACCTCCCTTGTTTAAAAAAAAAAAAAAAGAAATAGGGAATTGAAAAAAAACAATGTATGGGCTGCCTGAGAGCTAAGATCAGTCATAGACAGTTTAAATCTCAGCTGATCCAGCAGGAACTGGCTGAAATTTGAACCATTAATGAGCAGATTCTCTGATGATTATCACTAGTGGTTGCTGTATAGCCACTAGTGATAATAACTGTTTGTCAGGAGAATACAATTGCTGGGCAGGAGGGATATTCCCGTCAGCATTGTCTGTGTTGATGGGGGACTCATGCAAGTTTCTTTCCTGAAATCTGTGGATGCAGGAAAGAAACTTGCATCGTATATTACCTGCCTAACTGAAAGTGAAAGTAAATTGTGAATGTCTTGAAAGAACAGGAGAGGGGAAGGGAGACAGATGGGGGAGAGAAGGGATGGAGATAATGCAGTTTAGTGATTACAGTGTACTGCAGTCTGCAGTGCACACACTTACCCACGGTCTAGGCTAGAATTTCAGGCATCATTCACACACAGCCAGGAATGCTGCTGATTTTCATATTTCCCGCCCACACATCCCCTCTCTTCAGATACAGCACACCGGGATAGTGTGGGCAGGACTGAAAGGAGGAGGAGGAGGAGCTGTATTCCTCCCTGCTCGTATGTGAGGAGAGTGATGGTTGGTCTCGCTGGGCTGTAAAAGAGTGTTATAGACTGACACTCGGCTCAGCTTGCTATTACCACTCTCAGAATTTACAGGCTTGGTCTCCTGTCCTAAGGACGGGAGAAATCATTCTGTTTGTCCAGTAACTGAGATGAAGGCTTGCCCCCCCCCCCCACAGTTCTCATGGAGTCCTTTCTGCAATTTGCTCTTCTCCGTGTCAATGAGGATGCAGGGGAAGAAGCAGATCGGGCGGCTGTGGTTGTGTGAGCGCTCGCATTATGCAGTGTCAGCGAGCAGAGGGAGGGGGAGGAATGGCCCGCAGAGCTGACCGGGGATACTCTCCCTCTCAGGAGAGACTGGTACTCCAGTGGCGGTCTGAGTAAAATGAAAAAAATGCAAAAAATGTTTTTTTTGGGGGGGGGGGGGGGCACATGGTGGGGCACAGCATAATGTTGGTAGGGATCAGAAAAAAATGTTTGAGTCCATTCTTAGCCCATAAGTCATAAATTTGACAGTCCATTCCCGGTGGGAACGGGGGGGGGGGGGGACTGGGATTTGTGTTTCTCTTCATGTTATAACGGTGTCCCTAAAGAGTAGATCATGTTATAAGTCTGAGCGTATGGATTTCCATGGAGAATGCAAAAGTGCCACCAAAGAATAGGGATGAGCTATTGCCTATTCAAGAAGAAATTTTGAGTATCTAAAAGTTTGTTGTATCCAGTCAAGACCTATCCTCAACAAGCAAGCTAGATTATACAACCTAATATTAGGTAAACCAGTGCCACTCTTTTGCCTCCAGATAAATTTGGACGTGACTGTGTTCAGTACCTGAATGTCTCTGTGTTTTAAGGGTAAAGGGATTGTTTGGAGCGGATAGAGAAGCCATGCAAAGCTTACCATTTTAAAAAGGGGGCATCTTCCCAGTAACGAGAGGCAGATCCATCCAGTTCTGGAGTTCCTGCATGATTTTGTTTATCAGAGGAGGGTAGTTTAAAGTGTATAAAGAGGAAAGAAGTTTACCAATCTTGACACCTAGGTATGTAATATGAGATTTGGCAATGGTAAATGGTGAGATTGCAGCCCAGGAAGGGTTTGGGGTGGAACCTAGGGGAAGAATCTCGCTTTTATTGTAGTTTTATACGTAGACCGGAGCATAATCTAAAGTCATTAAAGAGATGTTTAATGGTAGTCATGTCTGAGATAGGGTTGCTGGTGAATATGAGTACATCATCTGCAAACAGGGCAGATCTCAGCTCATGGTCACCCAGGGGAATTCCGTGTAAAGAAGCCTCAGAGTTTAAAAATCTGGATAAAGGCTCCAGTGCCAAGTTGAAAAGCAGAGGCGATGGAGGGGAACCCTGCCTAGTTCCTTTTGAAGAGACAGAATTCTTCGGAGTGGAGATCTGCCACTACCAGTCTGGCCGTGGGAGCAGTGTACATAGATTTAACAAGATGGAGAAAAGGCCCCGTGAGGCCCATTATCAAAAGAACTATCATGAGCCAGTCAAAGCTGACGTTCTCGAAAGCTTTCCCAGCCAAAGGCTCTCCTCACAGTTTTCCCATCGGGAAACCCGGTCATGTGTGAGAGGCATAAGGCTGGCATGGAGGGAGGAATTCTAGGCTCAGAGGAAGTGGGTTAAATAATGCTGGCCATCAGACTAAGGGCATCTTGTGCTGGAAAGTTGATTAAAAGTAAATTATTCAACAAAAGCACATTTTTAGTTTATCCTGGGTTGTTAATCATCTTATTTATTTTTGGCAGGAATTTTGGCTATAATAATAAAAAAATACTGCTGCCACCAGACTCTCCAATAAGACTTTTTTTTTTTCAAAAAAGGTTGAATTTGTTTAAATGTCCTTAGCAAACACATTTAACGGGATAAAAATTATTGCATGTAAAAGCTCAATAGAGTATTTTTCCAACTGCCTCATTAACAAATATAATTTTAAGTGATTAATTATGACTGTACGGTATAGACCTATTATAATTTCTTTGATTTATTATACCACTATTATACCTCTAGCTTTTATGCGATCATTCTCTTGCAGCTGTCTTTTAAAACTCTATGTACTGCTATAGCATTGACCCTTTAACACTGTACACGTTCACACTTAGTACTCTGTTAGAAATTACAACTTGAAGAGTCATGTTCAGTGCCAAATTCTCTCCAGTCCAATTCATGTTGTCTTGTATTCATTTTCCCAGCAAGTATAAAAACCTAGTAATCTTCGCCAGGGGATTTACACCTGCATGAACATTAGGGACCAGAAGGAATGAAGCTACTCCGATGATCCAGCTGTGCTTCATGGAGCAGGCTTTAGTCTTCTCTACTTCCTTATAGGCAGACAATGGGAGCGCAAATCAACATATTATCATTCTGCCAGATTTCAGTACTAAAAAGGGATTACATATGTATAAGGAAAGTTAGTAAAAGCAGCAAGGCAGATACATTGTGTATTCCATCCAATGATTTAACATATGTACAGCAGGACTGCAGACTACACAACAGCTTGATGATTAAAATGTTTTACTTACTCTTAAAGACCTTACTGCTGGTGTGACATTTCTGACAGCTTTAGAAGTCATATTATGTGTATCTAAAACATTAATAGGGTTAAAAATACAAATTTCATTACATACGCAAACACTTAAATCTGATATAAGCTAAACATGTATATATAACTTCAAAATAGTTTTTCAATATTTGCATTCTGCAACTAAAAAAAAAAAATTACCTGGTGATCCGAAACGTTCTTGTTCAGGTGTTCCCTGTTAGATTGCGACAACACTCTATTCCTGTCTCCCAAATGTACTCCTGTGGTGGGTGGTTTTTGTTACCCAATCACACTCGCTTGCGATGCACGATGCAAAAGTTGTATCAACATATATTATATAGACATGGACCAAAAATGTCACCATCCGAAAACCTGCCATGGATGTGACTGGCAAACCACATGTCAACTCCATCTGAGATCCTAAATTCTTTTATATTAACTTTATTTTCAATAGAGTACAATTTCTTGCTGCTATTAATTGTGAGTTGTGTATTTTTATTTGCTTTCCCTCAATTACTATTTGGGATCGAAATGCTAATACATATATGAGAAAGGGAGTATAGAGGTGAAGCAGTAATGAGAGGAGAGATCTTTTATATTTCTCACAAGACGTTCTTGAGATGTTGAATACAAACTTCTCTAAGATATTCATTTTATTTTATTTTTTTAAACATCTGAAAGTGGCTGTAAAGTCAGAAGTTTTTTTTATCTTTCTGCATTAACATAAAAAGCCTTTTGTGTGTAGCAGCTCCCCTAATACTAACCTGAGCCTGATCGATGCATGAGTGCTTTTGCCATTGGCTCCCACTGCTGTCAATCAAAGTCAGCTAGCCAGTCAGGAAAGAGAGGGGGCAGGGCTGATTTACAGCTCTGTGTCTGAATGGACACAGCTGCGGCTCGGGTGCCCTATAGCAAGCGGCTTGCTGTGGGGCACTCAACAGGAGGGAGGAGCCAGGATACCCAAAGAGAGACCAAAAAGAGGAGGTGCTCTTTGCAAAACCACTGAACAATGCAGGTAGGTATGTTTGTTATTTTTAAAGAAAAAAAAAAGAAACTTAAATATTACTGCAACACAATTTTATATACTGTATACAGTATTTAAGAGGCAAAATAGGAATTTACAGACAGTCAACATCCACCAACACATTTTTCCTTTTGTAAGTCACCATCTTGCCCCCCTTGAAGAGCGGAATTTCAGTGGGACAATTTATGAGAGCTAAGAAAAAATAGTTTTTCAAATAACTATTTCAATTAAAAATGCAATCTTCTCTGGAAATTTTTTAGAGAAATGGCTTATTCAGAAAAGACTTTTAACATTGGCATTCTATAGAGCAAAAAAATAATTTTTTTTTTTTTTTACTTTAATCATAATGGTTACCTAAACCACCAAGAGGTTTGCATAACCCTGGCCATCGTGTATCTTGTTAATTTAAGCCAGCTGTCAATCACGCAGCTGAATAATATGGTCAGGATCCTGCCAGAGCCTGGAGCGGGCTGCTCTGTGATGTCAGCTTTGGGTCACAGGAGAGCAGAAGCCCACTACTGTGATCCACCAGGTAACTATAGCCAAAAAAGCATTGGCCATATTTCTTCTTCTCTTTTTTTTTTTATAGTTTTTCTTTGGATGAATTTTTCTAGGTTATTTTTGAAAACTTAACATAAAGCTAAAAAGTCCATCTACAAACGACAGAAAAAGAAACAGAAAATTTGTACTCCATCCCCCATACCCTCGTCCAGGTCATCTACACGTAACAGTTGATATACTCCTCCCCCCATACCTTGCAGAAAATAGAGCTACACAAACTATACAACCTGTTGTAATCGCACACACACCACAAAGCAAACATCAAGCCCCCCAAGAGCAGAGGATATGTCCCATAGGAAGCCTCCAGAGGAAGATCTGGAGAAATTCAACATCATTTGGAAAAGGGAAAGCGTAGAGAAGGGCCTTAAGGTCAAGTACCAACTGCAGTATTGGGGATCTCAAGCCATGGAGACCACACTTTATCAAATTTGGAAGGGTATCCTCTGCTGTTGTACGTGACTATACAATGCAATAGCATTATTTACAATGGCCATACTTCTCTTTTACTTAACACACTTCATACTTAAATGTGTGCGTATGTGAGAAGATATTTTGTTTTAAAATAATTTAATTTTTCAGGAGAGATGATATCTAACAATGGAGAGAGTTCTTTTGAGAGTTAAAATAAGAAAAAAACTGAGAAATTCTCATTCCTCTCAATTATTTTCTGCTTTAGTTTTTTCACACTGTATGCATCTTAGTTACATTTAACAAGGATTCATATTTTTATTTCATTCAAATGAATTCATTCTATAAAATAGTGACAACTCACATATATTTTATAGCATTGACAATAGACACATTTTGGTTATGCATTAGCTAACAGTTAATGTGATGACCCTGGATTCAGTATTAAGAAACATAAAATTAGGATAGTGTCTTGTTGAAACTAGTATATTATGTTGCGGTGTTGTTCTTGCAAGTTGGTATGCAATTGGTGGTATCCTTCGGAGATATCATCAAATTTTAAAATTTTGTATCCCATTGAACAACACACATTTTGGGGACTTTATACCATTATGGGCATGGCAGCGTTAGCATCGGTCTGATGGGACATTGGATCTTACGGATTTGAGTCCAGAGCATAACGGTTTCTGTTAGACAGTTTGAGATTTTGTTTACTTAAAAATAATTTTGGTGGTTAATAAAGAATTTTTTCTTCTCACCCGGGCGGAGTGGGCATTGGTGCTCCATGGTTGCCAATTGCCAGGGATCTGGTTGTTGGGGATGTGGGCCAATGGGGATGGGGTGACCTGTGGTTATGGTCCACACTCCTTACTGTTATGCTAGCAGACAATTTGATGGTGGAGTGGATGATAGGGAGGGGATCACCAAGTAATGGGAGGATTGGGGACATAAAAGATAATGAACACAGGAATAATTGGAAAACTCAAGGTTGGGCAATGACTGTCACACTGACAAGAATCTGGAGAAGATGAGGTCAGAATCCAGAATCTTGGTAGGAATCATTAAGGCAATATCGTAATGGGTATATTACACACGAAGGTCAATTGCTTATGGATGCAATATTCACGTGGCCAATTTAGTCTATATCAGAAGCAACTGCTACTTTAGGAGACATACCTAGTGCAATGGGAGGTAATGGTTGTAGGTTTGTGTCAGAAATACTGGACTTAGATTTATCCACAATCAAGCAGGAGATTGAGAGGTTAGTGTTAGAATACTGAATAGGAGTCTCTATATATGCAGATCAAACTGGACTAATTGGGAGAAAGAATTAGCCAATTTAAAATCTTGCTGGATTTTAATATTCAACACAAAAAATTGAAAAAATTATAGCCATACATTGGCCTTCTTAAAAGGATCCTGGGCCTGGCTCTTATTGAGTACTTCCACACAAAATATGAAAGGATGGCTCAACGGGGTGGTCTGTTTGGCCCATGGGAGTGATTAGATACCAGTTAGGATTTTTTAAACTACAACTTAGGGTCATCTTTTTATTGGACTTTGGTGTTTTGAGGCATGACCATGTTGGCATAGTGCATTACAATTTATTTTCAAGTTTTTCACGTGACTCCAATGTTGCCCAATGACCTGTAGGCATGTGCTCTACAAAAAGGCAAGGTGTGCCAACATCTTGATTGTGTGGGGAATTGGAATACACAAGCGATGGGGGAGTGCACATTTGAGTAATATGGGTGGAGGGAATATGTTGGAAATAAGTTAGGGATTAAGAATCAAGTGGGTTAATTGAGACATTACAATTCAACAATCATAGGGAATTTTAGAGGTATTATTTTTGGAACATAGAGGAGTTTAATTGGTGGATAACATTTGGGGTAGAGAAATTTATCAACACGGGTGAATAGGGGGATCACAACTAAGGGGCAACTGAGAGATTTAAATCTTTGGGCGGGTGGTACATTGTTGGGTGAACTCCCACTGGGTTATATTCTCGGGTTAAATATATCTTGTATAGTTAGTGGAATTATTTTATATATATTTTTAATTATTATATATATTTTTTATATTAAGAGTTTATTTTAATTTTTTTATTAATTTATATATTACTTGGGTATGTCCAGATAACGATTACTAGTATCGTGTATCGGGACCGATATAGTATATAGATTGGCGATGGACTACATTATATTGCGGTCAAATATGCTCCGCAAATTGCTTTCTAAATAGAATACTTTTTTATGTATTTACACATCACTGTGAAAATTCTTTGAGTTTTTTACTACTGTTTGACAAGAAAAAAAAATTTTTTTTTATTCATTTTTACTCATTTTTTCTTTAAAAATGTCTTGAGTTAGAGTTCTTCATTCTCTACAGAAATTGAATAAACTTAAATACATTTGTTTGTATTCATGTTGACATGACATTTAAAAAATTATCGGTATTCGTATCGGTACATGAAAAAAATGTATACTTTTACTCGGTTAAAAAAGTTGCTTTCGGGACAACCCTAGTTATTACTATTCATTGTATTTTCATATGATTAATGGTATGGTATTAATGTGATGTAATAATGAATTTTTTTGTCAGCTATTTATGTCAATATTATGTGTATTTTTTAATGATGAGGGGGGATTACGGATGACGTCAATAATCATTTTTACATAGGATTTTTATTATTCTCTACATGTAGATTTTATTACATGTTTTAACTTTTACGATCGGTCTATTAACCTGTTGGTCCCTCTTGAATTTTCATGCGAGACCACTATTCCTGTGACTGTTCATGTTGAATGGTAAGATTTGCCTGTTGCCTTTTATTAAGGAAACGGTAGATGGCGCAGGTTTGCAGGTTTCATTGTGTCTTCTGTTGCTATGGCAGTGGTACACTATTTAGACCACTGTGGGACGTTCACGTTGATCTCTCCACCCCACGCTGGTGAAGTCCTGCCCACTGGGATGTAACACGTATGAGGGGGAGGAGTCACGTGACGTCACCCGTGATCGCCGCCTCACGTTCGGATCCGTGTGCTGTTTGTGTAGCTGGATACCTGGAGATCCGTGACATGCTTGTAGCCACACACTCTTCCGCGAGTGTCTGAAATTGTGAGTTTTACTCTTTGCTTTTAAATAAAACGTTTTGCTATACAGAGAGCACTAGTCTTTCCCTTTAACTGTATTTGCATAATCTTCCTTCATCCCTTGGATTTGGGGAACTGCCGAGCTGCCTGTCGATTGCTATACCTTTATGAGACCAGGATGCGTCTGTTGTGTTCATGCTATGTGACCTAGCTCTGGGTCCAATGGTTCAGGTGAGAGGCCATCTGCATTATTTGGTGGAGGATCTGTCCTGTGGTCACTGATCTTGGAGTTTGCACACAGTCACGATTGGATTGGAGCATTTCCAATTTTTTTCTCTTCACTTGTGCACTATATGGACTCTTTTTGAATATCTTTTGATTACTTTATTGCATGATGATATTTTATGATTTGTGTATTATAATATATTTTTTTTTCGCTGCACTTTATGTTATTGTATTACGTAATGTTGACTTACTGAAAAGAATGTCCATGTACAGAATAATATGCACTCAATACTTGGTCAGAGCTCATGTTACATAAATTACTGCTGAGGTGTTATAGAAGCCCAGGTTGCTTTGATGACAGCCTTTCAGCTCGTCTGCATTGTTGGGTCTGGTGTTTCTCATCTTCCTCTTGACAATACCTCACAAATTCTCTATGGGGTTTAGTGTGAGGCGAGTTTGCTGGCCAATCAAGCACAGTAAACACTAGACTGCAATTTGTTTAGCTCCGAATTCGTTTTTTTTAACACATTTTGACAAATTAGTTAATTCTGAAATGTCTGAATTTTTCAATTTCCGATTTTTCGAGTTTCGGAAATTTAGAAAAATTCGAGATTCGAAAGCTTGATATTGCAAAATTTGAAAATTCGGAAATGAGAAGAATCTAAATTAGAAAATTTTAAGTTAGGAAATTCTTAGGGTTAGGATGTTAGGGTTAGAGAATTAGGGTTGGGGGTTAGTGGTTAGGGCTATGGTTAGGGTTGGGGTTAGGGTTTAGGGTTAGCAGTTGGGGATTAGGCTTAGGGGTTAGGGTTGAGGGTTAGGGCTAAGGTTATGACTAGGGTTAGGGTTAGGGGTTAGAGCTAGGGTTAGCATTTAGGGTTAGTGGTTAGGTTTAGGGTTTCAGGTTAGGGTGTTAGGTTTAGTGTTAGAGGGTTAGGCTAGGTGTTGTTAAATTAGGAGGGGTTAATTAGGAGTTAGGGTTAAGGCTATGGCTAGGATTTAGGGCTAAGGGTTATATCTATAGGTTAGCAGTCATTAGTTAAAGTAGGGTTAGGGTGGTAAGCGGTAGTTTAGGGTTTCCCTATTGAAGAATAATTTAGAATTGGAATAGGGATCCACCACCAAGGTTAAAAGAATGCAGGTTCCTAGAGAACAATGGTCACATGTTTGCCCCCCCCACCAAAGTTTCCACCTACCCCAACTAAGTCAGGGAATGAACAAGTCTGAATACCCAAATTTCCAAAATTAAGAAATTCTAAATGTCTGAAATTCTATATTTTGGAAATTTGAAGATTAGAATGAATGAATGAAGAACTTATATAGCGCAGCACATGCGAAGTAAATCGCCTCTGGGCGCTTGTTGTTCCTGTCTCCTTTGAGATCAAAAGAGATGCGTCTTAATCTTTCTCCTGAAGACTAAATAGTTCTCCTCCAGCCGAATGCTGGCTGGTAAGGCGTTCCATAGTCTGGGACCTTGGACAGCGAATCTCCTGTCTCCTTTGGACTTGTATCTGGCTTTCGGTATCTGAAGCCGATTTTGATTGGTGGATCGAAGAATACGATTGGGATTGTGAACTTGTAGTTTTTCGCATAGATAATGGGGAGCATTCCCATGGATACATCTATGCGTTAGACAGAGAGCTTTAAAGGAGATTCTGTCTTTAACTGGTAGCCAGTGAAGGGATCTCAGTGAAGGTGAGATTGACTCCCAGGGTTTTTTTCCCAGTCACAAGTCTGGCGGCCGTGTTTTGAACGACTTGAAGACGAGCGATCTGGTACTTGGGGAGTCCGAGGTAAAGGGCATTTGCATAGTCCAGTCTGGAGTTTACAATCGCTCCCACCACGACCGCTATGTCTTTCTTGGGAATAAAAGGCGTGAGTCTGCGTAGTAGGCGCAGCAGATGGTGAGATCCGCTGACTACTGACCCTATTTGTGCGTTCATTGTCATGTCGGAGTCAAAGATGACCCCAAGACTTTTGACTTTGCGCTAGGGGTGATGATTTTGCCCAGATGGGCGGCGGGATCCAGGTTGTTGTCGATAGATTCCTACGCTTGGCGTGAAACAGAAAAAGTTCTGTTTTTGCTCCGTTGAGTTTGAGATAACTCTTTGTCATCCAGTCCTCTATCAAAGAGAGGCATGTCTCTAGATTGAGGTGGTGATCCTTTTTATTGCAAATGCAGAAGTACAGTTGCGTGTCGTCTGCATAAGAGTGATATAGCAGTTTTTGGCTGCTGATGATTTCGAAAAGAGGACGCACATAGATGTTGAATAACATCGGCGACAGGGGAGATCCTTGAGGGACCCCGCACGATAATGTGCGTTGTTCCGAAGTGAAGGGTCCAAGCTTCACTATTTGCGGTCGGTTTTCCAAAAAAGAGGAGAACCAGGATAGATCGCTTTCTGCGACTTTAGCTATTTTAGCCAGCCGAGTCAATAACAGCTTGTGATCAACTGTATTAAAGGCTGCCCTTAGGTCCAGCAGAACCAGAAGAGAAGATTCTCCTTCGTCTGCGGCCTCGAGAACGTCGTCCCATATCTTAAGCAATGCTGTTTCCGTCCCGTGTCCGGGACGGAATCCTGATTGAAATGGGTCGAGTAAGTTGTGGGTATCTAGATGCTGTTGCAGCTGCTGTACCACTGCTTTCTCCATTACCTTGGAGAGAACATTTAGGCCTGTTATGGGGCGCCAGTTGAGTGGATCCTTAGGATCCAGGGTGGCTTTCTTCAAGATGGGTTGAATGAAGCCCTCCTTCAACTGAGAGGGCATTATGCCCTCCCTGAAGGATTGGTTGATAAGCTGCGTGACAGGAGGTGCCAAGATGTCGGCGCATTCCTTCAGCAGTTTGGTGGGGATAATATCATTTGGCGCAGTGCTGTTGCGCAGAGTGCCGATGATATTTTTAGTGGTCTGAATGGAGATGGGTTCCAGCGTGAACTCACCTAACTGTGGTGAATTACTGCCGGTGCAGTGTAAATGACTACGGGGGGGGGCTGGGAGAGCAATTGTTTTGCTGAATGCTTTGCCGGATAGCCCCAATTTTGTTAATGAAGCAATCCGATAACTCATCGCAAAATTCTTGTGAATCCAAGTTGGGGGCTTCAAGACATCCTGGATTCATGGTCTGAGTGACCAGCTTGAAGAGTTCGCGGGGCGATTTAGGGCACCGTTGATAGCCTCAGAAAAATAGTTTTTCTTGGCTTCAAAGATTTGCTTGTAGTATTTTCTAGTTATTACCTTGTAGATCGAGAGGTTCTCATCTGAAGAGTTTCTTTTCCAGGCTGCTTCTGCCCTTCTGCGCTCTTGCTTCAGTAACGCCAGCTAGTTGTTGAACCAGCCGGAGTTATTTTTCCTGATCTGGGTCTTTTCGTTTCGGCGCTATCAAGTCAGCTGACTGCAATAGTGCTGTGTTTATGGCCTCCAGTGTTTTCTTCCGCTGTTTGGTGCGGCTGGATTGTATTTATTTTTTCCCCTAACGTGGCTTTGAAGAGTTCCGAGTGGAGCTTCTTCTGACATCTGGTCCAGTGTGGTTGTCACTGGATTTGATGTTTTTGTTAAGGGGGGGAATTCGGAAATAATGAATTTATTGCATGGTGATCTGTCCATGGCAATGGTTCATTTTCCAATTTTTATTTCCAGATCTTGTCTGAAAATAAGATCGAGCGTATGCCCTGAAGCATGTGTGGGCCACATACTAGTTGCTGGAGCCCTAATCCTTCCAAATGGTCGATGCAGGCGTCGGCAATGGGGTCTTGCGGGGAGTTGGCCCAAAGGTTGAAGTCCCGAGCAGCAAGAGGTTGTTTGCTGTTCAGGGTATAGGTGGAAACAAAGTCCGTCAAGGATGGGAGCAGCTGCGACTTGGGGCCAGGTGGCCTATAGCAGAGTAAAATCCGGATGGTCTCCTGACCGTTTACTTGCAGTTGAAGAGTAAGGGTTTCCATGAATGGAAGAGGGTTTTGGAGGCTTGGTTTTGTGATCGCAAGACGCGTCTTATGGATCACCGCCAGTCCTCCTCCTCTTTGCCCTATTCTGTTTTCCGTTATAATACGGTAGTTTTCTGGCACCAATTCTCCTAGAATGGTGTTACAGTCGGCTGTAAGCCAGCTCTCTGTAATAAAGAGGCAGTCTAAGTCATGTTGCAATAAGAAATCATGGATTTCTAATCGGTGTTTTACTGCCGATCTAGTGTTAATCAAAGCACATGATATGTGCTTCGGCTGTGGTAACTGCCTGCGATTTTTGGTAGTCGATCGTCGCTCGATCCTCAAAAGTCGCAGATTTCCTAGGGTCTTTTTGGTAGCGGCCGACAGAATTGCGGCAGATCGCTCCAGATCCCAAATGTTCTCCGCCGAGTATTGCCGATTAACCATGGCATGGGTGGGGGGGTGGATTCTCAAGGATAACTGAATCCTCTGATCCTAGCTTGGTCCAGAGGAAGGCAAAAAACCCTGACCACGCTGCGCCAATATGCTGTGGTAGGGAAAAAAATTCCTTCCTGACCCCTAAAGAGGCGATCGGGTTTAGCCCTGGATCAAGTTTTAAATGAGTTTGAAAGGGGGGAGATAGGGCTGGGTGGAGCAGGCTGGCCACCGACCTGGCAGCAGGATCCAGGCTGGGGGGGTACCAGGCTAAGTAGACCACTGTCTGTGCCGCCTGGGGGGCTGAGAAGGATGATTGGGGGCAAGGGGACTCTGCAGGGGTAGGGGGGGCTTCCTGGCCCGGTCAGGGCAAAAGGTACCGATGGTTGGGGGGTGGGGAGCGCCGCGCCGCTAGGCCGCGGATGAAGCCGCGGCCTTTCCTGAGTCGCGGCTGCCGCGATCGGAGGTTAGTAGGGATGGATGGCGAAAAGGAAGCCCAAGCGGTAGTAGCGGTGTGGGGATGCTTCTGGGGTAAGGGGGGGGGGGGGTTTTCTTGGCCTATCGCAGCGTGTGGGGATCGGCGCGACGTTAGGCCGCAAGTGAAGCCACGGTCTATCCTAGATCGCGGCGCCCACGATTCCCCACAGGCTGGCGTGGTTGTCGGGAAAAAGCACCCGGGGGAGCAACCGCGGAGGGGAAGAAGGAGCAGGGGAGAGCCGTGGGGCATGGATGTTTGTGGTGGCTTGTCCTCAAAAGGACGGCCGTCAATGGTCCCAGAAGGCTCTTACCTGGAGTGAGAAGAATCCAGGGGAGGCCTGGATCAATGAAACGGAGGTACTCAGAGGTACTCAGAAACAGGTAAATTGCAGGTAGTGGCAGCAAAGACAGGGAGGTGGAAGCCCTGCTTGCCTGCGAGGCCTGGAGCCGCACAGTGGGAGGACCCTGCCTGGCTGAGCTATCCCTGAGAGAGAGACTCGTTTGAGAGCGTCCTACTCTCTCAACAACTGACACTGACACTGACAAGATTAGGTATTGAAATTTCATTTTAAATTTGGCTTTTAGTGAACATAACAAATACAAATTCATTTGAAATTACGAATGATCCAAAATGATGAATGGAATGTAACGATCTAATAATAATAAATAATAATAATAATAAAAAAAATATTATTATTATTTATTATTAATTTGTTCCATTCCCTTGGTTTAGATGTTCCATTCGTTATTTTGGATAATTCGTAACTTCAGATAAATTTGTATTTGTTACATTCACTAACAGCCAATTTTGAAAGGAAATTCCAATACCTGTAATTTAATTGTTATTATTAGTTAATTATTAATTTGAATTTTACTGATTTTCTTTCATTCTTTTCAGGTTTTCGAAAATTCGAAACTTCAAAATTCGAAAATCTGAAATATGAAAATCTAAAATTCGAAAATGGGAAATTTTGAAAAATTGGATTGGATGACATGGCTTGCCAAATCATTACTGACTTTGGAAATTTCATGCTGGACCTCATGCAACTTGGATTCTGTGCATTTTCACTATTCCTCCAGACTCTGGGACCTTGATTTCCAAATGAAATGCAACATTTACTTTCATCTGAAAAGAGGACTGAGCAACAGTCCAATCCTTTTTCTCCTTAGCCCAGGTAAGATGATTCTGACGTTGTCTCTGGTTCAGGAGTGGCTTGAGACAAGGAATGTGACAGTTGTAACCCATGTCCTGAAAACTTCTGTGTGTGGTGGATCTTGAAGCACTGATACCAGCCTTAGTCCATTCCTTGTGAAACTCCCCCAAATTCTTGAATGGCCTTTGCTTTATAATACTTTCAGGGTTGCGGTTATTCCCGTTACTTGTGCACCTTTCTCTACCACACTTTTTCCTTTTCACTTAACTTTCCATTAATATGCTTGGATACAGCACTCTGTGAACACCCAGCTTATTTAACAATGACCTTTGGTGACTTACCCTCCTGTCAAGTCAGCAGTCTTCCCAATGATTGTATAACCTACTGAACCAGACTGAGAGACAATTTAAAGGCTCAGGAAACCTTTACAGGTGTTTTGAGTTAATTAGCTGATTAGAGTGTGACACCATAAGTCTACAACTTTGAATTTTTCCACAATATTTAAATTTTCTAAAAACGGAAAATTGTATACTCACCTTTCCGTAATTTTCCTTTCCTGACGCATCTTCATGGCAGCACACACTGGGTTGTGACTCCGCCCCCACAACCTGACAGGATTGGTTAGCTATAAATTTGAAGGGGAGACGCCCCGCATCATTCTCTGTATATATCATCATAACACAGCAGGGTGGGCATCTGTGTGCTGCCATGAAGATGCGTCAGGAAAGGAAAATTACGGAAAGGTGAGTATACAATTTTCCGTTTTCCTGACGCATTCATGGCAGCACACACTGGGATATAACTCGCCAGTCGGGAGGGTGCAAGAAAACAGTAATATTTATTCTTTATAGCGCTGAGAAATTGGCTCTAAGAACAGATCTGCCGAAGTCGGCGGTAGCCAGGAGAGCAGAATTCACTCTGTAGTGAGAAATGAAGATGTGTTGGGAAGACCAAGTTGCTGCTCTGCCTATGGTTTCCGGTGAAGTCCCGCAATATGCTGCCCAAGAAGTGGCCTCTGCCCCTGTCGAATGAGCCTAATGCCCTCTAGGAGGCGTAAGTTGCTGGATGGAATAGGTCTCCTTGATAGCTTTAACAACCAAGAGGTAATGGTACGGGAGGTAGCTGGCTGACCTCGTCTGCTCCCGTGTGGGATAATCAAGAGAGAATCCGTCTTCCTGAGATGTAGCTGTGACGTAACTGGAGATGGTAGACTTGACATCCTAGTCATGGGACTCGCCCCTCTCATTAGTAAAAGACGAAAGGACGATGTCCTGGTTATAATGAAAGGAGGAAGTTACCCTTGGATAAAAATGGTCTGAGGGCTTCAGAACCACTCTGTCAGGGAAGAACACTGAATAGGGGTTCCATAGCCATAAGTTCTTGTATCTCCGGCGCCCTCTTAACTGAGGTGATAGCAATACGGGAAGCCATCTTCAGAGCTAGGTTCCACGGTGAGACCAAGTTGAATGGAGAAAAAGGTGGATTGGACAGGGCCTCGAGTACTACACAGAGATCCCCTGTTGGAAAGGCTGGCCTCCTAGGTGGTCTGATCTTACGTAGGCCCTGAGGAACAGAGTGACCAGATGATGAAGAGCCCATCTAGTACCCGTCATGGCTGAAAGGGCAGATACTTGCACCTTCAGGGTACCCAAGCCCGGGCCCTTGTTAAACCCTGACTGAAGAAATTCAAGAATTTGAGATGGGATTCCAATGTCTTTGCTGCGATGACACGAACCTCTCCCAGATCCTAGTATAGGTGACATCAGTGGAGCTCCTTAGAGCTTGTACCAAGGTTGATATTACCTCCTGAGAGTATCCTAGTTCCCCTAACCTAGCCCTCTCAGCTTCAAAGCTGGCAAATGCAGCTTCTCTGGGCTGGATGGAAGAATTGCCTCTGATGTATGAGATCCCAGGTTACTGGAAGATGTATTGAGGCCGCGTACCTAGTTGTAGCAGGGTCGTAAACCATGGCCTCCTCAGCCGGAACGGTATTAGTACAATAACTGTGGCTGAGGACTTCCGAAGTCGGGACAGGAATCTTGTAATCCGAGAAGTTGGAAGAAAAATGTACCCTAGCTCGCAGCTCCATGGAAGAACTAGGCAGTTTGTCCCTTCAGGTAATGGAAAGTGGGCTCTGGACAGGAACCTCTGACACTTGGAGTTCTTTGGCGTGGCCGCTAGGTCGACTTCTGGTTCTGGTACTAGTTTTCGTAAGAATGGAGAATACCTGTTGGTTCAGGGACCGTTCGTGTGTTTGAAAGTGTCTATCGGCTTAGGTAGTTGGCCAACGAATTCTGTGTTGCTGGGACGCATACTCCCCACAGATCTAACAGGTGCACTTGTGCCCCTTCCATTATGAAGCGTGCGACTCCTGATGCTCCCCTGTCTCTGGATACATGACACCGCTACTTGTTGTCCATCCTGATCAGGACACTCTTCCTCTATAGAAGAGGCGCAATGGCCAGGAGGGCCTGAAAGGCTGCTCTGAGCTCTAAAATATTTGACACTATGCCCTGAGCCCGAAAATGCCACTGTCCTTGGGCTACTCAGTCTAGATAGTGTGGACCCCATCACCCCTGGCTGGCGTCCGATGTTACTACTTCTGGACTAGGGGGAACTTTTGGAATGGACTCCCTGAGGTCGGACGGGTGTGTCCACCACCATACTAATTGCTTTACCCAGTTCGGGATGTGAATGGTTTGGAGTATTGACGTTCTATTCCACTGCCTGAGAAAGGAGTTCTGTAAGACTCGCATGTGCCACAGGGGCCACTGTATCAAGGGTATGGATGCTGACATGGACCCCTGGGTACTGAGGCAGGCTCTGACAGTAAGACGTCTGGATGATAGCAGACTTTGTATCTTCTGGAGCAAGGGCTTCAGCCTCTCTTGAGGGAGTTGCACCCGGTACAACCTGGTATTTTATTCTGCCCCTAGGAACACCCTAACTTGCCGAATGCTCTGGGTGCTAAGGCGATGCCGAATGGGGGGCACCAAAATTGGAAATGGGATTGATCGATTGAGAACCGAAGGGACCTCTGGAAGGTAAGATGAACTGGGATGTAAAGGTAAACGCCGGAAAAATCTAGAGATAGCATCCAGTCTCCCACGTCCACTGACAACAAAATGGACTGAAGGCTTTTCCAATCTGAGGGCCTCTATTTTGATCGTCTGTTGAAATTCTTTAGGTTCAAGACTGGACGTAGATCCCCGTTTTTTTTTTTTGTACCAGAAATAAAGGGGAATAAAACCCCCTCCCTTTCTGGTGCGGAAGTACTTGGTAGGCTGGAATGTGTTCCCTGGCAATGTGCCCATGAATTTCCAATTGTGACCCTTCTTGATAGAGGATAGTGTTCATGGATCTGTTATACGAGTTGCCCATATCCGAGCGAATCTCTTGAGTCTGGTGCTCACCTGAGCTGGGTGGGCAGACGGACCCTCAAAAAGGACTTCTGCTGTTCCCCAGCTGTGATTGGCTTACTGTATCTACATGAAGGAGGGTCGAGTCTTCCAGTCCCTCCTAAATTCCCTGCCGGGGCGGTAGGATCTAACATCCCTGTACTTGACAGGAAGATCACGCCTGTAAGCGGGGCCCTTCTGGGGCTCTGGTTTTCCTATCGGAGAAATCAGCCCAGACTTTCCCCCGGTAACCTTGGAGATGGCCGAGTCCATCTTTGTGCCGAATACACTTGAGCCGCCATATGGAATTTTGCACCAGTTGATTTTGACGCTGCCTTCGCTATCCAGGGTCTCAGCCATAAGGCTCTTCCCAGCCATGAAGTCACCCCCTCAGGAGCCGTAAGCCAACTTAATTTTCCTGCAGGGAGGAGAATATCTTCCCCTGGTCGGCTCCTTCTAGAATGGGATTCTCAACATTAGCTGCCTATGCAGCGATAGTTTTAGCGACTGCCGCTGTGGTGATAGCCGGCCTACAAGCGGCTCCTGTCGTGGAGCAGGCTTTCTTCAGTTCTATATTGATTTTATGATCAAGAGCGTCCCGGAAGGTAACTGCGTCTTCAATCGGTAGAGAAACGTCTCTAGCGAGTCGCATTAAAGATGAATCGACCGTAGTTGCATTGATCAAAGAATCGATCTTAGACTACCACAAGGGGTACAATCTGCAAACTTGTTGCTCATACTGGGCCGCTTATGCGACCCCCCCACTTATCCTTTATGAGGTTCTCCAGCTCTTCGATGAAGGGAAATGATTCAGGACCCCCTTTTCAGCACCGGGAAATATTTCTGAACCTTCAGAAGTTCTGCCATAACCTCCTCCCAGCCGATCGCTTCCTTGAGTGAATGGGCAAATGGTTCAACCAAAAAGAGACAGTCCGCGTAACGGCCGGGCGATGTGCTTGGGGAAGGATCGCCCACATATGATCCCTGTGGCGATTCTCCTGGGAGCTCAGTATCTACTCTGGCCTCTGAATCCTTGGTTACTTCGATGAAGCACGAGTGGCAGGCCAATTCCCCTGGCAAGGATGGCGCCCCGCATATTTGGCAAACATTTGCCGTGGTGCGGGTAAGATAGCTCTGTCTGGGATGAAGGTAATCGTCTGCGGTGGGACCGACTATGACGGGAGTGCTGTGACGCGAGCGGCTATGCCTTGATTGAAGAAATCAAGAGGGTAACCTTGAGCGATTTCTTGCGCCTTCTGCCGGAAGCATGGCTAGAATCTCCCTCTGTGCCGCAAACTTGCGTCTCTTGACCCGATAGGGCTACCAAAACTGTAGCGTCAGTGGCCAGGCTCTCTTTTTTGTCTCCCCTCTACTTACCACCTTCTGGACGGCCTCTATACCTGGTCAGCTGATGGTGGTCTGCGAGGGCAGTGGCCACCATGAGGATAGCAGAGAGACAGCCCGAAAAGGTGGGAAAAAAGAGAGAAGGGAAAACATTACAATATGTTCCCCCCCAACATTTCTATTTATTAAATTAATATAATAATTTTATATACATATATCTATCCTTTTTTTTTTTTTTTGGATTATATTAATTGTTAAATTATGGATACACTTTCTTCTATGGTATGTTATAAATTAATATATAAATGTATTGAATGAATGAATGATGAAAACTTATATAGCGCGGCACATGCAAACTGAATCGCCTCTGGGCGCTTGTATAATAACTTCTATCCTATTTATTCCTTTTTTTTTTTGTGTGTAATCAATTAGCCCAGGCTGATCTGGGACATGCCTGCACACACCTGGTGCAATCTTCACTCTGAGTAGAGCAGAGCAGCAGTGCGGCAGCCAGAACTACAGAGCAATAGGACTGTTTCTTTTTTCCTTCTTTTTTTTAATGACGCGCGCATGTGCAGAGGCCCGGCGCCATTTTGGAAGAGGGCAGAGGAGACAGGCGGCGTCATCACTGAGCTGCGCGCATGTGCAGAGCGCCAAGGGGTACGCAGCGGTGACCCCGAGAGTATGGGGTGTCAGAGGAACCACAGGGCTCAGCAGAGCTGAGAAAAAAACAACAGGCAGACAAAGGTACAAAACGGACTAACCTTAGGTGGTAAATGTAATGATACAAATACCTTTGTGGAAGGACACACTGCACTGGAAGGAAAGACAGAGCGAAAGTGGGGGCCACTGCGAGATTTGAAGCTTCTTTAAAGCTTGTTACAGATGCCAGTATAATTCCAAAGCCCCTGAGACCACCAGAACGGGGTTCCCACCATAAAGCTCATTTAGAGACTGTACAGGAGGGACTTCCAAACAGGAGAGGCTGAACCTGCTGGGGCGATTTGCGGTAAGAGGCATGCTTTTTGCTTGTTCATTCAATCTTGTCAGGTGAGGATGAAAAAAGAGAATGATGCGGGGCGTCTCCCCTTCAAATTTATAGCTAACCAATCCTGTCAGGTTGTGGGGGCGGAGTCACAACCCAGTGTGTGCTGCCATGAATGCGTCAGGAAATACTAAATTTTGGGTTTTTGCTAGCTGTAATCCATCATCATCAAAATTAAAAGAAAAATGCTTGAAATATATCATAAATATATTGTAATGAATCTATATAATATATAACTTTAACTTTTTTAAATTGAATTATTGAAATAAATAAGCTTTTTGATGATATTCTATGTCAATTGTAATGGACTCTCCTCATACTACACAAGGATGTAGTTGTTTTTAGAAAAGAAAGAGAATATCTTAAGAGGCTGTATTCAACATTAGGATTTGAGACTCTCTCCTGTCCCTCTTGTTTCTTCTCCACACACCCTTCCCATATAACCCAAATAGAAGTTGAGAGAAAGTGTGTTCTCCTCTCCTCTGCAGCAACTTCTCTCTGACACAGGGAAGCCAGAGATGCTGGATCACATGACTGGACCAGACAGGATATGGTGGATAGGTAGGAGGGGAGAGGGAACATTTTCAAGAACAGTTATAGTTGGCCTTATCTTTCCCTTTAACTCTAGTCGAAATCAGCATTAAATGCTGGTACTTAAAACACCCTTTCTGGGTACTTTTCTTTAAAAAAGCCTCAATTGTCAGTGGTATCAGGGGACACCATTTTTAAAAACAATGGTGCTGCTGTTTTATATACTCCGTGTATCAACCACATCTCAAGTGAAAGTAAAAGCTTCAGATACAGTTCCCACCCACTGGCTATTCCCACTGATGCGTTTCGCCCAGATTGTCTTTCTCGTAGAAAAGCATTGCCAATGGGCGGGCACTAAACATGAGGTTTGAACTTTAATTTTGAGATGTAGTTCATGCACATAGTGTGTGGTCTAGGGCTTTGTATTACTGTGGATGGACGAAGTGGGACGTGCTCCTTGAGTAGCATCTGAAGTGGAGAGAGAACCGGCGGAACGGTATATGGGAGGCTTTGAGGAGTGCCGTACCTGTACTTGTTTAATTGGCTCATTGCACTTCCATGAAATCTACGTTAAGATAAGTCAAATGACAGGGACATACATTTTTCGTGAAAAACACTCAAAGGATATTCCTTGCCTACATGTATGCAGATACTGCAGCTTTTTAATTACAACATTTGACATTTGTTATGTGGTTAAATGAAGGCTGACCATCCAATTTACAAATCTGCTAAAGATAGGACATAGCAAAACGAACATCAGTTTCTTCAGAAATTTGAAAGATGTGAACCTGGAAAATATATTGCCAAAATTGTTCCAATGCATACAGTTCACGTGGAATTTGGGATTTTTATTTTTTTATCAAACTTTTGTTTTTCTCAAATAAAGTTTTATTAAACAGATCGTGCCAGCATTACAAATACCCATATCAAAGGCACCACAATAAATCATAGTGTTATGAAATCAAAAATGCATCTCAGCAGCAAATGACAAAGTATAACAGCCAACTTGTAGAGATCAGAAAATACAAGATAAAGAAAGGGTACAAGATCATGTATATATACGCCATTGGCCATGAATACTATCATCCCAGGAACCGTGTCACCCCCTGCCAATTATCAGGCGGTCCATAACAAGGTCAACAGGCGCCAGGCCTGGTGTGTCCAAACAGGGAGCCCATAATTTATTGAATTTACCAAAACATTCTCTATGGTGAAGTATGTATTTTTCTAGTCGAAGGGTATCTCCCATTTGGGCTATCCATTCCTTTAGAGTAAGGGGGGGGGGGTCAGTAGATGTCCAGTGCAGAAGTATTAACTTGCAAGCCTGGAAAAATGCCCTAGCTATGGCCTGTTTGCTAATATCATCTACCAGGAGATCACACAGAATCCATTTTTAAAATCAAATTAACTATGTATGTACGATTTTGAAAAAAAAATATATTTGGCAGATGATGGACTTTGAAGGCGTATTAAAAATTGAATATTTATTGAAAAAGACATAAAAAGCATTGAAAAACATATTCTCAAATAAGGCCATTCCTAAGAATGCCTAAGAACACGAGAAAAATAGCATGACATAGCACATATCACCTAAGGGTACAATACATAAATAGAGGTGGAGGACTAGCAACCACTGCAGGAGGTCAGATGTCATACGACGCTCAGCCCGACATGTTGTGCGTTGAAAGAAAACACTTCTTCAGGAGCTTTAAAACGAGTTCTACAAAGTAGTCATAATAACACAAATTTTACAGACAAAAACACAACAAATAAACAATAACAAATTATTATTAGTCTTTGCCTTTAGCATGTTTGAGCATTACTGCATAGCCCAAAACTGGTCCAATCAAGAGGGGCAGACAAAGGCAAAACAATGTGGGGGGGGGGGGGGGAAGGCGGAGGGGAAGGGAAACCAACATACATGCCAGGACCATCATAGCTGCATAAAATTGAAGATAGTATCAAAAATGTTTTATAAATATGCCCAAAAATGTTTTAATATGTATAAAATATGGATAACTTACAATCCAAATGTGGAAAATAGGAGAGGAGAGTTATAAGGGCAGAGAATGTATCAGTAATCATAAATGCAGACACATACACAAGGTATATAATCATTTTCTTACTCCAAACAGATCCAGTTCTGTATATAAAGAAACCCTTCATTAGTAAGCTGGCCAATATGACCATCCAGAAAGAGGGAACCATATCACAAAACATAAAATGACAGGTAAGAAGAATCATAATATTAGAGCCAAAGCATAGCAGTTGGATGCTCACCACATAAACATAAACTCTGGTAGGGATCCTCAATTGGGATATTACCCAGAAGTTTGATACTGGGGAAGGAGCATTTAAAAAATCCGCTTACTAGTGGGTGCTGGTAGTTATCAAGTTCATGGAGTAGAGATGAACATTTACATTAGTTGGAAAACTATGGGACACACTTCTCCAGAATCAGCACCTGCAATAAACAATATATAAAAATAGGGGGAGGGGGGTTTCCAGGCAGAATTGCAGCCAAACCTCCAAACCTCTTGCTTGCAGCCATCGCCAAACAGGTATAGTCAGACCACTCTCATAGCTTAGTCAGATTTCCTGATATGGAGACCTACCATTAGTGATGTTGAATCCACAAAAATCCTCAGCCCATAATGACAGTCTCAGCATGCATAGGAGCTTTGCACACTGCCGCCGTCTCAGCTCTATTTAAATGTTTGTCCCGGCCGTGACGTCATCATCGTGTGACCCGAGGGAGCCAAACGTGGCTCCACTGCACATGTGTGACCTGGCTATGTTAAGCATTACACGTCTCGGCCGTGGCGTCATCACAGCGCAACCCAAGAGTTATCGGGATGTGGCACTGTGTATTCTTTAAACTCATATCCACAGCTCCACTCTGGGATGATCTGATTTGTTATTTCAACTATGTATGCAAGATAAGCTGAACTAAGCTACATTCTGGTGCACCAACTTTGAAGCTGCAAAGCTGGGTACAGCCCTTAAAGTGATTGTAATGATTGCCTTGTAAAACATAAATGAAATGCAAAATATTTTTGTATACTGTAGATATAAAAATATACTAAATACCTTTTTCCTGGACGATAATAAATCATCAGCTGCGACTGGAGTGGTATGGGACACGCTAAAACCCTTTATTAGGGGGATGTGTATAAAATAAATCAGTTCCATTGAAACAAGGAGTAGGCAGTGGGCCAATGATGCTGAGAGAGCGGTGGAGAAAGCAGAGGAGTTGTATTTGCAGGACCCCACTCCCAAACATGGGAGGAAGTGGACAGACGCACAAAAACTTTACCTCACTATCCATTTACAGCAAGCTGACAATAAGACATTTTTCACCTCTCAAACCTAGTTTGAGGAGGGGAAAAAACTGGCCACATGTTGGCTATGATAGCTAGGTCGCAGCAGCCACCTCAAGTGGTACACAGTATTACGACATCAACGTCACTGACTGTCACGGACACGTCCTCTATATTGAAAGAGTTTTACTCCTTCTACCAAGACTTATACTCCTCTAAGGTGACAGTAGATGATTTGACATGTTTTCTGGAGTCCATTACACTGCCCCAACTCACCGCTCACTCTTGAAGAACTCCAGATCGCGTTGGACACCTTCCCAAACTCAAAAGCCCCGAGCAATGATTGACTGCCAATTGAATTGTACAAAAAGTTTGGTGGAGTGCTTATAACGGAGTTACTCCATATGCTTAAAAACGCACTTGACTCAGACTCTTTGCCTAGATCTATGTATGAAGCTGTAGTGGTAGTAATTTTGAAGCCAGGGAAGGAACCTGACAAGCCTGACTCGTACAGACCTATCTCACTGTTAAATACGGATTTGAAACTCCTCACTAAAGTGATTGCCAGGCGACTCTTGGCGGTGGTGACTGCACTGGTGCACTCGGACCAGTCCGGTTTCATACCAAACAGATCTTCGGCAAATAACCTGCGACGACTTTTCCTTAATATGCAGATCTCCATTGATGACCAGGGACATAGAGCTATACTTTCGTTAGACGCCGCTAAGGCTTTTGATAGCGTGGAGTGGGAGTAATTATGGAAAGTTCTGGAGAAGTTTAATTTGGTTGAGGGTATCATTTCAAAAGCGTGCATCAGGATAAATAATACCCTTTCACCTTCCTTTGATTTACATAGAGGAACGAGACAGGGTTTCCCCCTGTCCTCTTTGCTTTTCGCCCTGGCCATAGAGCCTCTGGCTGCTGCTATAAGGGGGAATCCAGACATACAGGGTTTTAGGCGGGGAGAATAAGAAGATAAATTAGATCTATATGCAGACGATGCGCTGTTTTTTTTGGGCGACACGTCTGCATCCCTGACTCACCTCATGGAACTGGTTCAGGCCCCGTACACACGGCAGAGAACCTCGACGGGCGGAACACATCGTTCCGCCCGTCGAGGTTCTCTGCCGGCTGTCAGAATCGGCGACCCACCCGTCGGGAAAGGCAACCAGCCATTCATCCCGACGGGCCGTTGAGCAAATAGAGAACCTGTTCTCTATTTTCTCGACGGGTTTCCCAACGGGCGGGGCTCGCCGAGAGCGTACACACGGCCGAGGTTCTCGGCAGAATGCGGCTCCCAGCGAGGTTCTCGCTGGTTTCTGCCGAGAACCTCAGCCGTGTGTACGGGGCTTCACACTTTTGGAACTTTTTCCAGGTTTTAAAATTAACTGGGATAAGTCCACCCTTCTTCCACTGGATCCACTTCTGGGACCTTTGCCGCAGATTGCTGACCAGATTAAAGTAGTGGATAAATTTAAGTATTTAGGTATTATGGTCCATCCTAATCTAGATCAATACATTAAGTTGAATGTGGAACCCATTCTTAAAAAATTTCAGGAAAAAACATCTAGCTGGATCAAGTTTCCGCTGTCCGTTGTCGGGCGCTGTAACTTGATCAAAATGATCTGGAATCCTCAGTTACTTTATGTGCTCCACAATGCCCCTATCTGGATCCCTGGCGATGTGTTTAAGAGATGTAACACCATATACCGTGCACTAATATGGAGGAAACAGGTCCCAAGAATTAAACTGGAAACTTTACAGGAGATGAAGGACTCGGGAGGTTTAGCAGTACCGAACTCCTTTTATTATTTTGTTGCAGCACAGCTACAACATCTGACAGGATGTTTATGTCCAGAGTCCTCGGACCCCACTAGAAACATAGGCCCAGATTCAGAGAGCCATTACGCCTGTCTAACTGGTGTTAGACTGGAGTAATTTCCAATTACGCGCGTTTTCTAGCTAGTTGAAAACCTCAAACCATGAATAGACGGCTGCGGGCTTCAATTCGACTGGATTACGTGTTCATACGCCTTCGGATCTACGCTGCAATAAAATTGCGGCCACTGGGTGGACTTCCCGTCGTTTTCCGCGTCTGGGTATGCAAATGAGCTTTTGCCGACGATCCCCGAAATTACGATCTTCATTCGCAATCTCTTACGGCACCTTTAGTCATCTTTTTTTTGCGTAACACTATACCAGCTTTTTGCTGCTCTAATATTAGACAGCCCATGTTAAGTATGGCCGTCGTTCCCACGTCGAATTTCTATGTTTTCCGACGTCTTTTATTTTTTTTGACGTAAGTCGTCCGGGAATAGGAATGTTCGTAAACGCCGCTACTCAAACAACGAATGACGTAACGACGTGATTTCGCGCAATGCACGGCGGGAAATTTCTGAACGGAGCATGCGCAGTTCGATCGCCGCGGGGACGCGCTTAATTTAAATGCTTCACGCCCCCTAATCTCGTATTTTGATTACGCGGCGAGAAATAGACTACGCCGCCGTAGCGTACGGGCAAAAATCTACCAGAATTCGGTGTAGAGCCTGGTAAAATACGGCAGCGTAGAGTATTTCAATTACGCAGTGCAATATTAAGTGTATGTGAATCTGGCCCATAGTATGTACCCAGGTGACTGGGGATAACCTGGTGGAATGTATAGAGGCGGGGGAACTGGGTGCTGTGGACCAGTACCCCACTCTTATACTTATAGATAAGATATGGAATAAAACCAAACAGCATCTGCAATACACGAGATACACTAGCTGGTCACGTATATGGAAGAAGAGCAATTACCCAGAACTAACTACAAAACGTTTCCAATAGGGCGAGATGGGGAGTAAAGTATATCTCACAACTATATTGTGAAGGAGTACTCTGGGATTTTCAGTCCCTGCGTGCGGAATTTGACTTGCCCAACACGTTTTTTTTTCAATACTTACAGCTGCGACACGCTATTTCGGCGCAGGCCACAACTTCCACATGGGAGCTCACCAGACCGGTAGTGCTTACGCAGTTAACTATGGCGTCTTCCAGGAAAGGACAAATTTCGTCCTTGTATAGTTCCCTTCTTGGTCACGTCTCTAAGGCGATGACTTTGAGGTGCAGAGCTGGCTGGAACGATGACATAGGACATATTTCTGATGAGGAGTGGAACGCAATATTGGGCAATGTCCTCAAGATATCGCTGTCATCGACTCAGAAGCTCACCCAGCTTTTCATTATTCACCGTACATATCGCACACCTACATAAATGGCGCAGAAAGGATGATCCATTCTGTCCCCCTTGTCTGGTGGACAACGGGACACTTGTGCATATGCTGTGGAGGTGCCCGAAGCTTTAGCGCTATTGGGCTGCGGTGGTGGCCACTATCGATAGCATGTGGAATCTTCAATTACCTATTGACCCTAAACTCTGTCTGCTGGGGTGGCTAGATGAAGAACTGTACACGCCACACACTTGTACTGCTATTCTTAGGGTATTGATTCTGGCAAGGAAACGTATTGCCAGGAAATGGCTGTCTGCAACGGCCCCCCCACACACAGAGTGGATTACATCTGTAATTGATTCTCTCATTAGGGAACAACTCGCTTATAAGCATCGGGGTAGTCCGGGGAAGTTTGAGAATATATGGGATCCCTGGCTGGATATCCCAGGCTTGGTACCATTGCGGCTTGTGCAAAACAGAATTCTTGGGGGCAGAGCCACAGCAGCTACTATGTCGTGTTAGATGGTTGTATTGAAATGGGTTGGTGAGAAGGGCGGGAGTCACCATTGTATTCGTGCAGTTTCCTGGGAGAGGTACGTTATATGGTGATGGGTTCCTGCGGAGTTCCTTTTTTTTTGTTTTACTCAACAGTTGAGTGTTAAATGTTTATAGCTATTTCAGGCTGCTCCCCAATGTTTAGGGGAGGTTGCCACCCTGCCCTGGTCACTGACCCTTTTTTTTTTGAACCGGGGCCGGGGAATATGGAAAAACATACGAAGAGCATACCTAATCTGCATAAGATCTAGGCTATTCAGCATAACATTGCCTTAGTGTACCACTGTATAACTGCTTTTGGACATAATGGATGAACCAAAGTTAGTGCTGAAAAGTACAACTGTGTTGTATGGATTTTTCTGTGTTCCCAAAGATATGTGAACTCTGTTTTGTATTGTATTTTGTAACGCACTTCAAGAAAAAAAAAATGTCTGTGTATGTTTTCTATGCTTGTTATCAATAAAAATAATTATCTGATTAAAAAAAAAAAAACTTTTTCCCCTTTTCTTTTACTATAAGTGATCACATTCCCTCTGTTCTTAGCTGCATAGGAGCAGGGGAAAGAGAAACAGCAGTACACTGAGCTTTTTAGTGAATGGCTCTGCAGCGGGGGCATGTCAGGTCAAGTCTGATGATTGAAGGAGAGCATACTGAGTTCCCAGCAAAGCTAGAGAATTGACCATGATGTGCTCTCCTAATTAGTGTGGTCAGTTTTTAATAAGAAAGCAGAGGGACTGGCAGGAACACCAGGGATTTCACACAAAGGAAGTAATACAAAGTGAACGGGATACTTTTTCATGCTACATGCTACATGCTGGGTGTTTGGTGTGCTCCTGTACCTTTTAAGAAGAGGTGGGCTACCCTTCAGTCCGCCTGCCCTCATCTATCCATCAGAATGGTACACTCATAGTTTATTGTTAGGACCACAGATTCCAGGGTGCCGTGACGTGGCTCTGTGGCTCACACATGCATTTGCAAATGCGTGTGGACAAAACCCCTGTTTTTAACCACTTTAGGACCGCCTCCTGCACATTTACGTCAGCAGAATTGCATGGCTGGGCACATGCATGTACAGGTACGTCCTGTGCTAGTGCCCAGCCGTGGGTCACGGGCATGCGGCGCGCTTCCGCGACCCAGTCGGACGCTCCGGGACCAGCGGACCTGATCGCCGCTGGAGTCCCTTGAGCTGAAGAACGGGGAGAGCCGTGTGTAAACAAGGCTCCCCGTTCTTCACTGTGGTGGCATCATCGATCGTGTGATCCCTTTTATTAGGGATACACAATCGATGATGTCACACCTACAGCCACACCCCCTACAGTTGTAAACACACATTAGGTCACACATAACCCCTTTTAGCCCCCTTGTGGTTAACTCCCAAACTGCAATTGTCATTTTCACAATAAACAATGCATTTAAATGCATTTTTTGCTGTGAAAATGACAATGGTCCCAAAAATGTGTCAAAATTGTCCGAAGTGTCCACCAATGTTTTTTTATAATAATGCAATAAAACTATCCCCTATTTTGTAAACACTATAAATTTTGCGCAAACCAACCGATAAACGCTTATTGCAATTTTTTTTTACCAAAAATAGGTAGAAGAATACGTATCGGCCTAAACTGAGGAAAAATAATATTTTTTTATATATTTTTGGGGGATATTTATTATAGCAAAAAGTAAAAAATATTGTTTTTTTTTCAAAATTGTCGCTCTATTTTTGTTTATAGCGCAAAAAATAAAAACCGCAGAGGTGATCAAATACCACCAAAAGAAAGCTCTATTTGTGGGAAAAAAGGGACGCCAATTTTGTTTGAGAGCCACGTCGCACGACCGCGCAATTGTCTGTTAAAGCGACGCAGTGCTGAATCGCAAAACCTGGCCGGGTCCTTTAGCTGCCTAAAGGTCCGGGTCTTAAGTGGTTAATGCATACTGTTAGACAGGTTAATTGGTTGTCTGTGAGCTGGTCGTTAAGTAGGCTTGGTTTTTCCTGGGCATTCCCCAGGCCTTTGTTGTTTACTTTTTCATACAAGTGCATAGTAAAACAGGCACATATCAGAATATGAAATGTTGGGGTAACAAACACTTTAAGAGCCAGATTCTCAAAAAATTGCGTATCTGGCGGCGTAGCGTATCGTATCGCATTTACACTACATCTACGCAAATTACTGGAGCAAGTGTCGTATTCTCAAAGCACTTGCTCCGTAATTTTCGGCGGCGTAGCATAAATGCGGCGTCGTAAGGCCGCGTAATTCAAATACTGAACGAGGGGGCGTGCTGTATTTAAATTAAGCGCGCCCCCGCGTCAAATGAAGTGCGCATGCGCCGGCCGGGAAAAAAGCCCAGTGCGCATGCTCCAGCTCACGTCAGAAAGCGTTGTTGAAACTGACCTCAAAACGACGTGATCGTCACTTACGCAATTCCCTATTCGCGACTTAGTAAAACGATGTAACCGACGGAAAAAGACGCTGACCCGACGCCATACTCAACATGGCAACGACGGCACTTTGGAAACATACCCCTCATACAGCAGGGGTAACCTTACACGTACGTAAACTATGTTGCCACGCCGCAAAAACGTTCGGGAATCGGCGTATTAGGCTCATTTGCATAGGCAAATGAGAAAACAACGTAAAGGCCACCTAGCGGCCGGCGTTGTCATTACATCTAAGATCCGACGGTGTAATTGCTTTACACCTGTCAGATCTTTAGTGTATCTATGCATAAGTGATTCTAAGAATCACTCGCATAGATACCCATTGAAAAAAACTGCGATACGACGGTGTATCTGAGATACACCGTCGTATCTCAGCTGAGAATCTGGCCCTAAGTGTACAAACCTTTAGACACACAATAAACATAATTTGTACCTGTTTTAAAAGCTCAGTCCACATTTGTGGCCATAAACAAAAAAAGTGTAGCGCTAAAATTATGTAAAAATATATCATACAGTGAAGTATCATGAGCTCATTGGAAACCTTGAGTTTGCCATTGTCAGCCTCCAGCTCCAAGCTGAGATTTTCGCCATACCTGCCCTTTCCTGAATCCCTCATTGATGTGTCTAAACTGCACAGTGGCTCAGGTTGCTCAGGATAAAGCTGATCGTACAACTTCCAGCCGGTCTGATTGGATACAAATTGTTTTTAAGGAGAGACATTGGAGATTTCTTTGTAGGCTGCCTCTTTGTGGCAGAACTGAGTACTCCATTTGTATCGCTTGGAAAAGTTTTAATACAGACTGAGCTCCTTGGATCCTAATAAAAGAGCCCACGTTCCATGTATGCTGATCCTGGCACTACATATTATCTCCTGGCTCCCACTCATCATATGAAAAGTCGTTCTGCTCTGATATTTTGTCCACATCTCACCATTGGGAGATCTACTGCCTGGCTGTCATCACAACACATGCCTTATTGACTCATTAAGCGTACGCTTAGCTGAGTCTATACTCTCTGGTAAGCCTTCCCAATAATTCTTGGTGGTGGATCGACTATCAACACTATTTTCCATTGTTGTCACTTTATTTGGACACTTATATTGGACACTTTTTTTCAATGAATTAATTTTGGTTTTCAATGTCACATTTAAAAGTATAATTTAATTTGTCACTCTTCACCATTTATATGATACTTCACTGTATGATCTATTTTTACATAATTTTAGCGCTACACTTTTTTTGTTTATATCACTTGTTTTTGTGCAGAATTAGTCCTATTCTGTAGTGTTTGGCAGCTTTATTTATTCTTTATTTGGGTAGCGCGGTGTTATATGTACTATTGTGTATATATATATTTTCTATCCACATTTGTGGCCATATTTCATGTTAAACCCATATTTAGAATGTAACATGAACCATGGTTGCAACCCCCCCCCCCCCCCACAAACACGCCCTCAAACCACCCTCCACTTTCCTGAATGGCAAGTGGCTTCTCATTGATTTTTGAATTTAGTGCAGCTGTATGTGATTCACCTGCACACAGCCACGGCATCTGTTCACAGGGATCTGTGAATGGAAATGGAAAGACTACAAAATCACATCTGCCACCGAACAGAAGGTACGCACTTCTATGCAGACTTGTACAAAGCACCCACAATGCAAGGTTTGTGGTTGAAATGCTTCAATGCAAAAATTTGATTAATGCGGCTATGTTTATTAAATTTTTGGAAAACGTGGACTAAGCCTTTAAGAATTCTTCCGATTTTGAAAGCCTCCTTTGCGTCTAACTCAATTAGAATATTTTTTTGCGCTGCAATGAAAACATGTAACCATCGGATGGCACCAGAGGACCACAAATCAAGATTGTGGTTGTGGAGCGCTATAGCTGTAATCCATTTCTTTAGACTAAGCAAACAGAAGAAACCATCACAGTGAGGTGAAAACTCTAACATCCTGCCTATTATCAACTGACGTTGTTCAGTCTGTAAAAATCTTTTTAAACACAGATCTGACCTGATCTCACTAGATTGGATTGCATTGTTTTTTTTTCTACTTCTTAAAATATAAACCATAATATCAGCTTGTACTGCAATTGAATGGCATAGTACCAGATAGCACTGAGTTAGGATAAAATGCATGATTGCCTTCCTAAATGAACCCAACCTGGCATCCTCAACCCTGCGCCTAGTGGTGGTATGAGCAACCTGGAAATATACAGCCATGGCCAAACCTTTGGAGAATGAGACAAATATTATTTTATCACAAAGTCTGTTGCTTCAGTATTTTAAATTTTTTTTGACAGATGTTACTATGGTATAATTACATCATTTCATAAGTGTCAATGGCTTTTATGGACAATTACATTTGTAAGTTTTAGCAAAGAGTCAATATTTGCAGTGTTGACCGTTCTTTTTCAAGACCTCTGTCATTCACCCTGGCATGCTGTCAATAAACTTCTGGGCCACATCCTGACTGATGGCAGCCCATTCTTGCATAATCAATGCTTGGAGTTTGTCAGATTTTATTTATTTATTTTCACCCGAATTTTGATGATTGTCCACAAGTTCTCAATGGGATCAAGGTCTGGGGAGTTTTTTGGCCATGGACCCAAAATTGTAATGTTTTGTTCCCCAAGCCACTAAGTTTTTACTTTTGCCTTATGGCAAGGTGCTCCATCTCCATTCAAGGCATTGTTCCTCACCAAACTGTTCCTGGATGGTTGGGAGAAGTTGCTCTCGGATGATGTTTTTATACCATTCTTTATTCATTGTTGTGTTCTTAGGCAACATTGTGAGTGAGCCAAGTCCCATGGCTTAGAAGCAACCCACACATGGATAGTCTCGGGATGCTTTACTGTTGGCATGGCACTAGACTGATGGTAGCGTTCACCTTTTCTTTTCCAGACAAAGTTTTTTCCAGGTGCCCCAAATAATCGGAAAGGGGGTTCATCAGAGGAATTGACCCCAGTCCTCAGCAGTCCAATCCCTGTACCTTTTGCAGAATATCAGCCTTTCCCTGATGTTTTTCCTGGAGAGAAGTGGCTTCTTTACTGCCCTTTTTGACACCAGGCCATCCTCCAAAAGTCTTCACCTTACTGCGCATGCAGATGTACTCACACCTGCCTGCTGCCATTCCTGAGCAAGCTCTGCACTGGTGGTTTCCCCGATTCCGCAACTGAATCAACTGTAGGAGACGGTCCTGGCGCTTGCTGGAGTTTCTTTTTAAGATTAAGTTCAAGCCATCATAAAAACTGAGGCAGCCGACTTTGTGATCATTTATATTTGTGTTCTCAAAAATGTTGGCCACGACTGTAGAGTTTATATGAAACTTGTCTTTCCTGACGCCAGACATGGCAGCATACCTATGATATAGCCCCGCCCCTATATACACCCACAGGACACGTGATAACTCTCTATAAAACTCTGACTGAGAGCTACCTCCCCCATTCTCCTTTTCGTCCTCAAAGATCAACCTACAGACCGTTTCATTCAGGATAAG
Organism: Rana kukunoris; assembly: GCA_029574335.1. Classification (NCBI taxonomy): domain Eukaryota; kingdom Metazoa; phylum Chordata; class Amphibia; order Anura; family Ranidae; genus Rana; species Rana kukunoris. Next base: position 136,364,493 of record CM056054.1, on the reverse strand, counting down.
CCCTTACCAGGCGACTATGTCGAAGTTCCGGCTGGGTTCAGCCTCTCCCAGTTCGAGGTCCCACATCTTAGGCACGCTAAATGCACCAACAAGGTGGGGAACCCCTTCTGGTGGTCTTCTGGGGTTGAGGTGTTCTCTAATCAGAGACGACAGTCCTCCTTTGGCATTGCCGGCGATGGAGTCTGATTTTAGCAAGCTGGGACTGCATGATGCCTTCTTTCCTATGGAAGCCCTTTTCCAGGTCTGTCAGTTTCTTTCTTGTTCTCATGTCTTTAAAGGCCCTATACACACTGCAACTTTTGTTGTCTGAGGAGGAGTAAGGAGCAATGTATTACTAGGGGGATGGGGGTTTTTGGTTTTTGCCAGATTTATTTTGTTTAAATTATTACTATTTATAAAAAAAAAAAAAGGCTGAGATATATATGTATATATTTTTCTCTTTCACTTCCCTTATTTCTGTGGTCATGCAGTCCCCCTTGCACCTTTCAGTAACTCCCATCAGCATGAGCCTACTGCCACATAACAAAGACCACCCCCAATATCAGGCAAAGGGCCAACTTTTGGTAAGTAAGAAGACGCGGGAGAAAAGAGTGCATTGAGCCCTGACGAGCGTGCCTTCTTATCTGTTGCAACACCGGCCGCTCACACCCGCTCAAGGAGGTTCAGAGGCCCTCTCTGGATCATCGGGATTTTCAGGGCGGAAGATGTCTCCTCCAGTCCTGGCAGACCCCAGTACAAAGGGTGCAAATGTACGCTTAAGAGAACGCACACAGCTTCTCCTCTCAGGGCTCAGCGCCCGAAAGGCGAATGTTGGTCATGTGGAGATGACCCTATGCCTGGAATGCTACTTTGCAGCGACTGCTTCAGGCAGCTTGCCAGGGACCAGGAGTTTGAGAGTCAGCAGGTGTCAACCTTGCTCAGCAAAAAATAGTCCCCAAAGCCCTGGCTGAATTTTTCAGTCATCTCCGGCAGCCAGGGACAGAAGTGGTCAGACAGTATGGGCACTACACCAGGTCTAAACCAAGCCATTCAACCCTCTCTAATTCGAGGGGTACCAGGCACTTCAGGGGTGTCTCCAGCCCAGCAGATTAGGCAGGCTAGTTCCCCAAGCCCCAGTATTATAGCCAACCTTTTAGGCAGAGGGAGATGATATTGCTTCCTCCTCATCAGAAGATCCGGAAGGTTGAGGCTTTGTTTTAAGCTAATATCCTTATTTGTTATGGCAGTAAAGCTGCACTGAAATGGGTGGATCCGGAACCTCCTCCAAAGGAGAAAGCCTGTTATTACACACCGTACAATCTGATTTTAAAATTGTGTGACAATCGCTGTACAATATGCATTAGGTACCGTTATTCTTTCAGGGCACCCCAAATGCCATGCGATTCTGCTGTGATAGGTCACGTTGGAGAACGCACCTTTCAAAACATTGGGCAAAGCTGTTCGCCTTCAAATGGGAGCAGGGGCTTCTATTTGCGCACATAGGGCAACCAAGTGAATGGGCCGCACCCATGCGATTTGCAACATTGTGTACAAATCGCTCTTTGAAAATCGCATTGCATATACATTGGTCTACTCTAAGTGACAATATCAAATACCTCTGAAAGGTGACCTAAGCACAGATTGCTTTTCAGTGCAATGGCAGATCCTGCTGCAAGTGTAAACAAGCCTTTGGGTTCCATAGGAGGAATCTAAAGAAGAAGGTAAGCTACCTTTTCTCTTATGACAGAAATAGGAAGCCTGTTTTGGAGGAATGAGAAAAGGGAGAGAGAAAATCCTCCTTAGCCAATAGGTTGCAGAAGTTGTATTCACGAATGGGGAAGGATGCGACTCCTTTATCTACCCACCAACGGTGGATGCGGCAGTCGCCAGACTGACCAAGAATGTGACACTTCCGATGGAAGGCTCTTCCTCCTTTCACAAGATCCTTGTGAGACGCACTGCTTTAACATCCGTAGCAAGTACTATGTGAGTGTGTGGGCGCAGAACTTGGAGTATGCGATTAAAACCAGCTGCCAAAGAGAAGAGTCATCAAGGCTCTTGATAAGATAACTTTCAGCGGACTCTACAGGTGAGGCAGCTATAGACACCATTCGATGGTCATCCAGAGCCATCCTTGGCTCAGTCACAGCCAAAGGTGCACTGGGGCAAAATCCTGGACGGCTGGCCCATCCTCAAAGCAGAATTTCTGTAAACTGCCTTTTGATGGGAAGGCGCTGTTTTGCCTAAAATACTGGAAACCATCTTCTCCAGGGTTATAGGAGGAAAATCGGATCTTCTACCCCAAGATCGAAGAGCCAGAGGGGGCAATCATTCAGAGGAGCGCCAAACAGGTACTGCGTTTTTGGAGGCTTTCGCCCATCCAAGGGTGTCAGAAGGCGTTAGAGGGGTACATATTCAACCTTCGTAAGATCGCAGGAGGCCAAGACCCATGCGGCTCCCCAAGATGCTCAGAAGCCCATTTTAATGCCAGGCCTGCCCAGGAGGCAGTTGGAGCCAAGTGGCTCAAAGTGACCCAGTTTCGGTAAGACCACTACCGAAGAATGGTGGTTTCAGCCCTCGGTGGCACAAGGCCCTGTAAGAAAATAAATGGCTGCGCATCCAGGAATTTTGACTTTTCCTTTTATTGTTTACAGTGATGACACCAAAGACACCAACACGAGGTCACATAGACGCATTTCACACATTCATTTTGTGCTTAATCATTACCAATGGTAAGGCCGTTATTGGTTGTTCAATCGGCAGCCTCCAGAACTACGTCAAGAGGCTGAATCAATTTATACGGATAGACTCAAGAGGGAGTCTCTCCATACCATAAATCCAGTTCAGTCAACAAGGTTACGGGGGGATTTCAGTGGACCTGCAGTATATCTATCAGCATGTCCCGATCTTTAAGTCATACCAACCGTTTCGAGTTGAGGGGCAAGCATTGCCAAAACTAGCTGGCGCCTATGCAGTATATCCTCTACCTAGGGGCCCGATTTAATACTCAGGCAGCCTTAGTTTCTTGCCATCTCAAACTCCCCAAAGTCAGGGAGATGTTCCAACAGGCGTTGGCTGCACCAGTGATGTCAGCATCTCAGTGCATGAGTCCTCTCGGGACAATGGCTTCTTGTATTCCGATGATCATCTGGGCTCACTGGAAACTCAGTTTTCCAACAAGGCTTCCTGATGCAGTGGAAGCGTTTGTCTAGCCGGAGGCACCAGAGTTTAGGTGATTAAAAAAAACAAAAAAAAACTGCTAAATGGCCTAGTCTATTAGGGCTGCAGCCATGGATCATTGTTGCTACAGATGCCAGCACAGCAGGGTGGGGCTCCACCTGCGAGCATCTCAGGATCCAGGGCAGGTGGGAATTTCCCACTTAGGGCCTAGTTTTCAATATTCTGGAACTCCTACCAGCATTGACATTGAACACTTTACTGCCACACATATAGTGTCTGCCAGTCCTACTCCATCTGGACCACATGGCAGCAGTCCTATATACAGCGACAAGGTGACATGCACAGCCATTCCCTCTTGAGAGAGGTGGAACCAATCATGACTTTGGCCCAGCAATATCTCCCAGATTTGAGGGCCATATATCTTCCAGCCTATCAGAATTTGGAAGCTGATTGTCTATCTGGGCAATTCAAGGATCCCAACGAATGATCCCTTCACCCCGAAGTGTTCTGTTTTGCCTCATCGGCCTACTACAAGGGGAACCAGTTCCTCTCGCGCTACACTCATCCATTAGTGGAGGGGACAGATGCCTTTACCAATCTTTGGGTTGGGCAACTGGTCTATATCTTCCCTCAAGGAGTTTTAGGAGTGAAGAAATTGATGAGATTTGACAGTCACAGGTTTTCCTTACTGGCCTCACAGACCATGGGTCTCTCTGGCAATGGGTATCAGCGTGTGCACACCAACCACTCTGCCAGTGACTCCTCATCTCCTCGTATCTGAGGGAGATGCACTACATCGGCAACCATCACAACTAACTTTAGCAGCCTGGAAATTATAAGGCAGAAGTTACAAGAGTTCCCCAGATGTTTTCCAGAGGGGAATAGAACTTTGCAGAGTTCTTTGAAGGGTCAATCAATGCCATCTACTCCAGAATATGGATTAGGTTCACAAGCTTGCAGCTGGGCATCAGTTTGACCCTCGTGACCCAAATTTATCTCAAATCCTGTCTCTTTTTCTACAATCTGAATCGGATTTGGAGCTCAGTTTGCTTAGGGGAAAATTTCCGTCATCTTGGCTTTTACCCAAAAGAAATGGGCAGCAAACCTGTTGATGGATCACTTCATGGGAGGTACTTGGACTACGCCCTCCCAAAAGAAATAGGTTCCCTTAATGGGACCTGGCAGTAGTCCTCAATTTTCTAGCAAACCCTCATTGTACTCTTGACAGAACACTGTTCTTTATGGGAGATATCCTTGAAATCGGCTTCTCTATTAGCCATGATTTCAGGGGAAAGTGCGTTGACTCCAAAATTTGGGGCGGTTGAGCCTTATTTCATGTTCTTCCCAGACAGGGTTGGGCTAAAATCATTTTGTTCCAACGCGTGACATCCATGTTTTGTCTTTCCAGTGAATGGGTGCTTCCAGCCTTCCCAGCACAATCAGATGCCGATCTGCACAAGTTGGACATTCCAAAGTCCTCAAAGCCTATCTCAGGCTACGTCTACATTCAGAATGTTTAAGATTTAAAGAGTAAGTGGCTTCGGCCCGAACCATCTCGGCCTAAATCATGAAAATACTCACTGGGCATGTGGAGCCGGTAAGGATCCTCCAGAGATGGTTAGAGCTCATCGCTCAACCAGGGTGATGTCATCTTCTTGGATAGCACAGACAGGGTTGTCTCTGTAGACAGTCTGCAAAGAGGCTAGCTGGTCATCACATTATATGTTCTTAATACACCACAGGGTGGATCTAGCAGCTCTTACTACAGTAGAGTTTGGGAGGAAGTTTATTCAAGCTTCTTTGTCTTTTTTAAGTTTACGGCATTAAACCCCCTCTCTAGAAAGCTCTTCATGTATCATAGGTATGCTGCCATGTCTGGCGTCAGGAAAATGGAAAATTGTATCAAATACTTACCGTAATTTTCCTTTCCTGATGCCAAGACATGGCAGCATACGAACCCTCCCTCTGATCTTTGTACTTTATACGGAGAATGGGGGAGGTAGCTCTCAGTCAGAGTTTTATAGAGAGTTATCACGTGTCCTGTGGGTGGATATAGGGGCGGGGCTATATCATAGGTATGCTGCCATGTCTTGGCATCAGGAAAGGAAAATTACGGTAAGTATTTGATACAATTTTCCATTTTCCTGAAATTGGAAAATATATTTACATACTGAAAAAATTAAAAGTCAAATTTGAATAGCAATTTATCCAACTTGTTGGCAGCATTAATTGTTTACTCATGCAGGAGTCTTGACAGAGGGCAGAATACAGACAAGGCCTGGCAGGAGGAGGAGTAGATTTAATGTCAGTGACAACTTCATGTTAAAGCCCAACTTCAAACGCAGTGTATTCTTGCAATGTTTTGGAGTACTCAGCATTGTCTGAGATCTTGTCAGCAGGATAGTGATGTATTCAGTAGCAGTAGCTGTCTGGGTATTAAAGTGCCAGGTAAGAAGGCATACCACTTGCATATATGAGGGTGCTTATTGCTTATACACTCTTCCATCTTGTTGAATACCAATTTGTTACATACTTGATTAAAAAGATCAGCAACTTGTTGCATAGGTGGAAAAAAAGATCAACTTGCTTCATATTATTTTAGGAGGATCTCTATCTGTAGTAATAACAGCCTGTTAAATGTTTTCATACAATGGATGATATGACTTTTCCAGGTGTTTAAAAAAAGGCCATGGAACAGAGATTATGCAGCTGGACTGCAGGATTATTCATGTGTCAAGGCTACAGAACTTGGGCCCAGTTAGATTGCCAAGTATCAAGGCAACGACTAAGCCTCATTAACTACTAAATGTGCAATACTTGCATAAGTCATTCATAATAACATTAATCAACTGATAATCCTTGGCCCAATGAAGGTCAGATCTACAATCTAGAAAATTACAAATGCTCAGCTCTTCTTGGCAGAATTTACAGACAGATATGGATAATCTGGTGCTTTCAGCCAATTATTAGCATTAGGAACTGGATCAATATGCAGACTTCCATTTGTATTCTATCAGTAATACTGGAGTATTGTCGCTTTTTGTAAGTGCTGCAAACATGAAACCTACCTTTTTAAAATAGTATTTTTTAATTGAAAACATTTTTGGAGTCCTTGAAAGCTGAAGATAACTAATGTATTTGGTTTCCCAAATATATAGTAATGTGGAATGGTGTGAGTCCTATTACATGCTAGCTACTGATTCTGGAAATCTTTTGCCTATTGTTGTGTATATTAGGAAGCTGTATTAAAGGATAAGTGCACTTTTTCCTGTTCTGCCCCTATACCTTTCAATCAGCATTTTGCCACCAACTTCACTATTGCCAGTCTGATATCACCCAGCCCCTATTCTGAAATGTTCTAATACCCAGGCCCGGATTTACTCCCTTTGCCGCCCCAAGGCAGGGTCCTTCAATGCCGCCCCCACCCAAAAAAACTGAAAGTCCCCCAACCCATGCCCATCATTGCTACCTCACTGTGCCCATCACTGCCGCCTTACTGTGCCCTCATTGCAGCCTCCCTTACCATCATTACAGCCCCCCTCACCATCATTGCAGCCTTAATGTGCCAGACACCAGTCAGTGTGTGCATTATGCACATCGGGCATCTCCTGCTCCTGTTGTGTCACAAAGCTCACTGTGAAAAGTTTGGGCGCGCTGTGATAAAAGTCCCGTGCTCCTCCTAAACCAGCTTGTGTGATAGACCGAACACTGCCTCTATCACACAAGCTGGTCTAGGAGGAGGGCGGGACTTTTATCACATGGCGCCCAAACTTTTCACAGTGAGCTCCGTGACACAGCCAGCTGTGTGTTACAACCGGCGCCGCCCCTAAACCCACCGCCGCTTTGTCGGGAATCCGGCCCTGCTAATACCCGTTTAAGCATGCACCTCCACCACTTCATTGAATAGCCAGTTCACATCTTGACAGGCAGGCTTTCCTATGAGGATGGAGGCCACAGCATGGATGAAGCAGTAGATCTATGAAGAATATTTTGAGAGAGAAGCAACATGGCACTGGGAGGGCTGCACAGAGATGGTCCCAGGGGATCAGTGTTATGGGTAAGTATGACCTATTATGAAAGTATTGGGGAAGGGGACAGGAGCAGAAAAGAAGCAGTGCAGTAAAAGATAAATTATCCTTAACCACATGCCGACCGCCCACCGCAGTTATACGGCGGGACGTTGGCACTGCTGAGCGAGAGCACGTAGCTCTACGTCCTATGGTTACAGAGCGGGGTCCGGGAGCTTTGTGTGTAAACACAAAGCTCTCGGTCCTGTCAGCGGGGGAAACGCTGCTCTCCTGTTCATACAATGTATGAACAGAAGATCAGTGATTTCCCCTAGTAAATCAACCCCCCATACAGTAAGAACACACCCAGGAACACACTTAACCCCTTCCCTGCCTCCTAATGTTAACCCCTTCACTGCCAATGGCATTTTTATAGTAATCCAATGCATTTTTACAGCATTGATCGCTATAAAAATGCCAATGGTCCCAAAAATTTGTCAAAATTGTCCGATGTGTCCGCCATAATGTCTCAGTGCTGAAAAAAAACGCTGATCGCCGCCATTACTAGTAAAAAAAAAATATTAATAAAAATGCCAATAAAACTACCCCCTTTTTTGTAAACGCTATAAATTTTGCGCAAAACAATCAATAAACGCTAATTGCGATTTTTTTTTTTTTATGAAAAATATGTAGAAGAATATGTATCGGCCTAAACTGATCAAAAAAAAGAAAGCTCTATTTGTGGGAAAAAAAGGACGCCAATTTTGTTTGGGAGCCACATCGCACGACCGCGCAATTGTCAGTTAAAGCGACGCGATCTTGTGGATCACCCCCATGAACCTTGTTACTGCATTTAGAATGTTGATCAGAGAAAAGGAACTTCTGAAAGGCCCCATGCATGCACAGTTCAGGTACAGATGCTTTAGCTATCTGATGCTTGGCAGTTAGCTTGCAGGATAGGGTCTGACTTACAACTCAAAGAACTTTTTACATTTAACGACAATTGGGAATCTGACATTGCGTCTTGTGATGCTCACACAAGGCGTATAGCAGGGGTCTCCTTATCCAAGCTGCGGCTAGAGGGAAGAGGAGGAAGGCAAACCGGTTGCAGGATGCACTAGAGGAGCTTAAACATTTGGAAACCCAACACAAACAAAACGCCTCTCCGACACTAGAAACAAATCTATTCAATTGTAGACACAAGCTTCGACTGTTACTGATTACTACACATCAAAATTACTTGAGGAGACTTAAAGCAATGTATTATGCACACGGCAATAAGGCAGGGAAAACACTAGCTAGGTACATAACTAGATGACAACAACAGGCAAAACTGTCCTCCATCAAGGACTCACAAGACTTAGTATGCCACCCAACTCATATTGCCAATGCATTCATGAAATATTATAGAGATCTATAAAACCTACGTCTCGACCCACATACTCCACAACCCACAAATTCAAGTATCAATTCATTTCTCAGCACTCTCACTTTACCTACATTAGATACAGAACAATTGTCCATGCTCAATGCCCCGATCACTCTTAAGGAAATCACTGATACCATTCTAGCCCTTCCAAACCATAAATCCCTGGGCACAGGTGGCTTCTCTTCAGAGTACTATAAAACATTTTCTCAAACCCTGGCTCCATACCTGTGTACCCTGTTCAATGCCATTGCCTCCTCTTCTACATTCCCTGAAGAAATGTTACAAGCGACTATTGTTACGTTGCCTAAACCAGGGAAGAAGCCGGATTTACCACAAATCTTTAGACCTATCTCTCTTTTGAACACTGGCCTTAAAATATATGCTAACATTCTTGTGAATAGACTGACTACTGTTACTCCACATTTAGTGAAAGCCGATCAGGTAGGATTCGTTAAAGGGCGTCAAGCCCCAGATGGCACCAGGAGACTATTTAATTTAATACATGTATTGGAGAATAGAAGGACACCTGCAGCGTTTTTGACACTAGACGCCAAAAAAACTTTCAATAGGGTGCACTGGGGTTATCTCAGTGCGACCCTACAAAAATTCGGACTGCAAGGTACTATTTTATCTGCAATTTCTGCATTGTATTCTCGTCCGTCGGCCAGAGTTTTCTCATCCGGTGCCATTTCTGACCCATTCTATATCACCATAGTACGCGTCAGGGGTGTCCACTGTCCACTGTCCCCTATAATTTTCACCTTAATGATGGAACCTCTTGCCGAAACTATCAGAATGGATAGAGAGATATTAGGGGTCACCATTGCAGGGGAGGCCCACAAGATAGGGCTCTTTGACAGTGACCAACCCGGCTTCTTCCCTGGCAAAAGTACAAACAATATTACAAAGGTTTGGTGCGGTGTCATATTATAAACTGAATATCACAAAGTCATGTATTTTACCTATTAATCTTTCTAATGCAGCGTACACACGATCACTTTTTGTGATGAAAAAAAACGACGTTTCAAGTGATGAAACAAAACAACGTTTTTCAAACTTCATTTTCCAAAACGACGTTGCATACACACCATCGTTTTTCCAAAATGCTCTAGCAAAGCGTGGTGACATACACCACGTTCGACGGCACTCTGTTCCATTGAAGCTCCGTCTCATAACTTGCCTCTGAGCATGCCCGGATTTAAAAACGTTGTTTTCAACATCGTTTTGCCCACACACCATCACTTTTTATGACACAAAAAACAACGTTTTGAAAAAGCACACAAGAAATTCAAGCATGTTCGAATTTTTTTTTTGCTCATTTTTTTGAAGACATAAAAAAGACGTTTTGCCCACACACGGTGATTTTAAATGACGTTTTTTGAAAACGTTGTTTTTTTTCATCACAAAAAGTGATCGTGTGTACGCAGCATAAGTCCCAGATAGCAAGACTCAAAGACCGATTTCCGTTCCAATGGATGGTCGATTCACTTGCATACCTGGGGGTTAACATAGCCTACACATCTTCCAAAATGTATACTGTGAATTTCCTAACCCTCCTTGAAACCAATTAGGCAGACTTGGTGCATATCACAACCTTTGAATTGTCCTGGTTAGGCAGGATCGCAGCTTTAAAGATGATTCTTTTACCCAAAATCATTTATTACTTCAGAACTATACCTATGATTATTCCTGAATCCTTTTTTTGCTAGCTGACAGGCTTTTCAGGCGGTTTATTTGGCAAGGTAAAATGCCTAAAATTACATTTGCCTCGATCCAGAGGAACAGGGGAATGGGGGGCACTGGCTTCCCTTCTCTGCGCAATTATTACAGAGCAGCAATATTAGACCAGATGAAGGCGTGGTTTGAGCCTGAATGTTCTAAGCTGTGGGTCAAAATAGAACGAGCAGCTCTTCAGGGTAGATACCTCCCTTCATTACTTTTGGCCGAACTAACGAATCTACCACTGACCCGAACCATTTTACCTTCTGTTGAAGCTACGCTTTCAATATTGGGTAATATCCAACCGCACATTGATCCGACTGCCAAGACTAAACGGACGATCACTGACCTTTCGACTGTTGAACATCTGATACCAAATTTTCTAACCACTGCATGGAGACGGGATAACGTTACAACGATACAAGAGGCGCTTACTAGACAACCTCCCACACACAAATACTCTCTCACTCACCTGACATACTTCCAACGTTCGCATTCTACGCTGACATATGACTTCCCTACAGATGTTTGGGACTACCTATGCAAGAACTATCACAAACCTAGAGGGCTCTCTTGGTTCTACTCCCTTTTACAGTCTGGGATACGTTTTTCCAAGACCTCTCACATGACCAACTGGGAAGGAGACTGGGGCACCTCCTACTCCATTGTGGAGTGGGGCGCAGTGATTAGGTCGACATACAAATATACTCATTGCACCAATCACTGGGACAACATGTTGAAGATCTTACACAGAGCTTACCTAACACCTGTCAGGATGTCTTTGATATTTCCTTCCGAATCTCATCTTTGTTGGAGATGGTGTGGAGTTAAGGGTAATATCTTCCACATCCTGTGGGACTGCAAGAGTATTCGCAGCTTTTGGAATTCGGTATTCCAATTTATTTCCTCAGTCACTGGCTTTTTTGTTCGCCCGAACCCCCCATTAGCTCTCATTAATATTACTGCTATCCCACCCCAACTACGTAGTATAATGGTACACATAGTAATAGCAGCTCGTTTGACCATTACCTCAAAATGGCCCCTAGAAAATCGAATACCTCTATTAGGGGGGATTTTCTAGGCAACAATAATTGTGGTGACAACTAGGTCATAAAAAATAGTATTTATTACAAAATAGATAAATAGACTAAATAACACAACTAGAAAAATATCAAAATACATTGTAAAACCATGATAATAGAGAAAGAAGAACTGTATATCACCCCATGCCCCAGGACAAGGCTAAGGGCAGAGATGATTTCCGACACGTTTCGAATTTCTCTTCTTTAGGGAAAGTTTATACAGTTATTTTCTCTATAATATAGAAAAGCAAAAAATCACAAAGGAGAAAAATACAAATGCAAAAAAGGTTACATGGTCATATAGGTGGGTACATGTGTTAGACAGATAAGGTATAGATAAGTAGAGAGAGAGAGTGATGGGTTAATAAACCCAGAGAGGTGACAAAAAAGAAAAGTAAATTCTCCATCATAAACTCACCCTCTCCACAAATAAATGCTTAAATTTTCCCAAGGAAGACACGAGTGTCCCAAAACAACCACAGCGGCAGGACCAGATGGCACCCCAGATGCCCAAGGGACCGTCTCCCACCTCCAGGGGCCCCCTAACCATGGGGGGTGGAAAAAAGAAGACGAGTAGATTCAACTTTTGGATCAGCAGTAAACCAACGACAGTGGTCCCAGCTAAAAAGGTCAAGTAGGCAGTGTATAAGTGGTTGTTTCAATAATAGCAAACATGAAACAAAAAATAATAAAATATAAAAAGGAGAGAAAAAAAGCCACAGGGAAAACTCACCAATTCAAAGGGGAGACACCCCATTCACTGAGAACTTGACCAAAAAGCAATTTCCAAAAGGTATGTACCCACGTTTGGACGGGACAAACGCCATATATCTTCCCACTCCTTCAGGACATGGGAAAGGTGTGTGCTGAATCAAAGCCCCCCTGACATCCTTAAATACTTACCTGGGTGAAGGTGATAGGCTCCTTCTTTTGGCCACCTCCCCCCCTGGCCGCAAAAAGGCGGCAAGATACTATGTATGTAAAGAAATAAAAGAACAAATGCAGAGAACGCCATTGCGTCTCTGCATGGGTCACGTGCACTGCATTACCAGCGCCAAACAAGGCGCATCTAGATGACGTGACCTCCCCATGTGCGAGCCCCATGCGTCCCCGCGTTCCCAGCACCAAACAGGGCGCATCCAGATGACGTTGTCGCGCCGCGCTTGATCTCCGCACGTCACCCCCAACTCCACCACGCCTACCGACGCATCATTGCTGGTGCACCCGACAGGCCTGGTGTCAGCAAAGAAGGTGAGCTTGTACCAGGCATCTGTCACCCGCAAATACAGCGGTGACAGTATTGCCTGGGACAGCATAAAAGCTGCGGTATCAGTAAAACCCATTGTATACACATCATAATGGATGATACATAATTGGAAAAATAGAAAATAAAAGCCAAAAAGAAATAAAGGATGGAGGAAGGGGAGGGGCAAAAATTGGTCATCAACCGATCGGCCAGTCTCAACCAATGTTCACCAATTTCCCAAAGGGAAAGGCAGAATAAGGGAGAAGTTGGCAGCCGGTTCCATCAACACCCAGGATATGAAAAATGATGGTCAATTAAAATTATGGATTGGGATTGGTGGGAGATTGACTCCCACCTAGTCAAAGAAAGGAATAAAAGTCACCACTTATACAATGGGTTTTACTGATACCGCAGCTTTTATGCTGTCCCAGGCAATACTGTCACCGCTGTATTTGCGGGTGACAGATGCCTGGTACACGCTCACCTTCTTTGCTGACACCAGGCCTGTCGGGCGCACCAGCAATGATGCGTCGGTAGGCGTGGTGGAGTTGGGGGTGACGTGCGGAGATCAAGCGCGGCGCGACAACGTCATCTGGATGCGCCCTGTTTGGTGCTGGGAACGCGGGGACGCGTGGGGCTCGCACATGGCGAGGTCACGTCATCTAGATGCGCCTTGTTTGGCGCTGGTAACGCGGTGCGCGTGACCCATGCAGAGACGCAATGGCGTTCTCTGCATTTGTTCTTTTATTTCTTTACATACATAGTATCTTGCCGCCTTTTTGCGGCCAAGGGGGGAGGTGGCCAAAAGAAGGAGCCTATCACCTTCACCCAGGTAAGTATTTAAGGATGTCAGGGGGGCTTTGATTCAGCACACACCTTTCCCATGTCCTAAAGGAGATGGGAAGATATATGGCGTTTGTCCCGTCCAAACGTGGGTACATACCTTTTGGAAATTGCTTTTTGGTCAAGTTCTCAGTGAATGGGGTGTCTCCCCTTTGAATTGGTGAGTTTACTCGTGGCTTTTTTTCTCTCCTATTTATATTTTATTATTTTTTGTTTCGTGTTTGCTATTATTGAAGCAACCACTTATACACTACTTGACCTTTTTGACCTTTTTAGCTGGGACCACTGTCTTTGGTTTACTGCTGATCCAAAAGTTGAATCTACTTGTCTTCTTTTTTCCACCCCCCATGGTTAGGGGGCCCCTGGAGGTGGGAGACGGCCCCTTGGGCATCTGGGGTGCCATCTGGTCCTGCCGCTGCGGTTGTTTTGGGACACTTGTGTCTTCCTTAGGGAAATGTAAGCATTTATTTGTGGAGAGGGTGAGTTTATGATGGAGAATTTACTTTTCTTTTTTGTCTCCTTTCTGGGTTTATTAACCCATCACTCTCTCTCTACGTATCTATACCTTATCTGTCTAACACATGTATCCACCTATATGACCATGTAACCTTTTTTGCATTTGTATTTTTCTCTTTTGTGATTTTTTGTTTTTCTATATTATAGAGAAAATAACTGTATAAACTTTCCCTGAAGAAGAGAAATTCGAAACGCGTCGGAAAATCATCTCTGCCCTTAGCCTTGTCCTGGGGCATGGGGCGATATACAGTTCTTCTTTCTCTATTATCATGGTTTTACAATGTATTTTGATATTTTTCTAGTTGTGTTATTTAGTCTATTTATCTATTTTGTAATAAATACTATTTTTTATGACCTAGTTGTCACCACAATTATTGTTGCCTAGAAAATCCCATCTAATAGAGGTATTCGATTTTCTACTAATCAAGGGATGATGGGAACATCATGCCACCACACATGAACTAACCTTTTTCACTATCCAGGCCCCTAATATTAGTGAAGTTATCCAGAGGGTATCTACGCAACATTCCTATGAAAGATTCTTTGCACTCCAACTAGGACAGACCCAATCCTTTAAAGCTCAATGGTTACCTTGGACTTCTAAGTTTCCTGAACAGTAGATCTATTCTATTTCATTTTCTTGAATATTTTTATTGAAATATTCCATGATATGTGCGGTACGGTCGTTTAAGTGTCTATTTCTTTTCTTTACTTTTTATTTACATTTTAATTTTTTTTTATACTTTCCTTTATGTTACATCATTGTTGTCATTTGTATATCAGGATGACTACTCTACCCGTGTAGATTTATCTACCTTGTGCAGCTGCATATAGGTGGATCACTTTTTGATTATCCATTCTCTAACGTATACGCGGTATTGGATGGTGGAGTACTGGCTTAGATACGCTCAAGGTATAATGGATTGCCAGCACTTTCCTATGTAGGGGGCCGTGGCTCCACATTGTGTAGTAGGACGCGCGGCCTCCGATTCCTAGTGTTCTCTTGTATGAGGTAATATTATGCCATGTGTCATGATTTATTCTGTACTCATCTGCTAATCTACTAATCTGTGCTGACTAATGTTGTAACTGTCGATGTTCCCTTTTTGTGTGTGTTCAAAACTTTAATAAAAACTATTTGAAAAGAGGCATGATAGGGTCATACTATAGCTTTGTTGATTAGAATGCCAATCATTCTGTGGTAGGGACCGCAGGTTGCTACAGGTACGGAGAAGTACAGTGGAGCAGTACAGTTCCCATGGACAGCATCGTTGGCACTGTATCGTGCAATTTTACATTATTGCTTGGCTTAAATACAACAGCATTTCAATTAGATCATTACAACTTGAACAACATTTTTTTTTATTAGTTATGGATACGACAACAGCTGATTTGTATCTAATGTTAATAGGCCTGAATTCACTGGTGTAAGTAGTAGGCACATCAGATGTAAAAGCTATAGGAAAGTTGACTCTTACAAAAAATTAAGTTAAAGCTCTCAACTTTGTACAAATTAGCCAGTGAAACAAAAGTTTAATAGTATAGTTTTTGAGCTTTTGTTTAACAGTATCACACTGCATTGTCTTAAAAGTTTAATAAAATGTCAAAACAGAGTAAATGAGCATACAAAGGTAGATTCAGGCACAGTCTGCTAGACAGAATATTCACTATGTCAAAGTAACTTAAAATAGAGTTCTGTATGACTAGACTGGAATCAACACATAAATCAGCAAAGTCAGCAATACAGAGTGCATATAAGCATTAACTGTGAATAATAATGTAAAACAACAAAAGATTGCTGCGCTTGTGTCTAATAAATAATAAAGTGTCCATAGACTCTGTGTGATTCCTGGAATGAAGAATAACAGAGACACCCAAAGTGCACCTTCCACCATGAAGTAAAAAGATGTGCCCTTACCGGATATATAGGCCCAGATTCAGAGAGCCATTACGCCTGTCTAACTGGTGTTAGACTGGAGTAATTTCAAATTACGCGCGTTTTCTAGCTAGTCGAAAACCTCAAACCATGAATAGACGGCTGCGGGCTTCAATTCGACTGGATTACGTGTTCATGCGCCTTCGGATCTACGCTGCAATAAAATTGCGGCCACTGGGTGGACTTCCCGTAGTTTTCGGCGTCGGGGTATGCAAATGAGCTTTTGCCGGCGATCCCCGAAATTACGATCTTCAATCGCAATCTCTTACGGCACCTTTAGTCATCTTTTATTTGCGTAACACTATACCAGCTTTTTGCTGCTCTAATATTAGACAGCCCATGTTAAGTATGGCCGTCGTTCCCGCGTCGAATTTCTACGTTTTCCGACGTCTTTTATTATTTTTAACGTAAGTCGTCCGGGAATAGGAATGTTCGTAAACGCCGCTACTCAAACAACGAATGACGTAACGACGTGATTTCGCGCAATGCACGGCGGGAAATTTCTGAACGGAGCATGCGCAGTTCGATCGACGCGGGGACGCGCTTAATTTAAATGCTTCACGCCCCCTAATCGCGTATTTCGTTTACGCGGCGAGAAATAGACTACGCCGCCGTAGCGTACGGGCAAAAATCTACCAGGATTCGGTGTAGAGCCTGGTAAAATACGGCAGCGTAGAGTATTTCGATTACGCAGCGGAATATTAAGTGTATGTGAATCTGGGCCATATACTCCACATTATAGGAGCCTAGCAAAGCATGGATTCACACACCCCATTAAGGATCCATCCATGGAAAGCAGATGAAGATGGCATTGAAATCATCCTTGCTGTTTTTTTCTGTTCCTTGTTCTCTCATGCAAGTGATGTAAAGGAATAGAGAGATCGCCACATAGTGTAAAACCATGGTATTTATTGAATGAGTCCACAAGTCCAACAAAAGTAAAAACTAGTGTTGAGCAGAATATGCCATATTCGATTTCGCGATATATCTCGAATATATAGTCGAATATTCGAGATATATTCGTTAAATGCGAATATTCGCGATATTTTTTGGAAATGAAATGATTGCGAAATTTCGCTATTGCGAATGCGAATGAAATTTCGAGAAATGCGGAAGGAGCACTCTGATTGGCTCAGAATATTCGTGATATTTTATAATACAAAATAATTGCGAAATTTCGAGAAATGCGGAATGGAGCACTCTGATTGGCTCAGAATATTCGTGATATATTACAATACAAAATAATTGCGAATATTCGGCAAATGCGGAAGGAGCACTCTGATTGGCTCAGAATATTCGTGATATATTACAATACAAAATAATTGCGAATATTCGGCAAATGCGGAAGGAGCACTCTGATTGGCTCAGAATATTCGTGATATTTTATAATACAAAATAATTGCGAAATTTCGAGAAATGCGGAATGGAGCACTCTGATTGGCTCAGAATATTCGTGATATATTACAATACAAAATAATTGCGAATATTCGGCAAATGCGGAAGAAGCACTCTGATTGGCTCAGAATATTCTTGATATTTTATCGTAATTTCGCAAAAATGCGAATGAGAAATTGATTGCGGAATTTCGACAGTAACACCCTGAAATCGAATATATGTGTTATTTTAGCTAAAAACAATATTGTGAATTTCTCGAAAATAATCGCGCGATATCGCTATTGCCGAATAATCGCATTGCGATTTTTCGGCAATATAAAATGATCGCTGCAGCTACTCGGCCCAAGGTCTCTAATCATACCAGCAATGCTTTTAGACGTCGATGGGGATCTCTAGGATATGATCTGTTCTAAAAAAAAATTGAAAAAATACGAATATTCGAAATAGCGAATATTCACCGCGAAATTCGGAATATATCGCGAATACTCGAATATGCCATATTCGAGCCGAATATTCGCAATACGAATATTCGTGAGCAACACTAGTAAAAACATCCTGGGTTAAAAGATTCTACAGATCACAAAATGGTGTGGTAAGTTAAGCATAGATTCCACTCTACTAGTTTCATCATAACTGACATCATCGGGGGTGGGTGGACTCTATGCCAGAAACCACAATTAATATAAGATCCAGGGCGGAAATAGTACAGCTGATCTGGTTCAACAATCATAGCTAATTGTGACCGCCAAAAACAAAAGATACATTTCCCAGTCTTATTTGAATAAAAGAGGGGAGAAAGGCCAGCACATATAAAGAATCCAAACCTCGTTTTTCAAAGAGGAAATGGCCACATATTGCACCATGCTAGATACCGTGCTTCCCCGAAAATAAGCCCGGGTCTTATATTATTATGCCAACAAAAGACACAGTACGGCTTATTTTCAGGGTAGGTCTTACCATGTAATGTGCTGTCTTCTCTCCCTCTCCCTCTTCCTCCCTGCCTGTCAGGAATCCCCAGTGTGAACCAAGTTAAAATGCTTGTAAAATCCTATAATCCACTCTATTACAGTATTATATAATGTACAATGTGTTTCTGTAATATAATTCTGTAAAATACATTTGTGCCGCTCTGCGCTTCTGTTACCCACCGGAGCTCTCTTCCCCGCAATTATATTACAGAAACACACACATTGTACATTATGTGATATTGTAATAGAGTGGATTTTACAAGCATTTTTAACTAGGGCTTATTTTTGGGGGCAGCCCTCCTGGAAAATAACGCTAGGTCTTATTTTCAGGGTAGGTCTTATTTTTGGGGAAACAGGGTAACCAAGTGTCAGGTCACCCGAGTCCAGGTCGTGACCCCCCTAGGGCCTCCCAGCTCACGCTCAGGGTAGACAGGGAGGTAGAGAGGAAGCAGCAGACTGCGACAATAAAGGATAGGCAGGAGTTTGCCAAAAGTTGGGGCAAAAAGCAGATAAGTATAGTCAGGAGATAGCCAAAGGTTGGGGTAACAAGCAGGTAAGAATAGTCAAGAAAAAGTCCAGATCGGTAACTGGAATCAGACATAGCACACAAAGCAAGTAGCAAGAAGCCAAAAACACAACATTGATAAGCAAGGCTGGCTTGCGCTGCACAGCTTAATAAAGAGTCTCCTGACAGGGGCTGGGGTGGAGCCAGGCTTTGAGGAGAGATTACTTAAAGGGGTTGTAAAGGTTAGTTTTTTATTTTCTAAATAGGTTCCTTTAAGCTAGTGCATTGTTGATTCACTTACCTTTTCCTTCGATTTTCCCTTCTAAATGTTTTTTTTCGAAACGCGTCAGATATGACTCCATCGTTGCCACCATTTCATTGATATGCGCTTTATTTCCATTTAACATGTAAGTGCAACCTCAATAAATTTTATATTGATTTTACGGTGTTACACTATGGCGTCCCCTCTTCTCCTTATTCCGTGAGCGAGAGATTTACAGCTAGTCTCCTGGTTACTGGATTTTGCATCACAGCTATTTGCAGATCCCCTCTCTGAAGATACTCCACACCAAGTTCCGAGCATCTACTAAGCCTGACTGACTCTGGAAATTCAATTTTCTTAGAGTCCACCCTTTCTGGTAAGCCTGCATCTTCATTGGTGGTGGGATATCTTCTCACGTTTGAAAATCAAGGGCCAGATTCACAGAGCGATTATGCCTGCGTAACAGGAGATGCGCGGCGTAAGTCTAAATGTGCGCATGCGTTTCGATGCACGGCATCCCCAAAACGAGATACGCAAGAAATCTACTTTTTTTTTCCAGCGTAATTTCGTTAGACAGGCGCATCCGTCCGCGCAAAACTGCGCTAGACAGATCATTGATTTGCTAGTCAAATATGCTAATGAGGGACTTACGGGGATCCACAAAAGAACGTTGGGGCAGCGCAGGCTATGCAGTGTGCGCAACAGCAAAATGTCCTGTCTAAAATTAGACCATATAAAAGCTGGTCTAAAAAGAGAAAAATCGTCTACATGTCAGATAAAGCAACACTGTTAGTGAGGAGCTGAGCAGTCACACGTGTTGCACAACAATCTGTATGCCAACATGCCAAGGGCATCGTCGCGCATAGCTATACTACTGACTTTAGATGAGCAAAGAAGGAGGAGGGCATGGGGGATGGCACGGGAGAGGATATACCGCACACGCATAGACCTCTTTAGCATGAGTGATTCTGAGGTGTATCGCATCTTCAGATTCACCCCTCATGCCATCCTGGAATTAACCACAACCTTGCAGGAGGACATCACCAGCCCAACACACCGCTCATATGCAGTGCAGCCACTGGTCAAGCTCATGGCAACACTCCATTTCCTTGCCAGTGGCTCTTTTCAGCGTACAAGTGGAGTGGTGGCTGGGATGTCACAATCCTCCATGAGCAGATGTGTGCACCAGGTTGTCCCTGCAATCCTCAGACGCATGGCCAAACAAATCATCAAACCAACCACTGAGGACATGCGGGTGAAGGCAATGACAGATTTCTACAGAATTGCCAGATTCCCACGCACCGTGGGGGCCATTGATTGCACACATGTGGAACTCCAGCCCCCCCAGGAGACAGAGCACATGTACTGCAATCGGAAGCATCGGCATTCCATCAACGTACAGGTGATAGTCGATGCCCAAGGCCTCATATGGCACGTCCATGCCCAACACCCAGGGTCCAGCCATGACAGCTACATATACAATCAGAGCCCCATCCGAATGGAATTTGATCAGAACGTGTATGGGGACACCTGGCTGGTTGGTGAGTGACATGGGTGGCAGGCATGACTGTCCCCCCCCATGATGCACACATCACGAGGGGCACATGCATGACTAACATCCTCCTGTCTTTTCCCTTACAGGTGACTCTGCATATCCACTGGGACCCCATCTCATGACTCCTATCTGGAACCCCCAAACCCCAGGAGAGGAAAGATACAATCAAGCCCACGCCCAAACACGTGCAGTGGTGGAGCGCACCTTTGGCCTCCTGAAGTCACGTTTCCGATGCCTGGATAAGTCTGGGGGTACCCTCTTGTATTCCCCAAACTTCGTGTGCCATATCATCGGTGCCTGTTGCCTGCTGCACAACTTCGCACTGAGAAAGGGCCTGCAGATTGACCTACGTGATGACCTGACCCCTGAACCAGACAATCCCCCCCTATCCGAGGATACCCCGTCTTTTGAGGGAAGAGCAGCCAGGAGACAGCTCACATTGGGCATCTTTGCACGTTAAACACACACATTAATCATGGCACAATGAGAATGCATGCATGCACACCACTGTGGTCCCTAGCACACACACCCCACATCCTCATCAAATTGGATTGGCACCAGTCCACCATGCAGGACTTGTGAGCAGCAACGCCACGCCAAAGCTCCAATTATGTCACTGTACATTCATACACCATTCACACGGACCTGGGGATCACTTCTCCCTGGTCCTGGGGAACCCTTCTCCACCAAAATTGAGGATGACACCCCTTTTCCGGCAGGAATGTCACCCCCACATTCAAACAGCATTCACAACCCAAAAAAAATAAAAAATTACCAGCAAAATCAAAAAATTTCCAGCAAAAAAAAAAAAAGGCCCCAAAAAAAGGGGGAAAAACAAATTAGTGCCCTTGACGTGAGCCACGCCTGGGGCACCCCCGGCCATGGCCACGGCTCCTCAGGGGAGACTCATGGGAGGGGGGGGTAAACCGGGGAAGGAGGAGCAGCCCCTGGTCTCTGCCCACCTGGCGGCCTGCCCTCCAAGGCCACGGCTATTCTGTCCAGGGCAGCACCTAGTGTTGCCGTGTTGGCCTGGATAGCCTGGGTAAGGGCCCTCACATCCTGCCCAACGCCTGCTGATGTAGTCTGCAGGTCGTTAAGGCAGTTTCTGAAAGCCCGGGAGTGGCAGTCCAGGTTCCCAAGCGTATCCTTGATGGAGGACAGGCTCTCCTCCATCCACACCAATGTCTGGCTGACCTGTCCCAGATGGCTGGTCTTGAGGAACTGGTCCCTTCTCAGAGTGGCGGGCAGGAGATCGGCCACCCCCCTGGTCTTCTGGGTCACCTTCCTGCCTCCAGCTGATGCTTGTGGCCGGGGAGAAGGGGAGGCCCGTGGGAGGGGAGCCATGTTGGGGGAGGAGGGGGGGCTCCCCCTTAGGGAGGGCTGGCTGCTGCCAGCCAGAGGGGAACAGTCCTCCAACAACAATAGTCCAGTGCCTGACATGGACTCCTCCTCCTCCTCAACCTCCTCCTCTTTAACCTCCTCCGCGGACTCCGGCCTTGTCGGGGGGGCCTCATTAGGCTGCTGTCCTGGGGATGGTGCGGTCAGGCCAGATGGCCCAGCACCCTCCTGCACATCTGTGGATGACACAAAACATTCACAGGTTGGAGGATCCACACACTTGCCACATATTCCCTTTCATCCCCTCCCCCACACATGCTACACACCTGATAGAAAGAAAAACCTTACCTGGCATCACGCCTTCATGACTTGAGTCATAGCCGGGCAGACCCTCCACTTCTTGCCTATGAAAGGTCTGGGCCACCGCACGCTCCTCCGCTTTCAGCCTAACAGGGCATGGTGGGCCCCCTCCTGTGCCCCTGGCATGGGCAAGCATTCTGGCCAGCTTCTTTTTGACCAGACGCCGGAGGTCATTTATCTTTTTCTCAATCCCAGACCGGTTCCGTGTCTCCCCCTCCACCGCTGAATTCACCTGGTCAGTGATCATGTCCAAAATCTCTCTCCTCCTGGCCGGGGTGGTGTTGGCACTGTCCGGGCCATGGAGGAAACACCCATAATCGGAAATGGCCCGGGCAAGAATTTGTTTCTCCCTCAAAGAAAAATTTAATTTTCTCTTCCTCTCAGTCATACAAAAATCACTCCCAGTCAACAAAAATCACTCACAAAAACAAGCACGACCAATCAAGCAAGAAAACAAACAGAAAAATATCAAACAAAATATCGCACAAACACTTAGCAAAAATCACTTTCAAATATCTTCTAACAAACACTAGATCACACAGTACACAAATCTGACAAATACAAATCACAAAGTGATATGGTCCAGAAATATTTAGACAGAATAAAGGTGGATAAAGCACCTGGACCAGATGGCATCCACCCACGGATCCTAAAAGAATTGAGCTCTGAAATTTCAAAGCCACTGTATCTAATATTTAGGGACTCATTAATGACTGGAATAGTACCACTGGATTGGCGTAGAGCCAATGTGGTGCCTATATTTAAAAAGGGAACAAAGTCTTTACCAAGTAACTATAGACCTGTTAGTTTAACTTCTATAGTTGGGAAGATACTGGAATGTTTAATAAAAGACCACATGGATGAGTTTTTGCTGGAAACAAACTATTTAAGCATCAGACAGCATGGATTCATGAAAGACAGAAGTTGTCAGACAAACCTGATTTCCTTTTATGAAGAGGTAAGTAAAACCCTGGACAGAGGCGTGGCAGTGGACGTGGTATACTTGGATTTTGCAAAAGCGTTCGATACAGTTCCCCACACACGGCTCATGTGTAAGGTAAGGTCTACAGGATTAGATATATTAGTTTGTAAACGGATAGAAAACTGGCTGAAAGACAGGATTGTGGTTAATGATTCTTACTCTGAATGGTTCAAGGTTATCAGCGGTGTACCCCAAGGTTCAGTGTTGGGTCCCTTACTTTTCAATACATTTATAAATGATATTGGGTCTGAGATCAAAAGTAACATTTCTGTTTTTGCAGATGACACCAAGCTATGCAGTGGAATAACGTCCTTGCAGGATGTCTCCAATTTACAAGCCGACCTCAATGCTCTGTCTAATTGGGCGACTATGTGGCAGATGAGGTTTAATGTTGATAAATGTAAAGTTATGCACTTGGGGGCTAAGAATATGCATGCATCATACATGCTAGGGGGAGTTCAACGGGGGGATCTGTAGTGGAGAAGGATCTGGGGGTTTTAGTTGATCATAAGCTCAAGAATGGCATGCAATGCCAAGCTGCGGTTTCCAAAGCGAGCAAAGTCCTCTTGTATTAAGAGAGGTATGGACTCCAGAGATAGAGATATAATTTTGCCCCTGTACAAATCATTAGTAAGACCTCATCTGGAATATGCAGTCCAGTTTTGGGCACCAGTTCTCAAAAAGGATATCGGAGAACTGGAGAAAGTGCAGAGAAGGGCAACTAAACTGATAAGAGGCATGGAGGAGCTCAGCTATGAGGAAAGATTAGAAAAACTGAATTTATTTAGTCTTGAGAAGAGGAGAATAAGGGGGGATATGATCAACATGTACAAATATATAAGAGGTCCATATAGTGAACTTGGTGTTGAGTTATTCACTTTAAGGTCAACGCTGAGGACAAGGGGGCACTCTTTACGTCTGAAGGAAAAGAGATTTCACCTCCAAATGCGGAAAGGTTTCTTCACAGTAAGAGCTGTGAAAATGTGGAACAGACTCCCTCCAGAGGTGGTTCTGGCCAGCTCAGTAGATTGCTTTAAGAAGGGCCTGGATTCTTTCCTAAATACACATAATATAACTGAGTACTAAGTTCTGTAGGTAAAGTTGATCCGGGGTAAATCCGATTGCCTCTCGGGGGATCAGGAAGGAATTTTTTCCCCTCCGGTAGCAAATTGGATCATGCTCTGCTGTTTTTTTTTTGCCTTCCTCTGGATCAACTGTGGGTATGGAGTTGGGTGTATGGGATGTACTGTGTTTTATTTTGTTTGTTTATTTTTTTTTATGGTTGAACTGGATGGACTTGTGTCTTTTTTCAACCTGAATAACTATGTAACTATGTAACTAAGTAACAACGCAACTAACAACGGAACAAAAGCACTTTGCTATATGAAAAGGGAAACAAAGGGATGTACTTTTGCAATGGAAGTGCGTTTGTGTGTGTCTATTTATGCTGTCTGCGTAGTTCATGATTTTGCCCTAGTCCATTTCCAATTTCACTGATTGCGCCGTTCCCGAGTTGTGAGCATGCGCAGTTGTTTGCATGGGGTCACGGCTCATTTCAATGTAACACGCCCACGTCCTTCCCAATTTGTATTACTCCGCCTTGCGCCTCAGAAATAACGTTGCGCAGGCGGTATTTTCTGTGTAAAAGCGACGAGAATAGGATGATTGTGCGGCTACATTGCGCAAGTCTAACGTAAAGGCAGTGCGCTACGCCGGTCCAATAATGTGCAGATGTACCTGAATCTGTCCCCAAGTTTCCATTCTGTCACTGGAATTCAAGAATATCCTTCTCATCTTTTCCACACAAAATGTTTTATTTGTGAACTTTATGGCTTCTATTTACTATGAGGTTCATGTCGGACTTTGTTGTTTAATGTACTGATTACCACTTCATGTGTAATATACACTACTCACATCCATGCAATTTTGACTTTACTGTCATATTTTGTATTCTTTTGAGCACTACACTATTTTTTTACATTTTGTTTTTTGCTTCCTATTTTCAGTAGCCGTGTTTAGCAGCTAAATTTATCCACTTTATAGCAGCGCAGTAATACACACCAAACCAACATTTACAGAGTGACAATGTGCACCAACCTATCACATATAAAAAAATATTCAAGCAATATTAAAAAGTCCCAAGAAATAATGATAATATTAAGTGAGAGGTGAAATATTTCAATATTGTGAAGGCTAACCAAGCCACCGACCACCAGTGTTCAAATAGTAATTCCCTCACCAATCTCACTAAAGGACCTTAACTACTGTGCTCTGCTGTATTCAATCAGTCCAATGTGTATCTCATTGTGGAACACACAATGAATGAGGAGAAAAAAAAGAAAAACATGCTTCTCATAGTGTACCACAATTCAGACATTCGTAAAACAAAATGCAAGATCCACTCACGCTCAGCTCGGTGGTGGTGCTTTCGGTTGTACCACACAACACGGGCTCCAACCACTCAAAATTGTGATATTGTCAGCGTCCCTGTCTCGCTGTCCATTTCGTCTATCAACGTCTTCATGGAGTGGCAGATTTTTCCAGAAAGACATAAGGGAAACTCAGATAATTTGTTCCACAACCATTTTTATAAAAATTATAAAAATATTAGCAAAATACTGTACAGTACTGTAGCAGGATTTCTGTACTGTACTGTACCTCTATGTTAAGACAAAAAAAGAAGAAGAATCACAGTTTTAATGTAAAAAATATATATTTTACACTCACAATGTTAAGGAGTCTGGAGCTCATCCATGTAAAGCCGTTGTATGTGGCCAGAGGTTCAGGGTCGATGGTGGCTTCCAGCTCTTCCTGGAGACACTCAGAGACAGTCAGGTTGACATTACTTCCAGGTACTCTGAACACACGTTACGCCCTCCCCACCCAGCTAGGAGTGTCTCTGAGTGTCTCCAGGAAGTGCTGTGAGCCACCATCGCCACTGAACCTCTGGCCACATACAATGCTGTACTGTATACTGTAGACCAGTGGCTTTACTGTAGATATACACAGCGGCTTTACATGAATAAGCACCAGATTACTTAACATTGTGACATTCTTTTGTTTTTACAGTAAAACTACCGCTCGTATATCAAGACAAAATGTTATTTATTTTTCCCCTTTATATCCATTTTTTATATATATATTTTTAAATATAAAACCATTTTTTTGTAAAAAAAAAATTGAATATTTTATGGAGAAATATGTTTGATATTTTTTTTACACAATGCCATATATCTTCCCAGGCTGATACTGTGGGCTTCCTTCCTGTATTCTTTGGATGTGAAGCTTGGTTCTTGCCCGGAATGAGGCTTGGCTATCCCTTATCGACTTCTTCTACATCGCGGCCATGTTTTTTTTTCCATTTTCCAAACAAGGTTTGTTTTTCACAAGAAGTTTTGCACTGCTTCCTCATTGAGAATGAGGCTTGGCTATCTAGCGTGGTGCAATCTGTGGCTATTTTCTCTTTCATTAACAAGGTTTGTATTCTTTATATGTGCTGACCATCTCTTTTTTATTTAAATAAGACTGGGAAATTTTACTTTTGTTTTTCACGGTCACAATTAGCTATAATTGTTGAACCAGATTAGATGTGCTCTTTCCGCCCTAAATCTTATATTAAGCGTGGTTCCTGGCATAGACTCCACCCCCCCCCCCCCCGATGATGTCAGTTATTATGAAACTAGTAGGTTGGAATCTATGCTCAACTTACCACACACGTTTGTGATCTGTGGAATCTTTAACTCAGGATATTTTTATTTTTGTTGGACTTGTGGACTCATTTAATAAATACCATGGTTTTACACTAAGTGGCAATCTCTATCTTCCTTTATATAATTTGCATGAGAGAACAAGGAAAAGGGAAAACCAGCAAGGCTGATTTCAATACCATCTTCATCTGCTTTCCACACGTGGATCCATAATGGGGTGTGTAAATCCATGCTTTGCTAGGCTCCTATAATGTGGAGTCTATCTATCCGGTAAGGGCACATCTTTTACACTTGACAGTGGAAGGTGCCCTTTGGGTGTCTCTGTTATCCTTCATTCCAGGAATCACAAGGATTGTTTGGACACTTATATGGACAATTCTTTGGATTTATTATCCAGTTGTATTCATTAGACACTAGCGTAGTAATCTTTTGTTGTTTTACATGTTTTTAAACAAATGTTCTGATGTTGTGATTGCCAGCTTGCTTCTTTTTTTGATTCATGATTATTTTTCTCCTGCGCAGTTAGTACATTTCTTCTATACTGAATCATAATACTAAAACTATTCTAGAGTGCACTCTAGGAGAATGGCTAAGAAAAATTTCCCCTCAGAGGTACTGCTTAGCACAAGCAATAGATAAAGGTCTCTGTGTAGCAGCAGACTTTAGTCTTAACTCTTCAGATGGCTAGCGTTGGGGCCCAGACAATCCTGGGGGCAACAAAGGCTTTTAGATGACTGTATGATCAGTTAATGGGCTCAGTCTCTCCCTCTCTAACAGCAGATAGTAAATCCCACAGCAGCAACTCACCAGTCCCAGTGCTATTGCAGCTCACCATCCGGTCACACACAGTGATTAGTTCATTTTCTACTTTGTTCCAAGTCCCTCTGCTGTCAGCACACCTGGACTCAGCACTCTGGATTCCCCTCAGTCCACCGTTATGCAGTAGTAATGCTGCACACTGGACAGCGATGTGCGTTGCGCCTCTGGTCTCCTTAAAGGCAAGATGAAGTTAAGTCTCCTTCCTGTGGGCTATAGTTCCCACAGTGCAGTGCTGCCTGACTCAGTCTATTGAACTTTTCCTGCTCAGAAACACCCTCCTCTTGTTGAAACTACTGGAGCTGCAGCCAGTGCTTCTCTCACCCTCCATTCTTAACCAAGCACCTGGCTTCATGGCTTCTAAAAAAAACAGTTTTTTTTTAAGGTGAAGAGCTGGCACACAAGAAAGCCCACATCAGTACCCTTTCTAAGCCACCTGATCTACCTTCTGTGGTATGGAAGTGCATTATTTTTGGTTGCTATGGAGGTGTATGCCCACATAGTTATTAGTACAGGGCTGAAATGCCAAATTAATTACATTATTAGGAAAAATATTGTACAATTATATTCTAATTCTTAACCTGACCCTGACATATAACCGGAAACCTTAAAGCCTAACTCCAGGATACAAGTAGTGAGGGACCTGGATGGGAGGACTTAGGGGATTAAAATGAACTTCACCAGGTATGGAAAACTTAGCAGCTGGCAGGATGAGTTAGAGGGCAATGAGATGGAGGGATGGGCAAGGTATACATTTTCCCTGGGAGTCATAATGGGTACACACTGTCTGAAAATAGGCCAGTTTAGGAGGAACCTGACAAATTTTGCTCAGTGGATACAGCATCCTGTCCGACAGAAGCTGGCCTAATGACTGGCTTTTGTCAAAGGGACATGCTTGAAAACCAGCATCTAATCAGCGCTTGCAGCCAATGGCTGCGAGCACTGATCAGTGTATTCTGGTGGGGGTAAGCCCCTTGTCAGAATACAGTAAAACAGCAGGGGGGGCACCACACCAACATATTTAGGCTCTAAACCCTAGCTGCAGTCAAATGTTTTAAACTCGCTTTTTTTACGCATACATTGCATGTGATCTAGTGTGGCATGTTCTTGTTTAATACTAAGAGACCCTAGATCAAGTACAGTACATGCGCCATATAGGATCTGGAGCAGCCTGTTTTTTTTTTAATCAGGGAGGAGTACCAATAGCCAGCATAAGAGAATAGCATGAAGGAGGGCTTAAAGTCAGAGGAGGACAGAAGCAAAGTTGAGAGGGCTCAAGGATGAGAATAGAGCAGATGCTGCAGGAACTCATTGGAGAGCAGAACGTGCAGGGTATGTTCCCATACCTGGTCATCAAGAACATTGGCAAACATGAAGGCTGTGGTGGGTGGCATTATGAATACCTACAGCACTTTGAACCTGGATGTATGATGTACTGAATATTAGATTGCTGACAATTAGCGGGTTTTAGTATATAGGTAAAGCTTGCTTGGGCACTAAAAATTGAGTTGTAGTAGTCTTTTTATGCTTTTCTTTTCCGTTTTACATTGAATGAACATTTGCATGGAAGAGGGTTGTAGAAAATAAATTTAAAATACAATCTAATGCTCTGAGAAAATAAAGAAAATTATTGAACGCTTTTATGTTGTATTATGTGTCTGACCATAGGAGAATAGATGTTTCCCTAATAGTGATAAGCAGTTAGATATTTGCCTGTCTTGTTCTCAATGTGTGCTTCTAGAACCAGGCATGATCTTCTTTCCACGTAATCTGATGGGTATTATTATCCTCCAAACACACACAGAAATTGTTACCAAGCTGGAAAAGTAGACCTGAAAATCTGTGAATCATTTAAGTACTGATATGACATTTGATGGAGAAGTACAAATTGTGGCTGATTCCCTTTTATCTTTTAATACTTTTATTTATTTATTACAATTTTCCATGTACAATTAAAATAGATAAAGTGTCAAATCTGTTTAAAAATAATAATACCGGTATATTTGAACTTCAGCAGCAAAAATAGGCATTCTTTTCATGAAAGATTTGATTTCTGAGTTGGCACTCCTTGGCCTTTATAATATCAAACCAAGGAGTAAGGAATTCTGGGGCGTTGGGTTAAGCTGCAAGCTATTATAAAGTGGGCTCACAAAACAAGTTTTAAGATGAACATATGAGACAATATGGAGACAGGCTGAATTGGATAAATGAGAAATATTCATGTGGGAGTAGACTACACCTTTATGCTTCTTTTTTATGCCTAGTGCACTAGAAAGATACATTTATTTGAGTCTTAGAGTAGCAAGGTTTACAAATAATATTGTTTCTCGTTTTTCGAAATCTCCTGTCCCAAACAACAGTTCTTGCATGTGTTATCCTCATCACCAGCAAGTGAGAAGTTCACTGCACTATATCCCGTTCTCTCCTGGGATGTATTAGCTGAGAGTGGAGCCTTTCAGCAAGAATACAGTCTGAGATAAATTTGCTGTCAGAGGAATAACAAGGATTTGAATTGCAGCCTCCTTTTTTATAACAAACTCAAAACAACAGTGTGGATAAACTCATGAGAACGTGCTTATTCACAGATGGACTCATCTACCTGACATATTTTTACTTGTGACTGCAATATAAATCCATACTTTAAACTATTTATCAAATACACTACAGCAATAAATCCACTTATCGGGGATTCACTGAGCAAAGAGAAAATCAATGTTAAATTGAGTTTTACTTTGTTTTCCTAATAATTTTGGCTTCCATGTCATTCTCTGTAGGAACAGGACTGGAGAGTGAACAGACTAGAATCTTAGAACAGTAGTATGTGTTTAGCTGACAATAAATGCTCCTGCTTCTTTTTTTGTCTAACAAAATATTATGGGTGGAATATATTAAATTATTTTTAATTCAACTTTAATGTACGCAGTATATTTTACCTTGCATAGGCAATACTTTTAAGGCAGGGGTCTCCAAACTTTTAAAACAAAGGGCCAGTTTATTGTTCTTAAGACTTTAGGAGGGCCAAATTGTGGCCAGCGGAGACAGCAAATGTCTCAGGCCCAGCATCAGTGACAATAAATATGGCCTCAAGGTTGGTTTCAGTAGGAGGAGGAGTAGTCCCCTTTTTAGGAGGAATAGTATCCCATCATTGGTATCAGTAGAAGAAATAGTGCCCCCTTGTTGGTGTCGGTGGGAGGAATCGTGCCTCATATCAGTTAGAGGAATAGTGCCCCAAGGACCGGTTTAAGGCTAGTAAAGGGCCACATCTGGCCATCAGGACGCAATTTAGAGACCCCTGTTTTAAGGTATTGGTAAACAATTGTCATCTATTTATCAGGATTAATTTGATGTATTGCTTAGAAAGTGGCTACATATTTTTGCAGTGGCTACATTCACTAGAATTTTGTCTGTGTAGTCACTACAACGCGCCAACCCCCCGCTGAAGAAACACCAGTCATTAAAATGTATTGGAATAAAGATTGCTGTAAATCTAGTAAATAAAAAGACTTTAATAAAGTCTATTGAAAAAAAAAATGGCTGTATTGTTAATGTGCTTTTACTTTTTTTTTCTGCTGGTCCTCTACTGTTGTAATATGAGGGATGAGAGGTCAACAGAAAGTCTGATACTTTAGTTCCACACTCAGGGCTTCAGGAAGTTGGGGGTTGAGAGACAGGGCAGGTAACAATTATGTGTGGCGATAACGCCAAAGAAAGTTTTCACTCTATGTTTTGCACCTCAACTCCCAGAACAGCCTCTGCCCCTCTAACACAATGGAAGTCACACCAAGCACTTATAAGATCATGAGTATAGATATCTTTAACTTGGCTGTGTATATAAACATTAACTGCAATGTGAATAATAATACTATAACTAGTCTAGAGTACACTCTAGGAGAAGTGCTAGGATATGGTGCAGTGTCCACTGAAAGGTACCTCTTAGCATAAGCAATAGCTAAAGGTCTCTGTGTAGCAGCTGTAGAGGGGAGGTCTTTAGTCCTAACTCTTCAGCTGGCTAGCATTGGGGCTCAGTTGTACTATTGGTGCACATAACAATAGTCCCAGTCGAGCCTGGGAGCAGCAATAAGGTGACTAGATGACTGTGTAGTGTGGTTTTAAATGGCTCAGTCTTTCTAACAGTGGTTACTAAATCCGCAAAGCAGCAGTTCATCAGTTCCAGCGATATTGTAGTTCCTTAGCCAGTCACACACACGATCAGCCTGCTTCCTGCTCTGAACCCAAGTATTTCTGGCTGTTGGAGCTTTCCACCTAGGTACACACTCAGGCTGCTAAAATTGCAGATGGTGCACACTGGACAGCGATGTGCACTCTCCAGTCTCCCTTAAGGCAAGCAAGAGCTGTGTCCTGTACAACCTGGGAAAATGCAGCTCTCATTTTGGCAATCTATCCCTGGGTAGTTAAAAAGCTCAGGACTACAGTTCCCACACTCTAAGGCCACCTACACACCATGAGATTTATCCAATGAAAACGGTCTCTCATTTTTGTCCGCTGGTTAGACGTACTAACCAGCGGACATGTCGGACAGACGGATTTCCAGCAGACAGATTTTAAAGCATGCTTTAAAATTTGTCTGCTGGAAAAACCTGTCTGCTCGCCCGTACACACGATCGAATTTGTCTGCTGAAACGGTCCGTCGGACCGGTTTCAGCAGATAAATTCGATCATATGTACGCGGCCTAAGACTGCCTGACTCAGTCTATTGAGCTTTTCCTGCTAAGCAGCTCCATCCTCTTGCTGAAATAACATTAACTAGTTCAGCAGAGCAGGGGCAGCCAGTGTTTTTCTCACTCTCCATTCTTAGCTATGCACCTGACTACATATGCAAGGTAACATTTAGATGTAATACTTTTTAGGGAAGGGTTTAATACTACTTTAAGTCAGCTCTTCTCTAGTCATACCAACACTGGTTAACGACAGTAAATTAAAGTTGGATACCTGCAAATGATCCAGACACCAAATTATGTTTTTCTACATGACGACTTCATAGAAATGTATCCTACAAATATGCAAAAATAAAAATAAAATAAAAATTATAAAACTAATGCTACTTTTATAGAAAGAATAGAAAGATTTGTATGAATTCAGCTAGCAGGTAGAGTTTAAAGCCTAAATTCTGACTGCTAGTCTTTTCCCCTGAGGCTGGATTGTAGACAGTGTTTGCTAGGGTTTA
Organism: Rana kukunoris; assembly: GCA_029574335.1. NCBI lineage: Eukaryota > Metazoa > Chordata > Amphibia > Anura > Ranidae > Rana > Rana kukunoris. Next base: position 136,331,483 of record CM056054.1, on the reverse strand, counting down.
AGGTAGTGCATACATATCCATGATGATGACTGATTCTGCTAATTTTGCCAGAGATAAGGGAGACTCATCTACGATGCATGCTTATTTTTCAAAGCTTTTTTAGCCGTGGTCTTTTACCGTGGTATTTTAATGCTGAACTCTGTCATGCATTGTATTCATTTTAAATTCTGAAAACAAGCACGATGAAGGTTAACGTGTCATGAAGGACAAAGCAACAACTTTAAAATACGGCCAACTCACTCAGATGCACATACCGACATTTTGCTCAACACAAGAGAGAAACCTCTTGGAGCTTACATAGGGCTGGCACCCAAGACTAGAACAAGGGGGCAGCAGGGGTCAGCTGCTCTGGGCACAGTGTTATCATTTGGGGGTGCTGTTGGGACAGCTGCATGTCCCCTCCCTTTTGCCAGGGCCATAGAGTGGCTGTGCTGGAACACTGAGCAAGTCAAAGTGGCTGGGACACAGCAGCCGAGCAAAGCAGGGGAATTGGTGTCTTAAAGAACAGTGGCATAGTAGAAGAGAGGGACAACAGTGGAAATTGGGACATAGTACAGCAGTGGTAGATCGGAGAAGTTAGGGTACAGTGAAGAAGTGGCAGAGCAGCAGGAACTGGGGCACTGTAAAGCAGTAGCAGAACATTAGTAATCAGGTCAACAATACCCAGTGTATAGTGGACAAATGGGTGCAGAGTGGGTTGTGCATGAGAAAAGGGAAAGGGTGTTTTGTTTGGCTGAGGTGGCAGATCGGGCCATAGACTCAGAGCCTATAAACCAGAAAGAAACCTGGGGAGGAATGGAAAGTTGAAGAGGTTATCTAGGAACGAGGTGGAACGCCAGAACACAGTGATTGAAATCTAACCACCTCTATAAAATTATAAATTCTTGTTGGGGAAATCCTTATTTCATAAAAGTTGGTTACATTTTACAGATCTAGCGTGCATAACTAAAATGATCAGAAAAATAAAATAGCACAACAACCACAGCAGATGAAATAATGAGGCAGAAAACCTTTATATAGATACATCCCAATGGCTGTTTATGCAGACCTCAAACATCTTAAGTTTTCTTATGTAAGGAAAACGTACAAATGCTTGTTATCTGCGTTCTCTTTTTTAATGTAGAGATGTGAATCTAACATAGTGATTTACACATCCTATCTGATCAGGGTTACCATAATATCATTTGAAAATATGTCACTGTGGAAAATACATTGAAAGACCACACTGTTTGTGATCATCTGAATAAGAAAAGCTTTGGTATAATGCTTGAATTTTCCCCTGTGACCTGAACTAGAAAGTCAGTCTAATTGCATTGGCTAATGATAGTAATTGATGTCACAGAAATGCTTAATACTTTTGTGTGGTAAATAGGACCCCTTCCTCTCTGGAAGTTAATCACTTAATGGGCATCTTCTTATAGGTGCATATTTCCTGTGTGCAGTACATTACTGGGATATAGCTAACTGGATTATTTCGAGTATAAAGGTGAGTCAAATAAATCAAATTTAAATGCCTGACATGTTCAGCCTGTTGCTCAGTATGCATTAATGTAAGTGCGATGCATTATTAGCAAATTTATGGAATTCTTAGATTGTGCTATATATATATATATATATATATATATAGTAGGCCAACATGGTTGATTTAATTGCATAAGGAGCCTGTGGCTACAATGTTAAAGTTGAATTCCAGGTATCCTCTTTATTGCATGCTTACATTTATCCAGCTTGAACCTGTGTAAGTATGTAAGTATGCATACCTCATACCTAAGAGGCCACTGAGGAGCCCGATATAATTACTGAAGTACTTTTGGTAAGCTTTTGGATCCTTCTAAACCACGTCCACAGGGGGATGCTCACTTGGCACAGCTGACATTCACAGAAAGCCTTGTGATTTTTTTGCACTGGATTGCGATGTCACCACCCTTCGTCTCTACCTTGTCCAATCAGGGAATGTCTTGCACTCATTGTTCTTTGAATGGCGGAAGTGCCAAGTGAATGCCATCCTGTGGTTAGTATGCATCAATTTAGCAAAGAACCCGAAAGATCACAGGCTATCACTATAGTAGCTATAAATCTGTTATAGCACAAACAAACAAGCGAGTAGACTCTAGAGCGGTGAAGTCCTAGCTGAATAGTTTAATAGACGACAGGTTTGAGAAAGAGGCGCTGCCACCTCAAAACATGTCTTTTCCACACCCTCTGGCATCTGATGTCATCAGCCAAGTTCCCATGCTGTCTAACTGGCTTCTATGCTGGTGTATTCTCTGGTTTTGAGCTTGTGCATCTCCGAACTCTAATGGTGTTGCTTCCATCTGCTTCAGATTACCCAGGTCTTCATGGATGGTGGCTTTTAAACTTGATATGCACTTTTATTCATACTTTATGTGAGTGGCTAATTTATATTTTTTCCTAATAAATGATTTACCCTACTACACTTATAAGTGCCTTTTTGTGTCTCCTTTACATCACTGTAGCTACAAGGGTTACAGTGATTTTCAGCTTCCCTAGTGACACCTTTAGGTTTGAGCTTTGCATACTGACAGTAGTGCAATCCAAAACATTTTTAAAAGTGTGAAGATATGTAAAAAGGTGCATGGGCGCTTATACTCACAATTGGATTTTAAAAAACAAAAAAAACAAAGGTTCTTAGATTGGTATATCACTTAGAAATATATTATTGTTATTATATATTATTGTTTTAGAATATAGTTGAAAGTAAGACTTGGTAAGACAGAAGATTTTTTGTTTGCAATATCATTTAGGGAAATAAATTCCCTCTAAATTCCGAAAGATACACATAATCAGTGGCGGCTGGTGAAGTTTTAGGATGGGGGGGTGCAAGACCCCGCCCCTCCATGTTTGGCCCCTCCCACTTCTCATAAGTCACGCCCCTTATATAATCTACCCACTCCGTCCCCTGTATTCCACTTGCTTCCACTCATAGTGTCAGGAGTATACAGCTCAGCATCACAGGACAGAGTATACAGCCCCAGCATCACAAATCATGGTAAATTTCTTGCGCAGCCTTACAGATCAATGCAAACAAACTAAAAAATTACACTGTTAGTAATAAAGGACTCTAAATGGGCATGATATTATCAGAGACTGCGGACATACTGCACGGGATTACCAAAGACTACGAACATACTGCACAAATTTACCAAAGACTGTGGACATACTGCACAAATTTACCAGAGACTGCGGATATACTGCGCAAAATTACAAGAGACTGCGGATATACTGTACAAGATTACCACAGACTGCGGACATACTGCACAAGATTACCACAGACTGCGGACATACTGCACAAGATTACCACAGACTGCGGACATACTGCACAAGATTACCACAGACTGCGGACATACTGCACAAAATTACCACAGACTGCGGACATACTGCACAAGATTACCACAGACTGCGGACATACTGCACAAGATTACCACAGACTGCGGACATACTGCACAAGATTACCACAGACTGCGGACATACTGCACAAGATTACCACAGACTGCGGACATACTGTACGAAATTACCAGAGACTGCGGACACATACTGCACGAAATTACCAAAGACTGCGGACACATACTGCACAAGATTACCAGAGACTGCGGTCATACTGCATTGGGGGGGGGGTAATACGGGCGCTATTGTTGCCGAAGGCTTTCACACTGAAGCGGTGCGCTAGCAGGATCGCTCCAAAAGTCCTGCTAGCTGCATCTTTGGAGCGGTATAGGAGCGTGTTTACCGCTCCTATACTGCTCCTTCCCATTGAAATCAATGCAGAGGCGCATTGCGGGCGATATTTACCCCTTTTACGCCCACTAGCAGGGGTTAATACCGCACTGCTAGCGGCCGAATATCGCAGGAAGTTTTACCACCGATTTGCCGTCAAACTTTACATACAAAAAAACACATAAGCGGGGGGTGGATTTTACCACCGATCGGCCACTAAACATTTCATTGAACATAAAGTAAATAAGCGGGGGGGGGGGGACTTTTCATGAAAAAAATAAGGAAATAAGTGGGGGGGTTGGGGTTGTGGACACCGAGATTGCCCAAGAATCAGATAAATCAATATAAGTGGGGGGAGTAGGATGCCCGCTAGTTTTGCTGAGCTGTTTAATTGAATGACAGGCTTTATATGAGTAAGGGCGAGGGGGGTCGGGAGCAGGCTTCTTTACCTGCGGGCTCACGCTGATGCGTCCCTCCGAGACTGAGTTGCATAGTGCCGTTGTCACTTCCTGTTGTCGGCACTATGCACAGCATATACTGGGTGCCGTGCACCGCCCGGTCACAAGTCAATCGCGCCGGAAGCTGTGGCGTGATGGGCATAGCCACAAAGGGATATTTTTCTTGCCAATGTCTGCAATCTTGTGATTGCACAGACGTGGCGCTAATCGCACTGCACCTGGCGCCCAGCGCCCGGGCACAGTGTACATAAGGACCTTTTTTTGCTTGTTTTTTTTTTTTTAAAGGGACATGTTTTTTTTCTGGCTTGGGGGGAGGGGGGGCGGCGCCCGAGCGCCCACTATGGACGGGCCGCCACTGCACATGATGTACAAATTATTATTATATATTATTGTTTTAGAATAAATTCCAAAAGATACACATAATGTACAAAATTAAATCAAGTTAGTTGATATAGTAAACCTGAGCATATATAAAGGTGTATAAATATATAAATATATATAATACTCAATGGTATACAGTCACTCAATAGTATGCAGGTAGCAGGAGCAAGTCAAAATATGTATTGTTATGTTGATGGTTATGGCACTGACTTATGAGGTGGTTATTCATAGCAGTGGGTAATATCCCACTCATGGTTAAGGTCTTTGGAAATTCTAGTATCCATCTTGAAAATCCAATAGACCTCCCTTTTACAAAGAAGAGAAGAGCAATCTCCACCACTGATTGGACAGTTAACTCTTTTGATTTTTATGATTTTGAGGATCTGTGTGATCTGTTGGTTGAGTAAATTATGTTGTCTCGCTATATTTGTGTTTTTATTAGTTCTAATATCTGACACTACTATGAATAACCAACTCATAAGTCAATGCCATAAACATCAACACAACGATACATATTTTGACTTGCTCCTGCTACCTGCATACTGCAATTTCATCAATATTTAAGCTTGTGTGAGTGTTCAGGAAAAGGGAAGTGGAGAACTTAAGTTACACTCTTTAGAGCTCGGTGAAGAGAGGTCTGAGAGCTGATTGGAGTGACACCCCCCCCCCCCCATCCACACAGGAACTAAGCTGAGACTGACAATCCCTCCATGTCACCTTTTTTCTCTTGGTGTCAGAAAAAATTGTCAGAAGTGATTCATGCTGATTGCAAAGGAACAAAACGACACACAGAAATTAAGCTTAGTGCTTTTAGTTTATTTCATTAATTTCTGAGGTTTAAAACCGCTGTAATGTCATAAAGAGAATCCCCAGAGAAACTACTGTAAAAAGACAGTGGAAATAAAAAAACATTCCAACAAATGTAGGTGGAAAGAAGACTTGTGCATAATAGAAAATTTTGTTTAGTTTCATTTCGTTTTTATTCGTAAAATATAGAATTTAGTTCTGTTATATTTTTTCTGTTACGTTAATTTGTTTTCGGATAATTTGTTATTTCTGTATAGTTAATTATTTAGGGCCAGATTCAGGTAGAGTTGCGCTGGAGTATTTCGATAGGCGCCGCGTAACTGTCAAGATGCGCCGTTGTATCTCCGCGGCCGTACCCACCAACCTAGATGCGCCAGAAAACGGGCCTTTTCCGATCGGCTTAACTTTCCCTCGCCAGAGTATCGTTAGCGCATATTTTCGCTCGTCGCATCCGTCGCGCCTATTGATGTGCCATGCAAATATGCAAATGAGGGAGATTTCCCGATTCGCAAACGGATTAGCACCATACGCTGGCTACATGCGCCGCGTGTATCTCGTCCGTCCGGCGCAAAGTTATTTCTACAAATAGCTGCTTTATCTTTACTCCAGACGGCCACAGGTCAGCAGGAGAGCAGCTACAGCAGCAGCGTTACCGATGAAAATAGCAAGCTGAACAACCACACGTGCAAGGACAACACCTCTGTGTGCCAACATGCCAGGGGCAGTCGTGGTCCTAGCACTAGTACTGGGTCCCCCGGTACGGAGGAGGCGGGCACGTGAGAGGATATACCGCACGTGCATGAGCCTCTTTGGCATGGGGGATGAGGAGGTGTATCGCCTCTTCAGATTCAGCCCTGATGCAATACTTGAACTAACCACAACCCTGCAGGGTGACATCACCAGCAAGACACACCGCTCACAAGCAGTGCAGCCACTGGTGAAGGTACTGGCAACACTTCATTTCCTTGCCAGTGGATCATTCCAGCGTACAAGTGGAGTGGTGGCTGGGATGTCACAGTCCTCCATGAGCAGATGTGTGCACCAGGTTGTCCCTGCAATCCTCAGACGCATGTCCAACCAGTTCATCAGGCCCACCACTGAGGAGCTGTGGCTGAAGGCAATGACAGATTTCTACAACATTGCAGGATTCCCACGCACTGTGGGGGCCATTGATTGCACACATGTGGCCCTACAGCCCCCCAGTGCCACAGAGCACATATACCGCAATCGGAAGCATTGGCATTCCATCAACGTACAGGTGATAGCTGATGCCCAACGCCTCATATGGCACGTCCGTGCCCCCCCCCGATCCAGCCATGACAGCTTCATATACAATCAGAGCCCCATCCCAATGGAATTCGAACAGAACATGTATGGGGACAGCTGGCTGGTTGGTGAGTGACATGGGTGGCAGGCATGACTATCCCCTCCCATGATGCACACATCACAAGGGCCACATGCATGACTAACATCCTCCTGTCTTTTCCCTTACAGGTGACTCTGCATATGCACTGGGACCCCATCTCATGACTCCTTTCCGGAACCCCCAAACCAGAGGAGAGAGAAAATACAATGAAGCACACATCAAAACCCGTGCAGTGGTGGAACAAACATTTGGGCTCCTGAAGTCCCGTTTCCGCTGCCTGGATAAGTCTGGGGGGGCCCTATTGTATTCCCCTACCTTTGTGTGTCAGATCATCGGTGCATGTTGCATTCTGCACAACTTTGCCATGAGAAAAGGCCTGCAGATTGACGTACGTGATGACCTGACCCCCCAACCAGACAGCCCCCCCCTGCCAGAGGAGACCCATTCAGCTGATGGAAGAGCAGTCAGGAGGGTCCTCGCCGTAGGCATCTTTGGACACTAAACCAAAACATTGATCACACGGACAATGCATGCAGGCACACCACTGATGTCCCTAGATCACACACACCACATCCACATCGCATTGGACTAGCCCAAGTCCAACATGTAGGACTTGGGAGCAGCAACGCCAGCGTCAAGGCCCCAATGATGTCGCTGTCCATTCATACACCTTTCACACGTCATTCATACAGCCGTGGGGATAACTTCTCTAACACGGCCGAGGGTGACACCCTCCTGAGCATAATCACAAATAAAAAAACTCATAACCTGAGCATTAAGAATAAAATAAAAATCTCATGTCCTGAGCATTAATAATCAATAAACTAAAAATCTCATGTCCTGAGCATTAATAATCAAGAAAATAAAAATCTCATGTCCTGAGCATTAATAATCAAGAAAATAAAAATCTCATATCCTGAGCATTAAAAAAAAAACAAAAAAAAAAAACAAATCATCTGGGATGCCGGGGGCTCCTTCTGGTGGCCCCTCTCTGGCTCCTCAGCTGCCTGGATGGAGTGGGTGGGGGTGGGGGGGCATCTGGAGGTGGCTGATCCCCGGGTGGGCCACTCCTGCCGGTGTGGCCTGCATGCCCTCCAAGGCCACGGCAATCCGGCCGTGGTACGAGTTGGTCTGGGCCTGCACCTTGAGCTGCTGGGCCTGCATCTTGAGCTGCCGGGTGACCTGGTAATGCTGGGCCCGCCGACTCTGCCTCCCCTGGTCCCGGATGGCAGCAGTGTTTGCCTGGACGGCTGCAGTGAGGTGCCTTATATCACCCTGCACCTCCCCCAGAGTGGTCACCACTGCAGCGCAGTTGCAGCTGACATCCTGCACTGCATTGGATATCTGGGCCACGGAGCACAGGTTGTCAGCCACTCTGTCCAGGTGCCCAACTATGTCCCCCATTTGTTGGGTCTGCCGGGCGTGATCCCTCGCCACCTGGTGCTGGACCAGATCAGACACCCCCCTGGTCTTACGGGGTGGCCTTCCTGGGGCCAGTAGATGGTTGTCCCCGGGGGGATGGAGTCGCCCTTGAGGGGCTTCCTATGATGGGGGAGGGGATCTGAGAGGGCCCTGCAGAAGAGGAGGACTCCTCCAAAAATAATATTATGTCCTGCTCTGCCACAACAGGCTGCTCCTCAACGACCTCTGCATGTGAGGTGTGGGCACTCTCCTCCACCTCGGTCTCTTCACCACCCATGGGCTCGGGCACAGGATGCCGTTGGGGGGATGGGGTGGACTGGCCGCCAACAGATGATGGCCCAGCTCCGTCATCTGTGGATGACACAAAGCAGACACATGTTGGGTGGTCCCACACACTTGGCACATGTACCCTCCCCCCCCCATATGCAACACACCAAAAAGGGGGTAAAAGTCACTTACCTGTCCTGGAGCCTTCCTCCATGGAGTCATATCCAGGGACCCCCTCCAACTGCTCCCTGTCCAGGCAGTGGGCGACCACCTCCTGCTCCGTGGTCAGGCTGACCACACATGGGGGTCCACCACCCGTGCCCCTCTCATGCCTCCTGATGGTGGCCACCTTGCCACGGACCTTGCGCCGCAGGTCATTAATTTTTTTTGGATATCGCCAGCAGTCCGGGTGGAGTACCCCAAAACATTCACCCTGCCAGCAATGGTCTCCAGGATGCCCTGCTTCCTCTCCCGGCTGGTCTTCCGACTTTTTTGGACATGGAGGAACTCATTAAAAGTCTCCATAGCCGAGATGATAACAGACACCTCCTGGGAGTTGAAATTCAGGTTCCTCCTCTCTTTGGGGGGAGCGGAAGCAGACATCACAGTGCAAAAGTAACTTCCCTGGGGTAGGGGGAAACGGAAATACTTTTGCGCCGGAATGGCGCTTCCGCTGGCGCTTTTATACGCGCAACGGAACACATTGCGCTGACGTTTCCCGTGAAGTGGTGCCGACAGAAGTTGTGAGCATGCGCACAGGGGGCCGAGTGAAGCCTCACTCACTGCGCATGCTCCGTAGATGATGCGCTGAACGTAAGCCTCTGCGCTGGGCTCCGCCCATCATTTACATATGATCACACCCACTTCCACTTGCGTCGGGTTGCGCCAACGCATCTTCATTACTCTGTCGCAAAGTAACGGCCATGCGCTTGGTGAATGCTGTACTTCACTCGCTAGTTTGCGTCAGCGCATCATATATGCGTTGCGCTACGCTGGCGAAAAGATGCACGCATCTACCTGAATCTGGCCAATAGTATAGTAATATAGTATAGAGTATAGTTAACCACTTAAGACCCGGACCAATACGCTGGTAAATGACCCAAGGTGTTTTTGCGATTCGGCACTGCGTCGCTTTAACAGACAATTGCGCGGTCGTGCGACGTGGCTCCCAAACAAAATTTGCGTCCTTTTCTTCCCACAAATAGAGCTTTCTTTTGGTGGTATTTGATCACCTCTGCGATTTTTATTTTTTGCGCTATATACAAAAATAGAGCGACATTTTTGAAAAAAAAACACTATTTTTTACTTTTTGTTAAAAAAAAATCAAATAAACTAAATTTTAGTCAAACATTTAGGCCAAAATTTATTTAGCCACATGTCTTTAGTAAAAAAAAAAAATCGCAATAAAAAAAAATAGCTACCTAGCGGGAACAGCGACACTAATACAGCGATCAGAAACATGATCGCTTAGTGACGCTGGCAATAGGGAGTGAAAGGGTTAACTAGGGCGGTGATCAGGGGGTTAAAACTTTATTAGGGGGGGTGGGGGGGCTATCCTGAACCTAACACTAACTGTTTTTTACAGTGCCTGTCACACTGACACTAAATGCAGTGATTAAATCACTGCATTCAGTGACACTGTGACAGGGGGGTGGGGGGGGCGATCACAAGGGGTTAATATGCCTATGTGAGTGTGTGTCAGTGTTGTGTTGGTGCACACTTACTTGTGATGTCTTCTCTCTTCAGCAGCGCTGGGAAACAGCGCTGCGATGAGAGAATACATCATTTCCTCCTTCCTGTGTAAACACAGGAGGAGGAAGTGACAGGCTGGGAGCGCGCTCCCATTGGCTGGGAGCGATCGCGGGGGGGGCGGATATCACGGACATCCGCCCGCAGATCCCGGATCGCTCCCAGAGGTAGGGAGACCCCCGCACGCCGCGGAGGGGGTCCCGATGGGACCCCCGAACCGCACTCAGGCGGGGACGTAAATTTACGCCCTTGTGCCTGTACGAGCCATGTTGTGGCCGTATATGTGCGTGCGGGGGTCTTTAAGTGGTTAATTGTTGCATGTATGTAGTACAGTATCTCACAAAAGTGAGTACACCCCTCACATTTTTTTAAATATTTTATTATATCTTTTCATGTGACAACACTGAAGAAATTACATTTTGGGAAATTATTTACTAAAGCTGGAGTGTGCAAAATCAGTCTCACTTTTGTATTGAAACCAATCAGCTTTCAGGTTTTATTGCCAAAGCTTAATATAACAGTGTAAATTCGCTATCCCCTCAAAATAACTCAACACCCCAGCCATTAATGTCTAAACCACTGGCAACAAAAGTAGGTCCACCACTAAGTGAACATTTCCTAATTGGGCCAAAGTGTTAATATGGAGTTCACCAGCGATTCACAGGTTGCCAATGGAGTCCTCTTCCACTCCTCCATGACGGGATCACAGAGCTCGTGGATGTTAGATACCTTGCGCTCTTTCATGTTCTGTTTGAGGATACACCACAGATGCTCAATAAGATTTAGGTCTGGAGAAATGGCCAGTCCATCACCTTTACCCTCAGCATCTTTAGCAAGGCAGTAGTCATCTTGGAGGTGTGTTTGGGGTCGTTATCATGTTGGAATACTGGTAGGGAGGGGGTCATGCTCTGCTTCAATATGTCACAGTACATGTTGGCATTCATCATTCCTTAATGAACTGTAGCTCCTCAGTGCCGGCAGCACTCATGCAGCCCCAGAACGTGACACTCCCACCACAATGCTTGACTGTAGGCAAGACACACTTCTCTTTGTATTCCTCACCTGGTTACTGCCACCCACGCTTGACAGCATCTGAACCAAATAAGTTTATCTTGGTCTCATCAGACCACAGAATGTTCCAGTAATCCATGTCCTTAGTCTGCTTGTCTTCAGCAAACTGTTTGCAAGCTTTCTTGTGCATCATCTTTAGAAGAGGCTTCCTTCTTGGACGACAGCCATGCAGACCAATTTGATGCAGTCTGCAGCGTATGGTCTGACCACTGACAGGCTGACCCCCCACCCCTTCAACCTCCGCAGCAATGCTGGCAGCACTCATACATATATTTTCCAACGACAACCTCTGGATATGATGCTGAGCATGTGCACTCAACTTCTTTGGTCGACCAAGGAGAGGCCTATTCTGAGTGGAACCTGTCCTGTTAAACCGCTGCATGGTCTTGGCTACCGTGCTGCAGCTCGGTTTCAGGGTCTTGGCAATCTTCTTATAACCTAGGCCATCTTTATGTAGAGCAACAATTATTTTTTTTTCAGATCCTCAGAGAGTTCTTTGCCATGAGGTGGTATGTTGAACTTCCAGTAACCAGTATGAGAGAGTGAGAGCAATAACACCAAATTTAACACACCTGCTCCCAATTCACACCTAAGACCTTGTAACACTAATGAGTCATATGACACGGGGAGGTAAAATGGCTAATTGGGCCCAATTTAGACGTTTTCACTTAGGGGTGTACTCACTTTAGTTGCCAGCGGGTTTAGACATTAATGGCTGTGTGTTGAGTTATTTTGACGGGAAAGCAAATTTACACTGTTATACAAGCTGTACATTCACTACTTTACATTGTAGCAAAGTGTAATTTTTTCAGTGTTGTCACATGAAAGGATATAATAAAATATTTATTGAATCCATTGACACACACAATGACAATATCTCTTCTCCTATGCTCAAATACAGTACAACACTCTTCTCTCTCAGTTCTCAGGAATGCACTTTGCCAGCAATCCAATTTCCAGCACAAAATTAATCAGCTGATTGGACTGTAAGATTTACTCCGTGTTGACCTAATCATGCCAAATTAATTTGTTATTTTTGTTATAATTTTTCTTTGGACATTCGAATTATCATGAGGCTCAATAATTGTGCATTTCTGACACTGCTTTTGGTGCCAATGACCCTATATAAAGTATAACACACTGAGGAGAATTTGCTGAGTGGTCTTCAGCTCCTGTGACTCGTGACCTGATCTGCATTCTGCCATTTTGTGCTTGACCAAGCTTTTCTCCTGACTTCATGATAACCTGATCTCCTGCTTTGCTGCCAGTCTGGTATTGACCTTGGCCTGGATTTTGACCTTGCTACTGCATGATGAATCAGTACCTCTGCTGACTGACTTCCACTTATCCTATGTCTCTGAATTCTGCATCTGTGGGTTCCAGTGCACAATCTGCATTCCAGCTCTCTGTGCTAGATCCGGTCTAAGCATCTTCGGCACCCCAGCAGACTCCAGACAGTCTACTGACCAACCACTGTGTCTGAATTTGTCTGAAATTATCTGTGCCATTCCTGGTTCTGCTACATTGTGCCATCTCTTCCAATGAGTATTTGACTGGAAAGGTATGGAAAGCTCTCTTGTTAACTCAACCTCAACCGGGTACTTAAAAATGTGGTATTATGGGGTGAGCGTATGCAAGAAAAGTGGAGCAGAACATCTATGAAATAATTTTAGGAGTAAGAGGCAGTATTACTGACATAGCGTATGAGCGTATGAGTGTCTTCACTAACAGTAAATGGGTAGATAATATGGGGACAAAGTGACAGTAAATGAGACAGGAGATCTCTAGGTTGAATACTGGGAGGGAATAAGTCAAGAGATAAGAACATAACAGAGAAGTTATAGAGCAGCAGGACTCAAGACAAAGTGGCATAGAAATTTGGGGCATATTAGTAATTGAGTGGCAGAACAAGAAAAATCAGGGCATAGTAAAAGTGGCAGAACAGCATGGATCAGGGTATAGTAGAGACGTCGCAATGAAGTAAGCATTGGGACAATTTGACGACATAGCATAGGGCACAGGTGTCAACCACATGGCCCGAGGGCCGAATCTGGCCCTCCAGGCCATTTCATGTGGCCCTCACACCTCTCCTGCAGCTCCAGTCCTCCTCTGGTCTTACTCCAGACCCTTACTTTCTGCTTTCAAGCAATGCATCCAGCTTCTTCCCAGCAGCAGCATAAGGAAAGGGGGATGCACTGTTCTATCCCTAGAGCCGTTACTAGCCACGATTCGTAATGACCCGGGCATTTAAGGGGTCAAAACGGAGGATGAAGAACATAAATTATCAGCCTTTGCCGATGACATTCTATTTTATATCACTAATCCTATGACCACAATTCCAAATTTAATTAGGATACTTGAACAATACAGAACTATCTCTAATTTTAAAATTAATGTAACAAAAACTGAAATATTGAACATAAACATCAATAAATATGAAGAGAGGCTTATAAAAGGCATATGTACCTTCCCGTGGACAAAAGAGTTAAAATACATGGGTATAAAATTAGCTAACTCCATTAAGAAAATATACAAGATAAATTACGTTCCCTTGTTAAATGAAGTGAAAAATTATATACAAAAAATAACAAACAGACCGATCTCTTGGATTGGACGTATAAATATCCTGAAGATGATCCTAGTACCAAAAATCCTCTACAAATTCCTAATGATCCCAATAGCTCTCCCCCAACAATTTTTGAAAAGATTAAACTCACTCTTAATAAATAGTGTTGAGCAGAATATGCCATATTCGAATTCGCGATATATCTCGAATATATAGTCGAATATTCGACATATATTCGCTAAATACGAATATTCGTGATATTTTTTGGAAATTAAATGATTGCGAATTTTCGCGAATTTTTGCGAATTTTTGCGAATTGCGAATTGCGAATTGCGAATGCGAATGCGAATATTCAAGAAATGCGGAATGGAGCACTCTGATTGGCTCAGAATATTCGTGATATATTACAATATAAAATAATTGCGAATATTCGAGAAATGCGGAATGGAGCACTCTGATTGGCTCAGAATATTCGTGATATATTACAATACAAAATAATTGCGAATATTCGAGAAATGCGGAAGGAGCACTCTGATTGGCTCAGAATATTTGTGATATATTACAATATAAAATAATTGCGAATATTCGAGAAATGCGGAATGGAGCACTCTGATTGGCTCAGAATATTCGTGATATATTACAATACAAAATAATTGCGAATATTCGAGAAATGCGGAAGGAGCACTCTGATTGGCTCAGAATATTCGTGATATATTACAATACACAATAATTGCGAATATTCGGCAAATGCGGAAGGAGCACTCTGATTGGCTCAGAATATTCGTGATATATTACAATATAAAATAATTGCGAAATTTCGAGAAATGCGGAATGGAGCACTCTGATTGGCTCAGAATATTCGTGATATATTACAATATAAAATAATCGCGCGATATCGCTATTACCGAATAATCGCATTGCGATTTTTCGGCAATATAAAATGAGCGCTGCAGCTACTCGGCCCAAGGTCTCTAATCATACCAGCAATGCTTTTAGACGTCGATGGGGATCTCTAGGATGTGATCTGTTCTAAAAAAAAAAAATTTAAAACATTCGAATATTCGAAATAGCGAATATTCGCCGCGATATTCGCGTTATTCGCGAATACTCGAATATGCAATATTCGTAGCGAATATTCGCAATGCGAATATTCGTGAGCAACACTATTAATAAACTATGTATGGAAAAATAGAAGACATAGAATATCCCTCGCGATACTAAAACAGGATAAACAGCAAGGAGGTCTGGCAATGCCAGATATCAGGAAGTACCATCAGGCCGCCATATTGGCACGGGTGATACAGTGGGCCAGAGACAGGCCAATAAAAAGATGGGTGCAAAAAGAAAAGGCACAAGCCAAGGTACAATTAAGTAGTATAATTTGGGTTCCTGCACAATACAGAGCACTAAATAGCACAACGCACGATTTAACGAGAGACACTTTGAGAGAATGGGATAGGATACACAAAAAAATAGATAGGGAATATAATTCCCCATTAATGAACCTGAAAAACAATGCATATTTCGCACCGGGAGAACAAAAGGTTGGGGGAATTAAATAAAGAATTCACTTGGGTGACATAATAAAAAATTGTAGAATTTTGACTCTCGAGGATTTGAAACTTAGAGTTAATGACTGGAAACTGGATGAATGGCGGTACTCCCAGCTATGCCACTTTGTGCGACACCTTTCCCAGCCCTTGCGGACAGGAGAGGAGTTGACACCGTTGGAGAAACTATGTAAAATAGGAAACTCAAAAGGCACGGTATCAAAATTACATAAGATACTATGTAAGATGGATGCGCCGGGAAATGGGAAAGAGAGCTAGGAACACAAAGAGGGAAACACACATATCAAAGGATACTGTGTTTGACCCACTCGCCCGCTGTAGATGTGAGAACCGCTGAGACCAATTATAAATGTATATCGGGCTGGTATGCCACACCGGATAAAATTAGCAAGTTGCGGGGCTGCCCTGAAAGAGGAACTATGGCCCACCTGTGGTGGACCTGCCCAAAACTTCAGGAATATTGGGACCAAATTCTAGGACAAATAAAAAAGATCACCGGCAAGGAGATAAAAAAAGATCCCTGGGAGGTACTCTTTCATGGAAGCCAAGAGGGAATAACAAGATACAAGAAGTCACTTACCCCCCCATTTACTTAACACAGCCAAACGGCTTATACCAAATAAGTGGCAGGAAGTAGTATGTCCACAGATATGGGAATGGGTAGACGCAGTAGAGGAAACGTTCAGAATGGAAGAATTAAAGTAGATGTTTTCTGAGAGCAGCACTGACTTTAAGGGAAAATGGAAAAGGTGGAAAGAATACAAAAAGACATGGAGTTATGTGGAAAAACTTAGAATAAGGTAATACGAACAGAATAGTACCAATATGTCAGCCAAAATAAATAACTACTGAAATAAAAAAAAACAAATAAGAATAAATTGTATAGGTATTAATAACGACACTGAGAATAAAATAAGAGCCCTGGGAACCAAGGGGGAGAGGGGTAAAGGGGGGGAAGGGGAGGGGGGAAGGAGGGGGGGAATAGGGATGGGGAAAACGAGGTTTGGGTCTTGGTATGTCTGAGCCATTTCGATTGTTATATGTAAAGAGAGTTTCCCATCAATAATGTAAGGGTGAGGCACGATGTCACGTCTCTTCTGCAGATAAAAGGAAAATTTTGATATGTACATAAAATATTTATGTATTTAAAAAATAAAATAGAATAAAATAATAATAAAAAAAAAAAAAGGGTAAAGCACAGAAACCACAGATGATGCAAAACCGTTATGGAGACGAAGAAGCATAAAACCATGAGCTGTTCTCCAGTGCTTGGTAAAGGCTGAAGTGGTTAAAAAAATAATAAAAAAAATAATGATAATAATAATATATATATAAAAATATATATTTTTTATAAAAATAAAATAAAAAAAGGAGGGTTCCCATCCGGGCCCCTGGGGACCCCCAGGCCCCTTATAGGTGTACTGCCTGTACCCCCCTGATGGCGGCCCTGGTCATAAGTCTCCATTGCTGTTATGAGGGCTGACATCTCCTGGGTGTTAACGTTTTTTTTCCTCCTCTGCCTGTGGGGAACGGGAGCAGCCATCTCACAGCAAAAGTACATTTCCTGGGGGGGGGGGGGGGGGGGGATGGGCATAAGTTGGGCTGGCGTATCTCTGTAAGTTGGGCCGGCATAGTTGTGAGCATGCTCACAAGGGAACAAACGTACTGAGCATGCTCCGTTCATGATACGCCGGGCGTAAATCACTGCTCCACGTTCGGAACATCATTTGCATAAGGTCACACCCACTTCCACTTATGCCAAGGAAATTAAGTTAGGCCGGTGCAAAGTTAGGCACAAGTGCTTTGTGAATACTGTACTTGCCTCCTTGAGTTACGTCGGCGTAGTGTATCTGAGATACGCTACGCCTACCTAAAGATAGGCAATTCTATCTGAATCTACCCCTATTTCTTTTCAGCGGCACTGGTTTGTTGATATGTTTTTTAAGGGCCAAACCTACACTGTGCACACTGGCACTTTACAATGATTTTTCATAACAGTCCTTACAATAATTATTTATTTTTCACTTTTTTTTATAGGCTGATACCCTTTTATAGTTTACTCATACATGGGTCTAATTATGTATCTTCATACTGGCAATTCACATTTTTTTGTGGTCCAAATATACATATTATATATCTACCAATCATCATTTGTTAGAATTCCTTTGGAAGTCCATATCCGTTAAACGATTCTTTCATATATTGATAATCCACAATTTTGTGGTACAATCATACATATTATATATATATTTATTATTATTTTTAAAGAATCCCCACTGGACGGCCAATCTATTAATAATGATGTAATATGAATATTTACAATCATCCTGTGGTCCTCACACTACAATTGATCATGTGCTGATATGGCCCCCTCAGTTCCCATGGTGGACACCCAGGGCCGATCCGCCCTAAAGGCTCACTATGCAACCCGCTTAGGGCCCCACAAAGCTGCAGAGGGCCCCACAAAGAATGGGAGAAGAGGTAAGTTAGCATCCCCTGCTTCTCATCCCCCGTAAGATGTCATTTCCGACAGCAGAACACTCCCTCCCCCGCTTCTCAACTTTAATCTTTAATGTGACATGTCACTGTCGGCAGAGCCCCCCCCCCCCATTCTCAACTTTAATGTGACATGTCATTTTGCTTAGGGCCCCAGGGACGTCAGGATCGGCACTGTGGACACCTATGGGGTTTGCCTTTATAGGTGGCACCTGGCACTGTCAGTGGAAACCATTTTTGTGAGTAACTATACAATAAATTTCTGAGATTGCTCATCTCTGGGCTAATAATTTAATTACTATTGAGATATAGTGACACTGATGTTTACCTATGTGTTCCCTATAGATAGTTGGATTGCGCCTGCTCCTGGGAAACTGATGTTTTTCACGAAACGTGTAGAGCATATTGTGTGGCAATCCCTCTAGTGTTTTATCATGTACCTAATGTATGTCTCAATTTTATTGTGTCATTTTGCTGTGGAATTTTAATTTTAATTGTTACATCATGTCACAATATGGTTATAAATACTGACAGACAATCCAATAAAGATCGCTTTTATGTGCATTTATCTTGTTTATGAATTTATACCAAGATTGTGTTTGCTGCACCGACCAAAGGTGTACACGCCTCATTCAAAGTCCCAAACCCTCTCCTTTTTGAAAATGAACATATGGGAAAAAAAGGGATTTTTAAATACAGCTTACCTGTAAAATCCTTTTCTTGGAGTACATCACGGGACACAGAGCGGCATATTCATTACTATATGGGTTATATGGAGTACCTTCAGGTGTGGACACTGGCAATCTCAAACAAACAGGAAGTCCCTCCCTATATAACCCCCTCCCCTAGAGGGAGTCCCTCAGTTTTGTAGCAAGCAGTATGCCTCCCAAAATGTTCCCAAAAAGAGGGGTGGGAGCTCTGTGTCCCGTGATGTACTCCAAGAAAAGGATTTTACAGGTAAGCTGTATTTAAAAATCCCTTTTTCTTTCTCGTACATCACGGGACACAGAGCGGCATATTCATTACTATATGGGATGTCCGAAAGCAATGCTTTAATGAGGGGAGGGAGACATCTTCCAAAGAAGGATTTAATTTAGAGGTATACTCAAATATTAGTAAATCCAACTTAAACGAGAAATGTAAATCTCAAATCAAATCAAGGGAGCCCCCTCAGATCCTGAGGAGCCTCTAATCGCGGCCTGTAGTACTGACTGCCCAAAGGCTGTATCCGCATTCCTTCTTACGTCCAATTGATAAAATTTTGTAAACGTGTGGACTGATGACCACGTTGCTGCCTTGCATATTCGAGCCATAGAGATCTGATGATGTGCTGCCCAGGAGGTGCCCATGGCCCTGGTAGAATGGGCCTTTACCGACAAAGGAGGAGGCACCTCTTCAAACCGCAGGCCCGAACAATTAATTGTTTAATCCATCTTGCGATGGTGGATCAAGCGGCTGCCTGACCCATCTTGGGCCCTTCCGGTAAAATGAACACCACATCTGTTTTCCGAACCTTCTCTGTAGCTTTAAGATAGGCCCTTATGGCCCTGACAATATCCAACGTATGCAGCAACCCCTCCTTTCTAGAGGTGGGTTTTGGAAGAAGGATGGAAGTACCACATCCTGGTTCAGGTGGAAACTGGATATAACCTTTGGTAGAAAGGAAGGATGAGGACGGAACCCCGCCCTATCCTTATGCAAAATGAGATATGGTTCCTTACAAGATAAGGCTGCCAATTCCGATACTCTCCTGGCCGAAACTATGGTGATCAGAAATACCGACTTTCTAGTCAGTAAAACCAAAGGTACCTCAGCCAACGGCTCAAGGGGTTGTTTCTGTAGAGATGACAGAACAAGATTTAAGTCCCATGGACAAAGTGGTGATTTGACCGGAGGATTAACACGTAAGACTCCCTGTACGAAGATCTTAACCAGCGAGTGGGCGGCCAGCGGCCTCTGAAACCACACTGATAAGGCTGAAATCTGTCCCTAGATCGTGCTTAATGCCCGGCCTTTATCCACTCCTAGCTGGAGAAAACGTAATACTCTATCAATGGTATACTTGAGGGAAACCCATCTCTTAGCCTCACACCAGCCTACGTAGGCCCTCCAAACCCTGTAACAAAATTACCCTGGAGGCCGGCTTTCTAGCCTTAATGAGGGTAGGGATTACCTGCCTAGACAGACCTCTACCCCTGAGAATCAGGGATTCAGCCGCCAGGCCGTCAATTTTAGACGCCGTAATGCAGGGTGGAGGATCGGGCCTTGTGAGAGTAGGTCTGGCCATAGAGGAAGAGTCCAAGGGCCTTCCGCTGCCAATTTCAGGACTAGTGAGTACCATGCCCTCCGGTACCAAGCTGGGGCTACCAGGATAACCGGCCTGTGCTATGATCCTGCGCCACAGGCGGGGTAGTAACTGCAGCGGGGGAAATGCATATAGAAGCTATGATTGATGCCAAGGGCAAACCAACACATCGGTTCCGCAGGCCATAGGGTCCCTCGTTCGAGACATGAACCTGTCTAGCTTCTTGTTGAATCCTTATGCCATGACCTCCACGTCTGGCACTCCCCACTTCTGGCAGATTGTCTGAAAAAAAAACTTGTGGATGCAGGGACCACTCCCCCGGCGACAGGGTTTGGCGACTTAGGAAGTACGCCTGCAGGTTGTCCACCTCGGGAATGAATGTCGCCGATATGCAAGGTACATAAACCTCTGCCCACCGAAAAACCCAGTTCCTCTCACTCTGGGTGGCTTGACTCTTGGTTCCCCCTTGGTGGTTCACATATATGCCACCGCTGTGGCATTGTCTGAATGACTTCTCACCGAGGACCCTTGTAATCTGGATGTCTATGCCAGGAGGGCTAGCCGAGCCGCTCTGATCTCCCAGACCTTGATGGGCAGCTGCCTCTCCGCCTCTGCCCAAGTTACTTGGCGAGCGAACCCGTTCCAGACCGCTCTCCAGCCTTCCAGACCACTGGGCAGAACCAAGGCTGCTAGAGCTGCTGTCTGTAGGACCCGAGTGTGGAAGCGTGTGGTATCGCCTGGAACATGGCCATTAGTTTGCCTAGTAATCGCATACATAGGCGAATAGTTGGTTCTCTTTTGCTTAGAACCAACTGAATTAATCTTTTGATAGCCTCGACCTTTACCAGGGGCAGGAACACCCATCTTCTGTTCTGTGTCTAATCTCATGCCGAGATATTCCAACTGCTTTGTAGGTTGACATGCTGATCTTTCCCCAGTTTAGGACTCAGCCGAACCCCTCGAGGTACTGAACCATGAGGGTTACTACGCATTCCACCAAGGAAGCGAGTGATCTATGATTAAGAGGTCGTCCAGGTATGCTAGGACCGAGATCCCTTGGATCCTTTAGACTGACTAGAATTGGAGCAAGGACCTTCGTGAATACCCGGGGGCCGTAGCCAGCCCGAAGGGGGGCGCCACGAATTGGAAGTGACGCTGTATCACTGCGAAGCGTAAAAACAAAAATATTTGATGTGGCTGAAAGACTTGGTACATGAAGGTAACCATCCTTTATGTCTATAGAAGCTAGATCCTTCTAGAGTGTGGCGGCTGCTGACCGAACGGATTCTGTCCGGAAAGAGCGAACCCTTAGGTAAGCATTTAAACCTTTTAGGTCCAAAATTGGTCTGACATCGCCGATGGGCCTTGGTATGACGAACAGATTGGAATAGAAACCTAGCCCCTGTTCTTGGGCTGGTACCTCTACCATTATGCCCTGGTAAGCAGATGAACCAACGCCGCCCGCATTGAGGCCTTCCTTGTGGAGGAAATTTTTAGAAATTCTAATCTGTAGCCTGCGGCCACAGATGATCGGACCCCCTCTGTCGGGGATCGATCCCCAGAGGCCTGTCCTTGCGATCCATTTTAAAAGTTTGATCGCGCAGGAGGTCCGTACTGCCTGGAATTTGAGGGCCCCGGAACAGGGGGGGGGAACTGCCTTTTAAACGCAGGACCCCGGAACTTCTTTTGACTGGTAAAAGGGTACTTTTGCCACTTGAAACAGTCTGAATGTATTTATCCAGATCTTTCCATGGAAGGACAAACCTGCCAGCAGTCTTTTACATGGGCTCGGCCGCCCAGTTCTTCAACCATAAGAGCCTTCTCATATGCACTAAAAATAGTGACAACGAGACGCCTGCTGGATGGAGTCTTTTTATAACCTCTACCGCAAAGCACAGAGCTCTGGGAATATCCAATAACTCCTCTGCCTATTGGGCAGGGATGTCTTAAGCATCTGCTTTGTCTGGTTCTTTAACGCCTGACAAAACTCCAATTGCAGCCCCTGCTGGCTGTAGCCAAGGATGCTGGAAAAAGTGTCTCTAAACGTTTATTGACCAGGACCTTAAACATTTGTATGTTTCCCCTTAGGCCAGTTAATGATTTATTCACCCATGAGATGGCTGCGTCCACAGTTGGGAGCGCCCCCTTTCTTAGAAAAAATGTTTTTCTTTTTTTTTTTTTTTTTTTCCATAGGGTAAATAACAGAAAACCTTCCAGGTGGTCTCCCATCCAGGCATTAACCAGGCCCGACCCTGCTTAGCCTCCGAGATCAGACGAGATCGGGCGCTCTCCGGGAGATGCGGCCTCAAGGACCTCACGGGTAGTTGAAAAGCAGTGCCCGAACCGGGACCTGAAACCCTGGACCCTCAGATTAAAAGTCCGATGCTCTACCAACTGAGCCATCCGGGCCCCCTTTTTAAAGAGCACTTGGTCAGGGGAAAGAGTGCCTGCAAGCACAAATATTTCCTGGTAGACGTGCATAAAGACTACCCTCTCGTCAGCTTTAGGCGGCAGAAAAAATTCTGTCCGGTCGTCCCAATCCTGGAAAAACCAATTCCTCTAACAGAGGATGGGCCAGAAACGCTGCGTTGCTTAAAGGCGTTTTTAAAAGAACCCAAAGAGGATACCGCAGGAACCTGAGGCTCTGGAAATGGCAAATTGAATGCCAAGCGGGCCATGTCTGTCAAAGACTGGACCCACAGACTCTCCGCCTGGGAGGCTGAAAACGATTCTACAGTGGTAGATCCTCTAGGTTCTGTCCCTTTTTGGCGATGGGGATCTAGTCCGCTTCTTGCCAGAAAAAGAGCCAGCGATCATAGCTGTTAACCTCTTTTCTCTAGCCCCCCTAGGGTGACGGCTAGCATCTCCTCTGTGATAACACAGGGTTGGGCCGACCTGGGCCAGCCTCAGCACCAGACCCCCTTAATGGCTTATCCAGGGTGACCCCCTATAGGAATAACCTGTGGGGAAAGTATTGGCATATTATCAGAACCAGAGGAGGAACCCCTTTGTCTTTGCCTTTTCTCTCTTTTTTTTTTTTTGATCCTGAACCCTTGGAAGCCATAATACAAAAGCGAAGGACTCCGCTTACAACAACAGACTGTTATAGCCAGGAGTACAAAAAAATAAGGTTTAGGGGACAATAGGATCACTAATGCCCCAAAACCGGTGGGGCTCAGTATGTTTCTCTTTTATATGTTATTCACCACATACAGCCCCACCCCCAACATGTTTGCCAGCATTCAACCTGTTGCCAAGGGGATTTTGGCTTAACAAAAAGTATTGGAGCTGACTCCAGTATGTAGTACCCCTTCTCGCCACCGGGAGTCACTGTGCTGCCAGCTATACGTCCTCTCTCTCTCCAGCTCAGCTCTGCACTGAGCTGAGCTGAGAACGCGCCTGCTGTGTATAACAGCAATTAAAGGCGCGCCCACTCTACACTGCAGTCACACTCCCGCCCCCCCCCCCCCCCTCCCGAACGGCGCGAAAATTTTCTATATGCATGCGCGCGTGCACGCGCGCGCGCGCGCGCGACTGTCGGGGGAGGAGAGCCCAGGAGGAGACGCACTCTGGAGCCCAGGAATGCAGGATGGAGGACGCATCAGGCGGCAGATTTGAATCCCGGCAAGGTAAGGCTAACACAGGCCCCTAAGGAGTCCCTTTAGCCTAGAGACAGATCTTTTTTTTTTTTTTTAAAAGATCTTCAACCAGCGAGCAGCAGGTAGCTAGCAAACATACATAGATAGGTAGGGGGATCAAGTTATGGGGGGAAACATTTCAGGGCATCCTGTCTATCAGACATAGTGACCATGGTGCCAATGCAGAGCATATTCAGGCTACCCCCCTTAAGATCCCCCTGGAGAGCCTGCTGTCGAACCAAGTCCCGCAGGCTCCCCACTTACCTGCTCCATGCAGCAGGACGTTTTGCAAAAACGGTCCAATCTTCTCCCATCTCCGTGGGTAGCGTAGTAGACCTTCAGGCCCTGGGGTCCTATGAAGGTACCCACTGTCCTGGACCTATATAGCACCCTGGCAAACAGGAACTTATGGTTTTTACAAACTCCAAGTCCTGGGCCCAGGGTCCAGCCCTCCAAAGAGGAGCATTATAGGCAAAACCCCACGGTTTGGGGCCCGGGTAC
Source organism: Rana kukunoris (assembly GCA_029574335.1). Lineage (NCBI taxonomy): Eukaryota > Metazoa > Chordata > Amphibia > Anura > Ranidae > Rana > Rana kukunoris. Next base: position 136,307,150 of record CM056054.1, on the reverse strand, counting down.
TGTCCACTTTGGCACTGAGGCTCCTTGGACAGATCCGGTTAGCCCGCCCTTAATCCCAAGGATGTGGAGCAAAGCTATTCCGTGACCAACACCTAAGACACTGGCGAAAAAACTGAGGGACTCCCTCTAGGGGAGGGGGTTATATAGGGAGGGACTTCCTGTTTGTTTGAGATTGCCAGTGTCCACACCTGAAGGTACTCCATATAACCCATATAGTAATGAATATGCCGCTCTGTGTCCCGTGATGTACGAGAAAGAAATATCCAATCACAAAGTACTTTTTCCCGACGAAAATCCTGAGCGTGTGTACGAGGCATTACAGCTTTTCTTCTAAGATTGCCTGGTATTTCTTCTAAATCTGACCAGCTTCCCTGTCCCTGAAAAGCATCCCCACAACATGATGGCACTGTAGTTAGGTGGATTTCATAATAAACCTAGGTTATCACAGCAGGCACAAAAAAATGAAAACAATTGTGTTCCATTGAACTTCAAAAAGAGTTGGCACTGCTTAAGACCAAACTAATACCTTCAAATTGTTGTTAAATCTAGGAGCACCAATTAGTAAAAAGTGTTTTTTTACTGTTTGACTTGTTTCAAATTCCTTTTTAAATATTGCATGAGTGTGACTGATTTCACATTCCCTCCATTCCCTGGCTATGTCCTGCAATTGGATGATTGTTCATGGTTTTCAATGAATGAAAGTGGGCTTGACATTTAATTAAAACTTAATTACCTTGTAGCTGATTTAAAGTGCTCCACCTGCTACCTCTGCAGCATTATAAACTTCTGTGCAGATCATCAACATCATGATTATATCACAAAATGAATCTTTTATGGTAATAATAATTTCCTTTCTCATTTAGATAGTTATCTATTATCTGGAACCCTTAGATGGGCACATATGCTATCTGAGAGAAAATTAAGGTGAATCTACATATATGGAAAGCATCCGATTGTTTCTTAAGAATTGTGTCATATTCAAATGAAAATTCCACTAGAAACAATTTATTTATCTTTGTGTGGAGGACGAGTATGGCACTTGGTGAGTGATATTATATGTACTTCTGTTTCAGGGAAGATCAAAGCTATGAAGTTTCTCAATTGTTTGCTTCTATTTGGTGCTCTTACTTTTGTGCCTGCTGTTAAGCAGGAAGATCATCCAATTAACTCATCTGGGTTGGTCATACTGTGAGAAGATGGCATTGCCAGAACAACTTGAATCTGGCAGAACATAAAGGCCTAAGTTTAGTCTTTGTTTTTTTTGTTTTTTTTAAAGGTACCAATAGAGTTCTTTTGCAATAGTCACTTGCTCTGTTCTCCAAAGACTCACGTCATGGCCCAGTGTTAGTCCTTTAAATTATGTCCATCATCATTCAACCCATTTCCTGTACAATAGAAGTCATCATGATCCTGCCCCTTGTAGAGACCATGCCACAGCTCCCTGCATTCACACACAATGACACTGAGAACACCACTGATATTATCAAATCTCCGATGCCTCATTGTCACATCACCGGCCTGAAGACATCAGAAAGCGTAACTTTAAAAAATGAGGGTACTGGGAGGCATGAGGGGTAGGTAGAGGAGTAGAGTTATAACTATTTTACTTGGATGTCCTGTTCAGTCTCCAATCAAGCGTTGTTAGAGGTCCTGTTTAAATAAAATACAAAGAAAAATATAAATAAAGCTTTCTTACCATTTAACCTTCCTGGCGGTTTGATTATGTCATATTTTTGGGTCTCAAAGTAGTACATTAGTTTGCATGGAAATTTGGCATTTTATATTGTAGGGCTGCAATTCTTAGTAATCACACCTTTAATCTGTCCAAACAAGAGTCTAAAAGACATCACGGGTATTAAAAAGTTTGAAACACAAAATCATAAATTACAATATAATAAATAACTATAAATAATTATAACAAATAAAAATATAATACATGTTATTCAAAAATGTAATCAAATCAAAAACACTGAAATTTGCTCAGTTGCAGAATTGTCGCTGCCGTCACTTTCAATGTTTGATGATGAATTTCCCCACAAATCACAATCGCTCAATTCTGCAAGTGATTCTAATTAACTATCACTGTTTTCTAGCTGGTCTAAAACCGCTTTTGACGTAAAGGGACATTTTTTGTTTGCCATGGACATGTTCCAATTTACGAAAAAAAAGAACAGTATATATAATATACAACTGCATGCAGGACACTGAACAAAGCACTAGGGACAAAAGGGACATTTTTATAAATAATGCAATAAGAAATGTAAGGGTGCCACCGGGGCGTATAAGATTACGAAAGGCACATAGTGGAGGAAAGTAAAAGAAATCCCAAGAAATTCTTTAAGTATATGAATAGTAAGAACGGGAGGTGAGAACATATTGGCCCCATAAAGGATGATGAAGGGAATCTGGTTACAAAATACGGAGAGATGGTGAAGGTTTAGAATTCTTCTCCTCAGTCTTCACAAGGGGAACGGGGGGATACAGTAACCAAGACAGTAATGTTAATCTTCATAACACGTCACAGGAAGCACCCTCATGGCTAACAGAGGACATAATTAGACTTGAAAAACGTAACATTAAAGTGGATGTAAACCCTCCATACACCCAGTGATGTGAACAGCCTCAGATCATACACAGGGATGAACCAAATCTCCCTACATAGGTTTTATATGTACATCTACTGTCTTCACATTTATATACTCTTTAGAAAGTTCAGATCGTGTAAGGAGATTTTCTCTTCCTGGTTAACACAGAGTGTGATGTCTGGGCTTTCAATCAAGATAGCTAAAATTGCCGATTGAAGGAAAGGCAAACGTCCCCCTCTCATCATAGGCATAGACTTTCAGAGGTGTTTTGTAATAGGACCTGCTCTCTGCTAATCTATTTTAGCAAACTCCCCTGGCAAAAGATTCTGGGCCAGATTCTCGTAGATGCGCGCCTAATTATGCAGGCGTTGCGCATCTCAGATGCACTACGCCGACGTAACGCGGAGTGGCAAGTACCGTATTCCCTAAGTAAATGCGCTCCAAGATGCGCCTGCGTCGCGTAAAATCATCGGCGTAATCCGACGCAACAACAAAGTAGGAGGGAAGTGGGCGTGTTGCATTGTAATGAAGCGTGACCCCATGCAAATGCAGACCGGGACGAACGGAGCATGCGCCGTGATGTGGATGACCCGCGCCGTGACGTGGTTGACCCGCGCCGTGACGTGGATGCCTTCTGCGCATGCGCAAAGCCTCCCTACGATTCGCCGGCGCAGGGTATATAATGCGGCCACACATGCGCCTGTGCAGCGCAAACGTCTCCCATTTTATTGATTGTGACGGCAAAACGTTGTGCAGGACCATAACTACTGTTGGTAAGGAGAGGAGGAAGAAAAATTTCTCCCCAGTGGAGAGGGCCATTGTTGTCAGGGCAATGGAGAAATATGATTCGCGGCTCCATGGTGCTGACAGTGCCCGGACCAGCAAGTCCCGGAGGGATCAGATCCTCATGAAGGTCGCTTGCCAAGTAAATGCCCTTTCTCATGAGGTCCGGACACCGCAGGACATTCAAAAAAAAAATGAATGACCTGCGGCGTCTCGTGAAGGGCAAGCTGGCTGTGATTGCTCCGCATGCCAGGGGCACTGGAGGGGGCCCACCCTGCACCGTCCGCCTGACTGAGGAGGAGAAGGTGGTCGCTCGCTGCCTGCAGATGGAGCAGGTTGAGGAAGTTGGGGGCTATGAGTCCGAAAAGCCAGCCCTGAGGACAGGTAAGTGTGTTTTATATTCTGTTGTGTAGCATGTGTGGGGGTGGGAGGGAACATGTGCCAAGTGTGTGGGTCCACCAACATGGGCATCTTTTGTGTCATCCACAGATGTGCAGGAGGGAGCGGGGCCATCTGTTGCTGCCAGGGCCCGTCAGGATCCATCCCCCGAGCATCCAGTCCCTCTGGCTGCCCCCCTGGAACAGGACTTGGAGGGAAGTGGGCACACGTCTACGGAGGAGGTGGTTGAGGAGGATCTCGTAGACCAGGAGCTCTACCTTGTTTTGGAGGAGGACCATGGCTTGCCCGGACCAGCCCAGGCTATCCCCCCATCTTTATCAAACCCCTCAGTGTCCCCCCCCCAACCTCTCCAGTCCCTCTGTTTCCCCCCCCTCATCTCCGGCCCCTCAACATCCTCCCCTTATGCCCGGTCCCTTGCCACTCCCCGGAAGGCGACGTGCAAGACCAGGGGTGTTCACAAGGTCCTGCCGGAACAGCTGGCCAGGCAGCAGGACCAGCAAAATCGGCACCTGTCAGAGGTCGTGGAGGAGATGAGGCGCCTGGCTGACAGCCTGGCCTCCTCGGGACACCTTACGGATGCCATACAAGACATTGCTGGCAACAGCGCAGCGACACTGACCAGCCTGGGGGAGCTGCAGGCGACCACCTCCGACCTTGTAGGGGAGGTTCATGCCCTGCGCTTTGCAGTCGAGGAGCAGACTGCTGTGCAGACCCGCATAGCGCTTGCCCTGGAGGGCATGCAGGCAGCCAGGGAGGGACGTGGGGATGCTCCTCCTGCCCCCACCTGTGGCTGCCCCCAGGCAAGTGAGGGGCAGGAGCCGTGGCACCAGGCGGAGTCCCCGTCAGGCCCATTCATTTTTTTATTTTTATTATTTTGCTCTGGTTAAGAGCTTTTTTTTTAAATTTATTTTATGCTCTGGTTAAGAGCTTTTTTTTAAAATGTATTTTATGCTCTGGTTAAGAGCTTTTTTTTTTTAATTTATTTTATGCTCTGGTTAAGAGCTTTTTTTTTTAATTTATTTTATGCTCTGGTTAAGAGCTTTTTTTTTTTAATTTATTTTATGCTCTGGTTAAGAGCTTTTTTTTAAATTTATTTTATGCTCTGGTTAAGAGCTTTTTTTACTTGATACTGCACACGGTGCAGTGTGAATGGTGTGTGAATGTGAGGGGGCGGCACTCCTGCCAGTAAGGGGTGTCACCCTCGGCCGTTGGGGAGAAGTTATCCCCACGGCTGTGTGAATGGTGTATGAATGGACAGCGACACCATTGGGGCCTTGATGCGGCGTTGCTGCTCCCAAGTCCTACATGCTGGACTTGGGCTAATCCAATGTGATGTGGATGTGGGGTGTGTGATCTAGGGACCACCGTGGTGTACACGCGTGCATTGTCTGTGTGCCATGATGAATGTGTGTGTTTAACGGTCAAAGATTCGTAACACGAGGACCCTCCTGACTGCTCTTCCATCAGCAGACGGGGTCTCCTCTGGCAGGGGGGGGGGCTGTGTGGTTGGGGGGTCAGGTCATCATGCAGGGCAATCTGCAGGCCCTTTCTCATGGCAAAGTTGTGCAGAATGCAACATGCACCAATGATCTGACCCACAAAGTTGGGGGAATACAATAGGGCCCCCCCAGACTTATCCAGGCATCGGAAACGGGACTTCAGGAGACCAAATGTTTGCTCCACCACTGCACGGGTTTTGATGTGTGCTTCATTGTATCTTCTCTCTCCTCTGGTTTGGGGGTTCCGGAAAGGAGTCATGAGATGGGGTCCAAGTACATATGCAGAGTCACCTGTAAGGGAAAAGACAGGAGGATGTTAGTCATGCATGTGCCCCTTGTAATGTCAGCATCATGGGGGGGGGGCAGTCATGCCTGCCACCCATGTCACTCACCAACCAGCCAGCTGTCCCCATACATGTCCTGCTCAAAATCTTCTGGGATGGTGCTTTGACAGTATATGTAGCTGTCATGGCTGGATCCGGGGTCTTTGGCATGGACGTGCCATATGAGGTATTTGGCATTGGCTATCACCTGTACGTTGATGGAGTGCCAATGCTTCCGATTGCGGTATATGTGCTCTGTGGCACTGGGGGGCTGGAGTGCCACATGTGTGCAATCAATGGCCCCGATGGTGCGTGGGAATCCGTCAATTCTGTAGAAATCTGTCATTGCCTTCTGCCGCAGTTGCTCAGTGGTGGGTCTGATGATGTGGTGGGACATGCGTCTGAGGATTGCGGGGACAACCTGGTGCAGACATCTGCTTATGCTGGTTTGTGACATCCCAGCCACCACTCCACTTGTACGCTGGAATGATCCACTGGCCAGGAAATGGAGTGTTGCCAGGACCTTCACCAGTGGCTGCAGTGCATGTGAGCGGTGTGTCTGGCTGGTGATGTCATCCTGCAGGGCTGTGGTTAGTTCCAGGATGGCAGCAGGGGTGAATCTGAAGATGCGATACACCTCCTCATCACCCATGCCAAAGAGGCTCATGCGCGCTCGGTAGATCCTCTCACGTGCCCCCCTCCTCCTCCTCCTCCTTCTATGCTCCTCTTCCTCTGCATACATTAGTAGTGATAAGACCATGGCTGCCCCTGGCATGTTGGCATACAAATGTGTTGTCCAGTAAATGTGATTGCTCAGCTCGTCCGTTATGGTGCTGCTGTAGTTGCTCTCCAGCTGACTTGCACACGGTCTTGAGCAAAGTTACCCGTGCTTTTATGAGGGGTATGTTTACTCAAGGCTTTCGTGTTATGCGCACCACGAGTAGCCAACGCCGAACGCGCGTAGTTTCGGGAATCCGCGCATCTCCCTCATTTGCATATTTGCATGCTAATTCAATGGGAGCTGAATATTTACGATGCGTAACTATGCGCCTACGCCGCGCTAGCTTAAAGAAAAAGATTTTCTCGCGTATGTGGTTCTGTGTTTACCGCGCATCGATACACAGGCGCACATTTACAATTACGCCGCGCATATCCATTTACGCAGGCGTAGCGCCGCTGAGAATCTGGCCCTCTGTCTGCTTTTGTCTAAAAGTCTGAGAATTTGTTATCAGGCTGATAACAGAGGAATGGTTCAGAAGAGAGCTATGGGACTTAGCTCATTGAAGAGAGAAAACAAAATACTGCGGATATATGTGCCCAGCTAAAATTTCATGAACCGGGTTTACATCCACTTTAATAAGTCACCGGGGCCAGATGGCTTGTACCCTAGGGTCCTTAAGGAACTTAGTCAAGTGATAGCCAGACCGTTGTCCCTAATTTTTTTAAATAATTTACTGACTGAAATCTTACCAGACGATTGGAGAAAAGCCTTTGTCGCACCAATATTTTAAAAAGCTGAGATATATCCATGGGAACTACAGGCCAGTCTACCCCTGTGCATTGCGACGCTCACAGGAACAGAGTCCGAAACAGTAATACATCAGGTGGATGATCAGGCGGAGGACACAGTGGGGTTCATCACAGGATCCTGGGGACAAGGTAAGTAAACTATACCAGGATACTGCGATGCAATCCCGAGTGAGACTTGGAGTTACCACTTTTGGTAGTTAAAATTCACCCCGAGCCTCACTCAGGATTACCGTCAGGGAGGTTAAGTTACACAGGAAATACATATTTAATGCAGATTTTTATTTTTATAATTTATAGGACATAAGTAAACTGGTTTTACAATTGCTGAACGGCTACATCATTTATTCAAAACACCTTTTAAATTAACGTATGTCTTCTGATCAGTATATTAGATAAATATTCATGAATATCAAAGATAGAACATTATGTTTGGAGAAACTGCATATTTACTGACGCATACAGGGCCAGATTCAGGTAGAGTTAGGCTGGCGGATCAATGGATCCGCCAGCCTAACTGTCACTTTAAGCCGGCGTTTTTGTTTTCTGTAACCAGAAAACAAGAAACGCCGGGTTGGAGATCCGATGCGATTGGCGCAATTGAATTTCACCATCGCATCGTTACTTCAACTTAAAAATGGCGCCGGGGGCGTTCCCGCCGATTTACACTCAAAAAATATGTTAATGAGCGGGAATCGGCAATTCACGATCTTTTTCGGGCGCGACGCAGTGACTTTACGACGTTTCCGGAAGCGATACGCGGCGTATAGATAAAGCAGCCCCCTAGTGGAGTATCCTATGTTAAGTATAGGCGTCGTCATCGCGTCGGAAAAAAAACAAATCACGTCGCTTGCGTAAAACATTCGTGAATGGGGATGTGACGTCATTGACGTTCACTGACAGAATTTGGAGCATGCGCACTGGGATGCATTGACACTCGACGCATGCGCAGTACGTTCGCCGCGGGATCGCGCTTAGTTTGAATACTACACGCCCCGTACCCGCCCAATTTGAATTCCGCCGGCTCATTTGCGATGCGCTGCCGCAACTTTAGGAGCAAGTGCTTCATGAATAACAGCACTTGCTCCTAAAATTTCGGCAGAGTAACGTAAATGAGAAGCGTTACTCCAGAGCAAAGATGCTCTGATCTACCCGAATCTGGCCCACAGTGTTTCCCCTCACTTTGGATATTTTATCACTCTCTTCCTATTGTATCCTAAGGCCAGGAATTAAGGAGAAATCTTCATAATGAAGACACATACATCAATACAAACTCAGATATTCTAACCCTCCCTATTTATTGTTTTTCAAACCAGATTTTTTTTTATTTTGGCCATGGTTCTACTTTAGGGTGCTGGTTTCACTTTATAAGCGTTCAATGATCATTTAAGACAGGAAATGTGACTACACAATTTAAATGAATGTCATTTTTAACACACAGTCATGGATCTTGATGTTTGAATTTCAAATTGAGTTTATGCTAGTAATTTTGCATTGTAAATACTTTTTTTAATAGAGTTGCATTATATGTTTCAAAACTATATGGCAGTTCCAGCTTACATTGAATTTCCAGATTTGGGAAATGTGCATTTTTTTATTTTTTATTCTCGAATTCTCGAATGCAAATACTAATGTGTCTAAGGAATCCTGCAATAAAGAAATATTCAGGCTGCCAATACTGACCTTACCTAAAAAACACTAGATACCTGGTTCTCAAGGCTTTAGCACTTTCTCAGTGGTGGTGCGTCCATTAGGGGCGCTGGGGCACCGCCCCATCTCTCCATCCACCCCCTCTGTGTACTATGGAAAGATTCATGTAGCCACCCCCCATTCAGGTATCCGGTCCCTTTTCGGAGCGACAGGCATCAGAATTACAGTAGCGGGGGGGGGGGGGGGGGTTGTTTTGAAGCACCTGATTATAGCCAAAGGCTCTAATAGGCTTCAAAAAAGGTGCACCTCTCAGCCAATCAGGAAGCCTGGGCACCTGATTGGATGAAGGTAGAGGTGATCCTATTGGTCACCATGCAGAACAGGAAGAAGACACTCATGGAGGAGTCGGAGGACACACAGCATCCATTGTCACGCTACACATCCCACAACTCACCGCCTGTCCCGCTGCCTGACCTACCACCACGATGGGGTATGTGGGAGGCAGGCAGGTTGGCACAGTGGCTGCATATTATGGGAACAAAGGCTGCAATTGATGGAGCACAGTTGGCTGCATTTGCAGGGCACAGTGGCTGCATATTATTGGCACAGAGGCTGCATTTTCTGGGCACAGTGGTAGCATATGATGGGCATAGTTGGCTGCATATGATGGGCACAATGGCTGCAATTTCTGGGCACAGTGGCTGCATATGATGGGCAAAGTTGGCTGCATATGATGGGCACAGTTGGCTGCATATTATGGGCACAGTTGACTGCATATGATGGGCACAGTGGCTACATATACTGGGCACAGTGGTTGCTTATGATGGGCACAGTGGCTGCATATGATGGGCACAGTGGCTGCAATTAATGTTTTTAATTCAGTATTTGTCAGTATTTTTAAGTTCGTTTGCGCCCTCCAAAAATTTGAGCACCAGCCACCAGCCACCACTGCTTCCTATGCCCTTGACCTAAAACAACAAAGCAGATTCTGTGATTTCACTCTCTATCCATGCTCCATCCCTGGCTCATCCATTCCAGGCTCACCTATCCAAATTCATGCTCATCCATGCTCCATGCATAGCTCATCAATCCTCATTAATGCTCATCCATGCTCTATCCCTGTTTCACCCATTCTCAATCATGCTCATCCATGCATCACCCATCCTCATTCATGTTCATCCATGGCTCATCCATCCTAATTCATGCTCCATCCCTGGCTCACCCATTATCATTCATGCTCATCCATTCTCCATCCCTGGCTCCTCTATCCTCATTCATGCTCATCCATTCTCCATTCTTGGATCATCTACCCTCATTCATGCTCATCCATGCTCCATCCCTGGCTCATCTATCCTCATTAATGCTCATCCATGCTCCATCCCTGGCTCATCTATGCTTATCCATGCTCCATCTCTGGCTCATCCATCCTCATCCATGCTCATCTATTCCACTACAGTGCCCATGAGTGCCTCACAAAAGTGTAATAGGTAGTCAAATTAGATTTGAAATGTATGTCCCTAGAACGCCTGATGCACAGCTCCCACCTGTCCTTGACTTTGAGGGACTGTCCCTGATGTGAAACAAAGTCCCTCTGTCCCTCTTTCCTCCTCATTTGTCCCTCATTTTGGTCTGATCTATACAGTTGTATTTCCCAGACCTAACCCTTTCCTCAAATTTCTAATTTTCTGCATTTGTAAATTTCAAAAGCCAGTATAAACAAATAGTAGTGTTAAAAAAAAAACACTTGTGGGTTTAACTAATCTTTTTATTATATGATTCTCCTTTAAGGGGGCGTGACAGGGTGTATGTCATAAGCCTACATACTATTGATAATATGTGTCCTCATTCCCATCTCAAAAAGTTGGTAGGTGTGCTGATGGTGCTCCCTGTATGTTAGGCCTCTGTATGTGGCCAGGCTGTGGAAAAGTCTTAGGCCCCATACACACAAGCGGACAGATTTGTTCAAATCTGTCCGTCCGACAGATTTGAACAAATCTGTCTGCTGGGATTTTGGTTTGCTCGCGTGTACACACGAGCAAACCAAAATCCCCGCCAGCAGAGAGCGCGCTGACGTGTCGGTGACGTGGCGGTGACGTTGACGCCGCCACGTCACCGCACCAGGAAGTAAAACACTTCCGCGCATGCGCCGAATCCATTCGGCGGCGGTGCGGCGGTGGAGCGGGACGACATGTCTGCTGGTAAGTGTACTAACCAGCAGACATGTCGGGCGGACAGATTCCCACCGGATAGATTTCAAAGCATGCTTTCAAATCTGTCGGGTGGACAAATCTGTCCGCTAGCCCATACACACGATCGGAGATGTCTGCTGAAACGGTCCATCGGACCGTTTTCAGCGGACAAATTCGATCGTGTGTACGAGGCCTTACACATGTGGTATTGCCATACTCAGGAGGAGTAGTAGAATATATTTGCCTTGGGTGCACAGCCACCTAGGGCGCTACCCCGACCACTGGTTTCCCTAGTCTGTTTTTGGAGGAGGAGACGGCGGGAGCTTGTTAGTGCCTCGTTTTCCATAGTCTGGGGTTCGGGAGAAACGTGTTGGTCTCCTCTCCTCCTAATCGCTCCAGCTGGCTTCCCCCAACACCAGCTCCTTCTTCTCCAGGGTCAGGGAACTCCAGTACACCATCTTTCTCTGGGGGGGGGGGCAGGGTCCAGCAGATACATGTCCCACAACGGGAGAAGGGGACATGGACAGGTCTTGGTGCAGAAGGAAGGAGGCGTGCCATGCCAGTTAGCTTCACTCCCTCTTTGCGCCTGTCAGCACCCAAGCTGCCGGCTGTACCCCAAGAACCAAGCTGGGGATGGCTTTGATGTGAATGGCATGAGGAGAGCAGAACCCACAGGAGACCTGGAGACTGATGTTGAAGAGAGGTAGACACCCGGAGACTGGGAAGGGGAGGGGAGACCAGGCCGGCAAGGCCGTCTTAACGCACAGGCAAGAGCCAAGGTGCATGGGAAGCCCCTGAAGTTTCGCAACTGCAGACTGTGAACATGGGAAGCTTCATGTCATTAATAATGACAGCTCTGCCTGGCACAATTTTATGCTATGCAAACAGCAGAGGGACACCGTATTTGTCATATTGTGCCTCGCTGTTGGGCAGCGAGGCACAATCCAACATCTATGGTATCCCTCTGTTCTTTGCATAGCTTTCAATTGTGCCCCTGAAATGGTATCACCCTTTGAAAAAAAACTCCTACGGTGTGAGCATGCGCTATGGTGACGTCACTCCAGCTGAGTGGCAACTCAGCTGGAGTGCTATTCTGTGTGTGCGGGCACTTTTTGATAGAACTCCGGCATTTTCCCGCTGCCCCATGCAGCTCAAAGTGAAGTTCATGCAAAGAGGTGTCCAATCCCCACACTGCCTGCAAAGAAAATACCGGCCATGCTGGCCAGGCTAAGTGGATAAAAGACATCAGAATATGCAAATAATAGAAGATACTGAAATGATCAAATTGTATTTGCACCATCATCCCCCTAAGATAGATTTATAGAAGCTTCCTAAAAGGATGGTGGTGGGACTATAAGGTTACCAGTGATGTATCAAGATACTGATGTCTTAATTACCATACTGGTAAGGAGAGTATCTGTAATCAGACAAATACATTTAAGTCTGTACAGCGTTTTGTTGTTCAATTTGGCCCAGAGCAGCTTAATAAGCTAAGTTCCATCAACCTGCAGTTGTATACAATGTGTGGCATCCAAGCGTCCCTGCTGTTAGTGTACGTCCACGTGGATCTATTTATACTACTTCCTGGAGGCGGTGCGCGATGAGTGATGATCTCATCGCGCACTGTGTCCATGCGGGCGCTAGTGAATGATGCAGTGAAATGGAAAGATAGTGTTATCCTGGGCGTGTCATCGTCCTGGGTGGCACACAGGTCAAGGGGGCGGGTAATACAAATTTAAGGTTATGTAATAAATAATAATAGTCTTTATAGACTAAATGTTTTCAATATTATATATGTCTTGTTTTGCTAGACTATATCCAGACCATACTCTATCTGAGAGTCATGTATGTATACACATACATGACTCTCAGATAGAGTACGGTCTATCTGAGAGTCATGTATGTATACACATTCTTCCCAAAATAGGTTAATATAATCTAAGACGGATTAAAATAAATTATGCAGCAGCTGTGACTATATACAATTCCATCGCTCCCAGGCTATGCTCTGAATATTATTCCCTGAATGTAAGCATTTATTTAATAGCCATAATTCAATGTATAGATAGATACGTAAACCCCAAGTGGGGTTATAGATATAACAAACTAATGAATGTATTACTAATTTCAGGTTAATAAAGGATTTTTAAAAGGACCACCCATAGAGAGATATACTACTCCCCTGTGTGGTATTGTTTTCGGACTGCACATTTGTGCTCTCTCCCTAGCAAGTGGAGCTCAGTACAAAATGTGGAACACATTAATCAAACTCTGATCCGTGTACAGACTGTCTCAGAGTCCATCTATGTTTGGTTATTTTGACTATCCCAGGTATCACTTTATGTCTCATATTTGATAGTTAACTTTTGCAGATGTAAAAAGCATATGTATTTTTCTGTAATAACTTAAAACTTTATTTATATTTATACAATAGAAATAAATGTTCATGCCTGTTCCTGACGAAGCCATTTGGCGAAACATGTAGAACAATTCAAGCTGAACATTAATATGGAATGCCAATTGCATATATCTCTCTGTGAATATGTATTTTATGAATTTTTCCATTAAATATTTTTGTATGTAAATTTAATTAAAATAATATATTTTTACAAGACATTGGTATCTTGATATATCACTGGTACCCTTATAGTCCCATAACCATTCTTTAAGGACGCTTCTATAAATCAGAATATGCAGGTGTGTGTTATCTCTCCCCTTCACTGAGAAGCAGGAGAGCAGTCAGATCACCTGGAGCTACACACAGGAGTTGTAGTTGGCTTTGATCTTCAGAAGGTCATGGTAAGCCTGACAATTTACTCCTGGATACTATACCCTTTCCAGGTCACAGAGCTCTGTAACGCCTCCTGTAATGAGCCCTCCTATATTGTGCCTCCAGTACTGTCCCCCCCGTCAGGGCCAGTGCTACCTAGGGCCACTAGGCAAACTAGGGCGCCTGGCTGCTGGTGTTCTTACTCTCTTCTCTCTGCAATGGCAGCAGAGAACTATGTCTGTGTCCCGACTCGCATTCACTGATGCATTGATGGGTGCTGGTAGGCTGCATTGATGGGTGCTGGTAGGCTGCATTTGATGGGCGCTGATAGGCTGCATTTGATGGGCGCTGGTGGGCTACATTTGATAGACGCTTCATTAAAAAGGTGAGGTATACATGGGCAGTGCAAAGGGGGTGGAGTGAGGGGTTGAGCCGGGGGGGATTAGATTTTGCCTAGGGTGTCAAAATTCACTGCACCAGCCCTGTGTGTGTGTGAGAGAAATAACCTGTTGTTAATATGACCATTTTGTGTAAAAAAGAAAAGAAAGAAAAGAAAATCTTAATTTTGCAAAGAATTGTGGGAAAAAATAGTACTTAAAAAAACTCACCAAGCCTCTTACTAAATACCCTGGAATGTCTACTTTCTAAAAATGGGTCATTTGGGGGATATTTGTACTTTCCTGGCTTGTTAGGGTCTCAAGAATTGAGATAGGCCTTCAGTACATCAGATGTGATCAATTTTCAAAGATTGGCACCATAGATTGTAGACTCTATGGGCCAGATTCAGGTAGATGAGAGCATCTTTGCTCCAGAGTACCGCTTCTCATTTACGTTACTCTGACGACCCTTTCAGCGCAAGTACTGTTATTCACATAGCAGTTGCGCGTAAACTTGCGCCAGAGTAACGATAATGCGCTGGCGTAACCCGACGCAAGTGGAAGTGGGTGTGATCATATGTAAATGATGGGCGGAGCCCAGCGCAGAGGCTTACGTTCAGCGCATCATCCACGGAGCATGCGCAGTGAGTGCGGCTCCACTCGCCCCCTTGTGCGCATGCTCACAACTTCCGTCGGCACCACTTCCCGGGAAACGTCAGCGCAATGCCTTCCGTTGGGCGCTTAAAAGCGCAGGCGGAAACGCCATTCCGGCGCAAAAGTAGTCCGTTTCCCCCCACCCCAGGGAAGATACTTTTGCTCAGTGATGGCTGCTCCCGCTACCCCCAAAGAGAGGAGGAACCTCAATTTTAATTCCCAGGAGGTCTCGGTCATCATATCAGCAATGGAGTCTATTAACCTCCCTGGCGGTATGATTCTGTCTGGAATTACGTACCAAAAGCGGTACAATTATTTGCATGGAAGTTTGGCGTTTTATACTGTAGGCCTGCAATTCTTAGGAATAACTTGCTTAAATCTGTCCAAACAAGACATCCCGGGTATGATAAAGTTTGAAAAACAAAATCATAATTTTTTATATAATAAAAAACTATAAATAATTATAACAAATTATAATAAAAAATATTCAATAATGTAATCAACTCAAAAACACTGAAATTTGCTCAGTTGCAGAATTGTCGCTGTCATTATTTATTTTTTTTATGACAAATTTCCCCACAAATCGCTATCGCTCAATTCTGAAAGTAATTATAATTTATTATCGCTGTTTTCTAGCTGATCTAAAACCATTTTTGACATAAAGGGACACTTTTGGTTGTTATGGGCAATCTACAGTTTCCAGGCAGAAAGAACAGTTTTTATTATATAAAAGGACATGTAGGGCACAGGACAGACCACTAGGGACAAGGGGGGGGGTGTATTTTTTACATACAGTACTGTAATCTATAAGATTACATTGTACTGTATGTAAAGTGTTTGTTTACCTTTTTAAATTTGGCGCCGTTCTCCGCTCCCGTGCGTCGTAACGTCGCAGGGAACGGAGATCGGCGGCACACGGGGACGCTGTGTGAATCGAGCGAGCACCCGCTCGCTCACACAGCGGGGATGCATCGCTGGATCCAGGAAGAAGGTAAGACAGCGCGCGCTGCAGGCTCTGCATGGCTACCCCGAGCGTGACTCGGGGATACCGATCTCTGCAAAAAAAAACACCCCGAGTCACGCTCGGGGATACCGCCAGGGAGGTTAATGAGTTACTCCATGGGAAAAAAAGCCGGGAGAGAAAGCAGGGCATCCTGGAGACCATTGCTGCCAGGGTGAATGTCTTGGGGTACTCCACCCAGACTGCTTCTGACATTCAGAAAAAAATAAATGACTTGCGGCGCAAGGTCAAGGGCAAGGTGGCCACCATCAGGAGGCATGAGAGGGGCACAGGTGGTGGTCCCCCATGTCCTGTCAGCCTGACCGCAGAGGAGGAGGTGGTCGCACGCTGCCTGGACAGGGAGCAGTTGGAGGGGGTCCCTGGATATGACTCCATGGAGGAAGGCTCCAGGACAAGTAAGTGTTTTTTATCCCCTATTTGGTGTGTTGCATGTGGGGGGGGGAGGGTACATGTGCCAAGTGTGTGGGACCACCAACATGTGTCTTCTTTGTGTCATCCACAGATGACGGAGCTGGGCCATCATCTCTTGGCGGCCAGTCCACCCCAACCTCCCAACGGGATCGTGATGATGAGCCCCTGGGTGCTGAAGAGACCGAGGTGGAGGAGAGTGCCCACACCACCTCTGCAGAGGTGGTTGTGGAGGAGCCTGTCCCTGAACAGGACTTCATCTTATTGTTGGAGGAGTCCTCCTCTTCAGCAGGGCCCTCAGTCATCCCCTCCCCCATCCTCGGTAGCCCCTCAAGGGCGACTCCATCCCCACGGGGACAACCTTCTCCTGCCCCCAGGAAGGCCACCCGGAAGACCAGGGGGGTGTGTGATCTGGTCGAGGACCAGGTGCTGTTGGACCACGCCAAGCAGACCCAGCAGATGGGGGAGATTGCTGGCCACCTGGACCGGGTCGCTGACAGCCTGGGCTCCATGTCGCAGCTGCCCAGTGGTGTTCAGAACCTTGTTACCAGCCTGGGGGAGGTGCAGGCTGATGTCCGGCACCTGACAGCAGCTGTACATGCCAACACTGCTGCCATCCGGGAAGAGGGGAGGCAGCGTGACCAGCGGCATCAAGTCACCCGCCAGTTGAGGATGCAGGCCCAGACTAACCTCTATCTGAGACGGATTGCAGTGGCCTTGGAGGGCATGCAGCCAACAGCTGCCCGGAGTGGCCCACCCGGGGATCAGCCTCCTCAAGATGCCCCCACACCCCCACCACCACCCACTCCCTCCAGGCAGCTGAGGAGCCCGAGAGTGCCCCCAAGGAGGAGCCCCCGTCATCCCAGATGAGGGTTATTTTTTATTTGGTTTATATTTTTATTTTTTTTATTACTCAGGTTATGAGTTTATATTTTATTTTCTTGCTCAGGTTATGAGATTTTTTATTTCTTTTGAACTGCACACGGTCAGGAGTGCAGGGGACAATGTGAATGGAACGTTGATGGAATGCCAATGCTTCCGATTGCGGTATATGTGCTCTGTGGCACTGGGGGGCTGAAGGGCCACATGTGTGCAATCAATGGCCCCCACAGTGCGTGGGAATCTGGCAATGTTGTAGAAATCTGTCATTGCCTTCAGCCGCAGCTCCTCAGTGGTTGGTCTGATGAACTGGTTGGACATGCGTCTGAGGATTGCAGGGACAACCTGGTGCACACATCTGCTTATGGAGGACTGTGACATCCCAGCCACCACTCCACTTGTACGCTGGAATGATCCACTTGCAAGGAAATGAAGTGTTGCCAGGACCTTCACCAGTGGCTGCACTGCTTGTGAGCGGTGTGTCTTGCTGGTGATGTCACCCTGCAGGGTTGTGGTTAGTTCAAGTATTGCATCTGGGCTGAATCTGAAGAGGCGATACACCTCCTCATCACCCATGCCAAAGAGGCTCATGCGTGTGCGGTATATCCTCTCACGTGCCCGCCTCCTCCGTAGCGAGGGACCCAGTACTAGTCTTAGGACCACGAGTGCCCCCGGCATGTTGGCACACAGAGGTGTTGTCCTTGCAAGTGTGGTTGTTCAGCTTGCTAGTTTCGTCGGTAACGCTGCTGTAGCTGCTCTCCTGCTGACCTGTGACCGTCTGGAGTAAAGATAAAGCAGCCTTTTGTAGAAATAACTTTGCGCCGGACGGACGAGATACGCGCGGCGCATGTAGCCAGCGTATGGTGCTAATCCGTTCGTGAATTGGGAAAAATCCCTCATTTGCATATTTGCAGGGGAAATCAATAGGCGCGACTGATGCGCCAAGCGAAATTAAGCGCTGACGATACTCTGGCGTCGTAACGTTCCGCCGGTCGCAAATGGCCCGTTATTGGGCGCATCTAGTTTGGTGGGTACGGGCACATAGAAACGACGGCGCATCTTCACAGTTACGCGGCACATATCGAAATACTCCAGCGCAAGTGTTGCTGAATCTGGCCCTATTAGCTTTCACTAAGACCAAATAATATCCACTTATTTGGGTTATTTATTACCAAAGATATGAAGCAGTATACATTTTGACCAAAATTTATGAAGAAAAACTTCCAATTTTTTTTTTTTTTATAACAGAAATGAAGAAAAACTTCCAATTTTTTCATTTATAGCGCAAAAAATAAAAAACCCAGAGGTGATCAAATACAACCAAAGGAAAGCTTTGTGTGAAAAAAAAAACCATTGCATATGGGTACAGTGTTGCATGACTGAGTAATTGTCATTCAAAATGTGAGAGCACTGAAAGCTGAAAACTGGTCTGGTTAGGAAGGGGGTTTAAGTGCCCAGTGGACAAGTGGTTAAAGAGAAAAAAAAAACACACCCAAAAAACATAAAATGCATTCCTGGCAGAACAACCGGTATTCTTCTGCATTTTTTTGTTATTGCTGTTGTGCAAATGATAAATCCAGAAATAATTTTTAAATTGTTATCACTCCTGACATTACAAATATACTCATACGGGGTGAATAAATCAGAATACATTTTTATTTGCTTCTGGACAATAACATCTCCATGTGTTTGTTTCTTGCCCATACAACAAATGACAGATGCTAGCTAAACAATGAACCAATGAAATGAAATGACAGAAAAATAAATAAACAAAACTGCAAATGAAAATGTCTCCACTTAATGATGTAAAAGCCTGGTTTACAGTATACAGTAAGTAGTATATGTGACTTCCAGAAGAAGATACAGGTACAGTGCAAAAAATATCTATTTTTTTTTTTTTTTCTTTTTCTTTTTTTTTCTTCCCCGCACATCAGTCATATCCGATTAGGTTGGAAGTGGGGGTTGCTCACAAAATTTCCGCCCTTCGCATTTCCTCCTCGGTCTCGCATCATTTGTGCTTTATTCTTCCATTTGTTCCTTTTTTTTTTTTTTTTTTTTTTTTAAATTAATTATTTTTCCCTCTTCCCTTGTTATATTTATGTGTTCAGGGGTTATACAAAAATAAGCAAACTGTAGGAAGGAGAGAGGAAAAAAAAAAGAATAACACATAGAAGGAGCGCGTATCCCCCCCATTCAGCGCCTCTCTGTCATAGATCTTCCCTTTGTCCCCGTCCTGCACCCCTTCCTCCCTTGATTCTGCCTTCCCCTTTTAATATTTAATATGCCCCCCCTCCACCCCCCTCCCTTTTTCTGAGTTCGTTATACTTAGCGATTCTGTCCCTCTCTTTCCGACTCCTTTTTCCCCTCCTATCTACTGTTTCCTTGGTCTCCACTATCTATTTCTATCGAAATCTGAGCGAATTTTTCTGTTGTTTTAAATAATCTCCATTTGTCCCAGATCAGTCTATTACTGTCGGTCTCTTTGTCGCCCTGGTCTGACCTCCTTAGATTTTCCATCTCTAAAACGTGGTTGACCCGTTGTATCCATTCGTTTAACGTTGGCTTTTTTGGCTGCAGCCAGAATTTAGGTATTACGCCCTTTGCTGCGTTTAGGAGGATCGGGACCAATGTCAATCCGTAATTTTCTATTTGTTTTCTCGACCCATGGAATAAACATGACAGGGGGTTATGAGGTACCCCTATCCCTGTTATTTCTTCTATACTCTCTAGGACATCTTGCCAATACTCTTGAATCTTGGGGCACTCCCACCAGATATGTTTTGTAGTACCTAGTTGGTTACAATTTCTCCAACAAAGAGCTGAGTTAGTTGGGTGTATTTTGTTCATTTTGACGGGGGTCAAATGCCATCGCATCATGCATTTATAGTTGGCTTCGATGGTTTTTATGTCTTGTGCATATTTATACACCGCGCCTATCATAGAGGTCTCTTCAATCCTTTCCCCCATATCTTGTCCCCATTTCTCAATGTTTTTCAAAGTTCCCTTAGACCCTATATCTGTTAATATCTTATAAAGCTTTGAGATGCCATGTTGTAATGGTGTTATAGTGGAACATAGATTTTCTATCGGGTTCTGTGCTTTATTCTTACCTATTGACAATGTGCTCACAAAGTGCTTTAGTTGTGTGTACTCCCAGTCGCTTAACTGTTGGTGTCCCTCTCTTACTAATATTTCTTTTTTTTCTTTAATTCTCCCTAGTGAAATTATTTCCCCTACTCTTTTATTTTCTAATTTCCTACCTAATTTTGTCCTGTTTCCTGGTGGGAAAAATTTGGTGTGGGCTAATGGGATTAATAGGGAGTTATATTCCCATTTTTCCCGCCTATACAACGTATCCCATATCTTAAGTGCATTTTTTGTTATACTGTGCGTGTCCGTGTTCACTATTCTAAATTTGGGTGGGATCCACACATTTGTGTCTAACTGTGCCAAACCTATTTCTCTCTCAATCTGTGCCCATTTTTTTTCAGTGTTGCTATTTGTCCATTCCACCAATCTATTTATTATTGCGGCATAATAATATCTTTTTATATCAGGGAGCGATAGTCCTCCTTTTTTTTTACTGCGGGACAGGATCGAGTAACTTATCCTTGGTTTTTTGCCCTGCCAGATAAATTTTGAAATTATAGTTTGTACTAACTTAAAAAAGCTTTGTGGGACATTTACTGGGACCATTTGGAATTTATAGATTATTTTTGGAAGGACCATCATTTTAAATACATTAATCCTCCCTATCCAGGAGATCTGTCTTTTTGTGAGATTTTTTAAATCTTGTTTTATCTCATTAACTAACGAAATATAGTTGGCCTCATATAGTTTATCTACTCTTGGTGTAATTTTTATCCCTAGATACGTTATTGATTCTTTTTCCCATGTGAAGGGGTATGTTTCCTGTAGGGCTATTTCTTCTGTGGTCTCTATACCCAGGTTCAATATTACTGTTTTTACTGGGTTTATTTTGAAGTTGGAGAGTTCTCCGTATTTTCTTATCTCATCTATTATTATTGGGATAGAGAGTCTTGGTCTAGTGATGTACAAGAGTATGTCATCGGCATACGCTGCCACCTTGTGTTCATTTTCTCCAACTCTCACCCCCTCTATGTCTGAATTATTTCTTATCTTGTTCAGCAATGGTTCGAGCGCTATTACGTACAGGAGAGGTGAGAGTGGGCAGCCCTGTCTTGTTCCATTATTCATATCTAAAGAGGACGACATATTCCTGTTTACTTTTACTCTTGCTGTAGGGGCATTGTAAAGGTTTCCTACCCATTTCATGTATCTTGGGCCCAGTCCTACGCTCCGCAATGTTTCCATCATAAACCCCCAGTCAACCCTGTCAAAAGCTTTTTCAGCATCAATTGACATGAGTATGACTGGGGGTTTCTTCTGCTTGTCTTGCAGTAACAAAATTGTTTTTAGGCTATTATCTCGTCCTTCTCTCCCTTTAATGAACCCAGTCTGATCTTCATTGATTAGATTCGGCATATGGACTTTTATCCTCGTTGCCAATATTTTTGCATAGGTCTTAATATCTGCATTTAATAATGCGATTGGGCGATAATTAGAACATATGGTATTGTCTTTTCCTGTTTTAGCTATAATTGTGATATTGGCAAGGAGGGATTCCTTTCTAATTTCTTCTTCTTCTCCCAATTTATTGAAGTAATTACACATCACCAGGGCCAGAGGTTCCATAATTTTTTTATAGTATTTAATGGGGAGCCCGTCCGGTCCTGGACTCTTTCCACCTGGTGTTTCCGAAATAGCTTGTCTTATTTCCCCCAATGTTATTGGTTCTTCCAAAGATTCTACAGTTTCTTGCGTTAATTTTGGGAGGTTAGCTTCTTCGATATATTCTCTAATTTTTTTTGACCTAATGTCCTTCTGTTCCTGTGTTTCTCTTTTCCTAATTGAATACAATGTACTATAAAACGTCCGAAAGGCCTCTGCGATTTCAGTCGTCTTATACCTCATCTGTCCCTCTTGATCCTTAATTTTTTCTATGTAGTTTGTATTCCTTTTTTCCTTTGAAATCCTGGCTAGGTATTTCCCAGGTTTATTCCCCCAGACATATCTTTCTTTTGAAACGTTTTTAAATATATTCCGTGTTTCAGTTGCCATTAAATCTCTTAATTGGACCCTTTTTATTACTATTTCCTTATATAATTCGATTTCTTTTGTGTTTTTATGTTTATTTTCCAATTCTTGGAGTTCTCCAATTAATTGCTTCTTTTTGGCTTCTCTTACTTTTTTCTTCCCCGCCCCCAAGGAGATAAGCTTTCCCCTAATATATGCCTTATGGGCTTCCCATACCGTTGCTGAGGTCACTTCCGGTGTATTGTTTATTACGAAATATTCCTCTATGTCTGCTTTTATTATATTGCATATTTCTGGGTCCTCAAGTAGTTCCTCATTTAGGTTCCAGCTACCCTTTCTCTCTTCAATGTCTGGGAAATGAATTCTAACCAGGGCAGGGGCGTGATCGGATATCGTAATCGATCCTATCGAAGTTTTATTTACATATTCCAATATTTCATGGTCCACCATTATATAGTCTAATCTTGCGTACATATTATGCACTGTCGAATAATATGTATAGTCTCTTTTATTTGGATTGGCAATTCTCCAGGGGTCTATTACTTGTTGTTTGAAAAAATTTTTCTTCAGCAACTGCTGTTGCTTAGTATTAATTAAATGAACCCCTGATGCCCTATCTAGCTGATGTTCTAGGGTAAAATTGAAGTCCCCTGCTAATATTACATGTCCCTGTTTGAAGTCCATTAGTATATTTAGAATCATCTTTAAGTATTTTTGTGGGTGTTTATTGGGACAGTATACGTTAACCAAGGTATATTTTTCCCCCTGAAGAGTCCCTCTCAGAAACACATAACGGCCCTCTGGGTCAACTTTCCTATCTTCAACTTTGAAGCTGATATTTTTCCCTATCCCTATGGCGACTCCCCTAGATCTTTTCTGCGGAGAGTCGCCATAGTACCAGGTTGGTATCGCTCGAGAGTAGAGCCTGATTCCTGAGTCAGCCGTTATGTGTGTCTCCTGAAGAAAGACTATGTCTCCTTGCTGTCCTTCGATCTCCTTTAACACCATATGTCTTTTCCCCGGGGAACCAAGGCCTCTTACGTTATATGTTAATAGATTTACGTTAGACATACTCCTTTTTTCCTCTTTTTTTTTGCTCTTGTCCTTACCACTCTCATTACCACTTTCGGACAGACCGCTAATCTTAACACTCTTTCCCATCCCTTCCCTCCATACCTCCCGTTCCATCCCTCCACCCCTCCCACCCCTCCCATCCCCGCTCCTCCATCCCCCCTCCCCCCTCTCTCCCCTCTCCCTCCCCTCCCCCACCCCCCCCTTCCTCCCCCCCTCTAACCCTAGATGTTACCGTGACCCTATGGTCGTATTGGGGAACCTCTCGACTTGCACCTCCTTGTGCTCTTGTGTTCCCTTCCCTGAGGCGGAATTCCATTCGCCGCGCCCTCATTCTCCCTGCTTCCAGGGGGATTGCCCCAAGGTGGTCAGTCACACCCACTCCTAGGTCTCACCATTATCTTTCACCTAATTAGCTTATTCCCTTATTTACTACCCCCCTCTCCCCCTGCCCCCCCCTCCCCCCCCCCCCCCCCCTCCAGCCTCCCCCCACTCCGTATTTTCATGGTACTGGGATCTCCAGTTTTTGACAAAATTCTGGTATTTCATCTATGAATCTTAGTCTTGCGGTGACCCCATTTTTTCTACCGATCAGGCATGCCGGGAAGCCCCAATTGTATTGTATTTCTCGTTCTTGTAGCACCTGTAATAGAGGTTTTTAATTTCTTCTTCTTCTGAGGGTCTCTTGAGATAGATCTTGGAAAATTTGGATGTTATGTTCCTCAAATTTAATGGGGGACTTTCCTCTCAGATTTTTCCATAATTGATTTTTTTCCTCCCAATTTTCAAACCTTATAATAATATCTCTGGGGCTCTCCCGGGGAATTTCTCTAGGCCTCCTAATCCGGTGTGCCCGCTCGATGCTTAATGGAGAGGTTATTTCTCTGTCCAGCAGCGGGTTGCAGATTTTTCGTATGATTTCAGGTAAATTTTCTGACTGGGACGAGTCTGGTACCCCACGTATTCTTATATTTTTCCTTCTGTCTCTATTTTCCTGATCTTCAACTTTATACGCTTGTTCCCTTTGTTCTTTTTTAATTTCTTTGATTTCTTCCTCCAGTTTCTTAATGATATTAGAATTGTGGTCTACTTTCTTTTCTACTCCCTCTAGTCTTTCCAGCATGAATCCCATATTTCTCTCCATTCTCTCCATTTGTGCTGTTAGTGATCTTTCTAGCGCCGCAAACATTCCCTGCATTTCCGTTTTTGTTGGTAGTACCAGTCTGTCTTGCTGATCATCAGACATTCTTTTATCATGTATCGGGTCCATATCGTGTTCAGTCACCATCCCAGGTGTAGTTTCAGTGTCTATTGAGATGTTTGATACCGCTTTTGTCTTGTCCTTTTTTTTCTCTACTTGAGGGCCTCTGCCCCCCTGCTGCTTCTCGCCTGCTGTTTTTTCCCCATTGACCCCCTGGGTTACATGAGTTACGTATTTACTCATGGGACCAGGGCCTGAACATGAGCCAGGGCCCGGACTTTGGCTTAAGCGTGGAGCTGAAGCTGCTCCTCCTCTTGCTCCCCTTGCTCTTGTGCTCATAATTGTACCCCTGCTGAGCCGAGTTGTTTTCTCATAGATATCGTTTTGCAATATATGTTTCACTCTATATTTCACTCTATGTTGTACTCAGTCAGGCGGCTGGATACAGTTGGATACAGTTAGGTACAGTTAGCTATACTTGGGTACGGGGGAGCTCATTCGTTTACCAAGCCGATCTCGATCCCCAGATCTATCAGTATAGGGGTTTCCTGTATATACTCGATCTATAGTAGACTATGGCTGTATTTAGTTCTCTTGACATCTATTAACATCTATTAACAGTTATTCATCAGTCTTTTAGTGCTATTCAGGTCCTGCCATGTCGCTTGTTATACTTCCATATTTAATTTTACAACCTGGTGGTGCTCAAACACAGCACAGGGAGCTCTGGGTAGTCAGACTCCTATCCCTTAAACATCCCTTAAACAACTCTTAAATATTAAATATTCTCGATCTCTTCCATCAACATGATTAAAACATGATTTAGGGCATTCCAGCCTGTAGCTTCAGAGCATCAAAGGCATGTTATGTTTCACTTCAAATGTCAGATACCCAGGAACCATAGCAATAGCAATGCAGTAAGGTTTTACTCACAGTTACCATCTGATATTCTCTTCAGCAACCTTCCTTCAGCATCGCCTTCTAGCCACCGCACACTCTACTTACATGTTATTGTTGTTGTAGATGTTGCGGATGTTACTCCTGGTTCAGCTTTATCCAAGCGCAAGTCAGCGCAAAAAAAAAAAAAAAAAACGCTGGTATCTCTGTGCTTTGTCTATGTGGTGCCTTACGTTGCTCTGTGTTGCTGCTATTGCTATTGCTTTTAAGTGATGCTATTCTGGCTATGCCCTGTAGGGGACCTTCAATGTATATAGTACAGTACTGAGGGGGGGGGGGGGAGCCCTCCGTGTTTCCCTAATCCCAGGAGTTCATCAAGGGTAAACACTACAAGGCACTACCCTGTGCTGGGCACAAGACACTAAGTGCCTCTCCTAATCTCTCCTGGCACCGCAGAACGGGAAGTATACTGGGCAACGAGTTTCGGCCGTGGAAGGGCCGTGGGAGGGCTTCCTCGGTAAACACTTATGTCTCTTATCTCTCCCACCAGCGCTACAATCACCTCCTCAGTCTCCTCAGTCTCAACAAGAGGGGACGCTCGAGGAGACACGCGCTCACCTGTATCGCCGCGACCCTGTCCCCGCCACCGTCGCTCTGTAAGCTCTGCGAGCTCTGCGTGCCGCTCTCTAATCGTGCGATGCGTCCCGGGAACGAGACAACGAGGCAACAAGACAGCGAGGCAGCAAAGCAGCGTGATTCAATCCCGGTTCAATCCCGGTTCAATCCCGCAGCCAGCGTTACACGTTACACGTAATGCCGCGGGAGAAGGAGGAGGAGGGGGGGGAGGGAGTCCTCACAGGGGGGAAGCCAGGTGAGCAGCAGGCGAGCCGTCGGGTAGTTTAGTCCGCATTTCGTGGTGAGACCTGTCGGCTGGGCGCTCCTCTAGCCTCCTTGACGTGCGGGACGCGCCATCTTGGACTCCTCCCTCCTTGAAAAAAAAATATCTATTTGCTTTACTTTATTAAAAACATTAAACTGTGTTCAGACATAAGTTTTTAGCCTTTTTCTTTTTTTTTTCAATAGATCAAAAACTCAAAAAAATGCTGGCAAGCCAAATTTTTTGAGCGTTTATTCGCGTTTATCGGCATTTGGTGGCTTTTAGTGGGTTTTTTTGGTAAAAAAAACAGAACTTTGAATGCGATTTTGAAGTTCATAAAGTCCATAAACTCCACTGCTCATTAAAGCTAAAAAACATCCATGTGTGCATGGACACATAGGCTAACATAGAGTGGAGTTTATGGGCTTTAAAACAAAAACGCCCAAACTCCAATAAACTGCAGTTTATCAGCCCCAGTGTGCGAAGGAGCCTAAAAGAGAAATATGGGAATCCATAAAAATAAAACAAATCATACTTGCCTAGGTGGATGCAGCATTGGTCCGATACTGCATCTGCCCCCCGTGGCTCTAATACCGTGTACACACGATAATTTTTCGGCATGAAAAAAACGTTGTTTTAAAAAAATGTAATTTAAAATGATCGTGTGTGGGCTTCACATCATTTTTCGGGTTCTGAAAAACAACAAATTTATTTTTCGAGCATGCTGCATTTTTTAACGACGTTTTAAACTATGCCATTTTTCGGGTTGTAAAAAATTATCGTGTGTGGACTAAAATTACGTTAAAAACCCGCACATGCTCAGAAGCAAGTTATGAGACGGGAGCGTTCGTTCTGGTAAAACTACCGTTCATAATGGAGTAAGCACATTCATCACGCTGTAACAGACAAGCACGAATCATCTTTTACTAACACGGAATCAGCTAAAGCAGCCCCAAGGGTGGCCTCATCCGCATGGAACTTCCCCTTTATCAGTGGGACTTTGAAAGAAGCAGACTGTTTCTCTTTATCTGCATGCTTTCACAATTTGGGTCAGAGGCAGTTTTAGGTTGCCCTGGAGTTGTGCCAGGGGATAACCATTGCAATAGATCTTTAAAAAAAAAAAAAAAAAAAACAGAAGCTGTTCACAAACATACATATAAAACATTCTCTGTCCTTCTGAACATGCCTTTTCTGGGATCTAGCATTAATAAATGACATATATGATGATCTGGATGTACACCATTGGAGAATCTAATTTGACAGACAGTGGGCCACAGGAACATCAATCCCTATTAGTATTGGTATTAGTATTGGCTCAGCTTTTGGCACCCCTTCTACACAAAAAAATGGGTGCAGCTTCATGGGGCGAATAGCCAACTCATTGGTCCCCGGGATGCTGCAGTGACAGCTCATTGTAGAAGGGGGGCCCCATCAGTGTCTCCTCAAAATGCTTTGTTAATCAGTGGTGGGAAGCAGAGGGTGAGTGAATGCTCCAGTCTCCCTGCTGCAGCAATGCAGATGCTACAATGGGGGCAGTGCTGTGCTGCCCCCTGGATATTCTCAGTCTCAATCTCAGGATCATATGCAGACAGCTGTTCTCACTCTAACTCCCTCAGTGCTAAGAGAAAGAACTTTCCTGGGCATTTTAGTAAAAATCCTCTCTCCACTCCTCCTACTGCACAGTGAATATTGGGATCTGTAGTGCAACCATTACAGTGTAGCCATTATAGGGCTACTGTCTGAAATTACAACTTCCAGCATTCTCAGCGCTCTGTATACAAGTCTATGGGCTTGTTTGGCTTTAGCTCTCCCCCTCCTGGCTGGAGGAGGATGTTGCAACATAACATTATTATCACAGTAGAGAGAGAAAGGCAAAAACATGTTGTTGTAGCCAAGCACCTGGCTACAGCAGACAGACCCTGCACTGAGCATTCCAAAAGAAGAAGATGACTGCAGCAAGTAGTAATTAAGTGGAACCCAAGTGTCATTTTCTTTTAGCAGAAAGAGCAGAAAGTAGAAGACTGCAACATGTTTTAAAACACTTGCACTATATAGCAACCGAGGAAGAATATTAGTCCAAAAAATGTGGGGTTCCACTTTAACAGCCTAAAGACACTCACCTGCTCTCCAGCTTTGAATAAAGTATAAGAAAATATTGGGGCCTAAAGTTTTAGGTGTGCCCATAGGGCATGTTGGGTGTCAGAGCCCAAAAGTTTAGATATGTCCTTGGCTACTTTTGATTGTGTCTGTGATAATAAAAAAGAAAACATAGACATTAAAAGTTTGAAAGTGTCACTAACATACTTTGGCTCCTTAAGTGTGATGACTTCAGAGATTCACAGAGCTGAGTATAAATAGACCAACAATTTGACCTAAGTCATTAAGCTGGCCCTGTCTGTCATAAAATGCTTTATATCTATCTGTAAAAAAAGACTCTGATTTGTTACCTATGTGTGGTTATCCCCAAAGGCAAATATCACTGAACAATATATCTGCACATAAAAATAGCCATCATGGTCGACCTCATCACCAAGTCCGCTAACCATAGGTAAAGTAATCACAGAAAAGGTTCCCCTGTGCTTTTAAATGGCATGGATCATTATGCAGTGGAGAAAATTGCACTGTGCGGTGGCTGTGAGCTGGATAAACAATGCACTTCATTTTCCAATGGCTCATTTCTCAGGCGATAGGTTGGTTACTGGGAATCAGTTTCTCTATGAGTCACAACGTCAGAGAGAAGCATTGTGGACACATTGATGAATCTGCTTAATTTCCACTCTGCAGGCAAGAACTTTAAAAAGACATTTCAGCTGGAACCTTGCCAGTCAACTAATGCAATAACCTCAGTAAATCTTTAGCAGGTCTTTTATAACAAGTAGGGGAAACCAAGACCGCCTGTTGTAGAGAACA
Source organism: Rana kukunoris (assembly GCA_029574335.1). Classification (NCBI taxonomy): domain Eukaryota; kingdom Metazoa; phylum Chordata; class Amphibia; order Anura; family Ranidae; genus Rana; species Rana kukunoris. Next base: position 136,278,012 of record CM056054.1, on the reverse strand, counting down.
AAATAAAACGTTAAAACAGTGTAGGAGGATATTGAATCATCTGTCCACCAGTGATGATAAAACACTGGCTTTTCTTAACACGCTGATTCCTATTATACAACACAGGGATTAGTTAGAATGGAAAGGAAATTAGATCCTAGAGCACAGAGATATACATATATGAATACAATACTTTAAATAGCTTGCTAACCATTTCTATCATATCATCATTTTTTATCTTGATCAGATTTAAAGGACTATTAAAATGCTACCATAACTGGAAAATTTGGACTGATTGGTATAAAGCGTAAAATAGCTTAATTTATTGATGATTGATTTGCTTAGAAATGGTTACTTAGCATGCACACCTCCTTCTTCTTCTCTCCCCCCCCTTTTTTTCCCCTCCCCCTCGCTGTCCTTCTCTTCCCCTCTCCCCTACTTCTCTCCCCTACAACTTTCCCACGAGCAAATGGTGCGATAATACCTGTTGACTGATGTTCAATGATGTTCCAGGGATTGATTCCCTGTTTTGGTATTGTACTTTCTCATTGGGTATGTGGAAAGGTTAAGGGCCAGATCCACATACAGTTGCCCCGGCGTAAAGTATCAGAGATACACTACGCCGCCGTATTTGACCTGGCTCTAAGTCGAATCCAGGAAGATTTCGGCCCGTAAGGTACGGCGGCGTAGTGTATTTCTCGCAGTGGAATCAAAATACGCAATTAGGGGGCGTGAATTATTTAAATTAGGCGCGTCCCCGCAGGTATCGAACTGCGCATGCTCCGTTCTGAAATTTCCCGCCGTGCATTGTGCGAAATTACGTCGGAACATCATTTTTTTTTTTGGTAGCGTAATTTACGTACATTCCTTTTCACGGACGACTTACACAAAAAAATAAAAAATAATAAAAATTCAACGCGGGAACGACGGCCATACTTAACATGGCCAATCTAACTATAGACCGGATAATAGCAGCTTTAACTATACGCCGGAAACGGCCGACTAACGACGACGTTAGAGAATGCGACGGGCGATCGTAACTTGGTGGATCGCTGTAAAAAGCTAATTTGCATACCCGACGCGGAAAACGACTTCATATCAGAAAGCAATGGGAGGGAAAGCAAACAGGGAAAAAAGATAAAGAATAAGAAAAAGAGAGTAGAGAAAAAGAGGAGCCCCAGAAGAAGGCAAGTATCACGGACACGGGACCTGTCGAAGCAAGGTTTCTTAAAGCTGACCATAACTGATCAGGGGCAAGGATTTAAAGGAATAACTTTCATCAATCCATGGTTTCCAGACTTTCAAAAATGTTGCATGCGAATCCTTCAATATACTGGACATCTTCTCATCAATCATCATAGCCGTCATTCTGGTTCTCATCCCCTGGAAACAACAGATGGAGTCTTCCAGGACTGGGCAATGGCCCTCTCGGCAGAAATAAAAAGGTACGTGGCCAATTTCTGTTGGGGCGCAAATAGGCCCGGTATAGCGCAATGTAAGAGAACAAGTCGGGCATCCCTACGGATTGTCACATGAAATAATGTCTGCAATAGGCCAAAGACCCTGGACCAGAAGCCGATCAAGCATGGGCACGACCACCATATATGTAGGACCTCCCCACGTTGACCACAATTCCTAAAGCTGCCATGACTTTTAAAGCTGCCCACTGACACACCTGGTTATAGGTTGAAGGCCGTTCGCAACATGTAGCCTAAATTGTACTATGTTACCATTCAGAATAAGTGCACAACAAATAGGGCCAAGAGCAACTTGATGGTAAACAGAATAAGTGTATCATAAAGCACTACATGAGAAAAGATCACGTTAGAGTATGTTAGGTTAACTCATTTTAATACTAGCATTAAAGCAGAGTTCCACCCTAAAAATCTACTTTTTATTAACAGCTTGCCTTTAATGTAAAAAATAAATAAAAAAATCGTATTTTTTTTTTTCTAGTCATATTTCGTAATCTGTCTAGTTCCTAGTCCGCGGTGATTCAACTTCCTGTCCTAAAACCCCATTGCCTCCTGGGAAATGATGACACTCATTTCCCAGGAGTCTCTGGGCATTACTGTGCCTAAAAATCCCAGCATGCACCTCTCTAGGGAAATCCAGGAAGGCACAGGAACTGGGCTTCTCATGACCACAGCTAACATTGAAATGGCCACTAGTTTGCTGAGCAGACATCAGGTAAGTGTTTACACTGTTTTATGTACTGATCGTGTTTTTTTGATAATTGTAAAAGAATATTGAATGTAATGTAATGTATTGTGGATTGCACAATCCACCATCCTAACACAAAATAGTTAATGGCTCACAAAATCAGAACGTCACAAGACTAATATTACGTATTAATGCACGTCATTAACCATATATTAAGTTGAGATCGAAATAAAAAAGGGGAAGTATTTCAAACTGCAGCTTTTGTCAGTGTGAAATTATTCTATGCATGCATGCAATTATTCACTTCTTATCAGATTTGGCCAGGAAGCAGATACCAAAAAACTGACAGTTTTGTCTGTCCAAATCAAGTAGGGCAATTAACTTAAACCACATTAACTTTAAACAAACTAACATTGATTCCACAGCACTATAAGCAACCACATGAACAGTGAGATATTATGAAAGTCAAAGAAAACTCTCAGTAACTCTGCAAAAACTCAAGCAAATAAAGAGTCCTGGAATGCAGAATCATGTATATTTACGTGATTCTGCATTTCTGGGTACGGGCTGCTCGCCCACCCGCCTGGCTGTGCTGTGATTTGTTACAGCACATGCCGATCACCGTGTCCAGGCCAGTGATTGACCACTGACACCTGTTAATCAGCTCTAAAGCCTCGCACATACAGTTGGATTTTCCGCGGACAAAGCCTCTGAATTTTTTCCAAAGGGCGCTGGCTGTGTACTTGTATTGCATACAAACGGCAAAGAATTGTTGGCCAACAAACACGAAAATCTGTGTTTTTTTCAGCTCTTTAGGGAAACTTCTGTTAATGTTGTGTTATGGTTAGCATTGCTTCTGAACATTCGTGTTTGTACTTTGGATTTTTTTCCGACGGACACATTTGCTATCCCACATTTGTTGGCGGAAATTCAGACAACAATTGTTCCATGGAGCATACAAACGGTCGGCCATCACACAATTCCCGTTGGAAAATCCAATTGTTCGTAAGGGCTTTAAGTCTCACAAAACACAGCTCTATTGCCGCGTACACACGATCGGACATTACGACAACAAAACTGTGGATTTTTTTACGACGGAAAACTTGTCTTGTAAACACTCGGTCCCCCGAAATGTCGGAAATTCTGATCGCCAAGAATGCAGTCACGTACAACACTACGATGAACCGAGAAAAATTTAGTTCAATGATTCCGAGCGTGCGTCTCAGAGAGGCACTTAGGGATGGGATTTAACAATAAAGTCCATTCTTATCTTGACAGAGGGAGAACTTGCAGCATTATGTATCAGAAGCTAGGAGGTAGGTGCTAGTTCATGCTGTTTTTCCAAAGTTATTAAAAATTTTCATGAAAAACAGTGGCCATATGGACAGCAAAGAATATATCAAATTGTCTCTGAAGTAAAAGTCAAATGTTGTTTTATCAGAATGGTGACCCCAGTTTCCATTGGCTTCCATTTTTATTTTAAATCTAGATATTGGGCAAGTCCCTAAAGAGAACGAGGAGAGTACACTGTTCCTGGAGGGACTTATAAGAGGCCACATGTGGTAAGTTTGTAGATTTTGCGAACAAAAAAATACACACATATGCCTCAGAAAAAGAAAAACCTCAGATGTCTCTTTTTTATTCTGACTACAGCACTGAGCAATGGAGATGACTATGAAGTTCAATCAGCCATAATAGCTACAAGACATTTTGGTTGTTTCAGATATACAGTATATTGGATGCCTTAATACATTGTTTTGAATTGTTTCTTTGGATCTGGTAACCTTGGATTGCACATACCCAACCCTCCAGATTTGACAACACGCCTCTCTCGATTTAGTGCTCCTCTGACGCACACCACGTGGAACTCTTCTTTTCTTTTCCTTTCCTTGTTTTACATTAAAGTTCTTTCTCTTTTTTCCCAAGGCCGTGCACAGACGATGAGACATGTCCGCTCAAACATGTCCGACGGACCGTTTCCAGCGGACATGTCTCATCGGATTTTGGTCCGATGGAGTGTACACATCGGACGAAAATCCCCTCGGGCTGAGGACGAGGTGATATGGCGGTGACGTTGACGCCGCCATGTCACCACTCCAGGAAGTAAAATACTTCCACGCATGAGTCGAATCCATTCGACGCATGTGGGAGATTTTTGTCCGCTGGTTAGGCTTTTCCAGCAGAGAAGTTTTAAAGCATGCTTTAAAACTTGTCTGCTGGAAAAACCTGTCTGCTAGCCCGTACACACGGTCGGATATGTCCGCTGAAACTGGTCTGCGGACCAGTTTCAGCAGACAAGTTTGATCGTGTGTACGCGGCCTCACTCTTCTGCCATTTCTGTTTTCTACTCATTTATTATATATGCCTAGCTGGCCACAAGGCATTGTCCTGGTTAGAATGGTTACGGTGATAGCACCTTTCCTCTTTTTATACTGCATTCTTACCTACAGTGCCTTGCGAAAGTATTCACCCCCCTGGCTTTTTACCTATTTTGTTAAAGTACAGCCTTTAGTTCAATATTTTTATCTGAATTATATGCGATGGATCATAACACAATAGTCTAAGTTGCTGAAGTAAAATTTGAAAAATATATACATAAAACTAGGGTTGTCCCGATACCACTTTTTTAGGACCGAGTACAAATACCGATACTTTTTTTCATGTACTCGCTGATACCGATTACCGATACTTTTTTTTAAATGTGTTTCCAAATGCAGCCATGTGTCCCCAAATGCAGCCTTATCCACAAATGCAGCCTTGTCCCCAAATGCAGCCTTATCCACAAATGCAGCCTTGTCCCCAAATGTAGCCTTATCCACAAATGCAGCCATATCCCCAAATGCAGCCCTTTCCCCAAATGCAGCCATGTCCCCAAATGCAGCCATGTCCCCAAATGCAGCCTTGTCCCCAAATGCAGCCTTGTCCCCAAAAAGAAAGCCAAGCCCCCCCCCCACGCCGCCGACTAGTTGATCAGCGCGGGAAACATTACAGCTTTCATTTGAATAGTTGTGTGTTCCCTGCCACGCCTCGTCATATATAGCCCCTCCCTCTTGTCCAGGCACTTTGATAGACAGATTACCCATCCAATCCTTGGATGGGTGATCTGTCTATCAAAGTGCCCGGACAAGGTGGAGGGGCTATATTTGACGAGGTGCAACGGGGAACACACAGCTATTCAAATGAAAGCTGTAATGTTCCCCGTGCTAATCAACTGAGTGAGAAACTTATATAGTGCAACACATGCAAACTGAATTGCCTCTGGGCGTGACCGGATGTGAGGGAGCGTGATGTGAGTGTGATGTGAGGAGGAGAGGATCCCTGTGTGGGTTCCAGCCGTCTCCCACCGTGCCAGCCCCAGATCCGGGACCGTACATGCTGCAGTGAAGTGCCGTTCATCCCCCCTCTCCCCCCCTCCCCTCTCTACCAAGGGAGACGGGTCTGCTTGTCGGCATGTTGGCAGGGGATTCGACGCATTAGCAGGAGCAGCAGCACCTGAGCGATCCCCGCACAGTACAGCACACAGTAAGCCGAACAGGACAGCGTCACAAGGAGGAGAACGCTGCGGGAGGTGAGGAGGTGAGGAGTTCAACCCGGCACGCTGTGCTGAGAAAAAAACAAAAAACGGCATAGACAAATCAAGCAAGAACGGGTCGGTGTGAGCCACGCATCAAAGAATCCCTGGTATGTGCCACATTGCAAAGTGACTGTGTTAACTAGCAATTGTCAATCCTATGCTTAGAAGCACAGGCAGGAGCTATAACATGTCGGCAGTATTGATATAAGAGCAGTTGTTGCAAGAGCGGTTATAGCAATACACCCCTACTTTTGAACTTCCCAAGATCTGTCTCTGGCTGTGTGCTTTGTTTATGCTGGTGCTGGTGCTACTGTGTATTTTTGTGCTTGGCATATCAACATTTATAACCACTCAATTACCGATTGCTGTGAAAGACTTTGATGTTGTTTGATAGAGTGGATTGCACTGATTCATCGACCTACGGATCTATTGAGCTTCGTTAGAATTGCAATCTTTTTTATCCTTCCATATTACCATCCCAGCTGCCCTCTTGCTGCCCTCTGGCTCCTTTTTGTTGGGCAAAGTCCAAAATATATGCATATAGACATGTGTAGTATACATCTATAAAAATCAGAGGAAGCCAGACAAAAATCCAGGATTGTGGACACAAGGATAACTAGGACTGTTTATTTACAACATTTTTCCTTTTTTTTTTGTGTCAAATTGTTGCATGGTGGGGTCGCCAACAGAGGGAAAATCGCTCCGATTCCCTCTCTATTTTCTTTTATATCTTGATTAGTGTCGGTGACAAATCGTGTGAGGTTTTTAAATAGTACATCACCGCACCCCCTGGTTGGCTTCCACAGGAAACACCGGAGACCAGTCTAAAGTTATATTCGGACGGTCAAAAGCGGGGGTTGATCTGGTGAAAGAATTGGCAGTGTCTGGCGCCTAGTGGAATCACGCCTGGGTTGGCCACGCTCCATAGGGATCCCCTCTTCTCTTTTTTTTTTTTTGCCCTCTTTTTGCTTCATACCTTGCCTCTCCTATTCTGCATTGTTAAATGCTTGGATAAACGCAAATACAAACAGAATAGTAACGGAAGGTAGTCCCTCCCGGACACAAAATGGCGGCAGCAACAACAAAAAAGGGGCAACATAACTTGGAGAGTGGGGGGCCCCAAGCAACAAGGTCTAAAGAGAAAGCGACACAGGCAGCGGCAGCTGCAGCAGCCAAGTTGGAGCAGTACTCACATACTTCTTCAAACTCTCCAGGTAAAGGGGCCCAGAGCCAACAAGCGCAGATTAAGAACCAAGGGGGTACATCAGCGGACAGGAGAAGCCAGGGCCACGGGGCTCTGGCCTCAAAGCTAACAAGTAAAAAAGACCCCATAGGAGAACCTCCCGGGGGTATGCTGACTAATCCAAAAACCATTATAGAAACCCCCATAGGGGATGGTTCAACAGGTGGGGGGAGCCCTCCCTGAAAGAAATATTACTTGCTATAAATGCCTGCAAGGGGTTACTGAGTAATCTAACGGACCAGACAAAAGAAATAAAGGAAGAGCTGAAGACAATGAGCCAAGAGATGCAGAGAACTGGGCAAAGAATAACGGCAGTAGAGGAGAGAGTGAGCCAAGTAGAAGACGAAATGCACCCGTTAAAGCAACAGATGCAAGCAATGCAGGAGCAAATAGGATGGCAGGCATCTAAACTCGATGAAATCGAGAATAGGTTACGCAGAAACAACATACGGGTGGTAGGTCTCCCGGAACAGAGCGAGGGCGCCCACCCAGCAACTTTCCTCGAGAACTGGTTTAGAGAGACTTTTGGGGAAAATGTTTTCTCACCATTTTTTGGGATAGAAAGGGCTTACAGAGTCCCATTCCGAGCCTTAAAGGATGGGCACCCTCGGCCTTTACTTTTGAAATTCCTTAATTATAACGATAAGGTGACAGCGCTGCAAAAAGCAAGAGAGAAAGGGGAAATTTTCTATAACGGTTCACGAATCTCTCTGTATTCAGATTTTTCCCCCGAACTAAGCAAACGCAGAGCGGAATTCACACCAATCAAGCGTAGTCTTTTAAAAAATAAAATCACATACGCACTATTGTATCCAGCACGTTTACGGATAATGACTTTAAAGGGACCCCTGCTATTCGATTCACCAGGAAAAGCAGCATAGTGGCTGGAAGAGAATAAATCTCAAATAGAACAAGCAAATTGACTGAATACTGGCGGGGAGGAGTAAAGAAAGGGACTAGTCCTTGTTAAGAGGCCTTGGACTTCACCCTTCTGCTGCTGTGATGGGGTTTTTCCTTTTTTTTTTTTTTTAATACATATCCACTTTTATACATACGCATACAAACACTTTTATGTACACTTAAACACATTGTCTCCCTTTCTCTTTTTTGGGGTTTTCTCGCCCCCATCACTTTGGGGGCTGGAGGGCTTTTCCTCCTAAACACCCCCCTTTTTTTTTTTTTTTTTGAGGGGGGGGGGACTCTCAATCTTAAACACATTAAAATGAGTAAATGAGTAATTACACGAAGGGACGCAAAGAGGAATTATGAGAATCACAAGTTATTACAATATAGGCAATATAGGCACTGATTAGAAAGGGGAGGTCATATCCGTGGAAAACAAACGCTCCTGGAAGGGGTGAATGACAGGAGGGATTACATGGGGTCTTTAAGTTTTTAAATTCAATTTTTTTTAAAATAACTAAACGCACAAAGGTATGGAAAGTTGTAACACGTGTTATTACAATATAATATAGGCACCGACTAGAAAGAGGGGGCTATACTGTAGTAAATAAGCATTATAGAAAGGGATTGGGGTACGGTGGGAGGGAACACATGGGTTCGCAGGTTGGAATGGATGGTGTAGAGTATGTAGGAGAGGGATGGCAGATAGCGGTCACAAGCACAGCCCCTGGGGAGGACCTAGATAGGCAAGGGAAAAGGGAGGGAGGGAGGAGGGGTGGTTTCAGGGGAGGGAGGGGGGAGGGTTAAAACGGCACAAAAGCACGAATATCACATTCAACATTATAGTTACAGAACAAGGTAAAGGGAAGGTTGAGTCTATGAGCTTTGGGAGATGCACACATTTTTTGAAAAGTACATTTAAGAAAGTCAATCTGTGGAAGGTTTCTCTGATGGATCAGAGGCAGAGATGGTGGAGAGGGGCAGGAGGACGAAGACGGAGTAAATTTGTCCTCCTGGCCTTTCTGCTCCATCTCTCCCCCTCTCTCAGACATGGTGGAATTATTATTCATCTGCCACCCCGGATGTTGCCTTGTAGGACCTTCTTTCCTTTGCTGTTTCGATTGGAGGTGGTACCCACTCCCATGAGCATTGTTAAGTGGTCCTCTCCTATATGTCCAGGGCCACACTTGTCATTTTCATTAAGTTTGATATGGTGACATGAGGCCGAAAACACTCAAAATCGGCTCTTGAAATGTTCGGGGGATGGGCGACCCGGTTAAAAGAGCAGCAATCTTCTCCACGCTTGAGTGGCATGGAATGGAGCTAATTTGCCTGCAAGAGACTCACCTAACAAAGGAAACAAAATTAAAGCTAACAAACAGAAAATATCAATGTCAGTACCACTCGGTCCACTCCTCCTATTCTAGGGGTGTGAGTATAATGGTGAAAAAAGGGGTGTCTTTTGCATGCAGAGAGCTCAAAATAGATGAACTGGGTCGTTATATTTTCATGCATTGCTTAATAGAGAATGCGCCTTATGTACTGGCCAATGTCTATATTCCTCCACCCTTTAAAATGGAGATCCTGTATAAATTAATGGAATTTGTAACAAATAAGGAAAACTTTCCTGTAATAGTGGTGGGGGACTTTAATGTGACATTGAACAGAACAAGGGACAGATTCCCACCAGGGACAAGTGGCGACAGCAGGGGGGAAGGACACTTAAACCAGTTCCTGGAGGAAGTTGGATGGCGCGATATGTGGAGAACAAAATATCCAGATACACGTCAGTACTCCTGTTTTTCAAGCTCATACCATACTTTGTCCAGAATAGACATGGCCCTGGGGAACTGGGAGAGTCTGCAGTTAATGGGTGAAATAGCTTATTATCCAAGGGGGGTGTCGGACCACTCCCCATTGGTGCTGACACTGAATATAGGGAGGCAGAGGCCTACAAACAATTGGAAAATAAGCCCATTCTGGTTGGAACTGATGGGAAAATCGGAGGAAATAAGTAGTAAATTAAGAGAATTTTTGAACTTTAACTCAGGAACAGCACCGGTGGGAGTGGTTTGGGATGCCCTAAAGGCCTTCCTTAGGGGTTTATTGATCCAGCAGGTTGCCAAGATTAAGAAAAACTCCAGGGATTGGGAAGAGAAAATTAGGAAAGAAGTCTTGGAAGCAGAAAAACAATATGTAGAAGACCCCTCATTGATCAAACAAAAAAGATGGCTCGAGAAACAACAGGAGTATAAGGTGGCAATCAATAGGAAAGTGGAGAATAAACGCCTATTTCAGAGTCGGAGCTTTTTCGCGGAAGGGGAGAGTGTAGGCCACACATTGGCACTTCTAGCTAAAACTAACTCGTCCCCCTCCAACATACCCGCAATTAGGACAGTGGGAGGTGAGATATCCTCTCAAACGTCAGTAATTTTGGACACATTTGTGGCATACTATCAGGAGCTGTATAAATCAAAAACAAGGGATGAGTTGCCCCAAACGAATGAGTTCCTAAGGGGAATAGAAACACCAGCTCTATTAGTGGAGGATAGAATTTCCATAGAAGTCCCAATAACCTTAGAGGAATTACAACAGGCCCTGGGGGGGGTGACCAATCAGAAGTCCCCTGGACCTGATGGTTTACCAGTAGAAATTTACAAACAGTAGAGTGAGGTGCTGCTCCCAGAACTACTTAAGGCGTTAAACTGGGCACTGGAAGGGGGGAGGCTCCCTACCTCAATGTCAGAAGCCACCATAATAGTGTTGCAGAAAGAAGGGAAGGACCAATTAAATACAGCATCTTATAGGCCAATATCTTTATTGTGCTCCGATGTGAAAATATTGGCCAGGGTGCTGGCGGCCAGGATAAATAAATGTATTCAGAAATTAATACACCCAGATCAGTCTGGTTTTATACCAAACTGATCAACTAGCGTTAACATCAGAAGGTTGTATCTGAATCTACAAAGGCCAACTGAAAATGTGGGTGACAAATCCATCTTGTCCCTGGATGCCACCAAGGCGTTTGATAGTCTAGAGTGGGACTACCTCTGGCTTGTCCTGGAAAAATTTGGATTCGGCCCTACTTTCATTGGGTGGATAAAAACGCTCTACAATTCTCCAAGTGCGAAGATAAAAATTAATAACGAACAGTCACGGACGTTTAAGTTAGAAAGGGGTACAAGGCAGGGCTGTCCCCTGTCTCTCCTCCTGTTTGCTCTAGCAGTAGAGCCATTGGCAATTGCGATTAGAAATAGCCAGGACATACAGGGGTTCCAGAGAAGGGCAGGAGAGGAAAAAACTGCACTTTATGCAGATGACATCCTGCTTTTTCTGGGGGACTCAACAAAGTCCCTAAAAATGGCATTAGAGATAGTGGAGGCATTTGGACAACTCTCGGGCTTAGTGATTAATTGGGAAAAATCAGTTCTTTTACCGGTGGACTTAGTGGGTAATACGACATGTGCAGAAATCCCCCAGCTGAAAATAGTGGAAAAAATGGACTATCTGGGGATAGTCGTAACCCGCGATCCAGAACAGTACATCAGTAATAACCTTGAGCCACTCTTGCTTAAATTCAAAAGGAAAGCGGATATCTGGGGAAGACTTCCCTTATCGGTAGCCGGAAGATGTAACCTTATAAAGATGATCTGGATGCCACAACTACTTTATGTATTCCACAATTCACCGGTGTGGATAGGAAAGGCATGGTTTAAAAAAAATAGAGACCCTTTTTAGGGAGTTAATTTGGAAGAAGAGGAAGGCTAGGATCAGTCTACGGACACTGCAATTGCCAACAAATAAGGGTGGCCTGGCGGTTCCACACCCCCGTAGCTATTTTTTAGCAGCCCAATTACAGCATCTGGGAGGTTGCGGTTCCGAAGGAGGAGGGAACTCTAGTGGGAAAATTATGTTAATGGGGTCCCCACATAGATCTATAATAGAAACCCTGGAGGCTGATTCTTTCCCAGATAAGAACGCGACACTGTGTCTGGTTAAAAGAACATGGCAGGCAGGTAAGGCAGCTTTGGGGTATAAGGGGCTAACAGAATACTCCCCTTTATGGGAAAACAAAAACCTGCAGGAGATTGTAAAAATGGGAAAAGTGAAAGAATGGGAAAAGCTAGGAATAACTAGGCTGGAACAACTATATATAGGGGACACATTGAAATCTTTTGCAACACTAAGGGAAGAATATGATATACCAAACTCCCTGTTTTATACTTACCTGCAGGTCAGACATGCCCTACAGGCCCAGTTCAAGACGGACCCGGCAAGAGGGCAAAAAATCCCCCATTTCCAACGGCTAATTAATTCCGAGAGCACCAAGGGAATTATATCAGAGCTATATGCAAAGATTAGTGAGGGGGCGATTGGGGGAGCAAGTCCAGGTAAAAACAAACAAAGATGGGAAGAGGATATAGGCCACATAACAGATGAGCAATGGGAACAGATCCTCGAGACGGGGAAATTGGTGTCACAAGCCCCGTCACAGAGAGTTTCCTACTTGTTTTTACTTCACAGGGTTTATTATACCCCAAAGAGGTTATACAACTTTGGGAGAAAAGTAGACGATAAATGTCCCAGGTGCCAAAACACTGGTGACCTTATCCATATGATGTGGAAATGCCCGAAACTATATAGATACTGGGGTAACGTATTAGAGATAATAAATACAACTTTCGGGATAGATCTGGAACTGGAGGCTAGGGTTTGCTTGTTGGGAGGTATGGAGGAGAGACCGGAGCAAAGGGGCAGTGCAGTAGCGGCTGTGAGATGTTTGTTCCAAGCCAGGAAACTAATAGCACAAAAGTGGCAATCAGAGAAAGCGCCTACAATTGTAGAATGGGTAAACACGATTAATGCCACAGTATGGAAGGAGAAAGTAACCTTAACTAGACAGGGCAACTTTGAAAAATTCAAAAAGCTTTGGGCGCCCTGGCTGAGCAGAATGGGATGTCCACCCTAGGGCGGGGAGAGTAATCATGCCAGGCTGTTGGGGAGAGGTCTGGGCAGAAGGGAGAGGTAACGGCAAGAGAGAGGGAGAAAACTCTTAAAGTAAACATGGTGACAGTTGTGTAAAAAGAGAATAGAGAAAGCCATAATATAGAGTGCACTAACGTGGTATAAATAAGAAGGGTGGGGGGAAGGGGTAGGGGTAAAAGGGGCACAACCAAGGTCTGAAGACGCGCTATATTTATAACTATATTCACAACGATGTATGTTAAGAAAATAAACGCCTATGTATTTTTGTATTACAAAAAAATTAAATAAAGAATATCAAAGTAAAAAAAGAATTGCCTCTGGGCGCTTGGTATCCATTCCCTGGGCCCTCAGAAGAGATGGGTCTTAATATTTCTCCTGAAGGCCAGGTGGTTTACCTCCAACTGAATGCTGGTTGGTAGAGTGTTCCAAAGTCTGGGTCCTTGGACCGCAAATCTTCGTTCTCCTTTGGACTTGTATCTGGTTTTGGGTATCTGGAGTAGATTTTGATTGGTGGATCGTAGAATGCGATTGGTGTTGTGAGCTTTTAGTTTTTCACATAGATATTGAGGGGGGCATTTCCCAGAATGCACTTATGCGTTAGACAGAGTTCCTTGAAAGTGATTCTGTCTTCTGTCTAGACGGCGGCAGCACGGGGGGGGGAGCTTGGCTTTCTCCTTGGTGACTAGACAGCGGCAGCAGCTCTCTCCGCCCGCTCTCCACCCCCTCTCCACCCGCTCCCCGCCCCCTCTCCACCCGTTCTCCGGAAAAAAAAAGTATCGGTGAAGCATCGTACAAGTACTTACGCAAATGCTCAGTATCGGTCCCGATATCAATACTAGTATCGGTATCGGGACAACCCTACATAAAACTATTTTTCAGAAATAAAAAAATGATAATTGGCATGTGCGTATGTATTCACCTCCTTTGTTATGAAGTTATAAAAAGCTCTGTCATTACATATACACACACCTTTTTGAAAGGCCTCAGAGGCTGCAACATCTAAGCAAGAGGCACCACTAACCAAACCAAGGAACTCTCCAAACAAGTAAGGGACAATGTTGTTGAGAAGTACAAGTCAGGGTTAGGTTATAAAAAAAGACAAGCTTATAGAGGCTTATCCAAAGCGACTTGGAGCTGTGATAGCCAAAAAAGGTGGCTCTACAAAGTATTGACTTTAGGGGGAGAATAGTTATGCACATTGACTTTTTCTGTTATTTTGTCCTATTTGTTGTTTGCTTCACAATAAAAAAAAATCTTCAAAGTTGTCGGCATGTTCTGTAAATTAAATGATGCAAATCCTCAAACAATCCATGTTAATTCCAGGTTGTGAGGCAACAAAACGCGAAACATGCCAAGGGGGGTGAATACTTTTGCAAGGCACTGTACAAGTATATCTAAAGACAATAAGTTCTTATGTCTACAGTAGTTGTATTCAGCTGTATATTTGGATAATTCTTTACATACTGTAGTAATAATCTCCAAGTTGCCTTGGTTAGTTACTTTAGGATCTTTATTGTTGTGAGGTGCAGATTATTGAACATGCACATCCTCCTGACTTGTTCTTGATGAACATACAATATAAACATCTAATTGTTGTTGGATTGAATATTAACCACTTAAGGACCGCGTAACGCTGATATACGTCGGCAGAATGGCACGGCTGGGCCCAATCACGTACCTGTACGTGATTGCTTAATGCCCAGGCGTAGGTCGTGGGCCCGCGACCCGGTCCGAAGCTCCGTGACCGCGGCCACGGGACCCGCGGACCCAATCGCCGCCGGAGTCCCGCGATCAGTCACAGGAGCTGAAGAACGGGGAGAGGTGTGTGTGTTAACACACCTTCCCTGTTCTTCACAGTGGCGCTGTCATTGATCCTCTGTTCCCTAAAAAAGGGAAAGAGGATCACACATCCAGCCCCGCCCCCTACAGTTAGAAACACATATGAGGTCACACTTAACCCCTTCAGCGCGCCCTAGTGGTTAACTCCCAAACTGCAATTGTCATTTTCACAGTAAACAATGCATTTGTATAGCACTTTTTGCTGTGAAAATGACAATGGTCCCAAAAATGTGTCAAAACTGTCCGATGAGTCCGCCATAATGTCGCAGTCACGAAAAAAACGCTGATCACCACCATTAGTAGTAAAAAAAAAAATATTATTAAAAATGCAATAAAACTATCCCCTAATTTGTAAACACTATAAATAGCGCACAAAATAAAAACCGCACAGGTGATCAAATACCACCAAAAGAAAGCTTTATTTGTGGGAAAAAAAGGACGCCAATTTTGTTTGGGAGCCACGTCGCACGACCACAATTGTCAGTTAAAGCAACGCAGTGTCGAATCGCAAAAAGGGGCCTGGTCCTTTACCTGCATATTGGTCCGGGTCTTAAGTGGTCAAAAAAAAAAAAATTCAAAAGAAAACTGGTCTGTTCAGGCCACTGGTACAATCTATAGTTTCAATAATCCATGGGGTCATTGGTTATCAATGGAAAAATAACCAAGATGATCCTATTTAGCTGTTATAAAGAACTGACCCCTTTGCAGCACTGTCACCTAAAAGAAGAGAGCGAGGCACATTCTTCTCCATTCTGATATCAGGTAATTTCTTCTCTTTCAGTGGCTGAGACAAGCAGTGGGGGGACTAAATAAATATGATGCTGGTTAGGGGGCATTAAAGTGTATCTGTGGCTTTGCCCAACGTGAGCAAAGCAGATTTACTTAAATGTACAATGAAGCAGTGCATCAGCTCAGGGGCGGACTGACCATTGAGTCACTCGGGCACTGCCCGAGGGCCCCATGCCACTATGGGGCCCCATCAGGGTTGCCAGGTTCAGTAAAACAGGGACAGTATGTCAAAATCAGTGTTTTTTTTACATCTGTCCCTGATATGTCCAAAACTGACATGCTTTTGATGTGAAAATCCTGAGATTTTAGCTGCCCCACCTCTGTACTGCCTCCTGGCGTGGTGGCCATCTGTAAGCCCAGGGGCCCCATAATCTTCTATTGCCCGGGGGCCCCATGAGTTGTCAGTCCGCCCCTGCATCAGTTAGTGTTGCACCATTCAGCTCTATACACTCTTGTTGTCAAAGAGCATTTTGTCAATGTTTTACGAGCATGAACTAAGCTCGCCATTTTAGTACCCATATGTATAAATCCAAGGTTTAGTTTAGCAGCTAATAGATTCAATTTAAAGTGGAGAATATATTTCTTAAGAACGTATTTGAATTATGTTACCACATTGGATTGCATTGTAAGGATATATTCCACAGAAGGAGTACATGAATGAATTCTGAATATACCAGTTTTTCATTGTAAAAATGTAATTCTCTCTTGAATGCATTAAAAGGGCTTTAGCATCATTATTTTCTATTGATGTCACTCAATATTCCATTCATTATATAATGTAATTGAAATATTTATTCAAAAGGCACACTGTCATGGATCTATTAAAGTTATACATTATGCATTCAGATGTAGATTGCTCTGAAGCTACAAACATCAATATTCTCGCTGTTATACTGTGCAACACACACACAGCACAATGGCTTTAAAAGTGAGATTTTTATGCATGCATATTATATATGAAAGGTAGCAAATATTTATTGCATGTCTGCATATAATCTCTAACCAATGTTCTTTAACTGCTTAAGGACTGCCGCGCACCTATTTACGTCGACAGAATGGCACGGACAGGCATATGGGCGTACAGGTACGTCCCCTTTAAGATGCCGCTGTGTGGTCGCACACACCCCGCCGCGAGCTCCGTGAGCCCGATCATGGTTCCGCGGATTAGATCGCCACGGGGATACCCGCTATTGTCTCACAGAGAGATAGAGCGGGGAGATGCTAATGTAAACAAGCATCTCCCCGCTCTGCATAGTGACAATGACACTGATCTCCGCTCTGTGTAATAGGTGTCATGTCACACACAGCCCATCCCCCCTACAGTAAGAATCACTCACCAGGTCATACTTAACCCCTACAGCGCCACCTAGTGGTTAACCCCTTCAGTGCCAGTGTCATTTTTACAGTAATCTGTACATTTTTATAGCACTGATCGCTGTAAAAATGACAATGGTGTCAAAAGTGTCCGATGTGTCCGCCATAATGTCACAGTCACAAAAAATGATTAATAAAAATGCCATAAAACTATCCCCTATTTTGTAGGCGCTATAACTTTGCGCAAACCAATCAATAAACGCTTATTGAGATTTTTTTTTTAATGTTTTTTATATATTTTTGGGGACATTTATTATAGCAAAAACTTAAAAATATTGCATTTTTTTCAAAATTATCGCTCTATTTTTGTTTATAAATAAAAACTGCAGAGGTGATCAAATACCACCAAAAGAAAGCTCCATTTGTGGGGAAAAAAAAGATGTAAATTTTGTTTGGGAACCACGTCGTACAACCGCACAATTGTCAGTGCCGAATCGCAAAAAGGGGCCTGGTCTTTGACCAGAGAAATGGTCCAGGGCTCAAGTGGTTAAGCTAATGCCACTCAGGGGGTGGGGGGATTGCTTTCGACTTAATTAGTAGTTCAGTATTTGAAGTTTAGCATTTCACAGACCTCAGAAATCCAAAGTATATGATGAAAAATACAAATCACAGGTTACTGCCAATGAAAAACGATGAAAAAAAAGAAAATGCAGACATTAAATACAAACATTGGACGTTTCCTGTAAAACTCGAGCTTAGCCCTTCCTTATTAAAGCGGAGGTACACCTAAAAATGGAACTTCCGCTTTAAGTGCTTTAAGTGCAGGATGAATCTGGCCCCTTTTAGGACGCTGGATGCCTGAATTACAGCGGTGGGCGTGTATTTTTGAAGCACCTGATTAAAGCCATAGGCTCTTAATAGGCTTCAAAACATGTGGGCTCGTGGCGCAGAGCATTGCGCTACAATCCCACACAGGTGTTACAAAGGTGAATTCATATTTGCTGTTGTAACATTGATGCTCAATACAGCCAATCAGAAGCAGGTCTGAGATCTGTTTTCTGATTGGCCAAAAAGAGAAAACTCCCGATTGGCAAATGAGAAGGAGGAAACGGAAGCCAGAGCCGACGCTTGTGGAGACTGGAGAGCAGGGGAAGGGAAAGCCGTGCCATCGCCGAGAGCCTGGGAAAAATGCTGATGGGGTAAGTGCACCAGACCTGCCCACCGGCTGACCGACTGGGTGGGGGGGTACTGTTTGTGACCCCCCAAAGAAAATTACCACCGGCCACCACTGGTTGCGCTTTTTTTAATCAAGACAAGTCCCTCTCATTGACGAGATTTTCAGTACACATCATGTACTTACTACTGTGGATCCTGACAGGAACGCCTACTCAGCAGCGCTGGCAGTGGCGGGTGCTTCTGCAGCTTTTCTGGGACAGCTGCTCCACGCTGCTCTCCATCGGTGGGTCAAGATAATTCAGTGCCCAAGGCGAAGGATGCAAAAATCCCCCCCCCCGCAGAGCAGTGGGCAGAGCTAGTAGAAGCATTTGCAGCACACAGTAATGATTGCAGAGTGGGCCAGTATTACTATTTGTGATTGGACATCCCAAAATAAAGCCAATTAAATTGCTTTGATGACAGCTTGGTTCACAGCCAATAAGGAGTAACCTGGCTGCCCAAGGGTGATTTCTGAAGACTGTAAATGGTGTTCTAGAACTAGATAAAGCTGATCATTGTATTTTGACAGTGGAGGAGTCAAAAGGGGGATTCCTCCATCCACCTAGTTTGAGTGTATGCAGGGAAACATTACAAACACATACTAAAGGTGAGCATACACTATACAATCTGATTGTACAAACTCTGCACAATCTCCTTTAGATTTATCATAACTTTGTAATAAGGGGACTTGACCCCCCAAGGGGTTAGGATGAACTGATGGGCTCCCCGGGGTGGACTGGGGGTACTGGATGGTAGCTGACACCCCCTTCTTTTTTTCCCCTCCACCCCCTCCTACTCTTTGTCTTTCTACCCTGTCTTTCCTAGCTTATGTTCCCCTTTGTAGCTTGACCTCTAGGGTCATACTTATTCTGTCAACAATCTGAGTTAACACAGTGATAACCGTCAAAAATTGTGCGGGATGCAGAGACTTCCTAGATCCTAAACCCAATGTCTGGACAGCTATATATATGTCTATAACAGTGTGGATAATGTAATGTCCATGCATTTGGTCTTGTACATTGAACATGTGTGTCCTGTGCAGGGTCCTTTTTTATCAGCATGGGAATGTATGGGCATTGTGTGCATATCACTGTGCCAGTGTCCCATTCATTCCAAGTGGAACCCACACCTGTGTGTCATTTAGAAAACAGAGGCAGCCCCATGTCCCAGTGGAAATGAATGGGGTGCTGGTATGGGGTTACGCAAAACCCTTTGTACCCCATACTGACAAAAGACAGCCCTGCATGGGAGACACAGTGTTTGCACCTCTTGTGAATGTGCATGTACTGAAAATAGAATCTAAAAGAATAGTTGTCTCCACAGTCATATCAGTGATATGAAGCCTGTAAGTGTTACCTGCCATCCTCAGCAGCACAGATACAGAGAAGATAAGACCAGTCAGTTTTCAGTAGGACTGTAGAGACAAGGGTCCAAGGGAAATGGCACAGGAGGGAAGGGGTCATGTCACAAGGACATCGGGACACCAAAAGTGAAAGTAGGATTGAGAGAAATGACTGGAAAGGGGAGGGAGGAGCCACTGTTCAGGCAAGGAGAGGAGCAGAGAAGTTGTTTGCATCTACAATCACAAAAGCATTGATAGCCGATGCCTTCCCAACCTCATGTGCTCCTAGTACAGTGCACTGTGCATGCAGAGGGCGGGTGCTATGATCTAGCCTACATGCAGGAACAAAGCCGCTCTCTGTCTACTGTGTTGCATTTGGCACTGCACTATATTCTGTACTGGGCATGGTTGTACCCAGCAAACTGCTCTCTTTTCCCACATTACCCTACTGTCCCCCCCCCCCTTACTAGTCCCAGCTCTTCCCACTCCCTTCCGCTACCCAGCAGGACAATATGCGAGTATGACACTGCACGCTAGAGGGAGGTAAGTGTTAATAATGATGTTGTGAAAAAAAGTGCAGCGCCAATTGAACCAAGGTGTCCCACAAAGGGAATACCCAACGAAAAATGAGTGATAACCCCAGATAAGGTATACAAATCCGGTTAAGTGAGAGTGTCAGTCTCCACCGGAAAAAACTTTCAAAATTAGTGTTATATGTGAAAATATAAAAATAACAGTGCTGTCAATATTACAAACAGTGTACAATCCTAATAGTGAAATAAACTAATCCGATATAAAATTGTGAATATCAATAAACAATCTTCAAAGCAGTCCAAATACAATCATAGAAATAATATTGTCCTCTGTTAAATAACTTTCCAACGTCTAGGGATTATATGTATTCTGTTCAAAGGGGACTCTTAGTACTGATCAGTGTCATACAGTTCTTCTAAAACTCCACATTCCTGTAAAACTCCACATTCCTGTATAGTAGGCGTAAGGTAAAATTGGAATTGCTACGCTTACCGACTGCTGTAGACCCGCAGCTCACCTTACGGTGGGGGGTCCCTTGAGCTTGGATGGGCTGGATACCCGGTCGCTATCACAGTGCAGATCTTTTCTGTGGATGATCCAGAGGTCCTTGCAAGGAAACAGCCAGGATTTTCAGTGAAGTTGAATCCTCATGCGAGGTTGATCCAAACAGGAAATGGGAGATAGGAAAAAAGGGAGAAAATCGTCTCCTCATAGTGTAAAAAATTTTTTTTTTTTAAAGTAGGTACACGTTTAAAAATAAATCAAAAAAAGACTTCCTTATTACAAGCAAGAAAGAACTTGTAAAGGTGTATACAAAAATAAAAGCTTAAATGTCCCAACACACTCCAGCAATATTTCACATCTAGGAACAACAAATGAATAAAATGTCCAGGAAGCGCAAAGAAATTCAAATAAATTCCAGTGATAACCCGACCGGTTTCGTCTAACAAGACATCAACTGGGGTGTAGGACTGGTGACAAATTTATTTGAATTTCTTTGCGCTTCCTGGACATTTTATTCATTTGTTGTTCCTAGATGTGAAATATTGCTGGAGTGTGTTGGGACATTTAAGCTTTTATTTTTGTATACACCTTTACAAGTTCTTTCTTGCTTGTAATAAGGAAGTCTTTTTTTGATTTATTTTTAAACGTGTACCTACTTTTAAAAAAAAAAAAATTTACACTATGAGGAGACGATTTTCTCCCTTTTTTTCCTATCTCCCATTTCCTGTTTGGATCAACCTCGCATGAGGATTCAACTTCACTGAAAATCCTGGCTGTTTCCTTGCAAGGACCTCTGGATCATCCACAGAAAAGATCTGCACTGTGATAGCGACCGGGTATCCAGCCCATCCAAGCTCAAGGGACCCCCCACCGTAAGGTGAGCTGCGGGTCTACAGCAGTCGGTAAGCGTAGCAATTCCAATTTTACGTATAGAAGGTTTGTTATAGGGCTGACATCAAAATGTAGTACAATTTAAATAAATCCGAGTACACCTGAATCCTTCAAAAGTATTGAAATAGAAAGATTACCCATAAAACAATGGGATAGGGGTTAAGGATTCTTAATGGTGTATCAGGGATGGATAATAAATATATCTATGAGTCTGATCAAGTCTCAGTAAATATTGGTTCTTAGACACGTTCAGTGTTTTTGAAAAAATAACAAAAATTTATTCATACAAAAAATACACACTTTTGAGGACTCTCTCAGTTATTGATGCTTCCGTCAACTGTAATGTATGATTACACTAGCTCTTTAGACCAATTTAGGGCAATTTGTTGGGCATATGGGCTTCCTAGCGCCCCCCAGAGACATGAATTAGTGTTACATCACTGTCATGCCATCCTGTGGGGCTCTTGTCAATAGAAGTGCCGTCCACCTATATATACACATAAATATGTAACAATTTTTGCTTAGTAGTATTGGTGCTATTACTATCATTTGATGTGTTGTATGTCCTTCCAGGCATCTCACATAAGTACTTGTGCTTCAACAAAAGCATAAGTTAATCATCTGTTTGTATCATTAATACTTTCACAGGGTGAGGCGAACTCCGTGCGCTTTGTGTGGACCGTGACAGCGCACTATACAACCTGTGGCTTGAGCGCCATAACACCATTATATCTCAGGATACGGGGGTTAACAGCAGTGCCTGATCAGCTGTAGTTGCTCTTTAGCTTATGTGGGCGGGTAGGGGCCTGTCCCGATGCACATTGCTGTAGCATCGAATCCGAGCGGAGGCTCTGGTGCAGGCCAGGTCCGTATTCAGACAAATCCCATTGGCCGAGCGGCTTGTCCGCCCCGCCCATGGGATGTCCACGGCTTCCTCCGTCACCGTGAGCTGAGCAACTCGCTCTGCGTGTCATCACGCACGAGCGGCTTCATGCTTCTCACAGGGGGAATCCCAGTGACATGTCACTTCTCCGCCCACTATTGATTAGATCTCCGCCCCATGCTATCAGCTGAGGCGAGTTTGACCTAATGGAGAGAGCTATATAAATAGCCCTGCTAGCTGCTATCATTCAGTGTAGCGCTCAGGAAGAGACAGGCTGCTCACTCCATTGCTGACAACATCATTCCCTACAGGTATACTTTGAGATACACTTTTTGTATATTTCTTTATTCTGCCATAGATTTATGTTAATCTATGGCACATAGTAATCCAATAGAACTTTATCATTCTTTCATATTTATTTTATTTCTTTATTTTTCTCTTCCCTTTTTTCTATCT
This sequence comes from Rana kukunoris, assembly GCA_029574335.1. Classification (NCBI taxonomy): domain Eukaryota; kingdom Metazoa; phylum Chordata; class Amphibia; order Anura; family Ranidae; genus Rana; species Rana kukunoris. The sequence goes on along the minus strand of CM056054.1, from coordinate 136,255,397 downwards.
TTATATATCAGGCAGACCTGACTTAACCAGTTGCAGCAATAGCTACACATGGACCTGCCCTTATAGGCACCTTTGGCTACCTATTAGCAAGGTTGGTAATTAGCAATTGTGAGGCTTTATGTCCATGCCTTTGCATCAGAAGGCTGAGCATCGCTATGCATGGACAGTTTTGCTTTATTTATTTATTCATGTATCTATCTATTAATAAACATTCCTCAGCTTCAATCATTCATTTTTATTTTATTTTATTATCTTTTACTTTTCTATTTTTGTGTTGCCTTGCGGCCACTAACTAGTTCTCATCAATCCTGTTTCTCATATAGGACTTTATGATAGCAATTTAGCAGCCACTTCAATTGGCCAGCATCAGCTTATCTTCTTTTTTGGATTTAGTATTGATCCAGTTCAAGTATGTTCCTTCACCATCAGGCACTAGTAAGTGAGATTCTTTATCTGACTTATCAGAAGCGTCTGGGGAACCATTTATCTATATGATTAGTTTTTGATGTATCATACTCTCTCTCCATTAGATCAACAGCATGTAGCAACACAGCTGCCTTTGTCATCCCCATCCGGGCGACTATAATCCATCCCGCCCGTTTGGTGGCCTCTTCTCTAATTGCAGAGATTACGCCTTTACGGACACCCCTTCCTGAGACTTTCTTCTCATCCGTCCCAGGTATGTGCCCTCTCCCGCTCCACACAATTGCGCTTGGACCTCAGTATAACACAATAACTCCTTTAAAGATCAAATGTATCACCCTTCATGTGTTTCGTTAAGAGACCAGTAATTATGCATACTTTGTAATATGTAACATTTTCTCTATTACTTCGATATGTTAGCTCATTGTACCTTTTTGTATTTACATAGAAAGTACATTCAATTGTGGGTTCCTGACGAAGCTCTTTTATGGGCGAAACTAGTTGAACCCGAAACACGTTTGGACTTCAGAAGATGGTTTGCAGTCTTTCTGCAGTTTTAATATACTCTCTCTTCTAATATGAATGTTTTTTAATAATTGTGTACAATGTTTTTGTATTTTTTGTATGAATAAATTTTTGTTATTTTTTCAAAAACACTGAACGTGTCTAAGAACCAATATTTACTGAGACTTGATCAGACTCATAGATATATTTATTATCCATCCCTGATACACCATTAAGAATCCTTAACCCCTATCCCATTGTTTTATGGGTAATCTTTCTATTTCAATTCCAATTTTACCTTACGCCTACTATACAGGAATGTGGAGTTTTACAGGAATGTGGAGTTTTAGAAGAACTGTATGACACTGATCAGTACTAAGAGTCCCCTTTGAACAGAATACATATAATCCCTAGACGTTGGAAAGTTATTTAACAGAGGACAATATTATTTCTATGATTGTATTTGGACTGCTTTGAAGATTGTTTATTGATATTCACAATTTTATATCGGATTAGTTTATTTCACTATTAGGATTGTACACTGTTTGTAATATTGACAGCACTGTTATTTTTATATTTTCACATATAACACTAATTTTGAAAGTTTTTTCCGGTGGAGACTGACACTCTCACTTAACCGGATTTTTATACCTTATCTGGGGTTATCACTCATTTTTCGTTGGGTATTCCCTTTGTGGGACACCTTGGTTTAATTGGCGCTGCACTTTTTTTCACAATATCCACTTACAATATTTTCCATTGTTGTGTTGGCTGCCTTTACCCCCCCCCCCCCCTTTATCAGTTTTCACGTATTTTACATAATACTAGTGTATGTCACATATTTTTATATATTTTCACTTTGGATTAGCGCAATATATTTTTAGTTAATAATGATGTGCCCACCTCTAGACACAGACAGCAGTGTAGTGATCCTTACAACGCCCTCTTAAGGACAAAGTGATAGTCTGCTCCTGTTGTGCGGCCTCCCCTTCCAGATTACTGCCTGGGACCAATGGACCCTTTAGGACCCATGGTAGGGCCGGCCCTATGTTTAGGCATTATTTACTTATCCCAAAGTTTGACTTTAAGAACATGGCATGGCATATTTTTCACCTATTTGGTCTTCTGCTTTGACATTTCAGTTTCAAACAATATGACAAGACATTGGAGGTTTTCTTAAAATCTCATGCACAATTTTAACCTAGAAGGTACTGTGGTGCTTACCCCTGAAAGAGTCAGTAATATATGGGTTTCCTGACCCCCCTGATGAAAACAACCCCTCTGGCAATGCTACTCCCTCTGTATACCCAATGAGGCAACAGCAAAAAAATAGATTGGTTTCAGAGCGTCTGTGAACAGCAATTTTCAAATCTTGCCACAGATTCTTAATTGGATTTAGGTCTAAACCATTACGTTGTAGCTCTGGCTGGATGTTTAGAGTCATTGTCCAACCGGTTTTCTTCTAAGATTGCCCTGTATTTGGCTCCATCCATCTTCCCACAACTCTGATCAGCTTCCCTGTCCCTGCTGAAGAAAAGCATCCTGACAACATTATGCTGCAACCACCATGTTTCACGGTGGGGATGGTGTGTACAGGGTGATGTGCAGTGTTCGTTTTCCGTCACACATAGTGTTTTGCTTTTAGGCCAAATGTACAATTTTGGTCTCACCTTCTTCCACATATTTGCTGTGTCCTCCACATGACTTCTCGCAAACTTGATTTCTTATGGCTTTCTTTCAACAATGGCTTTCTTCTTGTCACTCTTCCATAAAGGCTAGATTTGTGGATCTCTGCAGCTCCTCCAGAGTTACCATGGGCCTCTCTGGTGCTTCTCTAATTAATGCTCTCCTTGCTCAGATTGTCAGTTTAGGTGGACGGTTATGTCTTGGCAGGGTTGCAGTTGTGCCATACCCTTTCCATTTCCGGATGATGGATTGAACAGTGCTCCGTGAGATGTTCAAAACTTGGGATACTTTTTTATAACCAAACCCTGCTTTAAACTTCTCCACAACATTATCCCTAATCTGTCTGATGTGTACCTTAGCCTTCATGATGTTGTTTGTTCACTAAGGTTAGCTAACACACCTCTGAGGGCTTCACAGAACAGCTGAGATTAAATTACACATGGATGAACTCTATTTCCTAATTAGGTGATTTCTAAATGTAATTGGTTCCGCTAGATTTTAGTAAGGGGTATCAGAGTAAAGAGGTGATGAATACAAATGCTCGCCATACTAAAAAATAAATAAAAAAAATTAAAACTGTTTATCATTTTACTTCCACTTCACAATTGTGTGCCACTTTGTGTTGGTCTATCACATAAAATCCTATTAAAATACATTTATGTTATTAATTTAAACATGACAAAATGTGAAAAATTTCAAGCGGTATGAATATTTTTTCAAAGGCACTGTAATACTAAATCTTGGGACCCAACACTTAAGTGCTTGGATAAATGTTTTCCCTACAGTAAATATCCAGGTTAGGTACCAAATTAGGCTGGCACTGTTCCTTTAAAAGAAGAATAATAGGGTTGTGGTCAGCGGACTCTCACGACTATGCAGTCTGTTGTGAAGCCTCCTCACGTTCTCTGGTGTCCTGAACTCTGGATGTTCAAGAGGTGCTTCCTGTGTGATCCGTTGCATTGGCAGCAACTCTGGAGGCTGTAGCAATGATCTCTTTTGAAGCCAGTAACAACCCATTTTCCAAATTGCTGAGTCTCTCACACAGCAGCGGTTTCCAAGCGAATGAGGCAGCAGTCTCACTCTAACATAGTGGTTAACATTGGTGACAAGCCACATCTCCTCTCACTCCGCATAAGAGACTTCCCCAAGCCCTGGCTTCCTCTTCCCTTTCCTCCTCTCTGCTGCACACTGTTCTCCTGAGGCTTATAGTCCCATACATTTCTCCACTTAATATAGGCTCCATCCCCACAGTTCTAAGTGGCTTCCAGCAGTCTTTCACAGTTCTCTGGATTGGTTCTTTCCCTTAACAGACTGCCCTGCAACCAATCACAGTGTCTGTCCCCTGTATCCTAGGAGGCATGAGGTGCTCTCCTTGGGCAACCGGGGCTGCAATTGCAACCCAATCACAGTGCCTTTGTCCTCCTTCTCCCTCTTTCTCCATACAAAGCTGCTCCACTCGCAGCCAGGAAAAGGGGAACGAGAGCTGCATTAAGAGGGCAGAGGTGACAGCCCAGTCTGTGTGGATGCAGTCTGGGGAGTGTCATGGACCAGGGCTACAGAACAATAGATTTACATTGAATTAAACTGCACTCAAATGTGTTTTGCACATGTAGCACTCACCCAAAAGGAGCCGCTGGAGGTATCTGGTTCTTCTGTGCCCCTTGATGACTGGCCTTGATGGACCCAATTATCAACACACCTGAGTGTGCGAAGAAAAATAGAATGAACAGCAGTCAAACCACTGTAACAACAATTGATGGATAAAGATATCAAAAAGCATAACAATAAAATGAGCTAGTCACCGTCACCATAGAATTTTGGAATGCTCTCAGTTCTCAAAGTCTCTGAGCTACAGTAAGGCTCTAACTATAGGGTTGTAGCACTCTGAGGCCTAACTACCGTAGGTCCTCCCTCCCTATTCCACTGGCCAGTGCTTGACATAGGGGCCCAAAGTCCTTGGTGGGAATGCTTACCCCACACACTGGAGTAATTGTATTTCTCAGGAGGACAAAACCAAAAAGATAAATAAAGTTCACTATTCTTAGGAATAGAGTGTCCCCCACCCCCCCCCCCCCCCAGGCAGGAGGACAGTTTCTCAGGCAAAGGTAAAAAAAAACAAGTGAACAACAGGCCTCTCATTGCCCTGAAGTCTTTTCTGGTGGTAACTCTTTTTCTCTTGGGGGTAGAACAAACTGTTACGGCACCCCGAAACAGCATCTCTCGAACAAGCTGAGGCAGCCAATCTGAAACAGCGATTGGGAACGGCAAGTCTCTTTATCAGCAGCAGTCTCCCCAGGTCTGCCACATGGATCCTAACTCTGCAGCCATCAGTAGCAGTAGTTTCTCAGCAGATCAGAAAAGAACAGTAATCACAGCCACTGATACACAGACTTTCCACACTTTATGTTCTCCTGCAGTGTGGTCTCAAGCAGCAGCAACCTGCGGGTCCATAGCACAACTGTCCTCCTGCTCCTAGCCTTGTCGTGTGTCCATTCTTCAGAAGCACACGCCAAGGCTGCTGCAGCCTGTGGAACCCAGCTGCCTCTATGCCACTTTTAAGCTCCTCTCCCTCCCTCTGCTCACCCACCCAAAAACCTTTTCCTTTTCCTCCAGCAACTAGAGGGATGTAGTTCTTATCTAAATACCTGGGCTGGGGTTTCCTATGGATTACATTCCCCAGCTGCCCCTGTGCTCACTGACCTGACTTTTGGGGTGGGGTCCTCTGGCTGCTCTAGCGGCCCTTCACACGTCTCCCCTGACTCTCCCTACATTCTTACAGTACGCAGGAAAACAAAGTCCAATCTGCAGCACTTCAACTTTTTTTTAATTTTCATAATGCTAAGCACAGTGTATCATAAACAATTGTCAGCTGGTTTAAATCAGTGTTTCTTAGCTTCAGTCCTCAAGGCACCACAACAGGTCATGTTTTCAGGCTTTCCATTATTTTACACAGGTGATTTGAACAGTTTCACTGCCTTAGTAATTACCACAGGCATTTCGTCTGAGGAAAATCCTGAAAACATGACCTTTTTTCATCCTTTGTTGCAGCTCAGTGTCACTGAACTTCTGCAGCCTTTCAGCCACTTCCTGTCTATGTGCATGTACTCCAGTGATGGCTGCATAGCATTTTTCGGTAGTTTAAGTGAACAAAAAAAATGTACCTTTTGGATGCTCGTCCGGCGTCCGTCTGTGGTCTTGTGCGGGGTCCGTCCAGCCTTGTGGGTGTCCATCCGCACCTTGCCCGGGGTCGCAGCGGTGTTTCGGATTTGGCGCCTCGCTGTGCAGAGCCAGATTTCCTGTTTGTTCGGCACCTCTCGCGGGTGGAGCCGAGCATTGCCGAGCGTGGCCGAACCTAGCCGAGTGCGCAGTACACTGGGCTCGGCTTGGTCTTTGTCGGGCTTTGTCGGCGCCACTCACGAAAAGCGAGGATCGGCGTATATCGCGCACCCACAATTTTCCCCTGATTTTGAGGGGGAAAAAGTGTGCGGTATACGCCGATAAATACGGTACTAAGACTGGAGTGTGCAAAATCTGGTTCAACTCTGCATAGAAACCAATTAGCTTCCAAATTTTATTGCCAAAGCTTGATTAAAAAGGCTGAAGTTAGAATCTGATTGGCTACAATACTCAGCTGCACCAGATTCAGAGTGCACCAGTTTTAGTAAGAACCGGTTCACACTGGGGCGACTCGTCAGGTGACTCAGCCGCCTGACAAGTCGCGTCACGTTTTATTCGATAGAACCATTCTAATAGGAGCAACGCAAGTCGCTCCGACTTAGAAAAAGGTTCTTGTACGACTTTGGGGGCGATTCGGGGTGACTTGTATTGACTTATATACAGAAGTCATTTTGTAAGTCGCCTCTGAAGTTGTCTTCAGGTCGCCTTGCCGAGTCACCCCCAAAGACGTGCCGCCCCAGTGTGAACCGGGTCTAAATCTCATGTGTTGTCAGGGTGTGTGGCATTGTGACAATAGAAGCACAGTTGGGAGACATTGAACAGAGTGTTTTCACTTTATAGCAAGAAGTGCTTTGGTACTTTTATGGCAGGTTCGCCACGTACTATTTTAATTAAAACTGCAACTTTAAAAAATTTGGAAAATGTAATTTTAAATTACTTTAAAATGTTAAAACTTTATGGGATTTTAGTGTTTGGGTTTCCATAAACTCTAACCAGAAAGGGTTTGTGACAGGACCTAAGGTGTAACTTACTTAATCAGGATCCGTAGTCTAAACTCGACAGACTTCCCCCTTGCAGTTAAATAAATTTAGGGTGAGAGCTGATTAGTTTTTCTAGTGGATGAAAGATATGCACATACATTATACAAAGCTGTGGCTTTAAAACATTAAATAAGTGTGCATCAATAACTTGAGCTGAGAAAATGGGATTAAGTTCCGTCTGCTGCTGACCAGGCAGCATTGCTGGATCCTTACATATTATTTTAATTAAATACGCACTCATGGTTTTCTTACCTCTGCCAGCTTTTTCTTTCTTGCACTTACTGTTTCCATGCTGTGTTCTGCCAAGATTTAGGGAAATGTTTATTTTGTGGCTTTGAATGGCCCAGTTGACTCATTCATTTTATTACATATATCTCAGCTTTGGACAGTAGAGTTTAATAAAGTGTCACATTGCAGGCATCCCGGGCTACACCTGCACGTTTATCTGCAATGCAATCACTCTAATTACATTGATTAGATTAGGCTGCGGTGTCTCCACATCTCATAAACCGTTTCTGCTGCAGACGTACAAATGTCAGCGTTCCACCAGCTAGCCAAATACGATGTGGAAGTTCTGAGTCAAAAGGGTCATTTTAATTAATGGAAATGACTGACTTATGTAACTGAGGTGCCACTTAAACCTTAGAGTGATTACTGTAAAAATGCAATGGCAATTACTGAAATATAATGGCATAAAATATAGCATTAGGTAACACTTAAAAAATGCTTGCCCACTACCCTTTATCTATTTACATGCTTGGAAAATGCTGCTGGTATTTGAAACTTTTACTTTTAATGTAAACTGTTTATGTTAATGGTATCTTCATTCTCTGCACTTTGAAATCATTTTCTATCCTTTACTAGCTGAGGCATGGTATTTGCAGGAATTTTTGCTACAGCTTATCACACCCATCAGTTATAGGGAAGAGTACCGAGAAACACGCTGCAATTTGCACAATATTGTCCTAACTAGAAAAAAAATTGGGAAGAGAATGGGACAGTGCAGGCCCAAAAGAGGAGTAACCCTTCAAGTTATGTTAAAACATTAAATGCTTATTTCAGTATCACAATATTAAAAAGAACATTGATGTCAACATGAACATCTATAATAAAAGCAGTAGAATAACACAAGCCATATTGAGCAGTTTCCTTCTAATGACGCGTACACACCATCACTTTATGCGATGGAAAAAAAACAACGTTTTCTGTGAAGTAAAAAACGACGTTTTTGAAACTTCAATTTTCAAAGACGATGTTGCCTACACACAATAGTTTTTTACAATGCTCTAGCAAAGCGGGGTTACGTTCACCGCTCTTTTCCATTGAAGCTCACTTCATAACTAGCTTCTGGGCATGCGCGGGTTGAAAAACGTCGTTTTAAACAACGTTTTTTTGCTACACACAGTGAGTTTTTGTGAAGAAAAAAAACGACGTTTTGAAAAACGACACAAAAAATTGAAGCATGCTTCAATTTTTTTTGGTCATTTTTCACAAGACATAAAACAACGTTTTCCCCCCCACACGGTCATTTATATTGACGTTTTTAAAAACTTAGTTTTTTTCCATCACATAAAGTGATCGTGTGTACGCGGCAATAGACTTATACAGCCAGAGACTGAGCATGTGAGGACCTACTTACCAGTGCTCATTCTCTCGCTATATAACCTTATGCAGGAAACTGCTCACTATGGCTTGTGCATTCTACTGCTTTTATTATAGATGTTCTTGTTGACATCAATGTTGTTTTTAATATTTTGATACTGAAATAAATATACAATGTTTTACCATATCTTGAAGAGTTACTCCTCTTTTGGGCCTGCACATTTTTGCTACTGTATACATTAAGGATGATTGCAATAAATGTCACTTTAATTATTTAATATTGTCATAACTAATCCTCATATATACAGCACCATTGTATTCCACCATCATTTACAATTTGTGCAATAAAAAAAAAAATCCCAAAAAGATAAACATGGTGTAATAAGCTATGACACAAATTATGCCGGGCTCTACCAAAAAAAAGAGCTCAAAATCTACAGAAAATGGTGGAAGTGTTTCAAAAATACATAAATTTTCCAAAAAAAACATTGCTAAAAACAGGAGTTGTGTGAAATAGAAAATGTGAGATTAAACTGTTTTTGGTGCAATGGGGTTTAAATGTCTGATGCCACGATCGGAATTTCCATTGGGATAAACTCCGATGGAATTTTCAGACGGTATTCCATTCAAGCTGTCTTGCATACACACCAAATTTCCGACTGTCAAGAACACAGTGACGTACAACACTACGACGAGCCGAGAAAAATGAAGTTCAATGCTTCTGAGCATGCGTCGATTTGATTCTGAGCATGTGTGATTTTCATACATACAAATGGAAGTTCCATACATACAAATGGAAGTTCCATACAGACAAATGGAATTTCCTATAGACATTTTTTCCATCAGAAAAAAAGAGAACATGTTCTCTTTCTAAGTCCGTCGGAATTTCCGAAGGAAAAACTCAGATGGGGCACACACACAGTCAGAATATCCGATGAAAAAATTCAGTTTGACTTTTTTTGTCGGAAATTACGATCATGTGTACAAGGCATCAGTTACAGAACTGTTCTGTTCAATTATCCAGTTTTTGCATCAATAATCGACAACCCTAACACAAGTGCTAACCCCAACACTAACCTGAGGCCCTGTACACACAAGCAAGTAAATCTGCTCAAATCGGTCGGATAGACCGATTTGACCAGATTTGTCTGCTGGGCTGTTTTGGTTTGATCGCTGTACACACGATCAAACCAAAAACAGCGCGGTGACGTGGCGGTGATGTTTACGCCGCCACGTCACAGTACCAGGAAGGAAAACACTCCCGCGCATGTGTCAAATCCATTCGACGCCTGTGCGGGCAGATATGTCCGCTGGTTAGCGTACTAACCAGCAGACATATCGGTCCGACGGGTTCCCAGCAGACAGATTTTAAAGCATGCTTTAAAATCTGTCTGCTGGAAAAACCCATCGGCTCGCCTGTACACACGATCGAATCCTTTCTGCTGAGACGGTCTGTCAGACCGTTTCCAGCAGATAGATTTGATCGTGTGTACGCGTCCTCAAGGGCCCATTTACTTTGAAGTGCATTAAAATGCATTATGTCATGCTTTTATTAAGGCAGCTCAGTGAAAATGAATGTCAAAGCACCCTAACATGGTATAAAATCGTACTTTTATTGTAATGCAATGCATTAGCATGTGTTGAGGTTCTGCAATGCAGGTGTAATGCTTTAGTGCTTTGAGGTGCAATTTAAAATAAATCCCACCAAAATGCAGGTTATGTGTGTTACCATGTATTGTGGTAACATGCTCAAAAATACTTTACCACACCACAGGAGTGTAAATGGGATCTCATGGTAAGCTTTACGGTAAACCTTGCAATAATTTTAATGTTAACCCTCACCCTTTGTTTATAATCATAATCATGTGTTTGGTATGTCAGTATATGGCAGTTGAAATTAATGGATTTGTTATAAACAAAGCCACATCACATGGGTCTTACAACCTGGGACAATGCATACTCCTAACTTTAAAATGGATGTATACCCACATTTTTTTTTACAATGTAGAGTATACGATTTCCTATCATCTGTGCCCAGTCTTGCCACACAGATTTAATCCAGTGCTAAGCAATCCTCTTTTTATTGTTCAGTGAAATAAAACAGACTTCCAGATAAAACCAAAGTCCTTGCTTGAGTGACAGGTTATTTACATATCTTGTGCACTAGCTTGCAGGCATGCACAGCTTCTTGTCATTGTATATTCTGATGGCTGTTCACACTGAACTGTGGTTCACTCCATATTTTGAAAACATTTAATCAAAACACAGGAAAGACAGCCAATTGGAGAGCTGGATTGGAGAGGAGAGGAGGAGAGGGAGGGGGATGTGAATTGTGCACTTTACAGAAGCTGTGTATGTCTGCAAGCTAGTGCACGAGATATGTAAATAACCTGTCACTCAAGCAAGGACTTATAGGTCTTTATCTGGAAGTCTGTTTTATTCCACTGAACAATAAAAGAGGATTGCTCAGCGCTGGATTAACTCTGTGTGGCAAGACTGGGCACAGATGATAGGAAATCTTATTCTCTACATTGTGACATCAAAAAAATTAATAAAAAATGTTGGGTTGACATCCACTTTAAAGTGGATTTTTTTGTTTAAAAAAAAAATGCCACTTAGCAGTGCAGCATAGCAAGAAGAGAGGCTAATTTTACTTGAGTATCACCATCATTGTTTTTTCAGCCTAATCAAGTTTGGCAAAATTGCATGCTTATCCCAAATCAAAATCACAAGAACATTAGAATGATTCCCAGAAGCAAATTGTTCAAATTGAAAGTATAGATCAATCCACAATTATGGGAAATAATACACAAGATTTTCCTATATTTTTCTATGATCTTGGCCATCCAGGGAATGATAAATGGTCAATCCATCATTTCAAATGATTGATGCAACAAGGAGAAAGATTGATTAGGTTTAATTGATTCGAGTTTTCTCTAGAACTGATTGTTCATTTTCAACAAAGATGGTAGTTTATTGATTGAACCGCCCATGTAGTGCAGTCAGTTTCTGAAAGATGCAATTCTTTTATCAAAACACTTGTTATATTGAAAATGGTGACAATACATATACACACAGCATTGGGTTTACCATAAGTGAGCAGATATTAATAACTTAAAAGATATATTTTCTCCTAACACAAGTTGTTACACATCTGTAATATTTCTCTGAAACCGACAGCAGTTTATATATGGTACAGTACCTCTGATCCTTCACTCTTCTACATAGTATATTGAATGATGGGGACCTGGTTGCAGGGAGATTTTCCAGCTTGGTTCAATAACAAGTACTTATTACTGTCTGAAGCCCTTGGTGTCACACTGAATATGAAAAAAAAAAAAAACTAAAACTTGGCAACAGTGCCTAAAATTGGGAGAAACACTGTCCAATCTGTGGCCCAAGACGGCTATAAATGTGGCCTAACACAATATCGTAAACTTAAAAATTTAGATTTTTTTAAATCTGTACACTTAACAAACACGTGTGGCCGATTTTTTTTTTTTTTTTACTGAACTTTTATAAGTTTTATCTTCCCAAAAAATAAATAAACCCACTCTTTACAATCACGCCTTATCCTTGTCATCAGTTTTCCGCAGCACCTATATTTGTGGGCAGCTATTCTCAAGGATGAAGCACACGAAGGTCAATATGAGAACCAAAATATTTCATGAGCACCTTTAGAATCCATTGAGAACTGCTACAACATTCATTAGACCATATACTGATGCGTTAGTTTATTAAAAACAGTGTCAAATATTACAATTGTTTTATTAACTTTTTTATTTTATTGGTTGAACTAGATGTAACTATGTAACTTGTGATCTGCCCAACTCGTCAGCTATCGTTGTTAGTGGTTTTTTTTTTTGCATGACCCAAGGCAATTCCTCTTCTTCCAGTGTGAGCCAGAAAGGCCAAAATGTTGGACACCCCTGGCCTATAGCCAGTTTAAAGGAGCCAAATTTCCATAACTAAAGTTTGCATACTTATAATATCCAATATTCATCTCGACTTTAGGTAGCATAAGATTGATGTCAAACTTCCATTATAATAACCATGCATAAAGTTCAGTTAACAAACGTAAAACATCAGAATAAGGACCTTTATTTAAAAAAAATACAGTTATTTTCAGCTTGATATGCCCAACCAAAAATTTCTTTCACAAAGAAGAGCTTGTACCACTATTAGTGATGCTGAATTCAATTACAGAAAATACAAATGATGTTAATCAACATGTAGCAAAACATAAAAATAGAAGCACAGATTTACAAGACATGTACATGCAATGCAAAACAAAACAAATAAAATGAATCACAAACTTCCAAAAACCACAACCCTGTTAGCAACCAGCAACAAAGGACGTTGGATGATATGGGTCATTTTGAAGCACTTAAACCTAAACAAACAAATGATATAAGATGATAATATCAAGCAAATACTGCACAATAGAGAATAGCAGCATAGAATCATAAATAGTCAATAAGGCTCGTGAACCACATAAAATATAACAATCGGGACAAAATGTACAATTGTATAAAACATGAAGACAATATTACACAGTACAGTGTGATAGCATGTATAGTAAATAGATGAACATATTCTAAAACATTGTTATAAAACGTGCATGCTGGAAAGCCAGCATCTGAGCAGCATTCGATCAGTGCTGGCAGACAATGTGCTGATTAGTGTGTTCTGGTGGGAGGGCAGTCCCTGTGTTAGAACACAATAGCACAACCATGAAATTACGGCTGCGGGCTTCAATCCGACTGGTTTACGTGTTCGTACACCTTCGGTTCTACGCTGCAATAAAATTGCGGCTGCTGGGTGGAGTTCCCGTTGTTTTCCGCGTCGGGGTATGCAAATGAGCTTTTGCCGACTATCCACGAAATTACGAACGTCTATCGCAATCTCTTACGCCATCTTTAGTCATCTTTTTGCTGCGTAAAAATATACCAGCTTTTTGCTGGTCTAACATTAGACAGCCCATGTTAAGTATGGCCGTCGTTCCCGCGTTGAATATCAACATTTTTCAACGTCTTTTTTTATTTTTGACGTAAAACGTCCGGGATTAGGAATGTCCGTAAACGACGCTACTCAAACAACGCATTACGTATCGATGTTATTTCGCACAATGCACGGCGGGAAATTTCTGAACGGAGCATGCGCAGTTCGATCGCCGTGGGGACGCGCCTAATTTAAATGCTTCATGCCCCCTAATCGCGTATTTCGATTACGCGGCGAGAAATACACTACGCCGCCGTACCGTAAGGGACAAAATCTACAAGGATTCGTCGTACAGCCTGGTAAAATACGGCAGCGTAGTGTATCTCTGATACTCTGCGCCAATGTAATTGTATCTGAATCTGGCCCATAGCGTCTACAAAATAGGGGATAGATTTATGGCATTTTTATTGTTCTTATTGTTTTACTAGTAATCGTGGCGATCTGCGATTTTTTTTTGGAACTGCGACATTATGGCAGACATATTGGATACTTTTGACCCCTTTTTTTGGACCACTGGCATTTATACAGCGATTAGTGCTATAAAAATGCACTGACTACTTTGTTAATGTCACTGGTAGGGAAGGGGTTAACACTAGGGGGCAATCAAAGGGTTAACTGTGTTCCCTATGTGTGTGTTCTAACTGTGGGGGATGGGAATGGCTATAGGAGATGACAGATTGTGGTTCCCAGATCATAGGAACTCACAATCTATCTCTCCTCTCCTCACAGACCTGGGATGTATGTGTTTACACACACATGTCCCTGTTCTGCCTCTCGTGCCCACAATCACTCAGGGCTGGAGGTCATCGCAACCAACGGTCATGAGCATCGGCACCCTTGCTGTGCAGCGGGTGCATGCTCCTGCTATCCTGCTTAAAGAGACCGACGACCAGCCGCAGTATAATGACAGGCTGGTCGTCAAGCGGTTAACAAAGAAAAGGGCCTGCTGGAAATTGGAAGACATAATGAATAAATTTGAACCACTATAAAATGTGTGAATAAAATTGCACATACTGTACCTGCTAAATACCATCTCTCTTTCACCAGCCTAGAAACAAATTGGAGACTTGCAGCTCCCGAGGTCTAAACAAAAAAAACAAAAAAATATCAAAGATAAAATAGTTGTGAGATGAAGCAAGTTCTTAAAATTCATTCAGATTATTATGTTCAGTATCTCACAAAAGTGAGTATACCCTTCACATTTTTGTAAATATTTTACTATATCTTTTCATGTGACAACACTGAAGCAATGCAAATAATGTGGGGGGTAGTGATGTTACCCTAAAATTAAGTGTAATAAAAAGTATAATAAAGTGCACCTGTGCTTATTAGATCATATGTAATAGAAAGATCAAATATGAATGTAATAGTGTACGTTAATAAATTCTTTGTGCTGAATATACAAATCTTTGGTGCTACGTATGGATTATGGCTTCCCAATCCAAACGTGTACATAAAATAAATGACAGAAATGAATGTCAGATTAATATAAAAATGAAAAAAAAAATAATTAAAAGAAAAAGAAAAAGTGCTTGGTGCTTTGTGAGCTTCTAGTTCCTTATTTCACACAGTAACCACCTCAAACTGTGCTCCAATGTGGCCCGCAAACAGAAGTGTGTGGTGTTCTATCGGATCGCTCACACACTTCAGTTTTTTACATGCAAATGATATGCTCTGCTAAACCCACTTAATTGTGAGTACCCATTTGATTATTTAATAAAAAATTTAAAGTTTTAAACGTTATTACACTATTTGGGACCCTTTTCTTCTTTTCCATATAGGATAATCACTGGGAGCACCTCCAGGATCACAGTAGGACGTTATTGCCAGAGTGCTGCACAGTGGCATGCACCCCAAGAGGGGGCAAAAATCCGGTGTGCGGGCCACGTTGGAGCACAGTTTGAGGTGGTCGCTGTGTGAAATAAGGAACTAGAAGCTCACCAAGCACCAAGCACTTTTTCTTTATGTTTATTTTTTTCATTTTTATATTAATCTGACATTCATTTCTGTCATTTATTTTATGTACACGTTTGGATTGGGAAGCCATAATCCATACGTAGCACCAACGATTTGTATTTTCAGCACAAAGAATTTATTAACGTGCACTATTACATTCATATTTGATCTTTCTATTACATATGGTCTTTCACTAATAAGCACAGGTGCACTTTATTATAATTTTTATTACACTTCATTTTAGGGTAACATCACTACCCCCCACATTAGCATGCATGTCTCCAGACCTAAACCCTATTGAGCATCTGTGGGGCATCCTCAAACGGAAATGCGGAGGAGTGCAAGGTCTCTAACATCCACCAGCTCTGTGATAATGGAGTGGAAGAGGACTCCAGTGGCAACCTGTGAAGGTCAGGGAAACTCCATGCCCAAGAGGGTTAAGGCAGTGCTGGAAAATAATGGTGGCCACACAAAATATTGACACTTTGGGCCCAATTTGGAAATTTACCCTTAGGGGTGTACTCACTTTTTGTTACCAGCAGTTTAGACATCAATGGCTGGGTGTTGAAAAATTTTGAGGGGACAGCAAATTTACACTGTATTACAAGCTGTACACTCACTACTTTACATTGTAGCAAAGTCTAATTTCTTCAGTGTTGTCACATGAAAAGATATAATAAAATATTTACAAAAATGTGAGGTGTGTACTCACTTTTGTGAGATACTGTATGTCCATTCATGACAAAGATTCATTCCATGTTTCTATGTTTAGATGTCAATATTTTCAATAGATGTGAAATGTTGTTATACAATAATTGAACTTTAAATGTGTTTAAATATACATCTCTCAGAAAGTAAATCTCTCCCCATTGTTGTAGTAAATGCATTGCATCTCGAAGTTAGGATGTCATACTCATAACTTGAGGTTGTAAAAATAAATCGTTGAAGGTGAAACATTTCTTAAGGCTACCTAATCCAGAGATAATTGGTGGTTTAGAACTGTTTTTATGCATTTTGGGAAACATATAAAAGGTAGGGATCACTGGGAATTTCATTGAAAAATATTCCCATTGCTTATAAGTTTCAATGCCCTCACTTTTGGCCTCTAGCAGCAGCAGCCAATACAATTTTTTAAAGGTTTCTGTAGTGTTTGATGGTCTTACAATGTTTGCTGTTGTTCAATTGATTTGTTGCCTCTTCCAAGTTTAAGTTGCTAGGCCGAACCACAGTGTTGCCATCTTTGTCTGATTCTTATTATTGAGTTTGGTTCTGGTCAAGAAGTCATGTAATGTATGGTTTGTTACCATCCCTATGTGGGAGACATTTCACTTCTAAAGCAAGGTTTGAAAAATAATTTGACAGCTGATCACTTAAGGGATGGTAAGAGTCGGTTCACACTGGGGCGACAGGACTTCCACCACGGCTTTCAGAGGCAACTCCAACACGACATGAGCATGAACCACAGGGCGATCTGGGGCGATTTACAACACGACTTGAAGTTCTTTTCAGGTCAGGAGACATTCCAGTGGCCAATAAAACAACAATCAGCTCTGGGATAGGGAAGGGGAGGGAGGGGTTTGCCTGAGAAATGTATGTTATCTTGCTGAAAGGTTGCTTCAATTAAAACAGTGATCAGACTTGGAAGCGACTTCCATTGAAATCAATGGGTATAAATCGCCTAGAAGTCTGATTGAAGTAGTACAGGAACCTCTTCTGAACTCGGAGCGACATGAGTAGTGTGTATTAACACCGCTCCCATTCACTTACATTGCTTTTCTGGACAGCACGACTTGGGACGACTTGAGACGACTTCAAGTCGGATCCCAAGTCGCCCCAGTGTGAACCGTGAAGGTATGGATTGCTAGAGTGATGACATCTCGTAAAACTCGTTTATCAATATTTTCATTCTGTTAACCCTTTATATCTTTTAATACTTGCCTTTCTATATCATCTAAATCTGAAGGTGTACAATGTGTTCATGACAGTTCAATCATTTCAAAATTACAGCCAGGTGGCTGAAAAGCAAGATTCTTTTGTAAAGATTATAGGGACCATTTTTTAGATAAGAATTAAAAAATTTTTAAGCAGAAGTGGCTTTTATTTTTTTAAGGCAACCTGTCTGAAGACCTTTGATGTTTAAGCGCTACAGTCACGGGCCACATTCTGAAAATGCTAGTTGCCCTGATCCAACGGTGGCTCTTCTAAATAATAAACCACATAACATAACTCAACGCCAATTCAAACTCCTACTTTATGTCACAACGACAGCAAAGCAAACCATCGCAAAAGCCTGGAAATCAACCACACTTTGTGTAGTATCGGTAAAACAACATGTTACACAAGCAATGATTCATGCAAAAATGGAGGCAATCATACTTGATAAATTTTTCAAATTTGAAACGCTATGGCTTCCATGGATAACACACCATCTTCCACCAGACCTAGACTGCTCACTTCTTTTACACTGAAGAAATTTACCACCTTCCCAGACATTACTGCTATATGACTTTAAGTATATTGAAACATAATTCCCGTCTGGAGACCCCCCCTTCCTTCCCTCCAACCTCCCTTTAAGACCCATTCCTCCCTTCCTACTTGTTATAATTTTTCTCTCAACATAATATTGTTGGGAATCCATTAATGAATACTAAATTGTTTTGTTGATGATCCATGGTTTACAGATAAACTAACCTAAGGAGTACTTGGGGTGCTTGGAGGTGTTGTCCATTTGCCCAGGATACGCCGGGCCACTTAGCCAGATCCTAGCCTAGGTCGAATGGATGCCTCTCTCGGCTATCCCAGAAATAACTAAGTTAATCAACCATTGATAACTTTAACATTTCTCAATTCTATACATAAATGTATGTTTTTTTTCCTTTGTTCATTAGCTAATTTATCAACCATTTGTAAGAATCATAGTTGCAAATATATCTAATGGATTAAATGTTTTTTCATTTAACTCAATATATATAGACATGAATCTTTAGTTAAATCTAGAGTTTGTTGAGAAGTTTTCTTACTCATATTTGTTTATTTTCTATTTATTTATAAACATATACTAATAACGTACTGTATTATTTTCAATAAAATGTTTGACAAAGAAAATGCTAGTTGCCCTGGACAGAAGGAACATGTATTCATAACTTGGCATAACTTAAATGTATAGTTGGAGTTGGCAACAATTAAACTTCCAAATTCCAGTCCCTGTTTTTACCCTATCAGTGACTATGGTAATCACATACTTAATAATAACCGAGACACTGATAGCATGCTTTTTTAAAGGGATTTTGCCTCATTTACCTCAACCTGGCTTGGTAGTTTGGTAAAAAGATTTCAACTTGTTATGTACTTACAGTATATAGTTGTGCTAAAGATTCTCATAAGTATTTGCTGTACTGACCTAAAAAAAAAATCAAAAAAGTGTATGGGATTGGTATAGTGCTTTGGAATAACTAGTTAGTGCCTCATAAGTGATGT
Organism: Rana kukunoris; assembly: GCA_029574335.1. Classification (NCBI taxonomy): domain Eukaryota; kingdom Metazoa; phylum Chordata; class Amphibia; order Anura; family Ranidae; genus Rana; species Rana kukunoris. Next base: position 136,236,531 of record CM056054.1, on the reverse strand, counting down.
ATTCAATGATCACATGAAATTGGCATTGGTATAAAAAAAAACTACTGTTCATTTAGTCTCTCTAATCTTTTTTTTAAGATGTCAGTATGCTGTATATTGCAAATGCTTTGGCTATGCCACATGAAACTGAGAGGTGGAAGTTAAAGTCTAAGTCAAACACACTTTCTACTTATGTAAATCCTCGTTTATACTCACTTAAAGCAGTGGTTCTCAACCTTCTAGTGCTGTGACCCCTTGATAACATTTCCCAAGTTGTGGGTACCCCCTAACAGTAACATTTTCATATCATGGGTAGTCAGCACTCAAGGCAAGACAAGTAATTTGCACCCCATATTCACAGACATTTAGCGCTCCCTGAGTCCAATCCACTCGTTCAGTATTAGGTTGGTACATTTTTGGATGTACCACTCTTTCTCCTTGTTCTCCTTTCTCTCCCTTTTATCTCTCTCTATCCTAATTTTTTTTTTTTTTTTTCCTATCCCTCTCTCTAGCTGTCTTTCTCTTATTCTTTCTCTCCCCTTTTCTTCACTCCTCCCCCTCTTTTCCTCTCCCTTCCATGTATTCTCAATTTTTATTCCTTTACTCCTTGGTGATGGATGGGAGGAGTGGCAGTCCTGGGAGGGGGGGGGGGTTCTGATCAGCCAACTTAGGTGCTCTTGATTAAGGTCATCTGCTGATCTGAGAACTGTAGTGGGGACTTTTAAAAGCAACTCTAATCACAGGTAGTGTTACTCACTGTGTCTCCAGCTTCACTGTGTCTCCAGCTCTGTGGTGTCTCACAGCAGTGACACCTATGCCGAAATCAGGAGATAGGTTCTCCTCCAGTCCTTCCCACTTCACATTCCTCACCAATCATCTGACCTCTATAATCTGTCCCCCAGCAATGCTGTGAACTGAATGGGCACCTGCGAAGAGGCTGAGTGGCAGGCTCCAGGAACAGTCCAGCTGGGCAGTCACAGACTCCAGGAACAGCCCTGCTTAGCGACCGCAAAAAAGCTGAAAGAGCGGTGCAGGCTTCAGGAACAGCCCAGGATTCGGTGACCCCTGGCAAATTGTCATTCGGCTCCCGAGGGGGTCCCGACCCCCAGGTTGAAAACCACTGACTTAAAGCATTTTAAAATTCTGTATATCATAGACTTGTTACAGTGACACAACTAAATATTTTGAAATAGTATACAACATTTTTTTTTTCTTAAGTGAGAAGTGATTACTTTAAAGCGGAAATATTTTTTTAGGATGGAGACACTGAAACAAAAAACTTAACATGCCCCCACTCTATCCAAAACTAAAATTAATAAAAGGGTATGGCTTTACATACATACTTAAACAATTGAGTACTGATTTTTTAAGACAAGCTTTCGGAGTGTGTCCCCTTCTTCAAGGTCCAAGCAGTACTAGATACATACTTACATTTTTTTGATTCAGTTCAGTTTTACAAGCCTCGCTTTTATATTTTATACAGTATTGTTATAGTAAATACAGAACACAGTATGATAACTTCAGAGACTGCTAAGCTGGACACCAGAATGAGCTCTCAGTGTCTCAGTACAATTACTCTCACATTTTTAACATTCCTATAAGATATTTTGTTTATAGAATTGTGAGAAGAAGCATTAAAGCCCATCTGTTATTTATCTATATAGGGCAAGACAACATGTTTGTCTCAATGCCCCTTCCCTAGCAGTGTATACTCACCTTTCCTTCTGCCTCCCTTTTCCTTGTTCAGCCACTTGGAAAAAAATAAATCACCTGGTACTTTTGGGTATGAAAATGCATTTTATGTGTGACAGAGCTGGTGCTTGATGACTGTCCCTGGTCAATTAGTCATAGTACTTTATGAAAAGGAAAACGCATGTGTATAGAGTCCATGGGCCGCACACCCCAAGAATTGCAAAAACAAAACAAAATGGAAAAGTTCCCCAGGGCGGGGTTTTTAAGCGACAATATATTCAATTCAAAAGATAATAGGTATATGAAAGTAAAAACTTTTTTACTTGGTTTATACAATAATTAAGAATACAACATGATTCAGTCATTTAAAATAGTAGACTATGGTTATACATGATTGTAAAATTGTAACAGCAGTAATAAAATGGTCAAAAATACAATACAGTACAGTACATGAATATAGGCTATAATGGGTTTGACTTCCATATGAGTACCCCGACGCTTTTCGACCAATACTGTCAAGGTCTTCTTCAGGGCAAATTTAGTACTCTGGTGGAATATATCAGAAAAAAATGTTAGAATTCTAACCCTCTAACACCGTACTGACATCTGTTATAGTTGTAATAGGAATATATTTACCGCACAAAAAGTATTCATGAAATGATGTATAACCAAGGGTAGTGGCTAAAAATAAGTGTAATGATCCGAAGACCCTCACTAGAAAGAATCACCCATTTCTCCAGGCGGGAGCCGGCCAAAGAAGGCTTGCAAGGAGTCACATGTGTGGACCCTCGAGGGGGAGGAGGGAACTGGAGGACACCTGTAATAGTTCAATGACTATTATATTGAAATGTAAAAGATTGGTGTATGTTAACAGCAAGGGTAGCATAGTTAGGCTGCCCGCATATAGAAATCAAATAGAGCAGTAACATAAACATACATGAGAATAATGATGTATACTATAACGCTGATGAGTATGTAGAACATTAAAACCTGTATCATAATACTAAAAATGTACACCAAACATATGGTTGACGATTAAGGGGTAGATATGATGTTGATATAGAAGTGACGGAAAATGTGTGACAGAGATGTGTGTATGTTGAGTGGGTAGTGAATAGGTGTTAGTGTTGGTGTAGAGTGTGGTGTATAAAAAGTGAGCTAATGTGAGTGGGTGAACTGAAATTGTGTTGACCATTTTAGTCATAGTACTTTATGTCACAGTGCTGGTGCTTGATTAATGGCCATGCACTTTAATACAGGGCATGAAAAAGTCCTCACTGAAGAGTCTGAGAACTTACACATAACTGTCTTTTTTTGCTGCTAGTGGATTAACTGATCGGTGGTAGAATGGAAAGTTAAGTATGTGGTTCACTCTAAAGCCCAGCACTGTGCAGCACTGCAAAGAAAGGAACTTGTGTACATATCAATATAATATAGCTTAGAATGTGCATGTATACAATTACCACATACAGTAAAACCTTGGATTACGAGCATAATTTCGTTCCAGAAACGTACTTGTAATCCAAAACACTTATATATCAAAACAAATTTCCCCATAAGAAATAATGGAAACTAAGATGATTTGTTCCACAACCATTTATGTAGAAGTGCTTCAGTTTATAGTCCATATAAAAAGATTATAGCAATGTGAAGTGTAACCACCCACAAATGGCGGCTTGCACAAGGAGATTAGAAAGCAAAATCTAGCAGGAGCTACAGAGTATAAAAGAGGAGAGAGGTGCCTCTAAGTGTAGCAATATGGTTACTTTTAATGAGGGTACAGCACTTAGCTACTCACATGGCTGATGAATAAAAGAGGCACATCTAAGTATGCAGGCATCTGGGGTAAAGCTGTCCACATAGACCATCCCCTGCACTGCCGTCTCTCACCACAGTCAGTCTGCAATCGTGACCAGGGATGAGCTCCGCATTCGATTCGAACGTATATTCGACTCGAACATCGTCTGTTCATACGTTCGTCGAAATTCGAACAAAACGGGTCGTTCGCAACAAATTCGAGTGACATGGCCAAGCATGCACTATGACCCACATGCTTGGCCAATAACAGCGTGCAAAAAATGGAGAGCCATAATTGGCCAAAGCCAGGGTGGCTTTGGCCAATTATGGCTCAGGGGGTTTAGTACACGCCCCACAATATAAAAGGCTGCCTGCAAGGCGGCCTTGTGTAGTGTGTTGCGGCGTTGTTAAAGAGATCAGTCCTATAGAGCATGGGTCTTCAAACTACGGCCCTCCAGTTGTTCAGGAACTACAATTTCCATCATGCCTAGTCATGTCTTTGAATGTCAGTGCGTTACAATGCCTCATGGGATGTGTAGTTCGGCAACAGCTGGAGGGCCGTAGTTTGAGGATCCCTGCTATAGAGAGAGAGAGAGACAGTGTCTTTATTACTAGATAGATAGATAGAGCAGGCAGGCTAGTCAGTTTAGTTAAATTTACAGTGTGTAGAGAATATATATACATCCCAGGAGTTCTACATATATTTATACACTGTATAGCTTAGCTAGATCAGTTCTTCCTAATTTACTGGCAGGCAGGTGATTGTGCTATTTAAAGATTTATTCAGCAAACCAAAAGACATGCAGACAGTGCTGGGCCACCTTGTTACAAAGCCCGGCAACTGAATGTCATAGGCCTCGTAAACACGATGAGATATGTCCGCTCAAACTTGTCCGACGGACAGTTTAGAGCGGACATGTCTCATCGGATTTCGGTCCGATGGCGTGTACACACCATCGGATCAAAATCCCCGCCGGCAGACAGCGTGGTGACGCACCAGGAAGTAAACACTTCCGCGCGCATGCGTCGGATCCATTCACAGGATACGACGCATGTGCGGGAGGATATGTCCGCTGGTTTCCCGTACTAACCAGCGGACATATCCGACGGACAGGTTTGTAGCGGACAAATTTCAAAGCATGCTTTGAAATTTGTCCGATGGACAAACCTGTCCGCTAGCCCGTACACACGATCGGATTTGTCTGCTGAAATTCGATCGTGTGTACGCGGCCATAGATGCACCTTGAAATAAATGACTATTTTTTAAAATGATAATAGTAAGGTTATATAAATAGGCAGTTTATCAACTTGAAATACTGATAGTAATGAACACAAGGACAGTATAAACTTGCTCCGTATCTATTCTGTGTGATGCTATTTAGGCCTCGTACACACGATCAAATCTGTCTGCTGGAAACGGTCTGCTAGACCGTTTCAGCAGACAGATTTGATCGTGTGTACGGGCAAACAGACAGGTTTGGCCACCCGACAGATTTCAAAGCATGCTTTGAAATCTGTCGGCTGGGAACCCGTCCGCCCGACATGTCTGCTGGTTAGTATGCTAACCAGCAGACATGTCTTCTCGCACACGCGCCGAATGATTTCGACGTTTGCGCAGAAGTGTTTTACTTCCTGGTGCGGTGACGTGGCGGCGTCAACGTCACCGCCACGTCACCGACACATCAGCGTGCTGTCTGCTGGCGGGGATTTTGGTTTGCTCGTGTGTACACGCGAGCAAACCAAAATGCCAGCAGACAGATCTGTTCAAATCGGTCGGTCCGACCATTTGAACAGACAGATTTAATCGTCTGTACAAGGCCTTAGAAATAGGCTTCAACAATCAAAGGGGGTTTGAAATAAAGGTATACCTATGCTTTAGGTCCAATTTCGACTTATGCGTAGAGGTAGAGGTATAGTATAGTATAGTAGAGGTCCTTTTTCTGTAGCTTTAGGCAGTTGCATTGTCATGCGCCAACATACACTGGTTATTTGTAGTTTTATTTTGAGTAGGCCATTTATCTTTGTTCCCAAGTTGAGGAGATCCTGAGGAAGCTGATAGTTGTGAAACGTGTCAAACTCTTGGATCATAGAGCAAAGATAATTTGTTACAGTACACATATAAGAATATCTTTCTACGATTTTTAAACACATTTTTATGGAATTTTGTAATAAATGTTATACATTCTGTATGGCTTCCGCTCTCTGGTACCAGTAAAGTCCAAAATAAGAAGTGTTTTTTTACCCTGGCATGCATTATGACATGGGTTAATTTGCATTTTCAATGCATTTTTGATTTTAGAATTTGTAGTGGATAGGATTAACCGCCATTGATCAAGGCTTGTTCGCACCTGTTACCAGCACATCAAAACACGTTATATGTATTTCATCTGCTGTCCTTGACTTCTATTGACCTCTGAACGCTCTCAAATGTAAAAAACAAACAAAAAAAAAAACAACACACTGTACTGCAGCATTGAGATTAGACTAGGCACTATATCTATATTATGGGAACCAGGAAACATGGGTTTTAATGTGTTAGAATACATGTGTTAACTGATTTCCGCCTGCACTATTGCTGAAAGATGGCTACAGTGCGGGCCTAAATTCCCGGAAGGGCATTCATAAAAGTCCTACCTTCCTCTCGCAGGCGGCGCACTCTGATCACAGAGTCTGTGAGGCTCGGCTGATCATAGATCGGGTAAAGGGTCAATTACAGCATGCCCTTTACCACGTGATCAGCTGTCAGCCAGTGACAGCTGATAATGAAAATAAACAGATGCCGGTATTCTTTTTATTTTCCCTTAACGCTGTCAGCGTGAAGGAAAAAGAAGCCACAGCTTCTGTTAGAGGGACATTGGGCATGAATGTGCCACATATTGGTGCCCATCAGTGCCCACCAGTGCCACCTATCAGTGTACACCAGTGCCACAAATTAGTGCCCACCAGTGCCACCTAGCAGTGCCCATCAATGCTGCCAATCAGTGCCTCATCATCCATGCTACCTATCAGTGCAGCCTACCACTGCCCTTCAGTGCCCATCAGTTCCACATATCAGGGCCCATCAGTGACGTCTATCAGTGCCACCTCTTTGTGCCGCCTATCATTGCCCATCAGTGCCCATCACAGCCACCCATCAATGCAGCCTCATCAGTGCCTCCTGATCAGTGCCAACCAGTGCCGTCTCATCAGTGCTCATTAGTGCCACCTATAAGTGCCCATCAGTGCAGCCTATCAGTGCCCATCAATGCAGCCTTATCAGTGCACACCAGTGAAGCAGAAAAATTTCCTGTTTGCAAAATGTTATAACAAAATATGAAAAACTTTTTTTTTTCTTTTTTTGTTTGTTTAGCAAAAAATATAAAACCAAGTGGTGATTAACTACTTGCCCACCGTGCTATAGACAAAATACATCTACAGCGCGGTGGAGTTACTTTCACGCGCCCCCTCATCCGGCGCATCACGGATCGCGGTAAATTGCGGTAAATTGCCGCTGATAGTGGCCGTTTACCACATGATCGCTTCGTCAAATGTTGGAGCGATCACTTGTAAACAAACCGGCGTCATGTAATGATGCCGGTTCCTCCCTCTCCTCTCTGTACCGTTTGGTACAGTGTGAGAGGAGAGGGGGGGAGCGGGTGCCAGAAGCAGCACTGAGGGCTGGATCTGTGACAATTGCAGTCACAGATCCAGCCATCCCTCCCTGCGCAATACTCTGCAATACCCCCCATAGTGTGAAATACCCCCCATACTCTGCAATACCCCCCATACTCTGCAATACCCCCCCATACTCTACAATACCCCCCATACTCTGCAATACCCTCAATACTCTGCAATACCCTCAATACTCCACAATACCTCAATACTCCAATACCTTGCAATACGTCGCCTATGGGGATTTTTAAGTAGCGAAGTTTGGCGCAATTCCACGAGCGTGTGCAATTTTGAATTTTGACATGTTGGGTATCTATTTACTCGGCGTAACTTCATCTTTCATACTATGCAAAAACATTGGGCTAACTTTACTGGGTTTTTTTTTAAGCACAAAACAGTATTTTTTTAAAAAAAACACGCGCTCAAAAAATTGCTGCGAAAATACCGTGCAAGATAAAAAGTTGCAACAACCGTCATTCTATTCTCTAGGGTCTTTGAAAAAAAAAGCATATATAATGTTTGGGGGTTCTATGTAATTTTTTAGCAAATAAATGATGATTTTGACATGTAGGAGAGAAATAACCTGCTAATATGACAGAAACAAGATTTATTTATTTTTCTTTACAGAATTTTCAGTCTTTTTTTTTTTTTTATCGCGCAAAAAAATAAAAACCACAGAGGTGATCAAATACCACCAAAAGAAAGCTCTATTTGTGTGAAAAAAAGGACAAAAATTTCAGATGGGTACAATGTTGTATGACTGAGTAATTGTCATTCAAATTGTGAGAGCACCGAAAGCTGAAAATAGGTCTGGTTAGGAAGGGGGTTTAAGTGCCCAGTGGTCAAGTGGTTAAATACTATCAAAAGAAAGCTCTATTTGTGTGTAAAAAATAAAAAAAATATCGCATGGGTACAGATTAGCATGATCGCGCAATTGTAATTCAAATTCTCAGAGCGCTGAAAGCTGAAAAATGCCCGGGGCAGGAAGGGGGTAAAAGTGCCCAGTAAGCAAGTGGTTAAACAGCAGCAGTGTAAATGGGCCCTTAAGCTTTTACACTACTCAAAAAGGAATACTGAGTGTATTTTAATGCATTATATTATGAATGAGAATATATGTCAAAAAGAAGAACCAAGGAGAACATTTATTTATTATTTATTTACTTTATTAGATTCCAAGGAAACATAATTTGCATTGCAGCTTGGAAAAGAACAACTGTGCTGAAAACATAGAAAAAGCAATACAACAACAAAGCTTCAGATACACTGATCAAAATGTGCAATAGGTGTATTCATTGGGGAAGAGTAATCTATTCAGAGTAGGAAAGACTTAAAACATAGTTATAACATTTTCTGATTCCCTTCATGATGGTTTCACAAAAGCAGAGCTCATGCAATTGCACTTTTAGAACTTTTATATAATTTGGTCTTACTCTGAATAAGCTCTCAATTCTTCAACACCAACCAACACTGAAGATTCTGTTGTCAGGTGTAATGTGGGAAGAAGTGGTGGAAAAGCCCAGTATCAGTGGGTTTTCTGTGTGTGGGTGTGTGTGTGTGGGGGGGGGGGGGTGGGTGGTTGTTTTTCTGTGTGTGTGTGTGTGTGTGTGTGTGTGTGGGGGGTGGGTGGGGGGGGGTTGTTTTCTGTGTGTGTGTATATGTGTGTGTGTGTGTGGGGGGGTTGTTTTGTGTGTGTATATGTGTGTGTGTGGGGGGGGGGGGTTGTTTTCTGTGTGTGTGTGTGTGTGGGGGGTTGTTTTGTGTGTTGGGTTGTTGTGTGGGGTGATGTGTTTGTGTGAGGGGGGCTGTTTTGTGTGTGTGTGTGGGGGGGGGGGTTGTTTTGTGTGTGTGTGTGTGTGTGGGGGGGGGGGGGGGGGGTTGTTTTGTGTGTGTGTGGGGGGGGTTGTTTTGTGTATGTGTGGGGGGTTTGTTTTGTGTGGGGGGATGTGTTTGTGTGAGGGGGGGCTGTTTTGTGTGTGTGTGTGTTTGTGTGTGTGGGGGGGTTGTTTTGTGTGGAGGGGATGTGTTTGTGTGTGTGAGGGGGGGGCTGTTTTGTGTATGTGCATATGTGTGCGTGTGTGGGGGGGGGGGTTGTTTTGTGTGTGGGGGTGATGTGTTTGTGTGTACATGTGTGTGTGTTGCTTTACTTAATTGTATGAATTGACAAGGTGAGAGTGGCTCTTTAAATAAAAATATGACATTGATCCTAAACCATTACAATTTCCATTTGAATAACCTAGATTTCTTCCCACATTCTAGAGCTGCTGAAAAGATAGGCAAATATTTATAAAGAGTAACTTAGACCCCTCTCACACTGCCGACGCCCATAGTGTCGGTTGTAAAATAGCGGTAAAACACTGTTATTTTACCGTCCGATTTGCAGTGCATTTCCTCTCGCAATGCGCTGCTACAGCGATGTATTGCCGGCGGTACTGCGGCGCTGCTCATTGATTTCAATGGGCAGGAGTGCATTAGCAGCGGTGAGTTCACTGCTGCTAATGCGCTCCAAAGAAGCTGTTGGCAGGACTTTTTCTGACACACTGCCAGCACACCGCTCCAGTGTGAAAGCCCTCGGGCTTTCACACTGGAGTGAATAGAGCAGCAGTTTAAGGGCGGATTGCAGGCGCTATTTTTAACACTATAGTGCCTGCAAAATGCCCTCAGAGTGAAAAGGTCTAAGAGGTAAAAGCAGTGGCGGCCCATCCATTAGGGGCACACAGGAACCGTGCCCCCATCTATGCATCCGGCCCCTGATCTATATGTTTTTTTTTAACCACGTGATTAGAGCCAAAGTCTCTAATAGGCTTCAAAAAAGGGTGGGCTCGGGGCTCAGAGAACTGCGCCCGAAGCCAACTCAGTTGTGTGACAATAGCAAATTAATATTGTTTTCCTGGTGCCTCCATGGCAGCATACCTGTGATAGTGAATAGCATAAATTAAAGGCATAGCCCTTCCCCCAACATTCTCCTTTCTTTACTCATACCTTCTTGTGCTGGTAAAGAGTAGATGTATGTCCATACCTCTGCAGTCGGCAGCGTCCGCTGGGTTTAGCCTTTCCTGTGTGCAGTCCCTGTTCTTGGGCTGCTCACAGGGCTGATAAGACTGGGAACCCCTCTGTGGATCTGTTGGGGTCTTTCCGCAGAGTTTCCTCACAGGAACGCAGTCTGCTATCGCATCCATGATGAATGCAGTGGAGTCGCAAAAGGATCAGCTCACATCTTTCCAGGCTGGTGGTTTCCATTTTATTTTTAGGCATATATTGTTTTTTTTTGTCTTTTCCCTCTCCCATCCCTTCCTTCCTTTAACTTGCCTGTCTCCTTTTAAAAAAAAAAGAGAAAGGTGTGCTTGTTGTCTTACTTTGCTCCCTTTAAGTCTGGTCAGTTTGATGGGGCAGGTGCCCTTTATCCTGACAGGCTTGCAGTAGTTGTTTGTTTCCCCCGAAATCAGCAGTGGGCTACAGTTTTGTTTTGTATATGCTTTGTATATGCCTCGACATCACTGCGGCCATCTTGGATTCTGGAAAAAGGGCCAGATTTGCCCTTTTTTTCCAGAATCAATTCACAATGGTGGTTATGGGATTAGCCCATCCACCTGAGTCTATTTAAGTTCAAATGCAGGGTTAGCTGTCAGTCTCCTCAGCTGTGCCCTGCTAGGTTTCACTGACGCTGCTCTGTGGTAGGTACCTTTGTTTTGTTCTCAAAAATGGTGAAGAAATGTGTAAAAAAAAAAAAAGCTCCATAGTTCCTTTTTTTTACCTTTCTTACTAAATTTCCGCAGCTGATCCTTCTGCCTAACTCCGCTATTAGTCATTTATCTTGCAACAAAGATCCTCACACTCCTATTAGGTATGTGACCAACTATATGTGAGTATAAAAAGAAAAAAAAAGTGCGCTCACTGGTCTAATGTGAGTTCCTTACATCATGGCCCTGCCCACTCCAAGAGGTCCAGAAAATCTCCAAGACACCGTGATGGCGACAGCTCAGACCGTAAGTCCCATTCTTCATGTCATAGATCAGAGAAATCAAGATCCAGAGGACAAGATCCTTCCCTCCTCTCCTAGGACCTATACAAAGTAGAAATGCTGGACAGGTGGGGCCACACTACTACCAGACAGAGTGGTCTGTAAGGACTGTTTTATGGACTATGAGTCCAGCCACGAGCTAGTAAATCAGCACGCTGTAGATCTGCTCAAGTGAACAATGAAGGACTCCTTCTCTGAGCTTGTGTGACTTTGGTTCCCGCTCAACCGCTTCAGCAGATATCCCAGGTTTAGGATACAGAACCTAATCTCCCTGGTCCTTCAGCAGTCGGTACACTTCTGCCACTGTCAGGCTGACCAGCTAGAGATTCACCGCCTGTAGATTCTAAAGAGGATTCTTCAGAGGACTCTGCAGAGGAGTATTGAAGATTCGTCCACCTGTCAGACGATCATTTCCTAAGTGGGATCTGTCCCTGGTCCTTGAAGTTCTATTTGACCATCCTTTTGCTCCAGTGGAACAAGTAGCAATATGGAACCTGACACTAAAGACTGCTTTCCTGCTAGCCATTACATCTGGCAGAAGAAGCTCGGAACTTCACTCCTTAGGAATAGGTGACGGACACATCTTTTTCTTCCCCCGACAGGGTGGAACTTTGCCCTCTTCGAGGGTTCACACCTAAGGTCGCTGCTCCAAGCCACCTGTTGGAACCCTGGGCACTACCAGTGTTTTACAGACAGAGGTTCAGAGTCTTGTCGTGAGCTGGATGTATCCAGAGTGCTCAGGGCCTACCTAGAAGCTACCGACCCCTTCAGAGACTCTGAGAGACTTTTCATTGTACCGTTCAGTAAATACAGGGGCAAAAAAGCTTCCATCAGAACTCTGGCATCTTGGGTTGTAAAGATAATCCAGAAGGCCTACAGGGTGAAGAATATCCTCCAGCCTGAGTGAATGCTCATTCTACAAGGGTAGTCTCAGCTTCCTGGGCAGCAAGGGCTAATGTTTTGTTGAAGATGGTGTGCAGGGCCACCACCTGGTCTTCTCACCATACGTTCCTCAGACACTACCAGATTGGTCCAGGAGCTCTCACGACTGCAGTTCAGGCTGCTATGTCCTCTGCTAATTAAACATTTATTGTTAAGCATTATGCCACCCATGTCAGCTAGTTATTCATCACAGGTATGCTGCCATGGAGGCATCAGGAAAACGGAAAATTGTATCATACTTACCAGTAATTTTCCTTTCCTTGTGCCTATCCATGGCAGCATACGCTCCCACCCTCGGTATTCTATATTACGAAGAATGTTGGGGGAGGGGCCATGCCTTTAATTTATGCTATTCACTAGTCCTGAAGGAGGAGTCGAGGCGGAGCTCTATCACAGGTATGCTGCCATGGATAGGCACCAGGAAAGGAAAATTACTGGTAAGTATGATACAATTTTCTGTTTTCTGCCCCCCCCCCCCCAAAAACAAAAAACAAAAACACCTGCCACCACTGTAAGCAAAGTGGTGTTGAGATGGACACTAGCAATGATGACATACTAGAATATGTAAACTGGCACCTACAGAATAAATTGTGCACATTTAGACAGGCAGATATAAAAACAGAATATGAGCTGTTAAAAGCAAAAGAAGGAAGTTTAATGGCAGTTGTGATATTATTATATTATTCATGCTATTATGGGTAATGCAATACCGGATTGAAAAAATAAATAAAAAATAGTTGAACTTATTCTTTAAATAAACCTTAAAACATTCTAGCATTTATTCATGAATAGTATCAGCCTACTCTTTGTGCATATTCATTTTTTGAAATGAAATAGCACTGTCACAACGTTAGAAATTTTTTCCAGATGATGTTGTACATTGTGTTTATTTATTTGGTTCTTTTTTTGCAGACTACAAAAGAACACTATTTTGTCAGAAGTAAATGCTTGCTGTAATTTAATACAAATGTGTACGTTTTCGTTCCAAATGATTTTTTTATTTTTTTGCTGAATGACTAAAAGAACGCAGAGGGGATATCTTCTAGCCAGAATCAAATCCAAAACATTTAATACAATTATTTGTTGCCTTAGAAACAAGTAAGTGATGTTATTTCTAATGAGAACGTACGATGAAATTCGATTTTTACTTGTAAGGTTTAAAAAACCTTTTTTTTATTTTCAGCTCCAGGTTAAACATTCAGCTAAATAAATTAAATAAGTGTCTATTGTGTGTTACATTGGTGGTTGGCCGAGCATTGGAGATGTTAAATGAAGAAAAGAAGCATGTCAGTTCATTACTGAAGTCAGCTTGCAATGATCTCTCCTATTAGCAGAAGCTCTGTCTGGTTCACATGTAGAGAAGTAGAATGGGACCAACGCGTACAATGTAAGCCTCATCTACCATTACACATATAATACATCAGACTGAAGGAAATCAAAGAGATGTGGACAAAACACCTCAGAAATAGAAAGCATTATTAAACCTGCAGCAGTAAGTCGACAGTCTGGAAAAACACCAGATATTTGTGTAAGGCATCATGGTGATAACTCATTATGTTTTTGGAAATCCCCCAACCTTTTACTATTTGTGCACATGGCAGAGAGTGACTGAAAGCAAATAGAATTGCAGGCATTTTTTTTTAGACCGTGTTGATGGGAAGCCCACTGAGTTTTTTAGACAACACCATAGAAAGGCCATTCTTTCCATCTAAACAACTTGCTTTGTCGTGGGTTTGAAAAACATTAAAGGGAGCTCTTTAATACGAGCCAAGGTTCAATAAGAAGTTCCGACATTACCACATGTGGATCCAAGCTGTCAGCATGTTTTTTAGTTCAACCCACTGTTTAATCAAAGAAAAATGCTGCCAAGGTGGACTGCTTAAAAGGAAACTGGCTGAATGGAATTGCTACGCATAGAAGGGGCTACCTACTACTATGCCATAATGTATATAAAAAAAAAAAGAACTTGCCCTGTACAATAATGCATCTGTTATTTTGGCTGGCATGTTTGTGAACTAGGTTTTTTTTTTTTTTTTTTAGCACAAGTTCAAACTATCCATCTGGAAAATAAATCATCATAATAGCATTAGTGTCACCAATTGTATTTGTGTGCTTCTTCTTTTACTATACTTTTTTGTCCATGCAATTGAATAACATTCATAGGCATAGCTAATTTACAGAGGCAGGTAGGCTTTTCTGCTGTTATGCCTTGTATACACGATCGGATTTCCGACAGAATTCCGTTCAAGCTATCTTGCATACACACTAGACAGTGTGACAGACTGGAATATTTGTTTTTTTGTTTTCGTCTGGAAAATAAATTTATTTAGTTACTCCCGAAAATCGTTTTGATTTATTTCGTTTTTCGTTGGGGAATAGCTTCCATCCGAAAATCCAATAATACTTGGTTTCTGTCGAATGGACAAAAGAATATTCAACGGAACTTCGAAACTTTACGTCGAATCGCACATTTCCGGTCGAATATTCCGCCTACAAGAATTCTAATGTTGTATGACTAGTAATAATGTCGAATCTATTCTCTATATTGTCGAATCTATTGTCTCATAAATCAAAATCTATTCTCTGTAATGTCAAATCTATTATTTCTATAGTGTCAAATCTTTTCTCTATGATGTCGAATCTTTTCTCTATGATGTCCAATCTTTTCTCTATAATGTCGAATCTCTCTATATCAAATTTTTACTGCAATGAAAGCGAAAATAAAACTGATTTTCGGACGAAAATGCATTCTAATGAAAACGAATGCACATGTCTAATACACACTGTCACACTAAATTCCGACCGCCGAGAACGCGTTGACGTACAACACTACGACGAGCCGAGAAAAATTAAGTTCAATGCTTTCGAGCATGCACGACTTGATTCTGAGCATGCATGTTTTTTTCTCCGTCGGAGTTCCCTACAGACAAACGGAATTTCCGATCTTTTTATTTCTATCTTTGCTCTCTTTCTAAGTTCTGATGGAAAAAGTCCGATGGAGCACACACACAGTCGGAATATCTGATAAAAGAATTCTGTCAGACTTTTTCTATCGTAAATTCCGATCGTGTGTACAAGGCATTAGTCAATACAAAGAATGTTGTGCAACAAATTTTATGATTTGTCCATAAATGTTTATGTAAATGCAGGCCACACTGAATTAATATGTATACAATCAGTTATCAGAAGCTATCAACCCTCTAAAATCAGATTTTTGTCAAGGGTGGTGGAAATAAAAAAAGGTGTCCAGGTTGTAGATTTAGTTTCCTTTTTCAAACCATGCAGAATGGCAGGCTCTTCAGGTCTTTCTGAAGTATAGGTATGTCCGACATTAGAAGTACCTTAGATTTAACCTTTTTTAGGCACTTAGGGCCAGATTCAGTAAGAAGTTACGCGGCTTATCTCTAGATAAGCCACGTAACTTTTTAGATGCGCTGGCATATCTTTTTTCTGTATTCAGAAAACAAGATACGCCGGGATTGAGTCAAGATACCAGTGGCGTAATTGTATTACGCCGTTGTATCTTAACTGCATTTTTAAGATGGCCGCTAGGGGCGTTCCCACTGATTTACGCCTAGAATATGTAAATCAGCGAGATACGCCTATTCACGAACATACGCCCAGCCGACGCAGTGAATTTACGCCGTTTACGTAAGGCGTTTTCCGGAGTAAAGATAAACCACCAAAAAGATGGCGCATCCTATGTTAAGTATGGACGTCGGGACCGCGTCAAATTTTTCAGATTTCACGTCGTTTGCGTAACTCGTCCGTGAATGGGGATTTACGTCAAAACAATGCATCGTAGCGTCATCATTTGGAGCATGCGCACTGGGTCGGCGGTCGGTGCATGCGCAGTTAAAAAAAAACGTAAAAAATGTGGGGTCACAACATATTACCATAAAACATGCCCACCTCATTCACATTTGAATTACCCGGGCTTATGCCGGCCCATTTACGCTACGCTACCGTAACTTAGCGTAACTTAGCTGGGTGAATACAGCATTTGCCTTGCTAATTTACGGCGGCGTATCGTAAACAAGATACGGCGGGCTACATGAATCTGGCCCTTAAGCTATCCATAGGCTTGGTGACTTGCATAACGGTATATTCACTAGTTTCTTTTGGTTGAGTTAGTCTTTGCTAGTACTTAAAGTGGATGTAAACCCCAAATTATTTTATTTTTTTTGATGTCACAATGTAGAGTATAATATTTCATATCATTTGTGCCCAGTCTTGCCACACAGATTTAATCCAGCGCTGAGTAATCCTCTTTTATGTTCAGTGAAAACGAACAGCCTTCCAGATAAAACCCTGCCTAAAGCAAAAAGTCCGTAATCTCTCTTCTTGCTTTGAGTGAAAGGTTATTTACAAATATAGCTAGGACATGTTTATCATATGTTATGTTTTGTTTATCATTACATGAGGTGATATAACATCATAACACATCCTAGTAATATACAATGAACTTTGGATCACCTCTTGTTATGATAAACATGTCCACGCTATATTTGTAAATAACCTATTACTGAAAGCAATAACAGAGATCCGGACTTTATAATTTGGCAGGTTTTTCTCTGGAATTCTGTTAATTTGCACTGAACTTTAAAAGAGGATTACTCAGCGCTGGATTAACTCTGTGTGGCAAGACTGGGCACAGATGATAGGAAATCTTATACTCTACATTGTGACATAAAAAAAAAATGGGGTTTACATCCACTTTAAAGCATTTATTGCCACTGAGCAGAGGCTAGCAAAAAGCTCTTCAACATGCCAATTCAATCAGATAGGTGAAAATAAAGGCAAAAATGCCTAAGAAAATTAAACAAAAGCAGTCACCAGGATAGATAAGCTGCAATATAATACATTTTATCCTTGGGTTTAGCTACACTCTAAGTACTGATGGAAGGTTACTGTACAAATATTTTTACATGCAGACACAAAATTAGTCCTCATTCATTTTTGGTTACCTGTCCAACATGGGATCTCCCAAGTCTGTGCATGCTAAGTATATGATTTGTGGATTTTAAAACCAGTATTTAATGAACATGCCTTACAAAACACACAGACACACACACACACACAGTCAAACTTCCAGCATTATTTAAAAAAAAAACTAAAAAATGTGTTCTTTTGCAGAGCAGACCCCCCGGGCATCGGAACGTAGATCCATTCTCCCCCATCTCGACCCGATGCTTTAGGAGGCCCTATCTACTCCTCGGGTCCTGACTTGATAGCTGACGTGGAAGAATCGGTTGTTTGCAGAACCATTTCATCTTAAAAAGGTTGTTCTGGTGTACCACACTAGTGCTCCTGAGTCCAGAATTGTAAACACCTGCTGAGTGTCCTCTCCTTACACTGAATCAAGTTTGCATTTC
This sequence comes from Rana kukunoris, assembly GCA_029574335.1. Classification (NCBI taxonomy): domain Eukaryota; kingdom Metazoa; phylum Chordata; class Amphibia; order Anura; family Ranidae; genus Rana; species Rana kukunoris. Next base: position 136,219,077 of record CM056054.1, on the reverse strand, counting down.
ATTCTAGTTACAAACACATCTAGACAATAGGGATGAGCCGAACATACCCGCGTTCGGTTCGCACCAGAACCGTCGAACAGACCGACCGTTCGCGCGAACATTTAGAACCATATTGAAGTCTATGGGACTCGAACGTTCGAATTCAAAAACGCTCATTTTAAAGACCAATATTCAAGTTATTGTTGGAAAACGTCTTTGAGAACCCGGGTCTTGCCCCAGGGAACATGTATCAATGGAAAAAAGTTTAAAAAACGGTAGTTTTTTCAGGAACAGGAGTCCTGAAAAAACGACCGTTTTTAAAACTTTTTTTCCATTGATACATGTTCCCTCGTGCAAGACCCGGGTTCTCAAAGATGTTTTCACAGGCAAACTATAGACACCCAGCAGGTACAATATTTAAAGGAATCTTTCATTTTTTTTAATTTAAACATTATTAAAATCACTGCTCCAGGAGCAGTGATTTTAATGATGCTTAAATTAAAAAAATTAAAATTAAATTCCTTTAAATATTGTACCTGCTGGGTGTCTGTACGTGTGATAACGTCTTTAAATAGCATAATCACCTGCCTGCCAGTAAATTAGGAAGAACTGATCCATCTAAGCTATACAGTGTATAAATATATGTACAACTCCTAGGGATGTATATATATTCTCTACACACACACAATGTAATAAACTTTTTTTCATACAAATAGGCCAAATGTAGTTAACCTGTATCTGCTAAAAACATTGTATTTAGGGGGCGACCAAACAATGTGTACAACAGTAAAGAAAAGCACATGGAGCAACATGCAAGTAATAATAATAGGAACACAGGGCAAATACTTACTTTTTAGAAGCATTTTCCTGATCCTTCTGTACTGATCGTGCTCCCTCAATTTCAGGTCTGACCAGCGTTTCCTCAATTGTTCCTTAAATCGTTGTACCCCAAATTTCCTGTGCAGACTTCTCACAACTTTAGTCATGATCTTGGCCTTTCTCACATTTGGGTTGAAGTACGGTCCATACTTCCCATCATAGTCGGTCCTCTTCGAGATGTCCACCATCTTAGCCATCTCTACAAAGGACATATTTGAGGCCTTATATCTCCTCCTGAATCGGGACATTTCTGGCTCCAAGATTTTCTCCTCGTTAGTGCTATTATCATGCACCTGCTGTGTCTTCGCCATGTTCCTCTCCCACTGCGATGAAAGAGAAGGGGCAGGGAATATACTAGAAAGAACGCCAGGGGCGGGCGACGTGTGCAGAGTTTCATGCATGCGCAGTGTATATTAAGCTAACACGTATGTGTTGTACCTATGATCTGTGAGCGGAGGAAGGAGTACCAGAAGCGCTGTTCGTGAGAATGAAGGTAAAATTTAAACTTGGGGCATCAGTGGCCTATACTGCTTCTAGATTGAGGCCTATATTGGGATAAGATTAGGAAAGTTTAGCCTGACATTAGTGTTTTTGTCTTGTGTATTGTCTTGAAGAAAAATGAATAAATTCAAGGACCCAACATTCATGAGTCAGTTCATAGATATGTACAGGGAGCTGACCTGTTTGTGGCAGCCTAAACACCCTTTAAATAAAAATAAACCAGCTAGGCAGGCAGCGATGGAGAAACTGCTGGCATTTGTAAAGTCGGAGGTGCCCATGGCAGACATCAACTTTTTGGCAGCCAAAATTGGTGGCTTGAGAAGCACATATAAGAAGGAGCGGAATAATGTCCTGGCTTACCAAAAATCAGGAGCAGCAGCAGAAGACGTGTATGTACCCAGTCTGTGGTACTACAACAGAATGTGTTTTCTGGAAGACCAGATTAAAGTCAGGGAATCACTTTCAACACTTCCTAGCCCCCTTCCTTCCACCCCAGCTGAGGCTTCCGACAACCAACCTGGTCCTTCCACCCAGAAAGAAGTGGAGGAGCCCAGCTTGAGCCGGGTATAGTATTTTTCTACACACTGTATTTATTGTCCTAAAATGAATGATGTTAACTAGATGTTATTATTGAGAACAAACTAATTATTTAACAAAAAGTGTTTTACATGCAGATCAGTGTTAGAGCTTGAGAGAGCAAGAGTCGGCTCTCTCCCAGGGCGAGCATAGCTAGGCAGGCAGGGTCCTCCCACTGTGTGGCTCCAGGTCTCACAGACAGGCAGGGCTTTCATCTCCCCATTATTGCTATTGCTATTCGTTTGCCTCTGACCACCTCTGCCCGCTGACCCAGGTTTCCCCTGGCTCCTTCTGCTCACAACAGGTAAGAGCCTTACTGGGACCATTGGCGGCCATCCTTTTCAGGACAATCCGCCGCAACCACCCATGCTCCACGGCTCTCCCCTGCTCCTTTCTCCCCTCCTCGGTGCCCCCTCATCACCATCACTACTGTGGCATCCCCCCAGCACCTTCCCGCCGCAACCCCCGCAATCCCCGCCATTTTGAGCGCTTTCTTTCAGACACCCGTGCCAGCCTGTGGGGAATCGCGGTCACCGCGATCTAGGAAAGACCGCGGCTTCACTCCCCCGCAACTAAAACATCTAAACCAGTGACAACACACTGGACTAGATGTCAGAAGAAACTCCACTCGGAACTCTTCAAAACCACGTTAAGGAAAAAAATAAAAACAATTCAGCCACATCAAACGGCTATAGAAACACTGGATACCATAAACACAGCCCTACTACAGTGAGCCGACTTAGTAGCGCCGAAACATAGAACCCATACCTGGAAAAACAACTGCAGCTGGTTTAACAACCAGCTGTCATTACTGAAGCAAGAGCGCAGAAGGGTGGAAGCTGCCTGGAAAAGAAGCACTTCAGAGGAGAATCTGTCCATCTACAAGGCAACAACAAGAAAATACCACAAAGAAATATTCAAAGCCAAGAAAAATTATTTTTCCAAGGCTATCAACAAACTGCCCCCGCGAACTCTTCAAGCTGGTCACTCAGACCATGAACCCAGGCTGTCTTGAAGTCCCCACTTCGGACACCCAAGAATTTTGCAATGAATTATCGGATTACTTCATTATTAAAATTGATGGAATCCGGGAAAGCATTAAGCAAAACAATACCCCAATCAGCCCCCCCCCACAATTTTTCACACAATATTCACAGTAAGTCACCACAATCAGGTAAGTTCACCCTGGAACCCATCTCTATAGATGCCTCAAAAATATCATTGGTACTTTGCGTAACGGCACAGCGCCGAATGATATCATCTCCACTAAACTGTTGAAGGAATGCGCCGACATCCTGGCACCTCCTATCACACAGCTTATAAACCAGTCTTTCAAAGAAGGCATAGTGCCCCCCCTGTTGAAAGAGGGCGTAATCCAACCCATCCTGAAGAAACCCACCCTAGACCCCAAGGACCCACTCCACCGTCGTCCCATAACAAGCCTAAAAGTTCTCTCCAAGGTAATGGAGAAAGTAGTGGTACAGCAGCTGCAACAGCATCTAGATACCCACAATCTACTTGATCCATTTCAATCGGGCTTCCGTCCCGGATACGGGACAGAAACCGCATTGCTCAAAATATGGGATGACGTTCTCGAGGCCGCAGACGAAGGAGAATCTTGTCGACACTGTCGACCACAAACTGTTACTGACTCGGCTAGCTGAAGTAGCCAGAGTCGCAGAAGGCGATATATCTTGGTTCTCCTCATTTTTGGAAAACCGATCGCAAACAGTGAAGTTAGGACCTTTCACATCTGAGAAACGCACATTATCGTGCGGAGTCCCTCAAGGATCCCTTCTGTCACTGGTGTTATTCAACATCTATCTTCGTCCTCTTTTTGAAATCATCAGCAGCCAAAAACTGCTTTACCACTCATATGCAGACGCAACTATATTTCCACATTTGCAACAAAAAAGATCACCGCCTCAATCTAGAGACATGTCTCTCTTTGATAGAGAATTGGATGACAAAGAGTTACCTTAAACTCAACGGAGCGAAAACAGAACTTCTCCTGTTTCACGCCAAGCACACAAATCAACCTGCAACAACCTGGACACCCCGCCCATTCTGGGCAAAATCATCACCCCTAGCGCCAAAGTCAAAAGTCTTGGGGTCATGTTCGACTCCTACATGACAATGGACGCACAAATAGGGTCAGTAGTCAGCGGATCTCACCATCTGCTGCGCCTACTACGCAGACTTACTAACTTTATCCCAAAGAAGACGTAGCAGTCGTGGTGGGAGCAATTGTAAACTCCAGACTGGACTATGCAAATGCCCTTTAAATCGGACTCCTAAAGTACCAAATCGCTTGTCTGCAACTCGTTCAAAATACGGCCGCCAGACTTGTGACTGGGAAAAAACCCTGGGAATCAAACTCACCTTCGCTGAGATCCCCTCATTGGTTGGCAGTAAAAGACAGAATTGCTTTTAAAGCTCTCTGTCTAACGCATAGATGTATTCATGGGAAGGCTCCCCAATATCAATGCGATAAAATAAAAGCTCATAATCCCAATCGCGTTCTGCGTTCCACCAATCAAAATCTACTCCAGATACCGAAAGCCAACTACAAGTCCAAAGGAGAAAGAAGATTTGCGATCCAAGGTCCCAGACTATGGAACGCTTTACCAACCACCATTTGGTTGGAGGAGAACCACTTAGCATTCAGGAGAAAGATCAAGACTCATCTCTTTTGATATCAAAGGAGACAGGAACAACAAGCACCCAGAGGCGAGTTAGTTTGCATGTGCCGCGCTATATAAGTTTTTCATTCATTCATTCATACATAGATAGTAGTGGCCAAAAATAATTGGGACAAGAATGAAAACTGCTGGGGTCAGAATAATAGTCTTTTCTATTTATTAATATTTAATTTGCAACAGTCATGAGCTGAGCATGTCCCTTTTTATACACATGAAGACCTGAAATGTGGCAGCTAGGAGGAGGTGGGGGTAAGTGTCAGCCAGGAGGTGGTCGGGCCCAGTAGCCTCACAGAATCCCAGGTGCCTCCCCTCTGCCTTTTAACAAAAAGTCCCAAGAAGGCGAAGAATGTGGAGGAGGCAGCACCGGGCCTCATTAGGGAGGCTAATGCGGCCCTAAGAACCCCCCCCCTGACGTTCAAGAAGCTTATGGCTGCTTGGTAGCAGCTAAATTGCAGAAGCTGGAGGAGGGCCAATGCCTCATCTGTGAGGAACTCAATTTTATGGCCCTTAATAAATTGATGAGTGGCAAAGTAACACCAAAAACTCACTTTTGTGAGCTCGACTATCCTCCTCCTCCTTCTGCCACAAGTCCACCACCAGAGCCACAGGCTGGAAGGAAGCATGTAGGGAAGCGTGGAGGGAAGACAAAAAAGTGATGGCCTAGGTTCAGTCTGGTCTGATAGAAGACGTAGGCTGTTGTATTACCACAGCCTGGGGACATATATGTCATCTGCTGTTGTTCCAGATCTCTCAGAGTCCAGGACCAGATTGTGCTCCCTATTATATGGACTTCTCAGGCTATCAATTTTGTTTTGCAAATAGTTGATGTCTGCACTGGGGTCCAAAGGCTTTGCAAAAACCATCAGTTTCTCCATTGTTGCCTTCCTCTTTATTTTGTTATGAGCAAGAATAAATGGATATTTTTTCTCTGCAAATACTTGCCTCTGTGTTTTTCTTCAAGAAGGACAGTTTATTTGTAAGTAGGCAGGTACATTTCAAAAATACAATGTCAAATTACCAAGGGACACCTACCAACCACCTTGAGGTTAAAAAATACAAGATAATAATGTTGTTGTGGTAACTTGACACACACACACACACACACACACAAAAAATCAAATAATAAAAAAACAGGAGATCTTGATTAAAATAAAAAAATAAAAAAAGATGACTATAAAAAAATTCTAAACATTATTATGGAGATCTGGCTTTAAAAAAGAAAAAAGATTATTCATGAGATCACAAGAAAAAATAAAGAAATAAGCTTGTCAGAGCTCTGTGTGAATATCAGCAGCAAAACAACTATTATTCTAGCATTATAAAGAAGAAAAGAATGCGCTGCATTAAAAGATGATAACTTTTGCAGCGTGGTGAATGTGATATCTTGTTAACAAACGCTAGTTTTATCAGACCGAGAGCTTCAGTCTGGTACTTGCTTCAGAGCATGCGTGGTTTTTGCTGCTTCGGAATTGCATACAGACGATCGGAATATCCTCCAGAACTTTTCTTGTCGTAAAATTGGAGAACCAGCGCTCACATTTTTCTAGGTCGAAATTTCGAAAGAAAAATTCCGATAGAGCCTACACACGGTTGGAATTTTTTTTTTCCTTTTCCCCACATCAGACTCCACCACCCATGAGACCTGCTCACAGTAAAAATTGCTTATGACGTCTCTGTTTATGTTTCGCATCATTTGTGGGTGTTTTTTTTTCCATTCACGGAGAGGAGAAAACAAATATATATTTTGTTTACTTTCACTAATTTTAATCTCCCATATAATCCTTTAGTTATTATATCCCTGACCAAAAACTCACATCAGACTGTTCTTGTCGGAATTTATGATCATGTGTACGCGGCATAAGCCTTTATAACAGAGGCAAAAAATGATTGGCAAATAAGATTGTAAAGGCTGCTGCACCTCAACCCCCAGATATCTAAATTTAGAAATGCCTTGGAAGGGGGATTTGTCGGGGGAACACCGGTATATTGTATGGATGAAAGCGAAATATATTGGACTTACTCCAGTGTTAACTTTAAAAGAGAATTCCCCAAAATAAGAAATAACTTCTAGTGCTATAGTTAATGACTTTTTGGAATCTGCCAAGTATAGGAGCTTGTCATCCACGTATAGAGACTTTTTCTCCTCCAAGATCCCAATTTTAAACCGATGGAAGAAAGGATTCTGTCTAATCAACACTGCCAATGACTCAATTGCTAAAGCAAATAGCAGGGGTGACAACAGGCACCCCTGCCGAATACCATGGTGAATAAAGAAAGTAATGTAGTTGCTAACCCGAATTCGGGTCATCGGTGGGGCATATAACAGTTTGTGCCATGTAATAAACTGTTTGCCAAAACCAAACCACTCCATCAAATCAAACGTTTTGTGCGTTTCGAGAATAAAGGCTTTCCTATTTTTATATCACTACCTGCAGTAACGAAGATGAGCTCAGCCTGCTTTTTCACCATACGGGTACATTCACACTATGTGCATTGACATTTTTCCACACTGGATAAACACAAGTCACTGCAAGGGCACATAGAAAATCATGCATTGCACTGCCCCCTCACTGCTCACAGCTCACTGTAAGGCAAAACTGCCAGCTGTCTGCATGCTAAAACAAAGCTTTTTACAGGCAGTGTGAATGAGCCCTAAAAGTTTACCTACGATAAACAAATGCTCTTTTGTCCTTTATAATAAAGATGCAATATTTATACAAAGTATATGGGAGCTACATTAAAGATACTGGTTTTAATAAAAAAAAACATTTACTGTGAATTTATGAAAGCTTATGCCTTAATCAAACCTCTACCCAGAAGTAAGCAACACAGTGTGAAGCAAATGAATATAATATTTTTTATATTTGCTTCCTTTTTATTGTATGGTGTAAGTGTGCGTTTTCCATACACATGCTGTGTTTTTATTATTTTCCGCTTCCCAGTTACATTCCTTAACAAAATAATGTTTTTGTTTTTTTTTGTCTATTCTTCAACTCAGAGATTTCCCACTGCATTTAACTTACAATCTTATTTCATACAGCGTCTCCTGTTTATATCTGACATTGTTCTGTGGGGGGATTTGCTGAGCTAAGAAACAATCCAGGCCTTTCTTTTATAATGTCAATGGCAAATTTCCATGCCTGTTTATGTTATGTCCACATATAGTGATCTGCTTACATGTCTCACATTGCATTATGCCGTTACACTCTAGCTGATTCCTATTTATGTCTGGACTAGACTGTTTGACCTTGTGTTTGTAACGGTTATTGGATAAACTGGAATCTGCACAATGCTCTTCGTTTTGCATCTTGTGGTAATGTTGAATAATCCACTGTTGTACCTAAAGTGTTACTAAACCCAGTAAAATTAGTGAGTATATGCAGTAAAGCATGCTTGTTATACTCATTGTGGAACCTAAGGGGTTAACCTCTGCATTGTGTAAAAAGGCTGCTTGATCTCCAATGACTCCAGAGCGTGTCCAGATAAGACAGAGCTTCTGGAGTCAGGCTGCACATGCTCAGTTTGGTGTTTATTGCTAAAGAGTTTTTTCCTTGGACGAGTGTATATAATCAGCACAGGGCCAATCAGCACTTTCCAGACAGAGGGTCAGGGGTCCTAGATCCTGATAGGACAGCTCAGTGCAGTATAAAAACATCTCCTACAAGCTTTAGCAGGAACTGATAGCAGTTACAAGACTGCTATATACTGCTGATGAGAAAAGTTATTTAGCAGTTCATATTTACTAAAATAATTGCATTTCCATGTTCTGTGTACTACGGGAGACCAGATACAGTGAATGCTGTGTCCTGGGTTTAGTAACACTTTAGGATGCAAATATACCAAATGAAAATTACCCTCATTATCATCTTTTTCATTCATTTAATATAGGGAATATTAAACAGTCACGTAAAGGGGAACTTTATGCCCCCCACTACTTTCACACTTGTGTTGTTCTTTTTTCTTTCCCTTCGTATCTGGTTTCCTGGGATATCTTTAAATCACATACTCATAATCCATCAAATTCAATGCTGTACTGCTGTAATCCTCCAAAGACCACCAGATGTTGGATCCCATGCCACCATCTGCCAACTTTTTAACTTACATCATCAAGGGGCTAGCTGTCTCTTCTGGGTTCTTGCAGCCAGCTCCTGATGACAAGCACATGAATGAATGAATGAATGAAAAAACTTATATAGCGCGGCACATGCGAACTGAATCGCCTCTGGGCGCTTGTTGTTTCTGTCTCTCTGGTCATCAAAAGAGCAGAGTTTTTATCTGTCTTCTGAAGCTCAGGTGGTTTTCCTCCAACCGAATGCTGGTTGGTAAAGCGTTCCATAGTCTGGGACCTTGGAAAGCAAACCTTCTTTCTCCTTTGGACTTGTATCTGGCTTTGGGTATCTTGACCAGATTTTGGTCGGTGGATCGCAGAACGCGATTGGGATTGTGGGCTTCTATCTTTTCACATAGATATTGCGGAGCCTTCCCATGGATGCACTTATGAGTCAGACAGAGTGTTTTAAAAGCAATTCTGTCTTTTACTGGCAGCCAGTGAAGGGTTCTCAATGAAGGTGAGATGGATTCCCAGGTTTTTTTTCCCGTCACAAGTCTGGCGGCTGTATTTTGAACAACTTGCAGACGAGCGATTTGGTACTTAGGGAGTCTAGATGGCTTGGATGGCCCTGCAGCTTCCTGGGATGTGTGTTGAGAATATCCCAGGAGGCTTCAGGTAACTTGGGACATCATTCTCGCTTAGGTAAGAAAGGTGGGAATTGCAATTTCTTGAAAGAAGTTGGGAAGAAGAAAAAGAAAGTGAACCTAACATATCTGTATATGCATGTGTGTTTAAAGATGTGGCATTGCTAACTCCAAATATGATACAATGATACTATATATGCATAATTTTACCCCAAAATGTCTCAATTCATTAAACTGCATGAGTTATGTTAAGGGCTCATTCACACTTGGCGGACTCCGTCTCAGCCAGCTCAGCGGGAGATCAGTCCGCAGATCTCCGCTGAGCCGACGGATGACAAGCTCCTCTCTGCTCACTGAGCGGGGAGGAGCTTGTGCAGCGCCGCTTTCTCCTATGGAGCGATCTGATGAAAACGGACAGCATGTCCTTTTTCATCAGATCTTACCCGATCCGCATGGACGGATTCGGACGTATCCCCCATACGTTTGTTTTTAGCGGACGGATCAGGTCGGATGTCAGCGGACATGTCTCCGTTGACATCCGACGCTCCCTAGAGATGCATGGAGCGCCCGTTCAGGTCCGCCGTAAAAACTGACAGAATGACCTGAACGGACTGAAGTGTGATTGAGGCTTAACTGTGTTTGTTTGTTATCTTCTCATTATTATTTTCTCATCAAAAAACTAAAACGTGCATAAAATAATACTGCATAGATAATACATTTTTACTCATTCACCCAAAATAGTTATTTATTCACCACAATCCTTTATTTATAATAACTCATTATTTTATCTTATCTTGAGTCATTATTTCAGGGCTGTCACTAGCAGCAACCCACCAGCAATAGGATAGTTAAATAAAGAACTCTTCTATCTTCTGCTATGAGATTGCCTAATTGCTGTCCAAAAATCTGCAGAATCTCACTTGCTAGAGTAGAGAACAATGATGAAGATACACATAGCTGGTTTGGCTAAAAAGGTAGACATGGCGTAGGATAAAATAAGTGTTCTCTCTTAGGCCTTGTACACACGAGGGAATATTTCCGCTGAACATGGTCCGACGGACCATTTCAGCCGAAAAAAACGCTCGTGTGTAGGGGCAAACGAACCGTTTTGGCCGGATTCCTCCGGCGGAAAAATTTCAAAGCATGCTTTGGAATTTTTCCGCTGGATAGCTGCCCGTCAGATATGTCCGCTGGTTAGTACGGCAAACCAGTGGACATATCTGCCCGCACATGCGTCGTATCCTGTGAGTGGATCCGATGCATGCGCGCGGAAGTGTTTACTTCCTGGTGCGGTGACGTGGCGGTCACGTGGCGGTCACGTGGCGTTCACGTGGCGGCGTCAACGTCACCGCCGCGTCACAGCGCTGTCCATCGGACCGTTCCCATCGGATATATTACCTCGTGTGTACAAGACCTTACTGTCTACTTACTTCAAGTCAGTACCATCGGCAGGTGCCGATATGACATAAATCTTATTTTCATCTGAAACGCCTCCTTCTGCTTTCTTTAACATACACCACACAGTTAATACCAGACAAAAAGTAGCAGAAACCTGTAACAGACTGTATTTGACAATGTATTTACATATTCAGAACAAGCACTAAAAACACTCCCTTACCTCTATAGCTATAGGCATTGTGGAGAAATTTGTCTTCAAATTGCACAACAGAAGCACATTATATTTTTTATATTCTCCAATATTTTTCAGTTCTGTAGCCTGTATTTTGAAGTCTATTCATAAAATGCAGGCTGTTGTATTGAGCCTGTTGTATATTAGATCTGAGATTTTCCTAAAAAAAACGCAGTATAAAGATCTTTATGAATCGTAGAAAGTTAACCATGGAGCGCATTGCACATTTTCAGAGCACATCACCATGCTTTTTTAAGTTATTAAATGATTTTATTTTTTTAAAGCAGTACAGCCATACCTTAATAAAATCAACAGCAGAGTTATAGTACAAAAATATCACATATATTGAATAACAATAGTTATATTAATATAATAAAGCATTCCAATTCTATGATAGATTTGTACTAGTCACATTCCATGTCATATACACAATGCATTTTCCTTCAAACCTTATTGAACAGTGACTAAAAATAAATTAAGTAGGATTTTAGTTAAGATTTATTTATTTTAATTAAATGCTCAGACACTGCAACAATCATCCAAACTGAGCAGCTTTTTATATTGAATATCTTGTGTTATTGTGTGTGAGTTTCCAGTTCTGCCATGGTGATTGTAAAGAGGTCTCATTTTATCCAGTTGCTTTTGTGTTATAGACAATGCAGTAGAAGTAAAAATCAAAAGCTGGTGGCAGCAATATATCTAGATATATTGTATATTCATTTTTTTTATTGGGGCCCCCAACACTGGTGGGATCTAGAGGTACTCCAAATTATACCCTTAAACAATGGTTTTAATTGTAATTCGGCATTAATATGTTTTAACAGGGTGATCTCAAGTAGTCCTTAAATAGCAGGTAGAACTGCTTTGATGTCTCTGAATGAGTTGCTGCTGTGCTGAGCCTGTGCTAAGTAACAAAGGAGAGGGTTTTTTACATTACAGTCAATGAGAACTAGACTGGTTAGAACTGGATAACTTAGTAACCAATGTGTGGAAAAAATCTCAAATCTCAATTCTCATGCCCTAAACCAGGAATTTTACAATCCCTTTTCTGATACGGACTAGGCCATCTGCCCTGGTTGTAGTTGTTCCTTTATATGAGCATAAATGCCAATTGTAGATGGATTCATCCTTTGTTATATTTTCCACTAAGATTACATTTGCAGCCAAATCATATTGGATTGACTGGAAATATGTAAATAATATAAAAAAAGATTTGGTAAAGCTATCTCTAAGCCAAACAGTATAGATATATTATCCGGGATTTAGGGAACATTATCAAAAATCATGTTGTAAAATGTCATATACATAGTTACATAGTTACATAGTTAGTCAGGTTGAAAAAAGGCACAAGTCCATCCAGTTCAACTGTAAAAATAAATAAAATAAAAAATATCATACAATCCCATATATCCAATACTATACCCACAGTTGATCCAGAGGAAGACGAAAACCCAGAGAAGAGCATGATCCAATTTGCTTCAGCAGGGGAAAAAATTCTTCTTGACCCCCTAAGAGGCAATTGGATTATCCCTGGATACACTTTACCTATAGATGTTAGTACCCAGTTATTTTATGTACATTTAGGAAAGTATCCAGACCTTTCTTAAAGCAATCTACTGAGCTAGCCAGAACCACATTGCAGTGATAATGATGTGCTGACTTAATACAAAATGAAATCTTCAAACTGGCTATGATAATAAGCTACAACTGTCACAAGCTAGAAATACAGTCCCAAAATGCATAGTCAGCAATAACTGGATACAATTTTGGGAATGGATAGGTTGTTAATATTTTTGTTGTTACTCACCTATATACTGTAGCAACCTTCTGCAGGCTTGGAAAATTGCAAAATAAACTTTTAAAGGATTAACTTAATGTAACAATCAATGAAACATACGCTAAGAAGGTCTTGTATAGGTAAATATTAAAGATTTTATATAGCATTGCAAACCAATGAAACAATAATAAGATGTAACTTTAAAGCGTAACTCCACTTTGGTTAAGAAAAAAACATTCCCATCTGGGTGATCTATGTACAAGGATTATAACAACTTTTGTTGCAGATTCCTACCTTTTTGTTGCAGGGGATGCCTGAAATCTGACTTATATCGTATTTTAGGCACACTTCCGGGAAAATAGATGAGCCAATCACACAAGCAGGAAATGATGTTTCTGGGGGGTGGTCAGTACACATTCTGAGTACAGAACAACTCCAGGTAGCCATATTGTATTGCATTGTCCAAAATTACAGCAGCTGCAGATTGAAAAGGAAAGGTCATTTTTAATAACATTCAATTACAATATGACTTGCGTCGCAATTGTATTTGCTATATTATTTTTTCTTTATTTGCTATTTTTTTCCCCCACAAAACTGGATTTGCCCATTAAATAAGAAAGCATCCAGAACAGGTAATAAAATCAAAGGAATATATCTTGCATATTGATAATTGCTGAATAAATAAAATTACTGAAAAAATCCCATTGACAACGTCCTATGACGAAACGCGTCTGGCAAGACGTCATCACATTTTGGAGGAGGGGTTTTTGAATGTGTTCGCCGGCCGGCAACATTAAGTTTACATGCCTGTTTAACTCATCTCAAATGTGAGTATTCTGTTTTTATATGATTTTTAATAAAAAGTCCTTGCGGGATTACGCTATGTCTGCATTTTACATATCTGATCAAATTGGTGGAGTTGCGGTGTGGAGCCCTAGTGTAGGCACTGTCCTAGGAATTGGGATTCGTTCGGTCTCCCTCAAAGGCTGCGGCTGGGTCATAGCCGACTGCTGGTAACATTTTTTCCTCTGTTAAGCTGCTTAGATCTCTGGTGGTGGGCCACATTGAGGAGCGAAGTGTGTTTCATAGCACAGTGGTGATTGCTACATTTTCATCTTGAATCAAGATCAGCAGAGACTTTTTGAACTATCTTCTTTGGCTAAAGGATTGTGCTATTTTTGCATGCTAGGTGTATGGACTCTTTGACTGCATTGAGTCCGAGTGTTAAGGCGCAGCTCTAAACCTTTGTTTTATTGTTTCATCCTCTCCAGTGTTTCGGCACAAGAGTTGCTGCCTCCCCATTTAACCCATTAGTGATTGTTACATTGTTACTAATTGACGATCCATTTTGACAAGCGCAGTTTTTCTTGTATTATATACTGAAAATATATCTCAGTCTATCGATCAGTATTTAGAAGATGTAACTATTGAACAAAGCATGTCAGTTTTGCAGAAGCAGCATTATGAAAAACCTGGTGGAGTTGGGAATTAATGCAAAATCTCATGCCGCGTACACACGATCATTTTTCGGGTATGAAAAAAAAACCGTTGTTTCCTGGCCAGTCCTCCCGTCAGCACATCATGGGTTAATCCCCTCCTCCGGTCCACCAGTACCACCTTCTTCTAGCTAATAAGTAGGGGGCCCCTCCTCCCAGTCCTTGTTCCTTTTTTTTGGTCGGACGATCAGACCACCTAAGACTCTTCCAGACAAACAAAGAAAATTTCAAGGGACAAGGAAGAAAAGAACTCCCCTGCCGAACCATCCCCACCCAGGTTCAGCCTCTCCTCGGGTTGGAAGGTCCAGAAGTAATAAAGGTATGCCCCTTTATGACACTGGACGCTCAGGTGCATGAGCTGTGGGCGTTTTAGCTTGTAGGAAGCTTACTGTGTTAACAGGGGCTGTGGTGTGTCTCCTGTCCATCTGCTAGGACATGCTGTGGCTCCTTCTCCTTGTTCAGATCTGAGCTCCGAAGGAGCGCGCCGCCCCTCCTTCCTCCACTTTCTGTTAGTCGGCGGTGATGTCACAGGGGGGGTGGGGCCGGGGGGCACGCCATTGGGCAGGCCCAAATCGGCTATAAAGACTCTCCAGGGCAGGAGGCTCAGTGCGGTCTGCCACTGTCTGGGAGAGGAAGCTCTAGGTAAGCCTCCAGCTGAGGAGGAGTGTGTGAAAGATTGTGTCAGCGCTGCACTATTCTTAAAGGTACCTTTTTTTTTTCTAAACACCTGCTGCCACCCTGGAATTTTTCCTTCTCTTTAAATGTAAAGAGGAGGTTGTAAAAAATGTACATACATACAGTGGATATTATTTTGGGGTGCATAGGTAAAAAAAAAAAATATATATATATATATATATATATATATATATATATAAAATATTATTATTATTATTATTATTATTATTAATTAAATAAAATATATAGATAAATAAGAAATACAAAATTAGGTACACACTTTTTTTTCCTAGTACACTGGTATCAATTGCTTCACCGCCTGATGTGCGTATCCTGCATTCTTTACACAGCATGAGCTCACCACAGCCTCAGGATGCACCAAGGTCACCGGACAGGTAGGAGGGGTCAACGGGGGCCACAATGTAAAAGAGTGCAATACCAAGATAGTGTTTCTTGGTTGTCTTTTTAGGAGCAGAAGCCCTAAGATAAGACATGGAACGGAGAAAAAAGTCCCACCACCGCTCAAAATCTCCGCAAGCGTCTGGCTTTCGGGCAATGCATAAGTCCCATTCTAGTCCAGCACGCAAATCCAGTCACTCTGCGACTGTAGCAGAGCCAAATGTATCAAGACCCCGCCCAGACGATGGTCTTTGTTGGGCATGATCGGCACCATCCGAACCTGGCAAACTTCTATGCACCGGCTGCATTAAGGACGTGGCTACAGACAGGGAAGCAGAGGTGAGAAGAATTAGAGACTATATTCAAGAAGCAGTGGCAGAGGGTATTCAGTCAGCCTCAGCCACCAAATCACCTAGGTCTAGATCCAATCGGCCAGTGCACGATGAATCACCTGCCCGGGAGGCGCTATCACTGGACTCATCGGACTCTGAAGAAGCCCTCAGAATATTTATTTGATTTTCAATATATTGAATCATTTGTCACAGCCGTAAGGGAGGCCATTGACTGGGATCAAGATGTTCAGCCACCTGAAAAAATTAAGATTTTTTCCTAGCCGGAAGAGACAAGGGGTTACTTTCCCCCTCTTGCCAGAGATCCGAGAATGGTTCGAGGAAGAATGGGAAAAGCCGGAAAAGAGGGCAAACATACAGAACCGTTTCTCAAGGTTGTACCCTTTTAAAACCCCAGAAGCAGACCTTTGGGACTCCCTGTTGGGCATAGATGTGGCCTTAGGGCGCCTGGCCCGACAGGTCGCGTTGCCATTGCAAGATTCTACAACCTTCAAAGACCCAATGGACAGACATGCAGACACAGACCTAAAGAAGGTGTACTCAGCTGCGGGTGCAGCGTGCCGTCCAGCTATTGCCCTAACCTCAGTCTCCAGAGTACTCAAGGTTTGGACCACGAGAACCCAAGCAGCACTAAAAGCAGATACAGGGTCAGAATCAGTCATACAGACAATGGAGGAATTCGATCTTGCCGCCGATTTCATAGCAGAAGCCTCTAAGAACCTGACAAAGTTACTCACAAGAATCATGGCTTTTGCAGTGACGGCAAAGAGGACCCTCTGGTTGCGACATTGGGGAGCAGACAGCACCTCAAAACTGAGTCTCTGCAATATTCCGTTTAACGGCAAGGTGCTGTTCGGAAAGACCGTGGAAGAAGCTATTAGTCAAGCTACAGGGGGAAAGTCGGGTCTAATGCCACAGAGACCCAGGAAGACACAGCAGGCCACCCGGCCAGCCCAACCAGACTACAAGAGGGTGTATGACACCAGGTCATACAGGCCAGGACGGGAATATACAAGACCCTACTGGAAAAATCCACACGATTCTTTCATGCAGAAAGTAAAGTCTAGAGCGGCACAGACTGCGAAAAAACCTGAAAAATCTTTTTGACGGGTTAACCGCCCATTCCCCCCAGGTGGGCGCCAGGTAATGTCCTTCTGGGAAGTATGGGCGGAAGAAGTCAAGGACCAGTGGGTCCGCAAGACGGTCAGATACGATAACAAAATATCCATTCAGAAGAAACCACCCAATACGGTGGTCAACACAGAATGGCCGACAGATCAGAGGAAACGGATCTGCTTACAAGAATATTTAGACGGCTTACAGCAAAAGAATGCAATTTTGCCGGTGCCCCTATCCCAACAAGGAAAAGGGGTATACTCTCCAATCTTTCTAGTTCCCAAAGCATCGAGGGATCTCAGACCAGTTCTGGACCTGAGAATTCTAAACCACTTCATAGAACCCAAGACGTTCAAGATGGAATCTGTATTTACAATCATCTCTGTGTTGCAACCAGGAGACTGGCTGATATCAGTCGATCCAACGGATGCATATTTGCACGTCCCAATCAACGAGAGCCACCAAAGATACCTAAGATTCTTGGCGTCTCAACGCGAGATGGTTCTAGAAATCATATCAAAATTTGGCTGGATCATCAACAGGCAAAAGAGCCAATTGATTTCCTCACAACAGATGGAATATCTGGGACTGATTCTCAATACAAACAGAGGCCTTGTCCTCCTACCCGAACGAAAGAAGGCAGAATTGGTAGCCTGCGTCAGCAGCGTGATGAAGTCAACGTCACTAACGGCAAGAGATTGTATGACCCTACTCGGGATGTTTACTGCAGCAAGCCCAACCATTCCTTGGGCAAGGTTCCACACAAGAGCCTTCCAGGCAACCTTGTTGAACCAATGGGACGGTACCTCTCTCCACCAGAGGATTCGCATACCAAACCGGATTCGACAGAACCTAGCTTGGTGGAAGTCATCAGAGAACCTGTTGCGGGGCATGCCCCTCGGCCCCGGGGACTGGATTCTGATAACTTCGGGTGCCAGTCTCCGGGGCTGGGGTGCTCACTGGCTCGGCAAGCAGATGCGGGGAGTTTGGAGCAAGATGGAATCCCGACACTCCAACCTTTTGGAGCTGCAAGCCGCATACCTGGCCCTGCGGGCCTTTGAGAAGCTAGTTCAGGGAGCTCGAGTCAAACTAATGTTAGACAACAAGACGGCAGTGGCATATATAGCCAGACAGGGCGGAACCAAGAGCTTGCCACTTCTGCAGGTGGCAACCAAAATATTTGTGTGGGCCGAAGCACATCTGGAAGCCCTAACAGCAGCCTACATTCCGGGCAGCCAGAATTCCATCGCGGATTATCTGAGTCGGGAGCTCCCCGACAAGAACGAATGGGCCTTGAACAAGAAGTTCCTAGAACCAATCTTTTCCGAGTGAGGGACACCCTCAGTGGATCTAATAGTGACCCGAGTCAATACAAAGACACCCCAATTTGTGTCCAGGTTCCATTGCAACAAAGCCTTGACCCAAGATGCCTTCTCCATTCCATGGGATTTTCCCCTAGTTTACATCTTTCCGCCGGTGCCGCTAGTAATGAGGGCTTTGGTAAAGATTGCGAGAGAAAAGGTCCATACAATAATAATGCTACCCTTCTGGCCGCAGAGGCCGTGGTTCCCTCTACTACTACACATGGCGTCGGCCCCCCCAATACGTCTGCCGATAAAGAGGGATCTCCTAATGGCAGCGCCAATGGGTACACCCCAACCCGAACAGGTTGCAACTGACGGCCTGGCTGCTGAATCAACCAGACTCCAGGCACAAGGCATTTCAAAGGAAGTAATCTCAACACTGTTAAAGTCTAGAAAGGCCTCGACTAACGCCACCTACAACAGGATTTGGGCAAAGTTTTTACAACTTTTGCGTTACAGAAAAATTTCGCTTCAGTGGATCCGAATGTGGCACAAGTACTGGACTTTTTGCAATCTACTCGAAACAAAGGCTTAGCCTATAGTACATTGAAGGTACAAATTTCAGCCTTGTCATGTTTTACAGGATACAGGTGGGCAGACGAACCACTGGTAAAACAATTCTTAAAAGCGACCATGAAAATGAATCCTCCAAGGAAGTCTCTATTTCCGGCCCGGGACTTAGGCACAGTACTAAGAGCACTGCTTCTACATCCTTTTGTACCGCAGAATCTTGTCCATTCTGGTTTCTAACACTTAAACTGTTTTTTCTCACCGCCGTAACATCGGCAAGAAGGGTATCCGAGCTAGCAGCCCTGTCCAGTAAGAAACCGTACTGCATCATCCTTCCAGACAAGGTCATTCTGAGGCCTTCACCAATAGCAACGCCCAAGGTAATTTCAAAATTTCACCTTAACTGGGAGGCAGTGCTACCTAGCTTTACATCACCGCCTATGCAGGAAGAACTGGACCTCAGACCTCTGGACATGGTCAACCTTTTCTCAATTTACCTGCATCGTTCTCAAGTACGCAAAACGGATTCCCTTTTCGTCTTACCATTTGGGCCTAAAAAAGGACAAGCCGCTTCAACAAGAATAATCTCGACCTGGATCACCAAAGTAATAAAACTCACGTACGAGAAACAAGGGCTGACGCCTCCTCAGGCAACTAGAGCTCACTCTACCAGAAGGGTGGCAGCCTCCTGGGCAGCATTTGCCAAAATACCAGTTGAGGAAATATGCAAGATGGCCAGTTGGAGTTCCTGCAAGACCTTTGCAAAGCATTACAATCTAGACGGGACGTCATCTAAGGCGTCTAGTTTCGGAAATGCCGTGGTATCGGCTCCTTGTCAGGCAAAATAAAGAAAGATTCACTTAAGCAGCATTTATAGTTGTCGTCCGAGTCTTATATACATTTTCCCGCCCTAGGGTGCTAAATTAAATCCCATGATGTGCTGACGGGAGGACTGGCCAGGAAAACGGAAAATTGTTATTCTTACCTACGGTAATTTTCCTTTCCTGGCCTGTCCTCACGTCAGCACAGCCTTTCCCTCCCTATAGTCTGTCGTCCGCCAAATTAGTGGAACAAGGACTGGGAGGAGGGGCCCCCTACTTATTAGCTAGAAGAAGGTGGTACTGGTGGACCGGAGGAGGGGATTAACCCATGATGTGCTGACGTGAGGACAGGCCAGGAAAGGAAAATTACCGTAGGTAAGAATAACAATTTTCCGTTTTTTCAGCATGTCCAAAAAACATCGTTTTTCCAACTTCATCATTAAAAACGATGTTGCCCACACACCATCGTTTTTGAAAAATGATGAACAAAGCGCGGTGATGTACAACACGTACGACGGCACTCTAAAGGGGAAGTTCTATTCGCCTTTGGGCTGCTTTTAGCCGATTCAGTGTTAGTAAAAGACGATTTGCACTTTTTTGTCTGTTAGGCTGCATACACACCATTAAATAAATCAGATCAAATCGGTCTAACAGACCGTTTTGATCGGATTTGTCTGCTGGGATATATTGGTTTGATCAAACACGATCAAACCAAAATCCCCGCCGGCGGACAGCGCGGTGATGTGGCGGTGACGTTGACGTTGACGCCGCCACGTCACCGTCACCAGGAAGTAAAACACTTCCGCGCATGCGTCGAATCCATTCGACGCATGTGCGGACAGATATGTCTGCTGGTTAGTGTACTAACCAGCAGACATGTCGGACGGACGGGTTCCCAGCAGACAGATTTTAAAGCATGCTTTAAAATTTGTCTGCTGGAAAAACCCGTCTGCTCGCCCGTACACACGATCGAATTTGTCTGCTGAAACGGTCCGTCGGACTGTTTCCAGCAGATGAATTTGATCGTGTGTACGCAGCCTTACAGCGTGATTAATGTGCTTACTTCATTATGAATGGTAGTTTTACCAGAACGAGTGCTCCCATCTCATAACTTGCTTCTGAGCATGCGCGGGTTTAAAACATAATTTTAGCCCACACACGATCATTTTTACAACCTGAAAAACAACTTTTTTTAAAACGACGTGAAAAAATGCAGTATGTTCAAATTTTAAATGACGTTTTTAAAAACGTTGTTTTTTTTCATTCCGAAAAATTATCGTGTGTACACGGCATCAAGCCTAAATATATGAAACCCTTAATAACGATGGAATAGGCAATAGTTTACGAGTGTTAAGTTAACTTAGTGTAATTGATTACATCATGGAATTACAATAGTTGCCAAGTTCTTGAAGTTTACTTAATACAGTTTTCTTTGTGTTTGTGTTTTTATACCTTTTGTCTGATTATTTGGTCAAATTTTGATTGTATTTTTTTTTCACAGTGTTTTCTTTTTGTCTTTTTCACCCCTCAAGAGCTTCCCTTTAGCAACCTTTTCTACATGGATTGCATGTTAACAGACCTTGCATGCTATCATGATTAGGGCTGAGCTGACCGCCCCCCCTTTTCGGCTTTTGCCCGCTTAGCTCACGTTCGGTGGGAGACGAAAATCATATATAGAGATGGTATTTCTACTGCTTCTATATAGGACAGCTTCTTACTGCCACTGGTTTCCAAGGAAGCCACAGATGCTTGCCCCCCTGCATCCCTCAGAACCACTGACTTCTCTGGAAATCCCTGACATGTATGGAAAAGGGCTGGGATAATACTGACACAACAACCCAAATATGGCTATCGCTTTATTTGGTAAATTATGTCACCACCAGCTCTTCCCCTTAACATATGAAGTTACTAACACCTCGGGTAGCTGTCATTCATCTATTAATGGTGTTGGAATTGGTCATGTGCACTGGGCTGTTGTTTTTTTTTTTTGTTTCAGAAAATCAGTGAGCATAATGATAGAATTAAAGTGGGGGGCTTTTTTAGGATCTTTATTTTTTAATAAAGCACTTTTCAAATATATGGGTGTCTTTATTTCTAGGTTACCTTCCCCCCCCCCCCACATTCCGATAAGCCCCCACCCACAGGCCCCCAAAACTACTAGGGTTGTTGGAAAGATGTCCTTTTCTTCATCTCCAGGGGGATTCCTACGGACAAGACACCCCCCAATGTTGAGGGATTGTGGCCTGTTATGCTTCTTTTAAAATTGCTGGCAAATGACATTTCATTGCCAGCTTCTTTAAAAAAAAAAAAAAAAAAAGCACACAGACCACTTCAAAGGTCCCCAAAATACATAGAAACCTCTTGGAGAGGTCTGTGTGTTGTTTTTTTTTAAGAAGCTTTGTAAATGTCAGTGTTGCTGCAGCACCCCTTCACATTAATGATTAGGACACCCCAAGACATGTTATTTAAAATAATATGGCATTTTTAACATTCTACTTTAAGCATTTAAATAAAGCACTGCTCCTGGCCAAATGGAATTAAACTTTTTTTTTTGCATAGGTACATATTCCCCAGGATAATGCCCACCCTTCATGCTATTCATTTATACTCCCTACGTATTTGCCCAGAAAATGGGCATTTTTCATTTGATACATTCAACCCTCATTGATTTCACTACGGTTCGAATTTGGCACCTGAACTTCTATAAAGTCTGCCAAACCCTGCTTGAACCAAACACAGGGCAGCTTGGCTCATCCATAATCGTTAAAAAAGCTTTTCAGAGAGGAAACATATAATGTATTTCAGACATTAGGTCCTCACCACTCAGTCAACAGCTCCAGCTTCTACTCAAAAGTGGAGAGATGATAATGTGGACACATATTGCTATTCAAGTGCTTTAGCTGCCACTTTTGCAACATCTCTTAAAGGATCCTCTAAAAAAGTGACATAAATTTGTGCTTATTGAATTTGTGTTTACTGAAATCCCACATAATTATACGATAAGTGATTTTGCTCAGACATTAACAATGTTTATTTTTTATGCTGTGCTGGTTTCATTCTGCCTTATCACTCATTGTATTAGTCCTCATTACTCACTGTGATGGGAGTCACTTTGTGCGGGGGGCCCGTGGAACCCAGAATGCCTTGGAGAGATTGGGAGACCCTTGTTCCAGCTCCCCATGCACATCATATATCTAAGTTACCCTGTGTCAATTAGGGGCACAGGGTGACCGAGAACCCCAGTGGGATCTGTACTAATCAGACTTATTGTACAACCACACTGGAATGTTGTGTATATATATATAAAAAAATATATATATAATATATACAGTATATATATAAATATATACATTGTATATTGTCTCATACATACTCTGTGTGCTCTCTGCTGGGTCTGCTGGCCTTGTGGGTAAATTATTGAGATGTGGATAAGCTGTAAGAGGGAAGGGGACAGCACCGAAGTGCTTCCTGTTATAGACAGCAATTGCATCACTTCCACCACACCCTCCGGAGGTCATTCCCTGTTTAATCACTATTAGGCTGAGAGGTTCCAGAAAGAGACAATGCTCAGTTGTTTTAGAGCTACACACAGTGTACACCTGTTCTTTTCCGTGTGATATTGCTACCTGACCTTTGCTACGTTTATTGACGCTGATGCTTGCTGCCTGCCATTTAGTACCAACCAGGTGATCAAGTCTGGTTGTCTACCTTGTTTCTAGAACTGAAATGTCCTACCCAAAAATTCAGAAATATGTGGGAACCTTTGCTATTGAACGTATCATTTCTCCTGCTGCAATGAAATTGAGTCTACCTGATTCCTATAGGGTTCATCTTGTCTTTCATACTTCTCTGTTAAAGACTGCTGTCCCAGATCCTTGTCCCTCTTACTCCCTATCTACTGCTGATCCTATTCTTGTAAATGGAGAGGAAGAATATGAGGTTGAGAACATCTTAGGTACTAGATTACACCATGGTGGTTGTCTGGAATACTTGATTCACTGGAAAGGCTACAGTGTTTAAGATTGTTCCTGCTTCTGATGTGCATGCTCCTGCAGTTGTACGCTCTTTTCATAGACGTCATACTGGCCGTCCTACCCTTTTGCGCTCATGGAGGTCACGCTTTGTTGGGGAGCCACTGTCACAACCCGCAACCTACCTGTAGCAACTGCAGGGGTCCTCGCACTATGTCAGTCCTTGGCACTCTTGTTGGTGGCCTGTGTCCTGTGGCACCCCTGTGTGAGTATAGTGAGGCCTCTAGCACATGTCTGATGTTATTCTCATATCAAGCTGGCAGCACCGAAGTGCTTCCTATTATAGACAGCAATTGCATCACTTCCACCAAGGGCTGGTGCAAGGATTTTTGACACCCTAGACAAAACCCCATTGGCCCCACCCCTGACTCCACATCCGTTGCCCTTCCCATGTGACAGAAGGTGGCGCTATACAGGAAGCATTGGCTCTGCTTCCTCTAGTGCTGCTTTCAGTGCTGCACTGTGCCTCTAATTACACTACCGGTTGAAAATAACAGCTCCCTGAGACTGAGTTAGTTACATGCTGCAGCCTGCAGAGCCTGCAGACACATTGGGCAACCAATGGCCGAGTGCCCCAAGGCAGCAGTGAGCCCTAGGTAGTTGCCTAGTTTGCTTAGTGGTAGCACCAGCCCTTCTTTCACCACACCCTCCAGAGGTCAATTCCTGTTTAATCACTATAAAACAGAGATTCTAGAGAGAGAGTGCTCAGTTGTTTTAGAGCTACCCACAGTGTGTACCTTTTCTTTGCCGTGTGATATTGCTACCTGACATTTACTACGTTTATTGACTCTGATCCTTGTTGCCTGACCTGACCTGCTATGTTTGACTTTGATTATTGGACTTTCCCTTTTGTACCCCGTTTTTGGAAACTGTGCTGGATCCACCTCTTCAGTATCTTTATCCAAGGTGTGTACCCCTGCTATTGGGCTCCCCATACCCAAACACTGACATCCTCAGTAGCACTGTATCACTGCTCAAAATGCATGAGGCTCCAGGGTTGCCCTCTTCAATTGGTCTATGTAAAAATACTTATGCGCTACTACGTATGAACAATTATGAGGGTGATAAGTGGTGTGCTAATAATTTTACTTAACTATTTAAACCACAAACAGTTACAACCATTAGATAGTGAACTCAAAACACAAAAAAATACAGTGAAAACAGGTGTGAGTGGTGTGTTTATTCTATTTCCCATATAACATCAAATATTAAAGAATGTGTAGATATATAGATATTAAAGAATATGAAGATATACAATAATAAAAAAAATTGTCCAATCAAAATTTAAAGCGGAGGTTCACCCTGAATATCAACTATTTACCATTAGATCCAGCATACTGCTGACATCTGCAGTATGCTGTTTTTTTTTTTTTTTTTTTGCTGTACTTACCGTTTTATCTATAGTTCTAATCCGGCTCCGAGCTGATTCCCCGCAGGGAATAGGCGTTCCTAAGACGATGCATAGATGATAGACGTGCGCGTACAGCGCGTCACGCCTTCCGAAAATAGCCGACGTGAGACTCGGCTGTTTACGGCGCTATACGGCGCCTGCGCCTGCAGTGTAAAGCTGACTGCGCAGGTGCCGTAAAAAGCCGAGTCCCACTTCGGGTATTTTCGGAAGGCATGACGCGCTTTACCAGCACGTCAATCATCTACGCCTGGTCTTAGGAACGCTTATTCCCCGGGGCAGAGAGAACTGGAAGACGGGTTAAAACTACAATAAAACAGTAAGTACAGTGGGGGGAAAAAAACACCAGCATATTGCAGATGTCAGCAGTATGCTGGATCTAATGGTATATAGTTTTTTTAGGGTGAACCCCCGCTTTAAGTACTAGAACGGATAAAAAAATACTTAAAAAAAGAGAGCAAAAAAAGAGAGCATGCAAAAACCTGTCCACCACCCTCAGGTGAAATGGCTGCTCACCTGAGGAATTGACCATCAGGTCAGACAGCGCTTTAGACAGTATAATGCTTCCCCCCAATGCAATCCAGGTCACTGAATCCCAAATTCCTTCCACTGCTCCGTCTGTGTGCTTTTGTATCCAATCTTTGTCTCCCAATAGCAGATTTTACTCAAAGTAAAGGGAAAAATTCATAGCGCAATAATGCTAATAAAAGCCACATTTACAAAAACTCAAAAGATATAACTGCTCACTTTTAGCCACAATTGTAATCGCATAAAACAGACAAATAGGATGAATCACCTCCTCACTGCACTTCCAGGTACCGGAGTCACCGGAAATTGCCCCCTCCGAAGTGTTGCGTCACTGGTTACGTGACTTCTTCAGGGAAGATGTCTAGATATACTGTATAAAAGAGTATTCACTATTAAACGGCCCACTGTGGATGGAACTTTTGCATGCTCTCTTTTTTGCTCTCCTTTTTGATATTTTTCATGTGTTCTAGTACTTTGTGAAAAAAAAATTGTTTAATTATTATATATCTACACATTCTTATCTTTTTTTTTTTTTTATGTTGTTAGATCAACTGCAGGATTTTAACCCCATTCTTTTGTTTGTTAGGCCGCATACACACGATCAGTCCAAACCGATGAAAACGGACTGAAGTTCAGTTTCATCGGTCCAAACCGACCGTGTGTACGCCCCATCAGTCTGTTGTCCTTCAGTCTAAAAATGTAGAACTTGCTTTAAAATCGGACCGATGGACGCCTACCGATCGGTCAAAACCGATGGTTAGTACGCAAAAGCATCGGTTCAAAACCCACGCATGCTCAGAATCTAGGCAACGCATGCTTGGAAGCATTGAACTTCATATTTCTCTGCACGTCATTGTGTTTTACGTCACTGCGTTGGACTCGATCGGTTTTTAAAATGATGGTGTGTGAACCGATGAAAACGGTCCGTCGGACCATTCTCATCGGATGGACCAGGTGTGTGTACGCGGCCTTAGGATTTGATGTTATATGGGGAATAGAATAAGCCTGCCATTCAGACCCATTTTCCTCTTCAATTGGTACAGCCCACCAAATGTGACATGCCGTTCAATTTTGGCCATGGTACAGTCCTGAGTGACTGTATTTCTTGATTTAGGTGGACAGTCATGAACAGTAAAACCACAGCTCAACTTCCTGCTTTTACTACCGCCGACCGCCCATGTGAAACAGGCCTTACAGAGTGAATGAATGAATGAATGAAAACTTGTATAGCGCGGCACATGCGAACTGAATCGCCTCTGGGTGCTTGTTGTTCCTGTCTCCTTTGATATCAAAAGAGAAAAGTCTTGACCTTTTTCCTAAATGCTAGGTGGTTCTCCTCCAACCGAATGCTGGTTGGTAAAGCGTTCCATAGTCTGGGACCTTGGATCGCGGATCGCGGACAGAGGATAGTAAAGAATATGATGAAGACTTATCATGTGCATAACATTTACATCTGGTAATAGGCAAAGCCAGAAAGTCTTGCTCATGCTTTTATTGGAGGAAAATGGAGTTTGTCTACTTCCTCAGCTAGTACAGAGACCATATCTTTGCAATATTACATGCAGTAAATACACAATTTCTAGCATTTTCTATTTCTGTAAATGTTCTCCACATAAAACCGTCTGGTTCTGGGGAATTGGAAAGCTATTAATTAGCTCAAAAGTATTGTGCGCATTCATGACCTCTGACAGAAAGTAGTTTAATGGAAGCTGAAATTGGTTTACTGTCTGTGTAAATGCTACAACACTGTTATATTGTTTATCAAACATTTATCTAGTAGCAGGACAATAAATAAAAAAGATGGATAGATATGTCTACAAATGGTGAAAAAGTACATCTAAATCCAAAAAACTTTTCTTCATGTTAGATAGCATGGGGGCTGGCAGAACCTCTGTCAGGTGTTTCTGAAATCTGGGTTCCACAGCTGAGATTCACCATCAGTTTCAGTCCTTAATGCGCAGAACACTGCTCTGGGGTGCTAGTGCACGTGCCTTTTGGAGGTGTGTAGGGGTGCCATTCACAATAAATGCTAACCACAGTGCACCAGCACCCTCAACATGTGTTATTCTTTCTTATGCTGGCCACACATTATACAGTTTTCTTGCACAATTTTCCTTTAGATTTACCTTCAACTATGTTGGGAAAGGTCCTGCCTGATTGCATACAATTTGAAAGTGTTTAGGTTTTTCCTCATATTATATGGTTCTGCTAAACCTAAAGAAAAATTGTACAAGAAAATGTGTGTTTACTGTGCATTAGAACAACCCAATTGGTGTGGATGGTTCCTGAGTTTAATAAAGTTCTAAGGAGAAACAATTGGTGTGGACTGTGGATGGTTCCACTGCTACTCTATTACGGTCATTGTGTAACTGGACCGAGAAATGGCAAATTACCTTGTAGCAGAATATATTCCATCATGTATACAGTAAGTTACCTCCTCATTTACATGGAATTTCTTTTATGAAGCAAAGAGAGAAATCTAATAAATTAAAATTAATTTTGGTTAAATGATATAGTATATGCTATGTTGGGATGGTTCAATGTACACATACATTTTAATGAATTCATTAACCACTTCAGCCCCCTTTGCACATTTTGCGATACGGCACTGCGTCGTTTTAACTGGCAATTGCGCAGTCGTGCAGTGTTGCACCCAAACAAAATTGATGTCCTCTTTTCCCACAACTAGAGTTTCTTTTGGTGGTATTTGATCATCTTTTTGTTGTGCTATATACAAAAAAAGAGTGTCAATTTTGAAAAAAACATCATTTTTTTTTACTTTTTTCTATAATATTACTTTTTTCTATAATATCCCCCAAATATATATATATATATATATAAAAAAAAATTCTTCCTAAGTTTAGGCCAATATGTATTATTCTACATATTTTTGGTGCTGTGACATTATGGCGGACAGTTCGGACACTTTTGACACTATTTTGGGACCATTGTCATTTATACAGCAATCAGCAATCAGTGCTATAAAAATGCACTGATTACTGTGTAAATGACACTGGCAGGGAAGGGGTTAAACATTAGGGAGTGATCAAGGGGTTAAGTGTGTCCTAGGGAGTGATTCTAACTGTGGCGGGGAGCAGTAGTTTCCTGTCATGTCACTAGGCAGAACGGGGAAATGTTTTCCTTGTTTAGTCACCTCCCCATTCTGCCACTCCGTGTCACAATTGCGGGCCTCCGGCGAACATCGAGTTTACGGGGCCAGCAGGCATGCTCACGGAGGACATGGCACCATTTGCCCAACACTGCCATTGTGCCAACGTATATCGGTGTGCAGCGGTTGGAAAGCGGTTAAAATATATTTTACTTTGTACTCCTAGTTCAATAAATGTACTTAAATTGACATGCATTTTAAGAATTTCCTAGTTTTTTGGCCTATCATCTTGATGTTGATGCTATAAATATGTGTATCGTGTTCAAGTATAACTGTTAATCAGTGTTGATGATTAAGATTGTGTTAGTTGTAATTAATAAAGCATAGCATGAACATAAACAAGACACTGCATGGATGTCTACCATTAGTAAATTAATGAGAGTTTTAGCTGAAGTAGATCTATCCTCTCCACCTATCTTATGGCATATAATTATTTCCTGTTTCAGGAATTTATTCAGGATCACTTTGAAACTGTCTTTCATAAGCATTTAAATAGGATATACTGACTTTTCAGTAAAGTGGGCTGACAGGTAATGACCTTGATTTGATGTCAGTTATGTAAATCAGAGCAAATATTCACTTTTAGATTTTGACACCGAAAGCCATATTTAATAAAAATAAGGGCTACCTTTATGTACACCCAACATATGTCCTGGCCTAGGGTGACAAGGCTTCCAGGGGCAGCACAAAGCTAGCCACATATTTTCATGAATTAGTGCATAAAACTAGAACCAACTTGCAGGTAGGGCTTCTCATATGCTGGCCATACATTATACAAAAAATCAGCCAAACCCATTTTCGAAAAACAAACATTCGGCCGTAAGAGCAAACCATAGTGCCATCATGTAATGATCGATAAATCGTTCAGTGGACATAAATAAATACATTTTTTATTGTTTTTTTTTTTTTTTTTACATACAGAGTATACCTAGTGCAAACAGTTTGTACTGCAAACACATTAACCTTTCAATTTATCGTTCGTTTGGCCAAAAATTTCCAAACCTTTCCTTCTATTTTTCGGCTCAAAATCATCCCAGCGATTTTCGATTTTGTGCCCATTAACTGGCCAAAAAATTAACGAACTGGCCAAAAAACAGAATTTTGGCCGATTTTTTTGTATATTGTATGGCCAGCATTACTCTTCTTCATTGAGTCTAGGTGTCTGGTATACATAATGTCCAAGGTTCTCATGCTGCAGGAAGACACCTGTTGGTGACCACTCGAATGAAATGACTGCTGAGGAGAATATGCTTAAAGGGGTTGTATAGGGTCGATTTTTTTTTTTTAATAAGCAAACATGTCATACTTACCTCCACTGCGCAGTTCATTCATGGCTGTGCTGCTATTAATCTATCAAATCAACAACCGAACTGTGGAAAAAGGGCTCAGGTAAGTAAAACTTTGTGGGGGGGGGGGGGGGGGGTGTTGGGTGTGAGGGATCCATGACAGTGAGTTTTTTTTTTACTTTAATGCATAGGATGTATTAAGGTGAAAAAACACAAACCTTTATAACCCCTTTAAAGCCAAAACTAAATAATAGCAATTGTATAGCTGGTGTATAAGTAGCAGATCTTGCTATAGCACTACAAGTAACACAATAGCTACTTATCCATTTTGCAGGCTTCAGTATAGGTACTAGGGATCCTGTGGTGAAGGATGTTCAGTAGGGAAGTCTGAAAGGTTGTCCCCAGCAATGGCTCCAAGTAGCAGTAAGTGTAGATGGTATTAGAGGAGTAGTTGAGGCTGCAGTGGTGTTACAGCATGGGGAGCAATGGCACCCATCTCTGTAGCGTAGGCTGACCTACGGCTGACAATAATAGAACAACCCTGAGTGAGTCTTGAATGCCTTTATAGGCAGGTATGCAGCTACAGTGCATCACACTGATTTGAAAAGAACCGCGGTACTCCACGGCGCAATTCCGTGTTCCACGCCAGAATGCAGGATGGCGCCAGGCGATGACCTCATCGCGCGAGAACCGAATGCGTTCCAGCATGGAACGCATTACGGCGCTGAAAGTGCCTGTCGCTCTGCCTGTCATTTGCCTGTTACAAAGAGCTGAACAGAGAAGTCAGAAGACCCCCCAAAGTCGGAAGAAGACCCCACAAAGTTGGAAGAAGGGAGAAGACCGGGCCCCCGCTGGTAAAAGAGCTGCAAGAAGACAGCGGTGGTGCCTGGCAGAAGGGAGAAGTCGGAAGAAGACCACCAAAGTTGCAAGAAGACCCCGGAGTTGCCTAATAAACTACTTTAAAAACCTGTGTAGTGTTTTTTTATTGACATTTTTCTCCCATGATGTACCCCATACTTGTTCACATAGGGTGGGGGGCCGGTATCTGGGTGCCCCCTTATTAAAGGGGGCTCCCAGATTCCGATAAGCCCCCCATCCGGAGACCCCGACAACCAATGGCAAGGGTTGTCAAGAAGAGGCCCTTGTCCCCATCAACATGGGGGCAAGGTGCTTTGGGGTGGGGAGGGGGCCGCAGGGCGCCCCCTTGCCCCAAAGCACCCACCCCCCCATGTTGAGAGCTTGCCGCCTGGTACGGCTCAGGAGGGGGGCGCTCGCTCGTCCCCACCCCGTTCCTGACTGACTGGTGCTCGGATAAGGGTCTGGTATGGATTTGGGAGGACCCCCACGCAGTTTTTTCAGCGTAGGGGGTTTACCTTGAAATACATACCAGACCTAAGGGCCTGGTATCCTCTTGAAGCGGGAACCCATGCCGTTTTTTTTATTTAAAATTTGCCATGGAGTTCCCCTTTCTGGAGGCGACTTCAAGTCGTGTTATAAGTCGCGTTGTGATTCATACTCAAGTTGTGTTCAAGTTGCCTCCCAAAGTCGCGCTGAAAGCTGTGTTGCCCCTGTGTGAACCGGTTCTCAGTGTTCAGGTCCATGACAATAATTTTTGGCATGGACCTGTTGTACTTCCTCAGTTAACCCTTTCACCCACTGTCAAATTAGGTGACCATATTGTCATTAGGTACAGTACAGTGCACAGATTTTTTTTACTGATCCTTGTATTAGTGTCACTGGTGACGCAAGATAGTGTTAGCGTCAGTTAGCATCAGTCCTAGATCGCGTCATGTCACCTGCAACATATTCCCTTTCAAAGGTCCATAAAAACTTGCAAACCCCTCTAGGTAGACCTATTGTGGCTATGATGGATAGCGTGACCACAGGTTTTAATTTGTTTGTTGATCAGTTTTTGCAGCACATAGGGCATCAGTTACAGTCCTACATTAGGGATGGAACTATTGTCCCCATACAAGTATAGAGTTGTTTTAGATATTTTTAATTTTTAATGCATATCATGTGCTAAACACTGGCTGGTAATTTTTTGTGGTCCAATGTAGCCCAACAATGAGCTGTCATGTATGAAAATATAGACCTTTTAATTATATCCATGAAATATTTTGCGTATTATTTTATAATACAAATTTATGGGTAGATATAAAAAATAAAATATAACAAATAAAAAATAATATAATATTTTTGTTAATATATACACAAATAATTGTGGCACCGGAGTCATACCACTTCCATTTATCTATTGTACTAATTACGTGGTCAGCGTAGATTATATATTGTAATGTTCTGCTATATATAGACATTATAATTGTTGTTATATATTTTTCATTGGATGGACATGAATTTAATGAGGTCACATCATCTGATTGTCTATCCTTTATTATTTATTTATTCCAATCAATTGTTTCTTAGATTGTGTTGGCTCCAATTGCTATTATTACTTCATGATCTTATTTATTATTGTTCTTTAAAAAATCATCATTCTCTAAAAATGTATTTATAATTTTTCATATTATTGGGTCTTATAGATATATGATTAATATTTTCTATTTCATTTTTATTATGCTATATCATAATGTATCACAAAATATGTTATTGATTGATCTTTTATCATGTTATGTCATAATTGAGTTGTATTATTATCTATGAACTGTATTTATTATGCTATATCATAATTTATCATAAAATATTTGATTGATTGATCTTTTATCAAGTTATATCATAATTTAGGTGTATTATCAGTCATAAACAGTATACTGTATGTCTGTGTGTTAATCTGTATTTGACGATAGCTCCTTATTTATAAATTTTGCTCCGCCATGCAACTTGATAGAGATACAGAGTAATAATCCCCTCCCCTTCCCTGTGTATATTCTATGTAATGGCCCTGTATGGTCCATTCAGTGTAGTCAGCTTGAGAAAGGAGCGCGGCTTGCCGTAATACCTCTAGCGCGCATGCTCACAAAACGCATCACATAGCGTGTGACATCATCCGCCTCTGCCATCCTTCCTACTGTGCCTCACGCCTCGTTTTTTGAGTCTCCCCAACGCAGCCGGCTTCCCTACACCAGGGGTGGATTCAGTGAAGACAGTGTTTACATGTGAAGGAAGCAGGATCGTCACTGTTTGGTCTTACCCTTTGCTCGGACCACATCCCAATGGGCTTTTTACTTACTACTCAAATGTGAGTTGCCAATCTAATGTATTATTAAAAGTTTTATAAAAAGTCAGGTTGTTTGGAACCTGGTTTCTGTTCCTATATGATGGCATTCCTGAGTGTGTTGGACTTTTTACCCCCATTCACTACTAAATATTTACATGGACTAACACAGACTGTGTGCTTTACAATATAAGATTTAAAATTGTATATGGGATATTGATGGTTTTAAGTTTTTTCACCTTTACTTGTGTTTATGATAAATATTCATCTGATTATCTGAATTTCCCTCCCTATGTTCTAGAAGCATCTTCTAGAGGCAAGGGCAAGCAATCAGACTTGTGAGCAATCTTGAGAAGACCAGAACAATCAACCGTCGCTCCACTCACTACAGTGAAGCAAAATAATAATTAAAAAAAATTCCTAACAGCCTAACTGGGAACAACCAGTTCACCTACCTAATAACGAAATTTACCTAAAAGCCCTACTAAAAGGGTGATATTGTTTTTGTATTATTTAGCTAGCTTTATTTTATGAGCCTAGGGCACTTCTGCTACGGTAGCTGTTTAGCTTTAATGTTAAAGTAGTTCTAAAATCAAGATTTTTTTTGTCTTTGCACTTTCTGCGTTAAGGTAGAAAATGTTCCACTACTTGTTCCCTCACCCTCTCTAAATATTTGCTTGAGTCCTCTTTTAATCCAGCGCTGTGTCCATCTGCAGCAGCGCTACTCTCTCTCCTTCTCTTCACAGGTGGCAATAGTAGCAGCTAGAGCCAACGACCAATGGGGTACACACAGAGACACCAGCAGGGAACTACAGAAGAAAAGTGTTTTAGGGGGAAAAAATTGACCTTAAAGTGGTTCTATGCATTAAGATAAAAAAACCTTATGGGGCAGATTCACAAAACAATTACGCCTGTCTAACTGGGGTTAGACAGGAGTAATTTCAAATTTCGCGCGGCGTATCACTAGTTTGAATCCTCAAACCATGATACGCCGGCTTCGGGCTTCGATCCGAGAGGCTTACGTCTTCGTAAGCCTTCGGATCTACGCTGCCATCTATTTGCGGCCGCTGGGAGGAGTTCGCGTCGTTTTGGTGCGTCGGGATATGCAAATGTGTTTTTACGGGGATTCACGAACATACGAGCGGGCGTCGCAATCGTTTTCGTCTATTTTTTTATACGTAATGTTAGAGCAGCTTTTTGCTGCTCTAACTTTACGTAGCCCATGTTAAGTATGGCCGTCGTTCCCGCTTCGAATTTATTTAAAATTTTATTTTGTTTACGTAACTCGTCGGGACGTGGATCGCCCGTAAAGTACGCTACATAAACAACGAATGACGTCACGACGTGATTTCGCGCAATGCACGGCGGGAAATTTGCGAACGGAGCATGCGCAGATCGATCGCCGCGGGAACGCGCCTAATTTAAATGTTTCACGCCCCCTACTCGCGCAGATGGATTGCGACGGGAGAAATACACTACGCCGCCGTCGTTTACCGTAGAAAATCTACCTGAATTCCACGTAGAGCAAGGTAAAAAACGGCGGCGTAGTGTATTTCTGATACGCTACGATAATCCATTTCTCTGTGAATCTGCCCCCATGTGTTTAGCAGCCCCCTTCAGCCCCCCTAATACATACCTGAGCCCAATCTTCCTCCAGTGATGTGCACCGGTGCCTCGGCCATCCAGAACTCTCCCTCCTGATTGGCTGAGACACAGCAGTGGCACCATTGGCTTCTGCTGCTGTCAATCAAAGTCAGTTAGCCACTCAGGAAGGAGGGGGGCTAGGCCAAATTGCGGCTCCGCGTCTGAATAGACACACAGAGGCTTGGGTGCCCCCATAGGATACTGCTTGCTGTGGGGGCACTCAATAGGAGGGAGGGGCCAGGAGAACCAAAGAGGGACCAGAGAAAATGAGGATCAGGGCTGCTTTGTGCAAAACCATTCCACAGAGTAGGTAAGTATAACATGTTTGGTGTTTTTAAAGAAAACAAAGACTTTAGGATCACTTTAAGAACCACTTTATGAGCCAATGTCAGCACAACAAAATCTAATTGAATTTATAGTTTATGTTGCAAAATTTAGGTAAACATTTTAATGAATCTAGGGGTAATAGTAAACACTTTTTTTTCTGTATAATGCACTGTTAACCTGTTAAAGCCTTTGATAGCGTGAACTGCGGTAAATATTTCTGTACCTTAACATACTAGCAGAGTTCATTGCCTGTCAGTGGTTCAAACCTGTATTAATCATTAAAAGTCATTGTTTAGTCAGCCTAAAAGGTTTCGCTGTATGTTTAATACCCTAATAAAGCAAACATGCAGTGTTATAATGTGTTAAATATTAAACAAATTTTATGTACCAATAAAAAAAATCACATTTGTAGTTTGCTGTGTGCCACATTCTGTAGGTAATTTAATCCCTCTAGATGTACTGGGTTCTGAATCACAATGAGGGAAAATAAAGGTCTAGACAAGCCGCAGCTTGTTTGACTGATCACATCCCAAATCATAATGAAAGTTCTAAGTTTGTAGAGATGTCTATGGCAATTGTCCAACAAACATTCACATATTTCATCCAGAGAAACTGATTGGAATGCCATGGCTTTCCTCCAGCTAGCAGGGAAAGGGTTCACTTACTGTACATTACATTTGTATAACCAACATTTACTTAAAAGTCTATCTTGATCAATGCTATAGATGATAACAGAAACTCATTCCTTGCAGTAGATTTGTAACTGAACAGCCTTTCCATAAACCTTTGTCTAAACAAAATGTATGTTATGAATTCCTACCCTGATTCTCCAGAAAGTTGATACATAAATGATTTTGTAGTGTTTAGTATGGTATTTCCAGAAGGCATCCGCCCTCATTGAAAACACTCACATTCAAAAGGATTTAGAGTAAATAATACAGTACAGTATATGACAGTCCATAATTTATACAAAGAGAACCCCAAACAGTAAGGTCTTACAGTGGATTTAACATTTCTTTTAGTTTTGGATAACACAGAGAAGGGTTAGACCCTCGTCAGGTTTTTATTATCATCTGTGTGTAGGGGGGGATTTACCTACCTTATCCAAAACGTATTTATTATCTGTGTGTAGGGGGGTATAGTTACCTTACCCAAAACGTATATATTATCAGTGTGTAGGGGGGATTTACCTACCTTATCCAAAACGTATATATTATCTGCGTGTAGGAGGCAGATCCAAAACATTACAAAACATTTATCCAAAACATTTATATCATCTCGCTGTTGGGGTAATTTATTTACCTTATCCAAAACATATATATTATCTGTGTGTAGGGGGGATTTACCTACCTTATCCAAAACTTATATATCATCTTTGTGTGTTCTGTCTCAAGGACTTCTTATCCCATAAACTTCAGATACCATATTTCTTTGATGTCAGTTTATTAGAACAAGCTAGGTGAAACTACAAAATAACAGAAATAGACCTCATTAAGTACACTATTATATACAATACAGCATACATAGCAGAAACAACACTATACCATACAAGATGTGATAGTAAAAACGTACTTTTTAAGTTCTCTAAGATGTGATCATGATAGATTGAGCAAGACGTGTCCTGCTCCCTGCAGTGTCTTCTCAGAGCATGGTTGCTGTTCACTTCCTGTGAAGATTCAACCCAGAAATCCCTGCTTACTAACAATGTCCTTAACTACACACACAGTAAGTATATAAACAGAACTGAAGTATTACCAAAAAAAGAACACTAGATGGAGCCTGCACTCCACATGTCATTGTCTTGTGTAAATTACAACAATTGAATCTTATTTTACAAACACAGATACAGGTAATCAGAATATAAGTCTGGTGGACAGAACAGTGTGTAGGGGGATTTACCTACCTTATCCAAAACTTATATATTATCTGTGTGTAGGAGGAATTTACCTACCTTATCCAAAACGTATATATTATCTGTGTGTAGGGGGATTTACCCACTTAATTCAAAACTTATATATTATCTGTGTGTAGGGGGATTTATCTACCTTATCCAAAACATATATATTAGTCCTTTAAGAGGTGGTTAAGACTTCATTTCATATATATGTTTTAAATGCTACACTTATAGATTATTATAGATTATTATACTTTTCTCTCCTACTTCTTTTATACATGGTTTCCAGGGTGTTAATGCCCTTTATAAATATTTTTTCAGTTCCTGTCCTAGGGTGACTGGGCTTATACAGTGTTCTATGTTTATGGAGAAGCAGTGCTGTCCCCCTAAAAAAGAAAGTGTATTAGGACCACAGAACATCCTCCTCATCTCTGTAACATAGTGGGTGTTTTTGCTCACAGAGGTTATCTGAGCTGGGCTGATTACACTGCCTGAGATTTTAGTTCAGCAAAGGCAAAGTGCATTTGGAAGTTATGAGCCTACTGGATTTGTGGCAGCGTCAACATTATAGTATTATATAGTATTTCTTTTGCACATATCAAATGCTTTTCTAATCAAGAAGATTAGCTCTAAGTGTCATTTCTCCCTGTTGCTTAGTTCCTAAGTTCCACAGTTGCGGCTGGTGTTTTTTTTTTTTTTTTACATTCCTGCCTGTTTTTAGGGGTCTACAGAAGAGAAGACCGCAGATAAACAAGTAAATCTTATGTAGGAGGATTTGAATAATCTCTGTATCATCTGAGGCTGTTCGCTTCACTGGGTATTTGTGAGGGTTTACAACTACTGTAAGCTAGTTATGAATAATCAAGTGTATCCAGTGTTATGTGAGTGGTCTAATTTCTGGAGATGTGTGACATTTTCCCCTTCACTTCAAAAATGGCATTCCAGATTTGTAATTGATGGTCTCTCACTACCAACCAGGTCTTAGAATTTGGCAAAAATATACTGTATACTATTATTATATACCTGTATATATTATTTTTTAACTAGTGCACAGGTTTGGCTGTACACAGGAAAAGTCACATTTTACAGATCCTTACAGAACTATTAAATTGTGCAGTAAATAAAAGAGACAGCTTAAAAACACCTACATATATGTGCTGGTGCATACCATAACCATATCTACTATTCAGATTCCATCCATCCTTAAAAATACCATCCTTGTTAAAGCGGAGTTCCACCCAGGAAAACAACATTTCCCCTTATTACTTAAAAAAATTAAATAAAAAAAAAACCTTAAAAAAAAAAAAAAATACTCACCCGAAATATCTGTTGCTATGCGGAAGTCCGTAATCTGCCTCTTCCACACCGCGGTGTCCTTTCTTCTGCTTCTTCTGCTTGTGAATGGGGCGCGCTGCTTTCTGGGAACTGTGTGTGTTCTCAGAGAGCAGCGCGCCCATTCACAAGCCAGCGTGAGACTCACGCAGGCTCAGTAGGAAATGGGCAGTGAAGCCGTACTGCCTGTTTCCCATAGTGTGAATGGCGGCGCGGGACCCGGAGCGATCGTAGGACCGGCATCAGGGGGGCCATCAGCGCGGCAAGTAGGACAAGGTAAGTGTCCTTATTTAAAGTCAGCAGCTACACTGTTAGTAGCTGCTAAATTAAAAAAAAAAAAAAATCGCGGCTGGAACACCCCTTTAAAATACATTTATAGATTCCTGTGTGACAGTTTAAACAAGTAGCAAATCCAGTTACTATGTGATACATGAACCTCATAAAGGAAACAAAATGTTCCTTTACGGAGCACACCTGTGGCTAGAGTGCTTGTTTTTGCTTGTGTTAGCGTTTGTGTTGTGTTTTTCTGGGTCGGGTGAGTGACTCAGGTAGGCTGGGTGACTCATCGGAAGCTTCTCTGGTGACTCCCCCTGCTATTTGTAAACTGGGAGAAGATTGCAGAAACAGTTGAGAGGGGTCTAGGAGGAGCTAGCTGAAGTGTTTCAAGGGCCCTGACTAATCCCCAACAGACGGGTTAGCAGGGGGAAGGCCCCCTCAAATACCCAGGGTCAGCTCAGCTGGGGCAGTGTGGAGTTCAGATGGGAAGATGGAGATGAAGTGTTAGGCTGTCGGGGCCCTTGAGAGTAGCTCCCCAGTCGGAGGGGGGGGGGTGAACTCAGGCCTGGGCTTCGGTGCAGAAGGGGCCCTTTCTCATAAAACACAGGGGGATCCTGACTAGGAGGCATGGGAGCAAGGAGAGGACAGTGGGAGAACACTTCCGAGAAAATCTCCAGGGAGGAAGAAAGCCAGGAGAGCTGGTGAGTGTTACAGTCAGAGGACTAAGAGGCATACCTGAAGTGAGGACTGTGGAGAAATAGTCAGGAAGGTTAGTGAAAGGGGGAGCTGCAGCCAGGCGGGCTGGCAGTGCCTGAAGAGGTGGTACACGGAGAGAGGACAGCCAGCACCAAAAACCTCTATTTTTGCTACAACAAAAGGGGTCTGTGGTCCCTGCTTGCAAATGGAATTCACAAGGATCTGACGGAGTCAGTGTCAGATCATCTCATCAGTGCTAGCTGGTCCTGGGTGTTGTTCTATAAGCAAGTTTGTGCTGGAGGTAGAAGGAGAGGAGTGTGTCTATACCGGATGTATATTGATTGTGTCCCTGAAGAGTTCTACTGAACAAGTTGGCATCCCATAATAACCCTTCTCCATCCAAGTTCAAATCCGCTAAATAAAAAAGACAAACAAAGCTGCAAGGACTGCTTCTTGTCACAGGAGTGATTAAGAAATTCATGTGCTGGCTGTGCAGGGTGGGAGATAACCAACATTCACCAGTGGCTCCTGCGGGGGTAGTGCTACAATTACCTCCCTTGAATGATCCAAATCTTCTTTTGTGTCTCACACATTCTCCCTCCCAGACACTGCAGCTCACAATGGGAGGGTTTTAGCAGTGCTGGCAATCCAAAAAACAATGGGCAGAACTAAGTGTGGCCAAGTGCTAACTGACAAGCTAGAAGCTTGCAAATCAGTAAAAATGTTGATAGCTACAACCCCAACCACAATATTTCATCCCACAGTAGTACCAGAAGGCACAGCCTACATGAAAGTGATTGCTCTACTCTAAATTCCGAAGCAGTTCAGCATTGTTGCCACATCATCACAAGAATTTGCATTAGGAAGACTTCGCTGGCAGGCTCAACAGGTATTTATTGCAGGGGGCTAATAGAAACTGTAGATGTGGATGCACATATAATTAAGTGCTACAAGACATTGTGGGTTATTTACGAAAGGCAAATACACTTTGCGCTACAAATGCAAACTACAATTGCATAGTGCACTTGAAATTGCACAGAAAGTGCTCTTGGAAGTGCAGTCACTATAGATCCGAGAGGGACATGCAAGGAAAATAAAAAACAGCATTTTAGCTTGCACAGGATTGGATAAAAGAATCAGCAGAGCTTCCCCTCATTTCAGATCTACCCCTCAGATTTACAGTGACTGCACTTCCATGTGAACTTTCAGTGCAATTTCAAGTGCACTTTGCACTTGTAGTTTTCACTTGTAGTGCAAAGTGGATTTGCCTTTCGTAAATAACCCCCATTGTGTTTAATCGAAAGACAAAGCTTTACATTAAAGGAGAAGTCCAGCCAAAGCTCATTTGGCTGTATATCTCCTATGGATCACAGGAGTGCAACTCATTTTGCACACCTGTGACCTGTTTTCAACAGAGAGCGGCCAGAAGTCTGCTGTCTGCTGACCTCACCAATTTCAGTCCAGGCACCGCGTCATCCAGACCACAGAGTCTGGATTGACACCTAGCTCAGCCTCTCGCGAAGCCGCTGAAAGCCTGATATGGCTGCTCCGCCCCCTCCACAGCTCGTCGCTCCAATGACCAAGGAGGGAGAAGAGCAGAGAGCTGTGACTGACAGTCTACAACTCTCTGTTCATTAAGCCCTGAAAACCAAGCGATCAGCGGTGTGCGATCGTTTGGTTCTCAGTGCAGAGGCACCGGGGGACAGATGCAGCATCGCAACAATGCTGTATCCACCTAGGTAAGTATGATTGGGGAAAAAAAATCCTTTACTTATCTTTTAAGGTGAGGATCTATCTTGGACATATTCTGTGCCCTGCACAAGGCACAGAGATTCGATAAAAACACAATCTAATTTCCAAGCTAAAAACACATTTACAGGGCTTCTGCAAGTAAGCCACATTCCTTTTCATTCCATGCCGTGTCATAAATATTTGTCTTTATAGATTTCTCCATATTCCAGCACGACAGTTAGGCAGTCTAATTGGATTTATTAGGTTGTCATTTTGTACTTCGGGACCCCTGTGTGGCAGTATAAGCTGCACAGGCACTATATGTTCCCCATGAGAACTACCCTCTATCCTTGCATGACCAAACTTAGATAAGCAGAAATCTTTAGACTTTATCATATGCTAGTACTGGAGCATAACAAATGAGAAAATGTAGAAGAACAATACTAAACTGCCCTTTGCACGGTAGATTGAATATGATAACATTAGACTTTTGTAAATTTTATCAGCAGCTTTTGGGAGGCTTATTAATTCCGGCATGGTGTCAGAACTCTATTTCATGGCATTTTGTATGCATGCGCCAAGTTAAAGTGATTTTTTTTGTAGCATTTAGTTCCGAAAAAAGAAAGGCTTGATTTGAACTAAAATTTGTCTGAACAATGTTACTTGGGCTGGAGATTTTGAAATTATACATGGTCTCAGCTGGTATCCAGTTTAATTAGAGTATCGCAAAGAAGAAGCAGTTCAATTCAAAGAAAGCTGCCTTGTGCCATAACAGAAAAGCGGCGTCAAGGCTCCAAGATGAAGGAACAAGACAAACTCAGCAGGACTAAGGTTGTTTTTATAGTGTATTAAATGTGAACTGTAAGGCCTTGTACACACGGCTGAATATATCCGCTGTGAACGGTCCCCGGACCGTTTACAGCGTATATTTACGCCAGGGTGTTTTGATCCGATGGCTGTACACACCATCGGATCAAATTCCCCGCCGGCGGACAGCGCGGTGACGTGGCGGTGACGTTGACGCCGCCACGTCACCGCACCAGGAAGTAAACACTTCCGCGCGCATGCGTCGGATCCATTCACAGGATACGACGCATGTGCGGCAAGATATGTCCGCTGGTTTGCCGTACTAACCAGCGGACATATCTGACGGCGAGCTATCCGGCGGAATTATTTCAAAGCATGCTTTGAAATTTTTCCGCCGGATGAATCCGGCAAAAAGCGTCCGTTTGCCCCTACAGACGAGGGGATTTTTCGGCTGAAATGGTCCGTCGGACCATGTTCAGCGGAAATATCCCCTCGTGTGTACAAGGCCTATGAGAAAGTTTCAAATCAAGAACAAATGCAAGATGTAGGGATAAAATACACTGTAGTAAGAATTTTATGTTTTATCACAGTACATGTATTAGGGCTTGATACAGCAACTCTTCTGTTATTTCAATTTAATATTGTTGTTAAAACTCATCAATTAAGTGATAATTTGTGTATTAAATAAAATAACAAAAAAATATTTTTCATCTGTATCATGTGACTTGCCCGTGACTTAGCATTAGTGGATGGACATCTGTATCAGGTTTGGTGTCAGTTGGATTAACCACTTAAGGACCGAACCTGTTTTTCAGACTCTGTGTTTACAAGTTTAAAACAGTTTTTTTTTTGCTAGAAAATTACTTAGAACCCCCAAACATAATACATATATTTTTCTGACACCCTAGAGAATAAAATGGCAGTCATTGCAGTACTTTTTGTCACACCGTATTTGCGCAGTGGTATTACAAGCGCACTTTTTTTGGGAAAAAAAACACTTTTTTTAATTAAAAAATAAACAGTTAAATTAGCCCATTTTTTTTATATTGTGAAAGATAATGTTACGCCAAGTAAAATTATACCCAACATGTTTAAAATTGCGCCCGCTCGTGGAATGGCGTCAAACTTTTACACTTAAAAATCTCCATATATGACATTTAAAAAAATGTATAGGTTGCATTGTTTGAGTTACAGAGGAGGTCTAGAACTAGAATTATTGCTCTTGCTCTAATGATTTTGTGGCAATACCTAATTTGCGTGGTTTGAACACCGGTTTTTATATGTAGGCGCTACTCACGTCACGTATGCGTTTGCTTGTCGGGACGGGGCTCTTTAAAAAAAAATTTTTTTGTTTTCTTATTTATTTTACTTGATTTTATTTATTTTTACACAGTTTAAAATAAAAATAAAATAATATGGGTCACTTTTATTCCTATTACAAGGAATGTAAACATCCCTTGTAATAGAAAAAAGCATGACAGGTCCTCTTAAATATAAGATCTGGGGTCAAAAAGACCTCAGATCTAATATTTAGACTAAAATGCTATGCTATGGAGATGGGTGGGGGCCATCTTGCCCTCACTCGTATCCATAACACTGAGGGAGAAGGACCTGAGCGCCTCTGCGGCTACCGACGGCTCCGGTAACCAGCACAGGGTGCGGGAGAGTGGCAGGAGGGGGGCCCCTTTCCCGCCACCAACAACGGTGATCTTGTGGCGAATTCGCCGCGGAGACCACCATTATCGTTTACAGGACCAGCCATGGAAAAGTTGGATATCTCAGTTGTGGCCCACCCCTCTGTCCGCCATACGTACGGATCAGGGCTCCATCCGCGTGGGTTACCGCACGCCAACGCCCTGCTCCAGAGCTTCAGGAGCTGCTAGGAAAGGCCGCGGCTGCGGCCTAGCAACACGAGGTGGGCGGGTACGCCTGGAGAAGAGCCGGTGGCCGCCGGTATTTCAGCCCCCCTCTCCGCCGTCCGAATGATAGCTCTCCCCCTCTCTTGCAGGGGTTGCAGTGCGGCCGGTCCCCAGTGCAGAACATCAGGATCTGTCAGAAAAGGCTGTGGCTGCGGCCTAGCTGCACGATGAAGGCAGGATGTGCCCAGGACCTGGCTGGTAGCTGGATGAGCAGCCGGACTCCACGCCTGTGATGTCCACATACCGATCTGGACCTCACAGGTGAGCAAGATGGCCCAAAACAGCCCAGGATCCGGATCTAAGCAAGGATGCAGTGGAGCTAGAAAGCAGCCGCTCACAGCACCATCTTGGCCACGCCCAAGTTATCCTTACTTTGGTTCATCTGGACCAAATAGGATTCATGCCAAATAAAAACACGGCTTTCAATATCAGAAGATTATTTATAAATCTTCAGGACCAACATGAGGTTCAAGAGTGGTAGTGGCTTTGGATGAGGCCAAGACATTAGATTTAGAGGAATGGAGCTACTTATGGGAAAGCCTGGGAAACTACTGTATGTTATTGGCCCCACATTTACTAAGTGAATTAAATTGCTGTACTATGCTCCAGTAGCACAGGTACTTGTGAATGGTTAGGTTTCCAGGGCTTTTCCTTTGTCCAGAGCTACAAGGCAAGATTTTTCCTTATCTCCCCTCTTGTGAGCCCTAGCCATAGAATCCTTGGCAATTGTCATCACAGAACATCCAAAATGTGTGGCTTGCAGTTGGGACATCTGGTAGTAATCATTTGTTTATACACTGGTGACATGCTTTTGTACCTGGAAGACTTGAGTTCTTCACTGATGGCAATGCTCCACCTTATAGAATGTTTTGGGGAATACTCAGACCTGAGAATAAACTGAGATAAATCCCAGATCCTTCTGTTAGATTTGCATGCTTCCTCTGCCGACCAAGCATCCCTTCCTTAAGGTTAGTTAAAGTTAGCTCCATTAAATATTTAGGTGTCAGTGTTACCTGTACCCCTGCAGACTATGCACTCCTTAACTTAGAACTCTTACACAATTTCTTGAAATCTAAAACACAAACATGGGCTCGTCTCCCCCTGAGCGTTATGGGCAGAACAAATCTTGTTAAAATAGTCTTGTTACCCAAAATACTCTATATTCTTGGGCACTCAACTTTGTACTTACAGTTCAAAATGATCAAGTCCATGA
The DNA here is from genome assembly GCA_029574335.1 of Rana kukunoris. NCBI lineage: Eukaryota > Metazoa > Chordata > Amphibia > Anura > Ranidae > Rana > Rana kukunoris. The sequence continues at coordinate 136,174,171 of CM056054.1, read as the reverse complement.
ATTAGCAAAACCCTTAGGAACGTGACAACCCTGGGTGTATGGCAATGCCAGATTTTAACCTATAGTATTTAAGCTGCACAACGGTCTCATTTTTATACACTTACATAAGACAGATAAAGAATGTTATCTCACCCTGATGTGCCCATCTGTAGTCTGGCACACCTCTAACACCCTACAAATGATACTGAGGGGGGGTCAGAGACTCTCAAAAATAGCATCATCGTAAAAGTGGGGTATATCATCATAAGAAAGTGTGGGAACTGGTGGCTAGTAAGACTAATGCACGTACATTTCACACCCATACACCCTTTTTGTGTAATTCTTAATTGTCTGAATTATTATCTATACCTAATTATATATCAGACAGGAGGCTCATATCTTATGCATTATCTTTCTTTATTTAATGCCCATAGCAGAAATTTAACTTTTAATGAATTCAAAGGTAAAACGTTTTCTAAAGAAAAAAAAAACTACAACACCCAGCAGCCCTCAGGGTGGATCTGCCAATCATGAGGCAGGACAGCCTGCATAAAGGGGGCTGCCTCCTTGGAACCCTCCTCTTTCTTTCTGCTCATAGCCAGGAATAGATAAGTACACTCTGTTTTCTTGTGTCTTTAAAGTGTTATATATTCATATTATACTTTGATTCTGAATCCATTCGGGCGCTGGGGAGCCCCCCCCCACCCCCCCATTTCAACTCGGCACCTGCGGGACCTCATTTCCCCGCTGGTGCCATACAGTGTATTGACTCACTTCCCTGACCCTTGCGAAATATCGCGAGACGCCGCCATTCTACCCGCGTCACCATCCCTCTCGTTTCGCGCCCTTCTACGGCGCGCCGCGCGCGCTCCCCCCTGGGCCGCGCGCTCCCCCTCCGGGCCGCGCGCCTCTAGGGGCGGGCGGGATCTCTGCGCCAATCGTAGTAGTCTCGCGAGACTTCTTTCCCTCACCTCGTTTTCTCCTGCACCGCTACTCCAGTGTAAGGCGAGCGCCGTGAGGTACAGGAAGCGGTCTCTGTTCAGGTCTGTCCCTCTGTGTGGGAAAGCTTTTTTTCCCCATCACTTTCATGCTCCTTATCCCTGTCACCCCAATTGCTTGGCGGAAGTAGGACTTAGTGAACTTCACAGTTGTCATTATAGGGGAATTTTTTCTCTAGGGACATCCTTTGCAAACAGGACATTACCCTACTATACTTTGCTGTGCTGCACTACCGTGCTGTCTATCAACAGCAGACTCTGCTCCCATGGCTGATGATAGGTCATACCCCCCTGTTAGTGCCCCTGAGATGTTAAACACATCACTAGAAACTCCGGTTTTCCTCAGTGCGGCACAGATTCAGGACCTGATCAACAGATCCGTCCAGGCTGCCATGGCGTCAGTTGTCCCCACTCCGCCTATACCCCAACCTACACCCCCCTTGGCCGAACCATTCGGCAATAATAACCCGCCCAGCAAGAAGGGCAAGGCGTCCCATAAACGCCGCCACATTAATGTGGCTCCCGACTCCCCGGCAGGGGAAGCTAATAACATGCCCCAGGCAGTACTCTCCCAAGACTGCCGACCCACTACCCTCCCAGACTCTGATCGACCCCTGAGCCTCGGGGAGATACATATGCAGAGGCACCGGTCCGCTAGGCGGACCAAGCCGGACTCGTTCGTGGACTCCTCTCCCGAGTCGTCCGCGGAGTCCGAAGCGGATAACGCTTTTGAGTCTGAGGATGGGGATGACTATGACTATGACTATGAGGGTAGTGGGCATATGGCGCTTCATGACGACGCCAACCCTGTATCCCAGGGCGACATATTACTGGACTCTCGTGGAGAGCCATTTTTCGACCCGGAGGCAATTAGCCATCCACGCTCCGGAGACTGGGCACCTCTACCCGAGGTGGCCCAATATATCGAATACTGGGCCCGGAGATCGGTCGATAAGGCTAACCGTAACAAGCTGAGGGCGGAATGCCCCCGTCCCTGCATTCCTAAAAAGGTTGTGCACACTCCCGAGGTGGACCCCATACTTTTGAGGTACCTCACCAAACAAGGGAAATACTCCAAGAAGGGAATAGAGAGATCCTTTAGGGCCATCCAGGACAGGGTCTTAGATCTTTTTGGACCAATTACCAAAATCCTCAATCTGAGTGAACAGGCTACCGCCTCTGTTCAGCCAGTGGACCTATCCCAACTTAGGGGCTGGGCCCAACGAGCGGTTTGCCTCCTGGGCTGCGCAAACACCACGTGCTCTACGGAACGCCGCCGCTCAATCTTAATGAAGCTTGACCCCCAACTGTCCCACCTGGCCGAGTCAGAACCAGGCCCGGCCGCTGAAGGCATGTTGTTCGGGGACACATTAATTAAGGACATAAATAAAATGGTAGGCCTTTACTCCAGCCTGGATAAAGCCCAAACATCTTTAAAAAGATCTAACGCTAAGGTTTTTGCCAGGGCCGGCAGATACAAGGGCCGCTCTGCCGGCCGATACCCCCCTAACAGGCCATACAACAGAGCTCCCGCTCAGTACCAAGCTCCACAGTCATACCCAGTACCAGTGGCGCAACCAGCGCCATTCTTTCCTCCCCGCGGACGTCCCTGGAGAGGCCGAGGAGGAAGAGGCTACCCCCGTTCCCGCCCTACCACCGGTGAGTACAATACACCTCAATTCTTCTCACATACCTGTAGGGGGCAGACTGAGACATTTTATTCACGCCTGGTCTGCGATTACGGCAGACGCGTGGATACTCAATACGGTAGCGGGCTATCAGGTGGAGTTATACTCACTACCAGACATGGACTCGGTGCCCCATCCCATTCGGTTCTCAAACCTGAATGCCGTCCTAATAGACAAGGAGTTGCAGGACCTTTGGACCAAACAGGCGGTGGTAGAGGTGGACCCACATTCTTCGGGTTTCCTCAGCAATATCTTCCTAGTCAGGAAAAAGGGTGGCGGTCATCGCCCAGTGATAAACTTAAGAAATCTCAACCAACATGTCGTATTCCGACATTTCAAAATGGAGGGAATCCACTGCCTGCGAGACCTCTTACGCCCCGGGGACTGGTTAGTGAAGGTGGACTTAAAAGACGCCTATCTTACGGTCCCCATCCACCCAAGCTCCCAGCATTTACTTCGCTTCCTGTGGAGAGACAGAACGTGGCAATTTACCTGCCTTCCGTTCGGTCTCTCCTCCGCCCCGTGGTGCTTCACCAAACTACTGAAACCGGTGGTGGCAGCTCTGCGGAGCAGAGGGGTGAGGTTGATCATCTACTTGGACGACATTCTCATCATGGCTTGCTCCCCTCTCCAGGCAAACGAACACGCCTCCTGGGCTGTCAATTTGCTTCTAGATCTGGGTTTCCTTTTAAACCACGAGAAGTCCATCCTATCCCCATCTCAGGAGATGGAGTTTTTGGGTTTCCTGGTGGACACCAACCGAGCGGTCCTCCGGCTACCCAAACACAAGTTAATTTCCATTCGCAAGGAGATCAGTATCGTGCTGGACAAACAACGGGTGTCCTTACGCGGACTGGCTCGCTTAGTCGGACTGTTATCGGCGTCGATTCAGGCCATTTTTCCAGCCCCCCTTCATTATCGAGCCCTCCAAAGACTCAAGACTCTACATCTTCGCCAGGGGCTTCGCTATGCGGACAAAGTCGCTTTGGACGCAGAAGCCATGGTGGAACTTCGGTGGTGGCTCCGTCATGCCGTCGAATGGAACGGCAAGACCATCTTCAATGCCACGCCAGACTTTGTCATAGAGTCGGATGCCAGTCGCCATGGCTGGGGTGCTCGGTGCGGTCCCTCGTCCACAGGAGGGACGTGGTCCGCAGAGGAGTCTCTGCTGCACATCAACACGTTGGAGCTCCTGGCGGCTTTCTTTGCCGTCAGGAGTCTTCTGCCACACGCGTCCAACTGCTGTGTGTTGTTGCGTATGGACAACGTAACCGCAGTCCAATACGTCAATCGCTTGGGGGGCCCCAGATCCAGGATCCTAGCGGATCTAGCAAAAGAACTCTGGCATTTCTGCCTGGGACGCAACATCGTCCCGGTAGCGGAATACATCCCAGGCTCTTCCAATATAGTGGCAAACTGGAATTCTCGTTACCTGTCCGATTCCAGCGACTGGCGGCTGGACCGGTCAGTGTTCCGGGCCCTCGTTCATCTATGGGGTCCCTTCTCTATGGACCTTTTCGCCTCTCGGCTCAACCATCAGCTCCCGCGCTTCTTCAGTTGGAGGCCGGATCCGGAGGCACACGCTGTGGACGCCCTCCGCCAAACCTGGCCTCAAGGGACACACTACGCGTTTCCCCCCTTCTCGATGATTCTCAGGGTCCTCCTCCACATAGCGAACCTGGGGGCGTCAGTCGTGTTGATCACTCCGTGGTGGCCGACACAACCATGGTTCCCCCTTCTTTTGGGGATGACTGTGGATCTCCCCAGGCTGCTTCCTCATTCTCCCCATCTCCTCACCAGCCCGTACGGGGACCTACACCCTCTAATCACGAATCACAACCTTCCTCTCCTTGCATGGCTGGTTTCGGGGTGCCGGTCGCAGACGGCGACCTTTCAAGAACAGCTAGGGACCTCCTTGCCTTGGCCTGGGCCCCCGGGACTAGATCGGCATATCGATCAGCCTGGCGGCTCTGGGTTCGTTGGTGTGATCAACGAAAGATTGATCCCGTTCAGGCACCTGTCTCTGTAGTGGCCAATTATCTGGCGGACTCTTTTGAATCTGGGAGGTCCTATAGCTCCCTTAACGTCTATCGCTCCGCGATCTCAGCCTACCACTCTCTTTTAGACTCACTCCCGGTTGGTAAACACCCGTTGGTGTGCCGACTTTTGAAGGGCGTTAAGTTTAAAAGTCCTCCTCGCCCAAAGTACCAGCACACTTGGGATGTGACTAAGGTCCTGACCATGCTCTCGGACTGGGGAGACAATGACACTCTGTCCTTGAAGTTATTGTCCTTCAAACTTACTGTCCTATTATGTCTGATCTCTATCAAACGAGTCTCGGACATCAGGGCTCTGGACATATCTAGGCGTCAATTCTCGCCTCAGGGAGTCAGGTTCTCGGTCGTGCGTAGGACAAAGACGGGACTTCATTCGGTCTTCTACCCATTCTTCCCCTCGCATCCACGCTTGTGTGTGGTCCGCTGTCTTCAGACTTATGAGTCTTTAACGACCCCGCTGCGATCATCACGATTCTCCCAACTACTCATCTCCTACATAAAACCTCATCTACCGGTTTCCTCGGCTACGTTAGCCAGGTGGGTACGGTCAGTCATGGATATGGCGGGGATTGACATATCCCTGTTTGGTGCCCACTCCGCCAGAGGGGCAATGGCTACTAAGGTCGTCACCTCGGGAGGCTCCCTCTCGGATTTACTCGTAGCGGCAGACTGGTCTTCTGCGACCACCTTCCGCCAATTTTACTTTAGACCGGAGGAACACATATCTATGTCGGTTCTGTAGATGTTGTCAATTGTAATGCTTCATGTATACATTGTTATAGCTTTGAACTTGCATAAGATATGAGCCTCCTGTCTGATATATAATTCTAGATTTTCCTAGCTTGTGACGGAAAATATTGATTATATGAGGACAGGAGGCGAATATCTTCCCTCCCGACCCAACCCTGTCACGATGTTGTTTCTCTCGTTCTAGGCTATTGAATCACGCATCCTACGAGGCGGAGGCTGATACGTTCTGGAAGTTTTGTTTCGCTGTCCCCGTTGGGATTGCTGTTCCTGCTCGATTCATGAAGCTTAGTTCATCGCAGATCGGAAACGGAGGTTTCAACTGCGCCCAGATCCAGAGGCCGGTCGCCGTCATCTGAGTCCGGAGTTTCCAGTTTCTTACAGGGTTCCGGCGTGGTTCCAGTTTGCCAGGATTCAGGTGTCTCGAACTGTTTCCGTTTTTCTCTAAGGTTCCTGCAGATTCGCCTCAAGAAAGAGGAGGGTTCCAAGGAGGCAGCCCCCTTTATGCAGGCTGTCCTGCCTCATGATTGGCAGATCCACCCTGAGGGCTGCTGGGTGTTGTAGTTTTTTTTTTCTTTAGAAAACGTTTTACCTTTGAATTCATTAAAAGTTAAATTTCTGCTATGGGCATTAAATAAAGAAAGATAATGCATAAGATATTCGCCTCCTGTCCTCATATAATCAATATTTTCCGTCACAAGCTAGGAAAATCTAGAATTATGGTATGAGGGCGAATAGGGGTATCATTTATTTATGCCATGTGTGAACTAACAATGGTGTGAAGACATTTCAGGAACTTAAAGGATCACTAAAGGAATTTTTTTTTTTAGCTAAATAGCTTCCTTTACCTTAATGCAGTGCTGTTTTCATGTTCTCATTGTTCGTTTTTGCTTTGAACTTACTGTAATTCTGCTCTGATCTCCACACTTCCTGCTTGTCTCATGGCAGCTTTTCACTGTGGTCCAAAAACAAAACACTGCCCTGGGATTCAATTTAAAAACAAAACCCCGCCCCGGGATTTGTTTTTGTTTTTTCTGTCTCTCTCTGTACTTCACATAAACACAAAACCAGTTTAAAAACGAAAGTGAAACTAGAGGCATATTATATGATTGATTTTTATCTGTTTTTAATCATTTTTAAAAGGAATCAGTTAACTTTTACGTCTCTATACCCTGTAAACAGTCGTTTCAGCAAAAAAAAAAAAAAATCCTTTAGTGATCCTTTAAGGAAGGGGTTGCCCTCCCCAACTCTGCCATTTTTGACAAAAGTTGACTTCTGCCTTTTGTACCAGCCTGTACCAGGATGGAGACTGAGATTTTAGAGTGCTGCAAATGGTGTTCCCCAAAACCCTCTGACTGACTTATACATCTTTATATATTGCACACGGTGCATTTGACTCCTATACACTTGTCTAGATGCTCCACTGCTAGAACCTCATTGTCTTGACATTTAAGGCAACTGGATTTGGGTGGTCCAATTCCCACATGATAAAATGGGCTCACCCTTGATACTAATTCTGCGTACACATGACCGTTTTTCATGACGAGAAAAATGCAATTTTTAATTGGTTGTGAAAATCGGTCATGTGTAGGCTCCAGAGCATTTTTCTTGCCAAGAAAACTGGGCATTAAAAATTTAGAACCTGCTCTATTTTTTTTGTTTTTTACATCGTTCTATTTCACGTTGTGAAAAACGATCGTGTATGCACTTTAACGCGGGGAAAAAAACGCACATGTTTAGAAGCAAGTTATGAGACGGGAACGCTCGTTCTGGTAAAACTACCGTTCATAATGGAGATAGCGCGAAGACTGAAAAGTGCGAATCGTCTCTCACCAAACTTTTACTAACACGCGGTAACACAAAATCAGCAAATGGCACCATTTGAATGGAACTTCCCCTTTATAGTGCCGTCGTGTATGTTGTACTTCACCGCACTTTGCTCAAGCATTTTTTTTTTACGATCGTGTGTATGCAAGGCAGGCTTGAGAGGAATCACGTCGAGAAAAACATTGTTTTTTTTTCATGACATGAATAACGGTCTTGTGTACACAGCATAAAACCTATGTATCCTCAATCTTTTTTTCCACGATACTAATAAATACCGTACTTGATGATTTTTTTTGCAAGAAACCCTCTTTAGCGCTAGAAAGCTGATAGCTCGTAATTGGATAAAAGCTTTTCCTCCCACACTCCGGGATGATTTTTGTACTTACCATAAAATCCGTATTTTGGCATTCATTAAGGGACACAGGTCCTACACCTCTGTGTTTGGGATCTACTCCTAATACTGTTTTCTACAAAACTGAATAATGGGAGTGGGAAGGGTTAATACCTGGCTGGCCAATAACTTTTTTGTTTGCCTGTGTAAAATCCTCTTGTAGAAAGCAATACAACCAATTGCCTCTGAATAACTGAATTCTGTGTCCCTTAATGAACTCCAAAAAATGTGTTTAACGGTAGGCATACAAATCCTGTTTTAATAACACATACACTGCAGCAGACATCATTGACAGTCACACTTGCTGCACAATAGCCACATGATCTGTTTCTGTTTATTCTCCTCGAGAAATCTGACCATCTTTTGGGTTTCCTTTCACTTTACAAGTTCTCTGTTTGCCTTATTCCAGCTCTGCAGTATAAATACAAATATCAGCCCTGATCATTAAAAGATTCTGATACTGGGTGTGTCCCATTTTCTAGCTATTATGTTTGGATGGTCTGTAAAAAGGATTCAAATCCCAAGTGTATAAAATCTCTAAGCATTTATTTATTGAAAACCATCACAGACAATTTGCCATGACAAGGTGCCACTCACAAAGCAGGCTTTGTAGTCTTACAGGCCCATGGGATATTACAGCCGTCTGTTGAAATGGAACAAAAAAAATTGGATTTGGCTGGTCCTTTAATCAATTAGGTAAAAAAAAAAAAAAATCTGTTATCAAAGCATAGGATATGTTATTCAGCTTGGACCAAATCAAAGAGCTTTTGAGAGCTCTCCTGTTAGGGAATTGTTAAGTAAGCATAAGGGTTGTCATCTGCTTGCTACTCCAGCGCTTACCAGCTAATAAAACTATATCACAATAGTGCATGTTCCCCCTACAACATTGCTTCTGTTTGTTCTAGCCCTAAAGCACATTGCCTTGGTTCCTGGCTCCAGGCCAGCAAAGCTTTCAGGTCCTTCACAGATCAATGTATGCCCATTAACCCGCTAGCTACCAGGCTGAGCCATCGAGTACCAAATTTAACTAAGTACAGCACAAAGCTCATAAATAATTAAACGCATTAATATAAGATTTTAATCGGGGTAATGTATGTGGCTCTATTTAAATTATACATTCAGAATGCAAAGTACATTGTTTATGGAAACATGGGATCACACTGAGCCAAACAAAACTTAAATTGTATGACTGATTGCTGTTTTTAGGAGGCACGGTATATTTGAATAGGAGCATATTGCATAATGTTTCATAGATAAAGACATATTGCATGTTTACAGGCTTAAAAAAAAAAAAACGCTACTTCTACAGAAGTTTTGTGTTTTGCAAGAAGAAGCAGCTCAATGTTTTTGCACATTAGGACCATATAAAGAACATGGTGTTGAGTTATTCACTTTAAGGTCATCACAGAGGACAAGGGGCACTATTTACATCCGGAGGAAAAGAGATTTCATCTTTAAATATGGAAAGGTTTCTTCACAGTAAGAGGTGGTTCTTGCCAGCTCAGTAGATTGCTTTAACCCCCCTAGCGGTATTCCCGAGTCTGATGGAATTTCAGCAGCAAAATCGGTAACCCCGAGCAAGACTCGGGATCGCCTCGCAGCATCCACAGGCAGGGAATTACTTACCTTGTCCCTGGATCCTGCGATGCCTCCCCACTGTGTGATTGAGCGGTGTCCTCGCTCGATTTACACAGTGCCTGTGTGACACCGAGCTCCGCTCCCTGCGACATTACGACGCACAGCGGCGGAGATCTGTGCCAAATTAAAAAAAGTTAATAAATACAGTACATACAGTATACTGTAATCTTATAGATTACAGTACTGTATGTAAAAAATACACACCCCCCTTGTCCCTAGTGGTCTGCCCAGTGTCCTACATGTACTTTTATAAAATAAAAACTGTTCAGCCTGGAAAATGGAGATTGTCCATAGCAACCAAAAAATTTCCCTTTATGTTAAAAGTGGTTTTAGACTAGCTAGAAAACAGCGATAATAAATTATAATCACTTGCATAATTGAACGATAGCGATTTGTGGGGAAATTCGTCATAAAAAAATAAAAGTAATGACAGCGACAATTCTGCAACTGAGCAAATTTCAGTGTTTTTGATTTGATTACATTATTAAATCATTTTTATTATAATTATATTATTTTGTATGTATTTGTTATAATTATTTATAGTTATTTATTATATTATAGTTTATGATTTTGTTTTTCAAACTTTATTATACCCAAGATGTTTACTAGACTCTTGTTTGGACAGCAAGAAAAATTGGACAGATTTAAGTGAGTTATTCCTAAGAATTACAGGCCTACAATATAAAACGCCAAATTTCAATGCAAAATAATGGTACCGCTTTCAGCACCTAAAATCTGAAATAATCATACCGCCGGGGAGGTTAAAAAAAGGCATGGATTCTTTCCTAAGTGTACATAATATATTGTTCGCACTACCGCGACATGAGAAATTGTCACGCGACATGAGAAATTCCATTGAAGTGAATGAGAGCTGTCTTAATGTACACTACTGAAGTCGCTCCGACTTCAGAAAAGGTTCCTGTACTACCTTAAGGTGACTTCTAGGCAACTTGTACCCATAGATTTCAATGGAAGTTGCTTCCAAAGTCGGATCACTGTCTTAACTGAAGCAACTTTACAAGAAAATCTCAGGCAAACCCCTTCCTCCCACAGAGCTGATTATTCTGTGATTGGCCACAGCCAAAGTTGCCTGTCCTGGAGGCAACTTTAAGTTGCGTTGCAAGTTGCTCCAAGTCACTCTGAAGTCATGCTGAAGTCGCCTTGCAAAGTTGCGCTGTAAGTCGAGTTGCCCCTGTGTGAACTGGCTCTAAATGGGTACTAACATTTATAGGTAAAGTTGATCCAGGCAATATCCGATTGCCTCTCAGGGGATCAGGAAGGATTTTTTTCCCCCTCCTGTAAGCAAATTTGATCATGCTCTGATGGGGGTTTCTGCCTTTGTCTGGATCAACTGTGGGTATAGAATTGAGTACATGGAATTGTATTATTCTTTTTTTTTTTTTTTGGTTGAACTAGATGGACTTGTGTCTTTTTCAACCTGACTATGTAACTATGCATATTTTATACTCAGCGTTAAGAGGCAGGAGAAAAAAAAAACCTGGTTTTTCGTTTTTGACAGCGATAAAATCTCCTAATCTTTTAAAACTGTGTGCGAAAACACTCTATATGAGCATTTTCTTCTGCCAAGTGAACTGGCACTTGGGAGGAGTCGCTCTACTAACTCTCTGATGTAAGTACAGCAATCTCCCCTGCTATTGTGTTCTAATAGGGGGGTTGCGCCCCGCCAGAACACACTGGTCAGCGCTCTCAGCCATTGTCCTTTTTTGGTCCTGCCCCTCCAACAGAAGCTGGATATTCGGCCGGCTTCTATCGGACTGGCTGCCGTACAATTGGATTGAATGTAATTCCACCCGATACTCGGTTTTACCACCCAAAACCGATATTTACTTTTTTTTTTAAAGTGTATTTTTGTGCGTGAACTCGAGAGAGAGGAGCCAGACTGCAGGAGTTGGGAGTAGGCAGACCCTCCCCCCAGAGGCAATCTGCCATCCTTCTCCATGCCCCCGGGTGGCAATGGCGGGTGTGAGGGGGGGCCTCCCACTCACCCTGCCCTACCTGCTCCACTTGGGAGCCCAACTGGGGCCCAACGTGACCCCAACGGGGCAGAGGGACTCCCCCTATGAGGGAGTGAGGGGGTCTAGCCCACCCAGCCAGCCCCGTAGATCCTTCGCCTCTCTTTTTTAGGAGACCGCATGGCCAAAGTGCGTGCTTGTTAAACCAATTTTGTGTGAGTGCAAGTGTGGTGTTTTTTGTGGGGGGGGGGGGTGAGCATACTAAGCACAGGCGTACCTTGCATAGCACACCCACCGGTAGCCGGGCTGAGACCACCAAACTCAATTCACATGTAGCTGAGACCGGGATCCGAACCCCTGGCTGCAGAGGTGAACGGCTTGTCAGCGCTGTGCCATTTTAGTTTTTGATCAATGCTGGTAAGTTAAATCATCTATCAATTTATTATATCTTTCAAATCCTGCAGTGGAGAAATATCTGCATTAAAGCTGCTGGATCTACAATTATGAGGACTTCTCACTTCCCTTCCTGGATTTTTATGTATTTTATATTATGGAGATTGGAACACAATGGGTGGAAACAATAAAAACTCACATTTGAGCAGGAATAGTGTCGAAAATCACGCTGGAGTATCCAAGATAGAAATTAATCTACAGGCTAAGCACATCAAGTTTCATCTATAATTAAAATTACTTTGTGTGAAATGTAGCTGTAAAATAATTAGTTGCAAATGCAATATAGTGTAGCACAACCAAAAACAAATCCTCCTCCTGGTGTTCCTGGACAACACAGACCTCCTCCCAGGTTCTCCCAATGGAGACCCCACTACAGAGTCACACACGCCTGGTGTTATATCTCTCAGGATACCTCGGCAACATGAATCCTCCTCCTAGTGCCTCAAAATCTCCTCCCGGGATCTCATTCAGTCATGTGTGGCCATATTATGACAAAGGCAAACCATAGTGCTCTCTGCTAATATCATTTATTAAAACTTAACTCAGGGATTAAAATACTCACATAAAAATATGTAAAACATGCATATCATCAACTTTGATGTGAATAGAAAAAAAATTCCTAAATGGCGGCACCTCACACCTGTATGCGTTACACTCTCTGATGAGCTTCTTCAGCAGGTAAGGAGCCATCAGAAATACAAGGAATATATAAACTTACTTATACTTTATCATCAATCATCTCACAAGTGTGAAGATTATCGTAGGTGACACTGGATTCTGTGTCACATTACATCATATCCTATTCCTCCCTGCTTTGTGTCTAATGTGTGGGCACTTCCTCCCCACTCATAAACTCCAAGTGATAAATCATTAATATGGACCTATCACCCTCAGCTAGGGAAAAAAATGAAAATGATGAAACCGGAAGTGATGTTCCAGACTCGGCTCAAAACTGAAAATTACATTCCAGACTAAGCTCTAATACTACTTAATGTTTACTTCCGCTCTTACTGGCAGATCTATTCCCAGAACACCAGAATGTACGAAATGCCTAGAAACTAGCTAACAATATGCAAGTCCACTATATCTCAGTATCCCTCACCAACTAAAAGACACAGACACAGGGATATATACTACTTCTATTGTGAACATACTCACCACTAAGCTGAGCATACAAATTGTCCACACCCCGGGAGTGATTCACAAAATAAAATAAACAATAACATTTACAATAAAATACAATAATATAATCTAAAAATATCAATTATCTACCACCCAAATGATAATAGATATTTTTACATATAGATGAAATTATTGTATTTTATTGTACGTTTTATTGTTTATTTTATTTTGACAATCACTCCCAGGGGTGTGGACACTTTGTATGCTCAGTTTAGTGGTGAGTATGTTCACAATAATAGTAGTATATTTCTCTGTGTCTGGGCCCTTTATAACAGATAAAACACCAGGCGTGTGTGACTCTGTAGTGGGGTTTACATTGGGAGAGCCCAGGAGGAGGTCTGTATTGTCCAGGATCACAGAGGAGGATTTGTTTTCCCTAGGTATCCTGAGAGATATAATTCCAGGCGTGTGTGACTCTGTAGTGGGGTCAACCTCTGGAGGTGAGCAGACATTCCAGCTAGAGGTGGTGGTCACTAAAGTCACTGGATATTAAGAACTGTCACTGAAAGTTGCACAGCGGTGGAATTTTATAATATGTGAACTTGATTTATTGCTTTTTGCTTGCGCTACACTATATTTTGCTTGCAAGTATTTTATTGAGAGTCACATATGAATACACTCTGAGAGGTGTTGGCAGCAATCACATTAAGCTTATTAGTAGGCCAATACACCAAATACTTTATTTATTGATTCACATTATTTTGTATTGTGCTGATTATATATTTTTCACATTTTGTCAAATAATTAGTGCTGCGCAATGAAATTTTTTATACTTTTTTCAACAAAAGTTAATATTTTTTTTCATTTTGTGCTTTTTATTTAGTTAAAACAGATTTAGGGACAGATTTCTGAGAACTTTATGATGACAGAAAGGCTTGTTTTTCCTCAATAAATTGCATAATAAGCAGAATAGAAATGCATATAAACAGATTTTCATGACTTGAATGTAGGTCCAAGTGAACATATATGGAGCAAGTTGTAACTATTAATTGATGCACTGCAGAAATAAAGTCAATTGATATGTTATATTTTGATTCAAAAATCTTTAAAGCATGGCTATGCTTTTACAATGAGCATGCATTTTAATCTTTTTTGTTTGTAAGCCTGTCAAAATTAAAAATTATTCTCTAAAACACACACTGTCCAAGCCACCCTCTGTTTGTTTTGCCATCATCCATTCTCCATCTCACTCACATATAACATTTTATAGCATGACAATACATCATATTTTTAAAATACTGATTGCTTGTGTTCTGACATGTTTCGTGGACATGATCCACTTCTTCAGTAGCCATCTGTATAATTGTGTACAAAATAATCTAGACAGAAAATATATCAAAATTAAAGTCCCGGTATAACTTAGCACAACCTAGCATGCCAAGGGTGGAAAAGGTGGGGGCAGGCAGGGACCTGTTGGGGGTCCACCAGCACATATTCCATCCACCTTACTAGGACAGCGCCTCCTACCAGATAAAACATACACTCAAATAAGAAAAGCAAAACAACAGATCTACCTGAGTGAAAGCAGTAGCTGTACTTCCAACAATAATCAAGATGGGAAGAAAACCTTATTCACAGCATTCTAAAGGATCCTCACGGGTCTACAGCATAGGAAAGAACAAAAGGTGCACCATGAGATTTATATGCATTATGATATGTTGTACAAGAAGGAGACAACAAGTTTATATGTGAATATTAAATAAAGAAATTGTGTTTTAACTAAAAATGTTGTGCCCTAATATTCCCATTTAATTTTCCCTGTTCTTTCGTTTTTTCTAGCTTTATGGGGATGTGGCACCATATTTTTTAACTAAGTTGCGTCCTCCATCTCACTCAAATGACAGCCACTGCCTCCTCAATGTCACACTAATTGACGCGCCTCTTGCCCCATGTAACAGGGCTGATCCTGGCAAGTGGTCATTTAGCTGCGAGTTCTGTATCTATGGGAGCCAAGCCATATGCCACATGCCTCTCCACTCAGAAGCAATATGATTTATAGAAAACGGTGGTAGTGACTGGGACAGCAGGGTAATATAGTAGCAGGTATAATAGTAAAAGTATATACCATTGAATGTCACTATGTTTGAATGGAAGATCATTAAATTGGAACTAAAGTCTGCACATTTTTACCTTCACTCCAGCGTTGCAATTTGCACATGTCTCTTCTTTAATTAAGAGCGTGTCTGCTGTTAGCATTTTTTTTTCACTTTTGTTCCACTTTAAAGGGGTTGTAAAGGTAATTTTTTTCCCTAAATTGCTTCCTTTACCATAGTGCAGTCCACCTTCACTTACCTCATCCTTACCTCATCCTTTGATTTTGCTTCCTGTTCTTCTGTCTGTAACTCCACACACTAATGCAAGGCTTTCTCCCAGGTGTGGAGTGTCGTGCTTGCCCCTCCCTTGGACTACAGGAGAGTCAGGACGCTCTCTATGTTATGATAGAGAAGTGAGCTGTGTGTTAGTGGGCGTCCTGACTCTCCTGTAGTCCAAGGGAGGGGGCGAGCATGACACTCCACACCAGGGAGAAAGCCTTGCATTACTGCGTGGAGTTACAGACAGAAAAACAGGAAGTGAGGATTTCTCAGAAGTAATAAGGACATTTAAAAGCAAAATCGAAGGATGAGGTAAGGGAAGGAGGACTACACTAAGGTAAAGGAAGCTATTTAGGAAAAATAATTGTACCTTTACAACCCCCTTAACTTATAAATACTGTATATATTTTAAGCATTGTGTGTGTTGTGGACCAAGTTGAATAGCTAGAGACTGAGTTACAAAAGCTTTTCTCAGCTTGGCATTAAAAGAGAAGTAGGAGAACCGAGCGATTGAACATCACCCATGGCTTGGTTCTCACAGATCCCTGAGCGGAGAGCTGCTGATTGACTGTCAATCAGCAGCTCTCCTGCTCTGCTCCTCCACGCTCACTGGAGTGCTGAGCTGTGGAGGGGCAGGGAGTGGCTGTCTCAGTCTCTCAGCTGAGAGCCTGAGACAGGCATCAGTCTAGGCGCCTGGCGGAACCAGGCTGTATTGTCGTGATGATTCCAGTGACTTCAGTCGGCTCTCTACTGAAAATGGGTCACAGGAGTGCAAAACTAATTGCACTCCTGTGACCCATAGGAGGAGCCCAGCTAAACAAGCTCATGCTGGATTTCTCCTTTAAGTGACTTGTCGGAGAACAGGCTTAAGCACACAACCTTTATATTTTAGACTTTTGCCAAAAAGAGCATAAAAAGTGTAAAGTATTGCGCCAACCTAAAATGTTTAAACATGTGCAGCTGCCCCTTTAAGTGAATATCCCACTTTTGAATAAAGAAGAATAAAAAAGACAGGTGCTACAAAAGCAACCTCAGCCACTCAAAACAAATCCAACATAAATCAGAGGCGTGCGATCCAACAACCCGGAAGTGCTAATCCAGACCCGGCAGGAAATTACGTCATTGATGGCAGTATCAATTCAGCCTCAATTCCGGTTGTTGGAATGCACCCGACTTGGACCGAGCAGCCTGCAGTATACAATTAGGCTGTATATATTGGTGCTTAAGTTAGCACCATACAATGTAAGCAAAATCGCTTTTATATCTTTCAATTTTTGATAAACGATATCACACTATCTTGGAATATTACACTTTTCTTTTGGGTCCCCATGGTTGGTAATAAGAGAAGGAGATCTGGAGGGCCAGTGGTTGGTGTAACTGTAAACGGCAGCATATATGTGGATAATCAGAACTGTGATTTGAGGAGTAATATCAGGTGATACCCTTAAATATTCAAGACGTAAGTTGGTAAGTGTACATTTTGTACACACTGTGGTGGAGTACTAATGGATGGAGTTCTAAGCACTTTATAATTTGAAAACATTTGTACATCAATTGATTTTTAGGGACTTTTATTTTGTAGCACCTGACTTTTTTATACATTTTTATTTACCAAAAAGAGAAAAACATTTTTAACAATCTTTTTATATATTAGCTTCGAGCAAAAATAAATACATACAAAAACTAGGGCTGTGGAAATTAACTATTAATTAATCGATTAAACCTTTTTTTTTGATCGATCAAACTTCTTTTGATTTGTACTCACCTCTCTGCCGGCTTCCGGGCCTTCAGGGAGTTCCGACGTCAGACACCAGCGGGGCTTGCCGTGTCC
Organism: Rana kukunoris; assembly: GCA_029574335.1. Classification (NCBI taxonomy): domain Eukaryota; kingdom Metazoa; phylum Chordata; class Amphibia; order Anura; family Ranidae; genus Rana; species Rana kukunoris. The sequence continues at coordinate 136,157,095 of CM056054.1, read as the reverse complement.
ATCTGAAGGGCTCCTTTGCTGTGCCTTCATATCTGCATGCCGACAGGACCTTACTATCTGCCACACGCAAGGGCTGTTACACTTCCCTCTATCACTTCCCTCTATCAACCTGGGATTCTACAACCATCCACTGGGAGTGGTGATAGTTCCCTTCACTGGACATCTATATGCCAACGGACTGATGTTAACCTCTCCTCATCTGGATTCAGCAGTGGCATCGTTGTACCCATTTTTATATCAGTATCATACTTAGCTACATGTTTTTATGACTGCTTTTGCTACCATTTGGTATTACTCACACCATTTTTACAGTTTATGTAGCTACATTGATTTTATCTCCAGTGCCATATTTATTTTGTTACCTACTTGAAGACTATAAAAGTTTTAATGCTATTCCTATTGAGCACTTATAAAAAGAATTGTAGTTGCGCTAGTGAATGAAAATTGAATATGAATATCAATATAGACAAAACCAAGCTGTATAGTCCATAAACTCAGAACAGTCCTCAAGATGGTTGAAATTAAAAAGTGGTGAGAAAAAAACTTTTAGTGCACCAAAAATACAGTTGAAATGAACAAGACCAAGCTATTAGTCCTTAATTAAGAAACAAAGGCCCAGATTCACAGAGCAATTACGCCTGCGCAACAGGAGATGCGCATGCGTAAGTCGAAATGTGCACGTGCGTTTCGTTGCGCGGCATCCCCAGAACGAGATACGCAAAAAATCGCGTAATTTCGTTAGACTGGCGCATCCGTATGCGCAAAAGTGCGGTAGACACACCATTGATTTGCTAGTCAAATATGCTAATGAGGGACTTACATGACACCCATGACAGCTACATATACAATCAGAGCCCCATCCCCACATATTTCGAACAGAACATGTATGGGGACAGCTGGCTGGTTGGTGAGTGACATGGGTGGCAGGCATGACTGTCCCCCCCCCCCATGATGCACACATCACAAGGGGCACAAGCACTACTAACATCCTCCTGTCTTTTCCCTTCAAGGTGACTCTGCATATGCACCGGGACCCCATCTTATGACCCCATCTCATGCCAGCTTACATATGCATCTTTGCACGTTAAACACACACATGAATCATGCCACAATGAGAATGCATGCATGCACACCACTGTGGTCCCTAGCACACACACCCCACATCCTCATCACATTGGATTGGCACCAGTCCACCATGCAGGACATGTGAGCTGCAACACCATGCCATGGCTCCAATTATGTCACTGTACATTCATACATCATTCACACGGACTTGGGGATCACTTCTCCACCACAAATGAGGGTGACACCCCTTTTCCCGCAGGAATATCACCCCCACATTCCAAAATCATACACAAACAGAACCAAAAAAAATTAATAAATGACGAGCAAAAAAAAAAAATGCCCAGCAAAAATATATTTTAAACAAAATAACAACAAAGAAAACACATAAAAGACAAAAATCACTCTGCAAAACAGTCCCCAAATATCTCAAAGACACGTCTCAAACAAACAAGCTAATAAACAAACGCACCTTACTGTATAGGAAGATCCCAAAGGGATGTGCTTTTGCAAAGGAAGTGCATTTGTGTCTGTCTATTTATGCTGTTTGCGTAGTTCACTAAGTTGCCCGGGTCCACTTCCAATTTCCCTGATTGCGCCGCTCCCGAGTTGTAAGCATTGCACAGCGGAGCTGACCATGGTCTCCTTCAAGCGCGCATGCGCGAGCCGGCCGGCCCTTAATTTGCATGGGGTCACGGCTCATTTCAATGTAACACGCCCACGTCCTTCCCAATTTGTATTACTCTGCCTTACGCCTCTGAAAAAACGTTACGCATGTGCAATTTTCTGCGCAAAAGCTACGAGAATAGGGTGATTACGCGACAAAATTGCGCAAGTCTAACGTAAAGGCGGTGCGCTACGCCGGTCCAATAATGCGCAGATGTACCTGAATCTGGGCCAAAGTCCTCAATGTGGCTTGGAATATGGAGTGAAATAAAATTGAACCAAAATTGACCACCACCAGTGATAAAGCTAGATAAGATGTGTGCTTACCAGAGGGCAAGCATATAGTGCTTGCGGCTGAGCCCCAGCCAGGGTCTTTGAACAGGATTCAACATCAACATCAGGGACGATGACCCTCCAAGTTGGGAAGAATGATAAAGGAATTCCAAATGGGAAAAAGTACTGACAATAGTGATGTACCGTAAAGACAATATGTCACTTAGTTTTAACACACAGGAGAGAGGAGGGCCACCACCGACAGAGAGCACCATATAAAATGCACGCTTACCAAACGAATAAGCTAAGATAGCTTGTGGCTGCACCCCAGCCAGGGCCTTTAGTATGGGCTGTCTTCAAAGGCAAGGCAATTCAGCTGTCCCGTCTGTCCCAGTCCTGAGGGTGGAAAATCTCTCCAACATTGAGTGGATCACCTCTCCTTATGGGAGCATGCCTATCTCCTGATGGAAGCACTGCACTATGGTCAGGTCCTTGCTTATATCGAGTGTACACCTCCACACTCACCTATTGAGCACTGCCTGTGTGTTTTTTGTATTCTGCTATCCATTTTTCCAGTGGTCGGTAGCTGCACTGGGAATCAGCCTGCAAGGAGGTCAGCTAAAAGTAGTTGGATCTGTATGTGCGTTATAATTAATCGAAATTAGTCGATTAATCGAACACAACATTTTTAATCGGTAACAGCCCTAATAAAAACACAATAGTTTTCCTTTAGTTTTAACGAAAAGTCTATAACCTTTTTCTCCAGTATTTTTTCCCTGTAAAAGAGGCACCTAAATATTTACACATTAAAACATTTTCCTAAAGGAAAGAGCACTGATAACCTAAATCTATAGGACAGAAAACCAGACCACACATTTAAACATACCTCCTGTAAAAAGATGATTGTTTTACTGTCTAGATATAAACCGCCCATGTATGGTATAAACACTGTCTCAGCTAATATCTTACAATAATATACTATGAAAACCAGAGACTGCCTTAGGTTCACCAAATCACGTTTCAAATTGATGAAAGATCCTTTAAAAATTTCCAACAACAGTTTCTGTATACTTTAAGTATTAATATGAAATATATATCAATAACTCTACAAAGACAGTTGTTCAAAAATAGCTTTGGTTATCTTGTCTTTCATTAATAATTTGTCATACTTAGTAACTATGTTCCCCTGTAATATTTGTGTGTACTGTATATGTTGTACAGAACGCCAGGGTTAGGTCCTGGACGGGTGCTTTACAGCTCCACTATTTGGGCTATGGTCCCTGTAAATAGTGGTGGGAATGTTCAGGGGGTCACCCAAAGTGAGTGAAGGATTCCAGGCAAGCGTTAATCCAGAGAGGACTGGCTCGCAGTCTTCTCTGTCTTAATAGAGTAATTTGGGGCCTGGAATTTTGGAGACTCCAAAGTGCTATTTGGGTGGGAGAGAGCCTCCACCCCTAAACACTGGGAACCAGCACACCAGGAGTTAACACTCCCAGAACACCACCCATAAAGCAGGAAGTGGTGCTGGAGGTGTGTGAAGGAGTGTGGAGATTACACCTGTGAGGACAAGCTGGGAGTCTGCTAGCTGCTGTTCAGACAACAGTGAGGACTTTTGAAATACGGGGGGTGAAGACCCGTCTACCAACGAACTGTATGTGATTTGTTTTGACTTATTTTTGGTGCTGAAGATAAGCAGACTTTTGGTTGATGCTGAAGCCAAGCAGACTTTTGTGTTATAGTTTTTTTTTTTCCAAATAACAATTTTATTTTCATAAAAGGTCATTACAAAACATAGCAGCAGTTCAAGTGCATTAGATAAGAAGGTGTACGAAATTCCAGCTAATTAGGCTTACACAGTGGTTTCGTATCTATTTATGCTATCAGTAACTTGTAACACAATTGGGGATTTAAAAGATAAAAAAGAGAAAGAAAAAAAAAAAAGAAGAGGAGAGATAGAAAAAAGGGGGATGGGGTGAAGAGAGGGAGACAGGGAGGAGGGGGGGGCGAGGGATAAAGGGAGAAGAGGGGAGAGGACAGGAGAGAGGAGGGAGGGGGGGGGGCAGGCAGGATTAACGGGGGGAGTAGTGTACCTTGGTGACCTGTTGTCGACTCACGACGGATCTTCCTCCACATGCCACCTCTCCCAGACCAGGTCGTGGTCCTCCAACCTATCCCGGATCCTAGCCGTCATTTTTTCCATGAGTTCTACATCTTTGACCCTAGCATAAAGGGCTTCTTGGGATGGGGGGATTGGTTTCTTCCAATTAAGCGCTATCAGGCACCTCGCAGCCGTGGTTATGTGTCTCAACAGTTTCTTGTAAGGTTTAGCTATGCAAGGTTGGGATAGGCCCAGCAAAAACAGCTTCGGGAGAGGGGTATGGGTGCCTCCAGGAGGCGGGATAGGAGCTCTCGTGTCTGAGTCCAGAATGGGATAATTAGGGGGCATGTCCAGTAGAGGTGGAACAATGTGCCCTTGGCTTGGTTGCAACGCCAGCATCGGTCAGAGGCGGAGGGGTAAATCTTGTGGAGGACGTCCGGGGTCAGGTACCAAAAGAACAGTATTTTATACGTGTTTTCCTTATAAAGGGTGCAGATCGAACTTTTGGCCGCCTGCCTCCAAACCGCCCTCCACTCATCCTCCGAGAGCACCTCCCCAAGCTCTCTCTCCCATCGGAGCATATATGCATGTTTACCTTTGGTTTGTAAGGGGTATTCATTGAGAATTTGGTAAATATCAGATATGAGGCCCCTTCGGGCTGTGCCCTCGAGTATGATTCGCTCAAATGGGGTCGGTTTTGAGAAAAGGAGCCGGGGGCGATTGTGTGGGCATAGTGCCTGATCTGTAGGTAGCTGAAAAAGGCTTGCTGTGGGATGTCATGTTTGGCTTGGAGATCAGTGAAGAAGTGTAGGGTGCGGGATCTGGGGTCCATTAGATGGCCAAAGTGGAATAGGTTTCGTGAGGCCCAGGGCCAGGACATCTGGTGGGTGAGACTGGTCGGCACTTTAGGGTTGTAGAGGAAGGAGGTCAGCGGGGAGCTATCGGACTGAAGTTGACCGTCTTGGGCTAGCCTCCTCCAGGTACTTTGAAGCTGCCGCATGGAGCCCAGTAAACGTCCGGGCTCCACTGCCGCATTCGCGTTCCACAGGAGGTTGTTGGGGTGTATTGGTGCCAACCAGATCTTGTCCACCTCCGTCCATCTATTGTAAGACTTCTGGGGGAACCATGATGCCACTGCCCGGAGTTGTGAGGCCTGGTAGTATTTGACCAGGTCTGGGAAGGCCAGGCCTCCCTTGGTTCGTGACGCCGTCATGACCGAACGTGGGATCCTGTGGCGCTTGTAATTCCACACGTACCGGAGGAGGTCGGCTTGTAGGGCTCGTAGATGAGCATAAGGGACGGGGATAGGGAGGGTCTGGAATAGATATAATAGTTTCGGGAGGACAACCATCTTTATGGCCGCTATCCGGCCCAATAGGGATATCTGGTGGGACTTCCATTTATGGATCAGCGCCCTTATTGAGCTGTATAGGGGGGGGAAGTTGGCTTGGTATAGGGATGCAAAGCTTGGGGTCAGGTGGACCCCCAGGTATTTCAGGGAGGTTCGCTCCCAGTGGTATGGGAAAACGGACTGCAAGTGTAAGGCTTCTGGTTCGGGCATATTTATCGGCATGGCCATGGACTTGGACGTATTGGTCTTGTATCCCGAGAGGGCCCGTATCGTTCTTATTCCCTGTGTAAGTTGGGCAGGGAGATGTGGGGGCGCGTCAGTGTCAGGATGATATCATCGGCAAAGAGGGAGATCTTGAATTCCCTCCCCCTTACCGGGATACCTCGAATGTCCGGGTTATCTCGGATCGTCGCTGCTAAGGGCTCGACGCAGAGGGCAAAGAGGAGGGGGGAGAGGGGGCACCCCTGGCAGGTTCCATTAGTAACGGGGAAGGTGGATGAAGTGGCAAAGGGTGTTTTCACCTGTGAGATCGGGTCGGTATAGAGGTGTCGGACCGCCTGTAGGAAAGGTCCCCTAAAACCCATATGCTTTAACGTGGCGAACATGAAGGGCCAGCCGAGGCGATCAAACGCCTTTTCTGCGTCCAGACTCAGGAGTAAAGACTCCGGGCCCTCCCTGTTCGCCACGTCAATTAGGTCAATCACCTTTCTCGTGTTGTCCCCCGCTTGGCGGAGGGGGACAAAGCCCACTTGGTCTTTATGGACCAAAGAGGGTAAAACTACATTTAGGCGGAGGGAGAGGACCTTCGTGAAGATCTTGAGATCAGAGTTCAGTAGGGCTATTGGCCTGTAGCTCGCGCATAGTGAAGGGTCCTTGTCTGGTTTGGGGATGAGGGTGATGAATGAGCGCTGCATGTCTTGTGGGATGGGGGTCTGCCGTAGAAAGGCGTTGAAGAGCTTCGTCATGTGGGGGAGGAGTGTAGGGAGGAAGGTCTTATAATATTCATACGGGAATCCGTCAGGGCCCGGAGATTTATGGGCGGGTAGGGACTTAATGGCCATGGTCAGCTCTTCACCTGTAATGGGGACGTTGAGGGAGGCTAAGTCATCCGGTTGTAGTCGGGGAATGCCCGCCCCTGTTAGGTATTGTGTCATCCTATCTAGCAGATCGGGGGGGGTGGGTCATGGGGGATTTCCGGCCTGTTATACAAGTCAGCGTAAAATGCTGCAAAGGCGTCTGCAATTCTCTGAGGGTGTGAGATAATATTGCCCGAACTATCCTGGACCTGGTGTGGGGTGGACGCGAGCGAGCGGTCCGCCAGTTTCCTCGCCAATAGAGCTTGTCCCTTGTTGCCCTTGTCATAATATACCTGGCGGAGGCGTACTAGAGCTTTCTCGACTCGACCCAGCGCAAGGTCCCGGAGCGTTGACCGTACCAGGGCGATACGTTTAAGGAGCGTCAGGGAGGGGGAAGTCTGTAGGCGAATTTCCAGGGCTCGGAGCTGCGCTTCCGCCTGTTTCCTAGCCGACTCGGCATTCCTCTTGAGGGCCGAGGAGATGGCCATACACCGTCCCCTGATTACCGCCTTGTGAGCGGCCCACAGTGTGGTGATGGAGATGTCCTGCGTGTCATTTTCGCTAAAGTAGAGTTGCAGGGCAGAGTCTATTTCCATTTTGGAGGGGGTGTGTTTTAGGAGAAAGTCATTCAGACGCCAGTTATAGGGCCTGCGGATGGGAGCATTGAGGTCAAGGGTCAGGGTGATGGGGGCATGGTCGGACCAGGAGATGGGCAGGATCTGTGCGGAATCGGTGACGCGTAATGTAGTATTGTTGACTAGAAAGTAATCTATACGTGAGTGCGTGTGGTGGGGGGATGAATAGAAGGTGAACTGGCGATCCCCTGGGTGAAGCGCCCTCCATGCGTCGAATAGAGCATGTTTCCTTGTAAGCTGACGGAAGAGTTTAGAGTCCCGCAGGGCTTTCATCTGAGAAGCCCGGGGATTCACCACCATGCGGTCCCAGGCCACCGAATGGGGAAGGTTAAAGTCCCCCCGCACCACCAGTAGGTCGCGGGGGGATCTGGCCAGGCGGGTAAGAACCCGGTTTAGAAATCTGTGCTGATGTGCATTGGGAGCATACAGGGTGCATAGAGTGACGTCTCGTGAGTGCCATGTTCCCCTCAGAATGATGAAGTGGCCCAGAGGGTCGATGTAGGAGTCTGTGCATGTGAAGGGGGTGCCATGTTTAATCAGGATTGCGACCCCTGCCCGTTTACGTGAACTAAAGGCCTGGTATACTAAGGGAAAGTACCTAGATGCAAACGTAAAGGAATCGCCCTTGGAAAAGTGCGACTCCTGTACCATTATAATCTCCGCCCCTGATTGCCTGAATTCCCTAAGTGCTAGATGGCGTTTCCTATTGGAGTTAGGCCTGTGCACATTTAAAGATAGCAACTTAGCCATACTGTGGGTGGAGAGATCGTGGGTTGTACTTAGCTGGAGTCAGGCGCGCTGCATCAGGTTCTGGGAGGGTGGGTGGGGAGACCGCCGAGGCGACAGCCACCAGGGTGCATTGTCGGGTGCTGCCTGCACAGGAGAGGGGAGAGAGATATCTGAAAGGAAAGAAAAGGGTGAGAGCAAAAACAAAACATAAGGAGAACATATCAACATTCAACAGTGAGGGCCCAAGCGGCCCAGGGGCCCTCAGGTCCCAACAGTTCCTTAAGGACCTCCCGACCAGAAAGTCCAAAAACATGGGTCGGGGGGGCAAGGGGGTGGTGTGGAGAGACTCCACTGTGGGGGTTAGGGGAAAAGGAACTCTCAGGCTGTAAGCCATGGGGGGGTCCATGATCAGAAGGGCAGCCTCTTCGGTGTCTCATCCGAGACAGGCCCGATGTGTGGCGTAGGGGTAAGGCTGGGGCAACCGGGGGTAAGGTGATGGAGTGGAATCAAAAGCAAAAACAAAAGCAAAACAGGAGGGCTTCATGGAGTGCTCAGGGCGACTCTTGTGGCCAGGGTTACCGTCCTAGGTGTGCCCGTTCCTGGGGGAGTTGCGGGCAGGGTTTCGGCCCCTAGGGCGTTTGGGCTGTGGGACTCTCTGCCAGACTACTGGCGGGGGGGGTGGTGTGGCCACGAGGTCCCAGTCCGGCAGCCGGGGAACAGGGATGTCCAGGGTTCTGCAGAAGTCGTCCAGGTCCTCTGGGTAGCGTAGGGTGGCTGAGGTCCCCTGGTGGTTGGCGGAGAGGCTGAAGGGGAAGCCCCATCGATACACAATGTCCTTGTCCTGTAAGGTGCGGAGCAGGGGTTGTAGTAGGCGTCGTTTCTGCAATGTAATCCAAGAGAGATCTGGGTAGAGCTGCAGAGGGTTGTTGTCAAAGGCCAGGTTGCGCATGGGGCGGGCTTTGCACATTATGTTTTCCTTCAACTTGTAGGAGTTTATGCGACATATGACGTCACGTGGGTTGGAGGCTGGGCTCTTTGGTTTAAGGGCTCGGTGGGCTCTGTCCATCTCGATGGGCTTGTCCGGTGGTTCACCCAGTATTTCATTAAATAAATTCTGAAGGATGAGCTGGAGGTCTTCTGCCCCGTCTGCTTCAGGGAGGCCTCGTATGCGGATGTTGTTGCGGCGCCCCCTGTTGTCCAGGTCCTCGACATGCCGCTGCATGTCTCTTAGCATGAGACGGTGGTCTGATGCCTGAATCTGGGTGCGATGCACCGCCAGTTTGGTCTCTTGAATCTCCTCCTCTGCCATTTCCATTCTGTCAGTTAAGTGTTTGAGGCCCGTTTGGAGAACTTGAATTTCAGCGCGGCAGGTCGCCTTAACGTCCTCAACCAGCTGTTTAAAGTCATCTTTCGTGGGCATGGCCTGCAAATAAGACTGCCATGGTGGGGGGGGTGGTGGGGGGTCCCCTGGCATCATAAGTAGGCTGTAGTGGATCATTGGGGGATGGATGGCGGGAGGGAGCTGATTCCCTATGCTGTCTGGCCTCGAGGGGGGGTTGCTGGGGTAAGTTCCATGGGCTGGACCAGGCCTCAGCCTGATCCACGAGTGGAGTGGGGGGCCTCCCGTGCCAGGGCGCACTGGTGCTGGCCATAGAGGCATATGAGGGGGGAGAACTCCCCAGCTGATCCCCATTCCCCGGATGGATGGTTGGGTGGGTCTGTCCTTGAGCTGCGGGGGAGATAGAGCCTGGCCTGGCCTCAGCAGAGGAGCTGCTGCGCTCTGGGAGTCCCATGGAGGCCTGGGAGCGTGAGGAGGCCTGCAGGACCGGGAAACCCTCCTCAAACGTGGGTGAGGGAGAGATGTGCTGTCCAGGGTCCGGGGCCGTGCCTGGCTATTTTTTAGAGCTATTTTCTATTGTAAATTTAGAGGGAGTTCAGAGAGGTAGTTGACTCTGAACATGTTTTATTTGGTTAAATTGAGGGCCTCTGTTCCAGCTTTGGCTGTACTGTTGTGCATATTGTCGTTGTCTGTGGAGTGAGTCCCGCCCAGGCCGACAGGTGGCAGCAGTAGGGTCAATTGCAGTTAAATATTTCCTTCCAGCAGCCTATCAGGAGGGTTGGTCACCTCGCTGGGCATGCTGGGAGGGGTATTTAAATGGCGCTATTGGTTCGAGGTCGCTGTGTTGAGCTGGGCAGTCCCTGACCCTAAGGGAAGGGGGGGCACAGATTGGTATCTTTGACCTGCACGCTGGATGACCTTGTTCCAGCACTGCTCCTATTGTCTTTTATAACTCTTAGGATCTCACTCTTTGGTATGTCCCACTCATGCAAGCATTTGTCCACGCAGTGATTTAATTGACTGTGCAGTGTGTGGGTGGGTTGCTTGTCCAAGGGCCAACAATATATATATATGTGTTCAGGTTTATTTTGTTCAATTAACAACAGAAAAGTAGCATGCACTTATAGCAAGCAATGAAGCTGTGACTCAAAAAAAACGCAATATTTTTGTAACAAAACTTGTTTTTACAGAGTAAAGACGTTATATAATGGCTAAATCTGTGTCTGTGTAGTTGTTCAAACCTTACCATAAATAATAACATAATATTCGTTGTTTTTTTTTTACTCCAGAAGTTTATAATTCTAGAGAAATGTTTAAATAAGGCATTCAAATTTAACTTAACACATTCAATTTTAGTCGACTAAAATGTCGACTAAAATTACTAAAACAATTGCAGATGACTAAAATGCGACTAAAAATAAAATGGCATTTTAGTCTATGACTAAAACTAAATTGAAATTTGCTGCCAAAATTAACACTGGTTGTAAAACCTTGCACATACTCAGTGAAGGGACTATCCTCAGGTGATACACAGCCTCCCACCTGGCCACAACACCTAAAACAAAAGGATAATGTTTACAGGCACATTTTAGCCATTCCAATAGGGACCTTGTACCATCACAGCAATATTCTATGGTTAGATTCAACCAGGGTCTTTTTTTAAAACTTACATAAGTCCAGCTTGATCGCATCTAATTCTTCATAACTCACATCTGGAGGGCAGTTGGGGATGCAGAAATTCATTGTGGTAGCTTGTCAGTGATGATCTCTTCCAGGTCATGCTCGAGTGACCACTTTCTGCATACTGAACACAATGGGTTGCTTGGTTGACATATCCACATTTAGATAACATGTATTTATTTGAATATAAGGTGTATAAGGTGCTCTCTCATTGGATAAGGTGGAGATCATGACATCATCCTCTCCCTCTCCACCTCATCCAATGACAGAACTTTGAAAAAATTCAAGACGTTCTTTGTATAGTGGAGGTGCGAAGCAAGCCCCCCTGTGTTCAGTATACAGAAGGCATGTCCAGTGCCGGATTTAGACCTTATGGAGCTCAGAGCATGTCAAGTTCGGGGGCCCTACCTCTCATATGTAACACACTTGATGGAGGCTTTTACGTTGCACATCTGAGCTGTTAAATGCAAACGTTTACAACATCCTAGAAAATACTTTAATACCTAATAAATACTTTGTTAAACAGGTTTCATAGGCCCCAACATAGAAAATAAATAAATAAATTAGGCTCCGAAGAAGACACTTGTCTGATTTTTTTTTCTTATTTTATTGACTGTAAGACTACACTTTAAACAGGTAATTGCAACTTCACAGTTCACATACATCACAGTTATGCATTACACCACAATATTTACAAAAAGTCTTTCTTCTTGCACTTAGCATCTGCAAAATCTTAAGACGGCCAAAAATGGATCGAATTTTGGCAGATTCAGCAGGGACTGTCAGACTTTTGGCATGCAATTACTAGCAGCAATGATTGTGTTCTGCTGGCTGGGAAGGAAACCCATGCCCCCCACCAGAAGAACACAATAGCGCTGCAGGAGGCATCCCCCACCAATCCAGTGTTTATGAGAAAATTTAGCGATTTTCTTTCCTTCCACCTGTGATGTGAAAATCTATAGGCTGCCTACCTCATCAAACTGTATCATTGTGAGGACACTGCTCTCGACAGCCAGTAGGCATAGAGCGCTTACCCTTTCATGGATCATCATAGTTCTCAGATAATTATTTTATGAGTGCCAATTTGCTGAACAACCTTTTTCTCTAACAACATGACCAGCATGTTCACATATATTCTAATTCTAACACACATGATCCGAGTATCCGATGGTCTAAAATCTGATGCATTTTTTCATCGGAATTCCACTCAAGCTGATTTGCATACATACTGTTAACCACTTGACCACTGGGCACTTAAACCCCCTTCCTAACCAGACCAATTTTCATATTTCGGTGCTCTCACAATTTGAATGACATGAATGAAAATTACTCAGTCATACAATACCCATTTGAAATTTTTGTCCTTTTTTCACACAAATAGAGCTTTCTTTTGGTGGTATTTGATCACTTCTGGGTTTTTTATTTTTTGCGCCATAAAAGAAAAACGACTGAAAATTCTGTAAAAAAATAATAATAAAACTTGTTTCTGTCATATTAGCAGGTTATTTCTCACACACAGCATATGCATACCACAAATTACACCCCAAAACACATTCTGCTATTCCTCCCAAGTATGGCGATACCCCATGTGTGAGACTTTTACACAGCGTGGCCACATACAGAGGCCCAACATGCAGGGAACGCCATTAGGCGTTCTGGAACACCCAGACCAATTCTGACATTTCTCTCCTACATATAAAAAACATCATTTATTTGCTAGAAACCCAAAACATTATATATGCTTTTTTAGCATGGTATTTCGCAGACATTTTTTGAACGCGTGTTTTTAAAAAAAAAACAGTTTTGTGCTTAAAAAAAAACAAAACAGTAAAGTTATGCCACCTACACACAATCACTTTTTGCGATGAAAAAAAACGACGTTTTTTAAAACGTCATTTAAATTGATCGTGTGTGGGCAAAACGTCGTTATTTGTCTTAAAAAACAACGACCAAAAAAAATTCCAACATGCTTGAATTTTTTGTGTCGTTTTTCAAAACGTCGTTTTTTGTGTCATAAAACGTGATGGTGTGTGGGCAAAACGATGTTGAAAACAACGTTTTTAAACCCGCGCATGCTCAGAAGCAAGTTATGAGACGGAGCTTCAATGGAACAGAGTGCCGTCGAACGTGGTGTACGTCACCACGCTTTGCTAGAGCTTTGTAGAAAAACGATGGTGTGTACGCAACGTCGTTTTGGAAAATGAAGTTTGAAAACTTCGTTTTTTTTCATCGCAAAAAGTGATCTTGTGTACGTGGCATAAGCCCAATTTTTTTGAAAGATGAAGTTACGCTGAGTAAATAGATACTCAACATGTCACACTTCAAAATTGCGCACACTCGTGGAATGGCGACAAACTTCGCTACTAAAAAATCCCCATAGGCAGCGCTTTAATTACTTTTATTGGTTACATGTTTTTAGTTATGGAGGAGGTCTAGGGCCAAAATGATTGCTCTCCCTCTAACATTCGCAGAGATACCTCACATGTGTAGCTTGAACACCGTTTTCATATGTTGGTGGAAATTACGTATGCGTTCGCTTCTGCATGCGAGCACACGGGGACAGGGATGCTTTAACCACTTAAGCCCCTGACCAATATGCTGCTAAATGCCCAAAGGTGTTTTTACAATTCGGCACTGCGTCGCTTTAACAGACAATTGCGCGGTCGTGCGACGTGGCTCCAAAACAAAATTGGCGTCCTTTTTTCCCCACAAATAGAGCTTTCTTTTGGTGGTCTTTGATCACCTCTGCGGTTTTTATTTGCTGCGCTATAAACAAAAGTAGAGTGACAATTTTGAAAAAAATTCAATATTTTTTACTTGTTGCTATAATAAATATCCCCCAAAAACATATATACATTTTTTTTTCCCTCAGTTTAGGCCGATAGAAGAATACGTAACAATTTTTGTTAAAAAAAATCGCAATAAGCGTTTATCGATTGGTTTGCGCAAAATTTATAGCGTTTGCAAAATAGGGGATAGTTTTATTGCATTTTTATTATTTATTTATTTTTACTACTAATGGTGCCGATCAGTGATTTTTTTTTCGTGACTGTGACATTATGGCAGACACTTCGGACAATTTTGACACATTTTTGGGACCATTGTCATTTTCACAGCAAAAAATGCATTTAAATTGCATTGTTTATTGTGAATGACAGTTGCAGTTTGGGAGTTAACCACAGGGGCACTGTAGGATTTGTGTGTGTTTATAACTGTGGGGGGGTGTGGCTGTAGGTCTGACATCATCGATCGAGTCACCCTATAAAGGGGGTCAGTCGATCAATGCAACCGCCACAGTGAAGCACGGGAAGCCGTGTTTACATACGGCTCTCCCCGTTCTTCAGCCCCGGGGAGCGATCGCAAGCGAACGGCTAGAAACAAATAGCCGCGCCCTCGTCCCGGATCTCTCCCCGCGGGTTTCCGACCGCCGCATGTAGCGGGGGTGGTCCCGATCGGACCCCCGACCCGCGCAAAGGCAGGGACGTAAATTTACGTCCATCTGCCTGTACGTGCCCTTTTGTGGACGTATATGTACATGCGGCAGTCGGGAAGTGGTTAAAAAAATAAATAAAAATGATTGTTCATTTTACTTGATTTTGACACTTTTTTTTCCCCAAAAATACATATTTTTTATCACTTTTATTCCTATTATAAGGAATGTAAACATCCCTTGTAATAGGAATATAGCATGACAGGTCCTCTTTACAGTGAGATAGGCTGGGAAGACTAAACATTTTTTTATCCTGGCTTCGATCGTAGCGGTGAGTCTGTAAAAGCATCGGAGGGTGGCAGGAGGGGGGAGGTATTGCGGAGTATTTGGGTTTTGCGGAGTATTGGGGTATTGCAGAGTATTGCGCAGGGATAGCTGAGCTGGGATGGATGGATGGCTGGATCTGTGACTGCAGTTGTCACAGATCCAGCCACAGCGCTGCTGCTGCCACCCGCTCCCCCCCTCTCCTCTCACACTGTACCGAGAGGAGAGGGAGGAACCAGCGTCATCAAATGACGCCGGTTTGTTTACAAGTGATCGCTCCGTCATTTAACGGAGGGATCACGTGTTAAACGGCCGCTATCAGCGGAAATTTACCATGATCCGTGATGCGCCGGGTCTTCTAGACCCGGCGAGCACGGACACTTCCGCGAGCGTGTCCCAGGGGACGCGCAAACGCGGAAGTGCACGAGGACGTCTCAGGGACGTCGTGTTACAGTAACTCGACCGCACTGTAGCAGTATTTTTGCTATAGCGTGGTCGGCAAGTGGTTAAACTAAATTCCGACCGTCCAAAATGCTTCTGAGCATGTGTCGACTTCATTCTGAGCATGCATGGATTTTTCTCCTACGGAATTCCACACAGATGATCGTAATTTCCCATCGGATTATTTTCCATCGGAAGAATTTAAAACATGTTCTATTTTTTTACTTTGATGGAAAAAAGTCAGGGCCCACACACGATCGGAATTTTCGATGAAACAAGTCCATCTGACTTTTTTCATCGGAAAATCCAATCGTGTGTACGCGGCATAAGAGGTACATTCCCACCTGTATCATGTTATAAAACTGCCTTCTTTAGCCCTGGTTCACACTGGTGCGTTTTGACATGCGATTTGGCATGTCAAATCGCATGTCAAAACGGCGGATTTTGCCGCAAATTGCCGGCAATGGCAGTGTCCTAATCGGTGCGATGCTGCATCTGCGGCATTGCACCGATTTCAAAAAGTAGTCTCTGTACTACTTTTTGCGATTTCAGCCTGCGATTTACATTGACATCTGTGCAGAAACCTGCACAGATGTCTCTGAAATCGCGGCTGAAATCGGGACTGCCGGGCGGGAGTGAAATCGTGCGAGTTCAGCTGAACTCGCACTGCTTCACTCCCGCAGCCCAGTGTGAACCAGGGCTGAGATGAAGAGACACATGATCAGAACTTGGCAAAGTCTTCAAACTGGACAATTTCCTCAATGAACACACTACTAAAATCTCGAGGGAAAATACATTTAATTTTAATCCTGCGCTGGTCACTCAAGCAGCACCTGGAATAGACGAGCACTGTCTGACTGTATGTAGCCAGCAGCCATCTGGATGTGAGATATGAAGAATTCGATTAAACAAATAACCAAGCTGGACCAATGTAAGTTAAAACGGTTGTAAGCTGCTGGATTGTTTTTTTTGTACTTCGCATACTAGCACATTATGTTACACTTACCTTAAAACTAAGCCCTCCCGTGCCAAAATGTCAGCGCTGCAGGCACTCTCATCTTCACCAGTCTTGCTTCTGGGTTCATGGACTCAGTCTCTGTGACTGTCCGGGGCAGCGATGAAGTCACTCCAAGACTTGCATGCGGGAGCCACTGTTCACAGTGCAGGACTCTGAAGAAACAACATGGTGGTTTAGAGTGTATGCGCCAGTGATGTCACCGGCTGCATGTACACTAAATATCTCCTAAACGGCGCACGGTTTCTAGAGACTGGGAGCTGTCTATGACATCTTGGACATTGCGCTGGGAGCATGCAGTAAGCGTGCAGTCAGCAAAGAAACCTTGGCTGGTCAAGGGTGTATATGTGAGTGTTAAAGTCCACCCTTGTTGTCCACCCTTGTTGCCACCTCACATATGCATTATGTTGGGGGTAAGAGGATAATGCATACATTGGTATGAATAAAGCATTTCTCCGCAGACCAGTTTCAGCGGACATGTTCGATCGTGTGTATGGCCGTTTTCTAGTGGACCAAAGTTTTAAAACATGCTTTAAAACCTGTCCGATGGAAACCTGTCCGTCGGACAAGTTCGATGGTTAGTACGCAAAATCATCGGACCAAAATCCTGCGCATGCTCAGAATCAAGTCGACGCATGCTTGGAAGCATTGAACTTCATTTTTTAATCACGTCGTTGTGTTCTACGTCACCGCGTTCTGGTCCGATGGGATTTTGGTCCGATGGTGTGTACGCACATCAGATCATCAGACAAGTTCAGAGTTGTCTGATGAAAACGGTCTAATAGATAACACCTCAAGAAAAAATGCAAAGACGTGACTTCAGCCTTACGGATAAGTGAACATTTTTTGAAAAAAATAAAAATAAAATATATATATATATATATATATATATATATATATATAATCATATCTTCCTTCAACTTATACAAATACTATATGTTGGGCTGGTGGCCCTGAGACACTCCCTCATTCAGAGCAGGACCTGCAGTCATTGACAGCTCTTGTTTATTATATAACTATCTGCTTCATGTGCAGGCCTGTAATCACACCACCTGGGCGATGAAAGTTTTCCGTTATTGACTTAATTTGTGTCTCTGAGGCCGCGTACACACGATCAAATTTGTCCGCTGAAAACGGTCCGATGGACTGTTTCAGCAGACAAATCCGATCGTGTGTACGGGCTAGCGGACAGGTTTGTCCATCGGACAAATTTCAAAGCATGCTTTGAAATTTGTCCGCTACAAACCTGTCCGTCGGATATGTCCGCTGGTTAGTACGGGAAACCAGCGGACATATCCTCCCGCACATGCGTCGTATCCTGTGAATGGATCCGACGCATGCGCGCGGAAGTGTTTACTTCCTGGTGCGGTGATGTAGCGGTGACGTGGCGGCGTCAACGTCACCGCCGCGTCACCACGCTGTCTGCCGGCGGGGATTTTGATCCGATGGTGTGTACACGCCATCGGACCGAAATCCGATGAGACATGTCCGCTCTAAACTGTCCGTCGGACAAGTTTGAGCGGACATATCTCATCGTGTGTACGAGGCCTGAGATGTTGTGCAGCCAAATACAGAGAGCTGCAAGGGAAATCAATGCTGAAAAAAATGCAAAAATGTTTAAAATGTTATGCCTATTTGTTAAAGGAAATTGAATGAAATGGATTATTTGTGATAATGGCATTGTGTCTCATGATATTTTTTTGCTCCATATTTTCACAGAGCAGCAGTCGTTATGTTAACATCATTTAGGGCCCCCTGACTTTCAGAAACAGGTCAAGTAGCCCTGAAGACAGAGAGGGCCAGCATTCACCCCAGGGTTGATTCCATGGCTAAAATAGGGGACTGAAAGAATATTGGGTGCCAGTAACTTTCTGTGATTTTAGTAGCTTTATTTCTCATCACGCACAAGGAGGGAAGGTTAGGGATCTCAGATACTCAGAGTAACAAAGACTTTACCAGATCTATGTCCAGCCACACAGTATAAAGAGCCTTTAAGCCAACCCTGCAAAACTGTAGATACCCTCTTAATCTGAATTACTAGACCTCTCTTTCTGAGCTGGCTCCATAGCCTTCTATACAATTTCCTAGGCTTCCTTGAATCCTTTCCAAGAGAGTCACCAGACCCCTGCACTAAACTAGCCTTGACCCTGGCTTCCTCCAGCAAGGTCCTCCTCCTGGGTCTCAATCTTAGCACAGCTTCCCCCATGGACAGACAGGGCAGCCTCTAGGACCATTTCAGACCTAAATCCTAGTCCAGAGCACAGAGCTGTGGACAGAACAGGATATATCAAACCAGCAGCACCTCCCCAGGCTTCAGCCTGGGACAAGAGAGAGTATACGAGGCCTTCCCCAAATATTTATGTGAGGGAAAACATCTCTGAGTTGAGAGGGAAAACATCTAAAAAAAATCCCCATCCCCATCAATGCTTATTTTATGTTCTTTAAGCTAACACCCCCTTTTTACCATAGTCACTAATTGCTTTGTGTGTTGAACTTTTAGCCCACAGGAACCCCCTACCATGAAAGAGGCAGTTGGTTGTGTCTGCCTCCCAAGCCCCATATGTTCCTTATTCTCCTCCGACAAGTTCATATATTAGGATGGTGGTAGATTTGATACTATTTTTTTTTCCAACAAACGTGCATTTATCCTTTAATGAAGGATTTCCAAACCATAGCCATCAGGGAAAAGCAGGTGTACTATTCAGTTACATAAAAAAAGAACAACACCGTGAGTTCAACAGTGATTCTGTGAAGGGAGGTGGAAAACGTGTTCCATTAGTAAGCCCTGGAGGACCAGTTTTGGAAACACTGCATTAATGTACACTAAAACTTTTGGCTGCCGTAGATCAATTGACAGAGGATCACAGGACAGTCAGCTGCGATTATACAGCTAATATATGTTGTCTCTGTCTGTGTAAGTCTGAATGCCACATTGAAAAGGTGTGGATAGGGTTAAAACTTTGTCAAAAATTTGCAGTTTAACATTATTATCCTTCACTCATTTTTTTTTCTCTAATAAAATGACAAAGAGAAGATAATGGGCATAAGGGAATGAACTGAAGGGTGCCATGTGTTGAAGTAATTCCTGTACATTGCCCAGGGCAGCATCAACTTAAGATACCTTTCTCAGTAGAACACTAAATTGTGGTTGAGCAATCTATATACAAGGGTTTCTAATCGTTCATTGGGGAGAAAATAGACCCTTAAAATAACTTTAAAATAACTTTTTCATTTTACCTAACATATATACACAGTACACAGCATATGAGATGGGAACATTGTGCACCGTTAACTCTTGCAACAGAAAGCATTGCCAACCAGAATGCATTCCTTTGAACCGTGTACTGTTCCTTTTATGCATCAAATTGCTGAAAAACTTAGAGGACTGTTTATAGCAGAGAGTGGACACTACTTTACAATCTCTGCTGGATGGTGCAATGCTACTGAACGCTGTGCCCTCCATTTCACATCCTATTTAAAAAATGTAGACTGCAGTGTGGAGCCTTCCATGGCTCTCAAACCTCCCTTCCTAATGTTGTCATTGGGGGATAGACTGATCACATGACCTGGACAGGCCTTTTATTCAATGTACGTGAATAGTGCTATGCCTTATAAGCATGAATAGTAGGGCTGTTACTGATCAAAATTTTTGTGTTCGATTAATCGTTTTTTTTTTAATCGATTAATCGACTAATTTCGATTAATTACAACGCACAATTACAACGCACACAGGATACAAAAAATGGGAATAGCATTAAAACTTTTATAGTCTTCAAGTACGTAACCAAATAAATATTACACTTTAGATAAAATCGATGTAGCTACATAAACTATAAAAATGGTGCGAGTAATACCAAATGGTACCAAAAGCAGTCAAAAAAACATGTAGCTAAGTATGATACTGGTATAAAAATGTGTACAATGATACCACTGCTGAATCCAGATGAGGAGAGGTTATTGTCTGTTGGCATGTAGATGTCCCATGAAGGAAACTGTCACAACTCCCAGTGGATGGTTGTAGCATCCCAGGTTGATAGAGGGAAGTGATAGAGGGAAGTGTTACAGCCCTTGTGTGTGGCAGATAGTAAGGTCCCACCAGCATGCAGATATGAAGGCAGATATGATGGACACGGCAAGCCCCGCCGGTGTCCATGACGTTACCGGATCTCCGACAGAACTCCCTGAAGGCCCAGAAGCCAGCGGAGAGGTGAGTACCAATCAAAAGAATTTGAATCGATCAAAAAGATTTTGATCGATCAAAAAATGTAAAGATTAATCGGTTAATTAAAAGTTAATTTGCACAGCCCTAATGAATAGTGTACTATATGTGACAGTATGCCCATTGTAATGCCCTGTATACACGGTCGGAATTTCCGATGGAAAAAGTCCGATGGGTGCTTTTCATAGATATTCCGACCATGTGTATGCCCAATCTGACATTTTCGTCCGATATTCCGATGGACTTAGATAGAGAACATGTTCTCAATTTTTCCGATGCACTTAAAACCATGCATGCTCAGAATCATGTCGATGTATGATTGGAAGCATTGAACTTCATTTTTTGCTCGGCTCGTCATAGTGTTGTAGGCCACCGGTTTCTTGCCGGTCGGAATTTGGTGTGACTGTGTGTATGCAAGACAGCTTGAGCAGAATTCCGTTGGAAAAAACATCCCAGTTTATTTCGACGGAAAAAAAACGGTTATGTGTACAGGGCATAAGGACCTCTCACTGCTTTGTTTTGGGGACCTTATAAGTGAAGATCTTGTGTTCTGTGCAGACTTAAGTATCTCACAGGAACTGCCTTCATTTCAGAAGTAATATATGTAAAACATGAAAGCTGATAACTAATAATTTGAGTTTTGTCTGTTAAACAATGCCTTTGCTTTAATGATTAAGCAAAATAGTGGTTTCTCTATACTTTATAATCATCAGTGCTTGACTTTAATCTTCACAGTGTAAACTTGGAGTTTAGAAAATTATAGGAATCTTTCCTTCGAATAGTAGCAGATGGAATATGAATTGGGCTTTGTATTTCTTGCATTTCTTTTTTTAAATGTAAATTTCTATTTCAGTTGGTTTACTTTGAGCGCATTGGTATATATTTTAAATTTTGTGGTATGTGGGCAGACAAATATTATGTGTCACTTTAATGTTCCTGTAAGTGGCCTCAGAGTTGCCAGTAATAGCAATAGTCAACACTCTGTATGATATTATCAGCAGCATCCCCTCCAGCAAACCTGTCTGTGCAATCTGGCTTCTTCTCATTCCATCTGCTACCATTTCAAGCTTCAGTATAACGTCCTTTGGTCTCAGTCTTTGTTTCCATTATGTAGCACTTTAAGTAATCTGGATTGTTTTAAACTGTGTACTGTAGTATGTTAGAAATCCTCCCTTGTCTTGTAAAATTAGTAGAAGTAATTTCGGAGACCTCCATAGCTCCCAACTGTCCCTGATTTTGAGGGACTGTCCCTGATTTGAAGCAAAGTCCCTCTGTCCCTCATTCCTCCTCATTTGACCCTCATTTTGTCCTGATCAATATAGATGTTTATAAAAAATTCACTTTTTATCTATCAAAAAGTGTTTTCCAGCGCTAAACCTTTCATCTGGTTTCAAAATTGCTGCATTTGTAAATTCCAAAGACCAATATAAAGGAATAGTAGTGGTAAAAATAGCATGTGTGGGTTTAACAAATCTTGTTTTTTGTACAATTGTTCTTTAGGGGATGTGGCATGGGCGTGTGTCCTATGACTGCATACTTTTGCTGATAGGTGTCCCTCATTCCCATCTCAAAAAGTTGGGAGGTATGGACCGCCACAAAAGAGCTACACAGAAATGAGCACAGTAGATGAGGTTACATGGCGGTCTGTATTTTCCACAATGGCACCTGTGGGCCTCTGTCTAGAGAGCAGGGTTAGAGGGAGCAGTGATAAGCCTCAAAATGTACAATTTGTGATAACCTTTATCTTTTTTTTTCTCCTCTCCTTGCCACCTCTGGACATTTAGGCCTGGTTCACACTGTTGCGGGTGGTTGTGGGTATACAGTACAGGAATTGCAGCTGTTCCGGCACCCATAATCACCCACAGCCAAAAGACGCTGCCCTATAGAGACACGCTGGGCTGCCATTCATTCTTAATGTATGGTGGCCAGACGTCCCCGATTTCCGGGGACAGTCCCTGGATTAAGGACAGGGTCCCTAGTCCAAGATCGTCCCCGGTTTTGTCCCCGGATCGCAGGCAGGGGCCACGGAGTCCAACTGCGGTCACTGCTTTTCTCCCCCTTCAGTACCGATGTAGTGCCGATCCAGCCCTCGATCCCTCCCCTCCCCCCCAAGCGGCGCACAGCTGATTGCACACAGACACAAATAGCTGTGCTGGCCGCTCTGTTGAATGGAAGAAATGGGCATGAAGGGGGCGGGGCCCAGACTGACACTTGTGTTCAGACTGAGGCCACACTACACCTGACCAGCCTGCAGAGCCAGAGAGACTTGCATGTGATGGAGAGCCAGAACGACACAGTTGAGGTACAGGGGGGAGGAGGTATATTTTACAAAGGGGGGGAAGTTATAGTTTACAGAGAGAGGGGGAGGTATAGTATACAGAGAGGGGGAGGTATGGTATACAGAGAGAGAGGGGGGAGGTATGGTATACAGAGAGAGAGGGGGGAGGTATGGTATACAGAGAGAGAGGGGGGAGGTATGGTATACAGAGAGAGAGGGGGGAGGTATGGTATACAGAGAGAGACAAGGGGGTATGGTATACAGAGAGAGAGAGGGGGAGGTATGGTATACAGAGAGAGAGAGAGAGAGGGGGGTATGGTATACAGAGAGAGAGAGAGAGGGGGGAGGTAAGGAATACATAGACAGAGAGAGAGAGGGGGAGGTATGGTATACAGAGAGAGAGAGGGGGAGGTATGGTATACAGAGAGAGAGAGAGGGGGGGTATGGTATACAAATAGAGAGAGAGGTGGGAGGTATGGTATACAGAGGGAGAGGGGGAGGTATGGTATACAGAGAGAGAGGGGGAAGGTATGGTATAAAGAGAGAGAGGGGGGGAGGTATGTATACAGGTACTAACCTGGCACTCAGTAGTCATAGATTCATGCTTTTAGTGCAGCTGATGGAAATGGGGAACAGGACTCTTATCTATTCATGTCATGTATTTACACTGGCACTACCACTCTAACCTGGCACTACTACCCTTACCTGACACTACTGTATACCACCTAACCTGGCACTACCACCTAACCAGGCACTACTGCATACCACCTAACCTGGCACTACCACCTAACCTGGCACTACTGTATACCACCTAACCTGGCACTGCCACCTAACCTGGCACTACCACCTAACCAGGCACTACTGTATACCACCTAACCTGGCACTACCACTTAACCTGGCACTACTGTATACCACCTAACCTGGCCCTGCCACCTAGCCTGCCACTACTTTCTAACCTGGAACTATTGTCAATCACCTAACCTTCCACTACCAGCTAACCTGGTATTACTGTATATCACATAGCCTGGCACTACCACCTAACCTGCCACTACTATATACCACTTAACCTGGCACTGCCACTATTGTATATCACCTACCTTGACATTATCACCTTAACCTGGCACTATATCACCCCAATATGCCAGTATTCTAACCTAACATCACTTGACGTTGGCGTACAGCTGCGCTGCCTGTCCGCATGGGGGGAGGGGTGCCAGATATTGGATCCGCCCCAGGTGCCAATTTTAAAAAACATTTATCATTTTTCTTCCACTTCACAATTATGAGCCACTTTGTGTTGGTCTATCACATAAAATTACAATAAAATACATTTATGTTTTTGGATGTAGCATGACACATTTATAGTTGGCCCCCCTTCTTTTGTCCCTGTCCCCCCATGTGCCCCCCTAAATATAAACGCTGGAGATGCCACTGGCTGTCCCTGCCCAAGGTTTTTCTCTATCTTTTCTTCTTAACATTTGGTAGTCATATCCCAAAAAATTCTAAGTAGCTTTTTTTTTTTTTTTTTTATCTCATGGAGGAAGTGTGAGAAATAACATGTATATCCTACATAATCACACATCGATACACTGCATATATCATTTAGGAAAATATGCTTATACAATTTACCATTTGCCAATAAAAAAAAAAATGCCCCGGATTTCATTTTAAAAATCTGGTTACCTTATCTTAATGGCACACCCATGCATGTAAACCCACAGTGCAACCGCAGTGCCTTTGCCCATGGCACCTTTTTTTCTGCAGGAAATGCAGGCACAGCAGCCGATTCAAATCACCGGGCTGTCAAGCCTGTGCAAATTCAGACTGCAAACCCGCAACAGTGGGAACCTAGCCAAAAGGCAAAATATAGCAAAAGAAGAAGGAGTGAAGAGAGTGTTGAGGGAGCAAGAAGTAGTTCAAGAGACATGAAACTATCTCTCACCTCTTTTTTTTTTTTATGTACAGTTGAAACAAAGTTTTGAATATTAAACAGGCAGCACACTGTCTCCAACAGTGCATTCCACCATTCTAGTAAATGATTAAGTTAACAAAATGGGGCATAGCTGGTACACAGGGGCATCAGCATTTAGGTGTTTTCCAGGGTTAGTATGATATCTAAATATCGCCCTAGTTACATGGAGGCAGAGGAAGATTAGACTGACACTCCCAGTGCCAATCTTCTTTTTTATAATCACATTTTTTTTATTATTATTACTGTAACTTCAACTTTCCATTCAACATTGTACAATCTTATGTTCCATCGTTTACATAAAATACACAAATGAACATTGCATGAAAGAACTAGATAAAAAATGTTCTTATTATAAAGCTTATCAAATATACTACCCCCCCCCCCCCCCCATCCCCCAAAGACTATGGCTGCTCTGTCCCTGCCCACTCCATTCCTTCTACTTAAATCATGTGTTCTCTTACTGTGTCCTTCTGTGCCACTTAGGCAAAGGGAATGGAAAAAAAACCTAACTACTTCCAAAGAGGCCACTAATGGCCATGGTGACTATTCTTTTTATGTAGGAAAAAAAAAATATATATATATATTGTGCCTTGTGTTTGAATATTAATCGCCCTTAATTGTGTGTGGCGGCCCTCATGGCCTAATTCCCCAACTTAACAACACACAAACTCAAAAAGGAAAAAAAAGGGAACTTTGCATATTCTTTTATATATACTGTGATTCTATACTTGCCAAATATGCTGGAAAAATGTCCCCCCACTAAGTCTGACTGCCGCCATTTTAACTGTGGGCAGCTGAATCTGCTGCCTGCGCATTTCCTGGATTTACACAGAGAGAGGCACACCTCCAGCCCTATGAGCCCTCTTATGACTCACCCACCCTCCCTTCCTGGAAAACTCTCACGAGAGTGAGTGAGAGAGCTGTGCATGATGTCATAAGCCTAGGCTTTTTACCAGACATGAAACAGGAAGTGGGCTCTATAAGTTATTTACTGACAGAGAATTTTTTTTTTTACTATCCAAAGTTAAAACAACAAGGGCAGAATATTTAATAGATGGGGAGTTGAAAAACTGACTGAAGGTCCAATTTAAGTGCTGCCTGTGACTTCTTCTAGCAGCCAGGTCTGACCAATGTATTCTGAAAAACTACATTAAAGCATCACTGAGGCAGCCACTGCTACAAATTGTTTGCCCTTCAGTGACTTGAGGATCAGGGGCATGTTGGTAATGAATGGGGATCCTGACACTCTCTGAAAAGGCAGCCAAGTGGTTCTTATGCAGCACCTCTTCAAAGTGGGGCATTTGTTTTCCTCCTCTGGGATGTAAAGAGATGGCATGTCTGGGCCCACGCTTGCTGGACTACATATCTGTGGTCACATGGACCATCTGTTGCCTGTGTGGCCCAGCGACACAGCATTACCCTCCATGTGTCGACAGAAGGGAGGCATTGCCCTGCCACTTTGAAGCAGCCCAGGCCACAAAGTTTCAGAAGGTGTAGACTCCACAAGATGAAACTGGGCATTTGTAAAGCTGCATTCACACCTAAGCGCGGCGTTTTGTACCACGATTTGCCACGACAAATTGCAGCGTTTTGTACCGTGATTTGCCGCTACAAAACGCGCCGTTTTAATCTTTTTTTTTTAACAAGTCATTGTTGTCTATGCCGAACGCCGAAGCCGCCTGAAAAAAGGGTCTGGGGCTTGTTTTGAGCTTCAGGCGTTCGGCGTTTCGGCGTTCGGCGTGGAGATGTAAACCATCTCCATAGACAACAATGTTAAATCACCCCTCCGGCTGCAATAGCATCGGGCGTTGGGCGTTAAAACGCCTAGGTGTGAATGGAGCCTAAAGCCAGCATCTTTATTAGCTGGCAATGACACCATGGACATGGGGGTTATTGGTTCACAATTTTTTTCTTCTTCTTCAGCAGCTGGAGAAAAGACACCTGCCTGGTCAAGAATGCTGCTGTGGACTGCGGGTTGGGATTGGTAGACTTATGGCAAGGTACGTGCCTATGTTTGACCCTACTCTGCATGGTCCCATGCTGACCCTCTACCTATTATAGATCTATGCCTGGTGCATGTACACCTTTCCCTGCTGTATGTTTTAAATGGATTGGAGTGGCTTGCTTTTTTAGATTTCCATTCCTATCTCTTCAAATCATAGGTGTCGCAGCGGATGAAGATGGAGATTTTTATGGAGTGAGGGAAGAGGTGGAAAAGGAGAAGGAGGTGCAGGCCATTTACTAGCTACCATTCATTCAACCACTGTCATTCATGTGCTGCTTCTATGGAACTTTGTGGTGAAGAATCACATACCTCCCAAAATTTTGAGATGGGAATGAGGGACACCTACTAGCAAACGTATGTAAGCATAGGACACGTCCCCTGCCACACCCCTTAAAGGAGAATTAACCCAAAACAAAGTTCATTATATCCACAAGGGCTTATTTTTACCACTACTATTTCTTTAGATTGGCTTTAAAAATTTACAAATGCAGCAATTTAGAGATTGGATGAAAGCTTTAGCACTGGGAAACACTTTTTGAACAATAAAAAGTGCATTTAATATGCAACTATATAGTTCAGACCAAAATGAGGGACAAATCAGGAGGAATGAGGGACAGAGGGACTTTGTTCCAAATCAGGGACAGTCCCTCCAAATCAGGGACAGTTGGGAGCTATGAGAATCATGTGTCTGCTTATGCATGTGGAACCCAAATGACTGGTAGATTTGCCAAGCCTGATATGCTGCAGGCAGAGGCCGTAAACCACAGCAGATTTGTTAAAAAAGACTCAGACTGCTGAGCTATTAACCACTTAAGGACTGCCGCACGCCTATGTACGTCCACAACATGGCTCGTACAGGCACAAGGGCGTATATATATACGGCCTCGCCTTTGTGCGGTTCGGGGGTCCGATCGGGACCCCCTCCGCGGCGTGCGGCGGTCCCCCTGGCTCTGGGAGCGATCGCCGACGGGCGGGCGGATGTCCGTTTTTTGCCGCCCCCCCCCCCCCCCGCGCGATCGCTCTCAGCCAATTGGAGCGCTCCCCCTTCGTGTCAGTTCCTCCTCCTGTGTTTACACAGGAAGAGGAAATGATGTCATCTCTCATCGCAGCAGTGTTTTCCACCGCTGCTGATGAGAGAAGACATCCACAGTAAGTGTGCACCAACACAACACTGACACACACACACATAGGCACATTAACCCCTTGTGATCACCCCCCACCCCCCTGTCACAGTGTCACTGAATGCAGTGATCTAATCACTGCATTTAGTGTCAGTGTGACAGGCAGTGTGAAAGTTAGTTAGTGTTAGGTTCAGGGTAGCCCAGTACCCCCCCTAATAAAGTTTTAACCCCCTGATCACTGCCCTAGTTAACCCTTTCACTCCCTATTGCCACCGTCACTAAGCGATCATTTTTCTGAACGCTGTATTAGTGTCGCTGTTCCCGCTAGGTAGCTATTTTTTTTATTGCGATTTTTTTTTTTTTACTAAAGACATGTGGCTGAATTAGTTTTTTTTAATGTCATTAAAAACTACTGTGTGTGTGCTCCAGAGCATTTTTCACGACTTAAAAAATGGGCATTAATAATTTAGAACATGCTCAAATTTTTCACGTCGTTTTTAGCGTTGTTGCTTTTAACGCTGTAAAAAATGGTCGTGTGTGGGCTTTAACGACATGAAAAATAACTTGTAAGCTCAAAAGCAAGTTGAGATGGGAGCTCTCGAACTAGCATTCGTAATGGAGATAGCACATTCATCACGCTGTAACAGACTGAAAAGCGCAAATCGTCTTTTACGGGTGGCGCCATCAAAATTGAACTTCCCCTTTATAGTGCCGGCGTACGTGTTGTACTTCACCGCGCTTTGCTAGAGCATTTTTTTCACGATCGTGTGTAGGCAAGGCCGGTTTAACGATCAGGTTGAAAAAAACGTTTTTTCTAGACCATTAAAAACGTAATTTTTTACAACCCGAAAAACGATCGTGTGTACGCGGCATTACTCTTTGGGCCCTGGCTACTATGGGGTGAGGAGCGGAAGAAGATCACTCCACCAGGGAAGGCAAGCTACAGGCAGGCGTCTTGAGCCAAGGCAGAAGAACATGAGAGCGGAGCTGAACAGGCATGCACCCGAAACTGAAGAAATGTTCCCTCTGCTCCGACCATATCATGATCATCAGAGAGGGGCACATATAATGGAAAAAAAATACACCCCCCCAAGCTAGTAGGAGAATGCGGAGTGGGAGTATGTAATTCAGATTTTTTTTTTTTCAATTCTGCACTGTCTTTGAAATTGCCCCAGCCCCTGTTCAAATCCAATCCGTGAACAGACTTAGTCTGGGGACAGTGTTCTGAATCCGGGGACTGTCCCCAAAAACCAGGGATGTCAGGTCACCCTAGCCTAAAAGAACACACCCGTATCTTTTATTTTTGGCTTTTTTGCAGTGATGGTTTTCGTATCTACAAGACAAAAGGATCAAGCTGTGCTGTTTCAGCATAAACAGAAGTACTATATTATCTCCTAGACATCTGCACCAGCTATCGCTCAAAAAGCCACCATGCATCAAATATCATGTTGTCCACCATAATAATATCTAATTAAATTAAGCTATATCAGATTAAAAATTCCATTATTGCATGTTTTGACTCGCCTGCTTACCAGATGTACAGTGAAATATATCTTGTTTCTTATCCGCAAAGCTTTGGTTGCAGCCAAGTAATGTACAATCTAGGCAATGTATTTATTTGGAAAACATCAGCTGTCTGGGTGAAATGATTCCCTGGGTGCTGTGTGCATCATAAGTGGAATGTATTACAGCTCTCTCCATCTCTCGCTTTTTAACACCTTTCATCTCCTGTTTAAAATGTTGTGATCGCCCTCTCCAGAGCGAAACTCAATTTCCTCTCTCCGTCCTATTTTATGGTCGTTGTCAGGAATTTCAGACATTTGTCTAGGTATATGACAGATCTGCTTCAGATTCATTGCTCTTCTTATGTATCTTAAGATTGCAATACCAAGTCCATAAATTCAGTTTTTTTCTGTGCTGCCAGCACTCGGTTGTTTGAGATCATGCCCTGAAGGCTATTAGAGCTGCTCTCCTGTATTTGATATGAATTTGCTCAATACTTGGGATAAGCCGATAGCTGGGCTTTGTTGACCAGAAATCGGGCTTGTTTTCCATAATCCCAAACTTCAAATTTCTCTTTTGTGATTTATGAAATCTTTATAGGAGTTCAAAAGCTTAGTCAGTTTTATTCCTAACTTCTAGAACACTTCTTACAAATGTTTGCTGCAGTACTACAAAATCAGAGTTTAGGTAAGCATTAAAGTATAGCTAAAGACAACATTTTTTTTTTTCAGTTTTGGATAAAGTTACACTTAGGCCTCATGTACACTGCTGCTGGTAAACGGGCATTTAGGAGCAGTTGGGCATTTTTTTCAACTGCTCCTGAACTTTCCTCTGTTATCTTATCTGTCCATGTACACTGTTTCGTTTATTGTCGTTTCTAGGCAGTTGTGTTTAGAAGCTTTTTCTTGAACCCAAAAGAATGCGTTCAGAAGCTGTGTTTAGAGACAGTTGAAGAGTGTTTAGCAGCGTTTCGTTTATAGACGTTTTTCATTTTAACAAAAAAAATATATATATTATTTCCAAATGCTTCTAGACGCAAACGCGGCTAAACGCAGCTAAACGCGGCATGTAAACGTGGCTAAACGGCAGTTTTAAACGTGGGTTTCTTTTTGGCAAGTAAATCATTCGGGAGCAGTTGTAAAAACGTCCCATGTACATGGAGCCTTAGGCCTCATGTACACTGCTGCTAGTAAACAGACGTTTAGGAGCAGGTGTGCATTTTTTTTTAACTGCTCCTGAACTCTCCTCTATGTTGTCTTATTAGTACATGTACACTGGTTTGTTTATAATCGTTTTTAGGCCGTTGTGTTTAGAGGCTTTTTCTTGAACCCCCAAAAAATGCATTCAGAAGCTGTGTTTAAAGCAGTGTTTCTCAACTCCAGTCCTCAAGCCCCCCCAACAGGTCATGTTTTCAGGATTTTCCCTCAGATGAAAAGGCTGTGGGAATTACTAAGGCAGTGAAACTGATCAAATCACCTGTGCAAAATAATGGAAATCCTGAAAACCTGACCTGTTGGGGGGCCTTGAGGACTGGAGTTGAGAAACACTGGTTTAAAGGCAGTTGAAGCGCCAAACGGCTAAACACAGCAACTCGTGTTTAGCAGCCTTTTGTTTACAGATGTTTTTCATTTAAACAAAAAAATAATATATATTTTTTTGCAAATGCTTCTAGACGCAAACGCTGCTAAACCTGGCTAAAAACACGGCTAAACACGGCATGTTAATGCGGCTATATGGCCGTTTTTAGACACTGGTTTCTAGCTGTGAAGTTAAATTGTTTAGAAGAGGTTTGAACATGAAGCCTTACAAATTGAGGGGGGAGAGAGAGTTATTGTTGTTATTGAAACACCAGTAAGGGTTTTACTGTTGTCTGTGCGATTACCACTGTTTTTGTCTAGTTTAACATTATCACTGAGAGTGAAAGTGAAAGAAAAATCGCACATTTTGGGTTGCCCCAAAACAGGAATAGAGAGGATATCTACCAATGGGGACACTAGTTCTGGTCACCTGGAGACAACAATGGATACCTTCACTTGGGAGGGATTTCCTCTCACTTCCTGTTGCAGTTATGAGAACTGAAGGAGAATCTTCCCAATGGGACATGCAGTAGGTGGGAAAAAAACAAACTGCCAGGGATTATAGCACTCTCTTACTCTATTGAATGTGAAAAAAGTTTTGCCTTTAGTTCTACTTTAAAGATTCATGATTCGTTGTATATGCCAAGGTTTAATATATGATAATCTCTGCATTCAACAATTAGTTTAATGCACCCTTTTCAGCAAAATGCCCGAAGGTTCGCTAGCAAAGTTAAATCCAAAGAAATTGTGCTTTAATAATTGAATCCCCAGTGTGAAAACTGAACTCAACACTGAAAGAATTTCTGGTATAAATGACTGTAGGAAGTGGGAAAAAAGCATTCCTACACATAGACTCATACACTCTCCTCCACAGCTAAACACCCCCCCCCCCCCAAAAAAAAAAAAAACTTTATTAATGGCTTGATACAAATAAATTAAGTAGCAAGGCAATTCCAAATAAAAAATAAAATAAAAATTAAAGCTGCCTTCCATGAAAACACATAAATACGTACTTGAAAAATCATATAGGTATAATTTAACTGCCAAATGCATTGTAGTCCAGCAAGTTTTGTAATTCAGTCCCCCTGTCAGACAGGAAAGAGAGATCAGTGACCCTACTTTTTTCTCTTTTGCAGTCTAACGCTAGGCTCTGTTCTCCTCTAAAGGGCAGCCTTAGCCCAAATGTATGCCAGGCCCTGCCCCTCTGACTGTGGCAGGGGGACAGTCCAGTGACCTGACAAATTTTGGTATTTTTTTTACTGGTGAGTACAGGAGATTTTGTAATTGTTTCCCTAGAATTCTCTAGTCCCTAAAATTTATCAGGTGTGCTTATGTTCTAACTCAGCTTAGTTTTAATTGAGAGAAGTGATTTGGACAAAGTTGCCACTGATCTTGCATTTTGGCTTAGATACATATTAAACTATATGTAAACCCTAACAATGAACTTATCTTATAGATGGGAGCAGTAATCATTGTACTCTGCCACCCGGGAATTCTCCCTGAACCGCCCTGCAGTCAGAATACAACAGCGTTGTGGAAGGCTTTCCCCCCCATCAACACAGCAGTGTTGATGGGGCAATCAAGAAATTTTCTTTCATTCCACTCTTGGCGGAAGGAAAGAAATTAGATTAATCTATTGCGTGCTTAAAGCTGGCCATACACTATTAGTGTAGTGTAGATTTCTCCATCTGCCCAAACAACGAAGATTGGGAAATTTACCACCCCATGGCATATTATATTCTGACAACAGCATTGTCAGAATACACTGATCACAGCTAGTTACAGTATCTAAAAAAAAACAAAACATTTTATTATATCTTTTTATGTGACAACACTGAAGAAATTACACTTTGCTACAATGTAAAGTAGTGAGTTTACAGCTTGTATAACAGTGCAAATTTGCTGTCCCATCAAAATAACTCAACACACAACCAATAATGTCTAAACTGCTCAAAATGTCAAAATTGGGCCTAATTAGCCATTTCCCCTCGCTGGTGTCATGTGACTCATTAATGTTACAAGGTCTCATGTGTGAATGAGGAGCAGGTGTGTTAAATAGGCTATAAGAAGATTGCCAAGACCCTGAAACTGAGCTGCAGCAAGGTGGCCAAGACCAGGGCCGATCCGCCCTATAGGCTCACTATGCAAGCCGCTTAGGGCCCCACAAAGCTGCGGAGGGCCCCTCAAATCACTAGAGGCCCTACCTGGTCAGAAGTCATTTTTGGCCCCTCACCCCGCTTCTCAACTCGCCGGCTGCATGGGAGAAGAGGTAAGAAGTTAGCACCCCCGCTTCTCACCTTAATGTAAGATGTAATTTCCCGACAGCCTTTCTCCCCCCACTTCTCAACTTTAATGTGACATGTAATTTTCGGCAGCCCCCCGCTTCTCAACTTTAATGTGACATGTCATTTTGCTTAGGGCCCCAAGGAGGTCAGGATCGGCACTGGCCAAGACCATACAGCAGTATAACAGGACAGGTTCCACTCAGAACAGGCCTCGCCTTGGTCGACCAAAGAAGTTGAGTGCATGTGCTCAGCATCACATCCAGAGGTTGTCTTTGGGAAATGGACGCATGAGTGCTGCCAGCATTGCTGCAGAGGTTGAAGAGGTGGGGGGGGGGGGTGTCAGCCTGTCAGTGCGCAGACCATACACCACACCCCTGCATAAAATTGGTCGGCATGGCTGTCATCCCAGAAAGAAGCCTCTTCTAAAGATGATGCACAAGAAAGCCTGCAAAGAGTTTACTGAAGACAAGCAGACTAAGGACATAGATTACTGGAACCATATCTTTTGATCCGAGACCAACTTATTTGGTTCAGATGGTGTCAAGCGTGTGTGGCAGCAACCAGGTGAGGAGTACAAAGTCAAGTGTTTCTTGTCTACGGTCAAGCATAATGTTGGGAATGTCATGGTCTGGTGCTGCATGAGTGCTGCCAGCACTGGGGAGCTACAGTTCATTGAGGGAACCATAAACGCCAAAATGTACTGTGACATACTGAAGCAGAGCACGAGCCCCTCCCTTCAGAGACTGGGCCGCCGGACAGTATTCCAACATGATAACAACCTCAAACATACCTCCAAAATGACCACTGCCTTGCTAACGAAACTGAGGGTAAAGGTGATGGACTGGCCAAGCATGTCTCTAGACCTAAACCCTATTGTGCATCTGTGGGGCATCCTCAAATGGAAGGTGTGCAAGGTCTCTAACATCCACCAGCTCTGTGATATCATCATGAAAGAGGACTCCAGTGGAAACATGTAAAGCTCTGGTAAACTCCATGCCCAAGAGTGTTAAGGCAGTGCTGGAAAATAATGCTGGCCACACAAAATATTGACATTTGGGCCCAATTTGTAGATTTTCACTTAGGGGTGTACTCACTGTTGTTGCCAGCAGTTTAGACATTAATGGTTGTGTGTTCAGTTATTTTGAGGGGACAGTAAATGTACCCAGTTATACAAGCTGTAAACTCACTACTTTACATTGTAGTAAAGTGTCATCTCTTCAGTGTCGTCACATAAAGATATAATAAAATATTTTCAAAAATGTGAGGGGTGTACTCACTTTTGTAAAATACTGTAATTGGCTGCAGCTGAGATCGCGCTTGCAACAATAGTAGCTCAAACAATCAACCTTTGCCAAGTAGGGATGGTCATACAAAGATTAACTTTCTGTACTGGCCAAATTTCAATTAGTATAAGACCAGCTTTATGCCACTTATCACACGATCCGAAAAATGGACGACAGATCGTCTGACTTTTTTCGTTTACTAGTCCGCAAGTAGAAATTGAATAGTTTACTAAAGTCACGAAAATTTTCGTACGACTGAACAAAAAATCGGAAGTGATGTCATTTGTTGTAATGTATTTGTGTTGTATTTTCGGACGACAACTGTACTGAAATGAAAATCGTACGATTAGGTATCGTACGAGAAAAATGTTCGTGCATGTCCGATAAAATAATATCGGATGAACTGTCATGATCGGCTCACGGCAGCCCTGTACTAACGATCCGATTATCATTCGATTCGGACCAATTTTTTCGGACGATATTTGGATCGTCTGTACGGCCATTAGGAGCTAAATGCATTTCTAGAAGATCAACAGGTAGTTTGCTTTACTTGCAGGGTCTTTAACCACTTAAGACCCGGACCAATACGCTGGTAAATGACCCAAGGTGTTTTTGCGATTCGGCACTGCGTCGCTTTAACAGACAATTGCGCGGGTCTCGTGGGACGTGGCTCCCAAACAAAATTTGCGTCCTTTTCTTCCCACAAATAGAGCTTTCTTTCGGTGGTATTTGATCGCCTCTGCGATTTTTATTTTTTGCGCTATAAACTAAAATAGAGCCACAATTTTGAAAAAAACACAATTTTTTTACTTTTTGTTATAAAAAAAATCAAATAAACTACATTTTAGTAAAACATTTAGGCCGAAATTAATTCAGCCACATGTCTTTAGTAAAAAAAAAAATCGCAATAAAAAAAAAATAGCTAACTAGCGGGAACAGCGACACTAATACAGCGATCAGAAAAATGATCGCTTAGTGACGCTGGCAATAGGGAGTGAAAGGGTTAACTAGGGCGGTGATCAGGGGGTTAAAACTTTATTAGGGGGGGTGGGGGGGCTATCCTGAACCTAACACTAACTGTTTTTTTACACTGCCTGTCACACTGACACTAAATGCAGTGATTAGATCACTGCATTCAGTGACACTGTGACAGGGGGGTGGGGGGGGCGATCACAAGGGGTTAATATGCCTATGTGAGTGTGTGTCAGTGTTGTGTTGGTGCACACTTACTTGTGATGTCTTCTCTCATCAGCAGCGCTGGGAAACACCGCTGCGATGAGAGATTACATCATTTCCTCCTTCCTGTGTAAACACAGGAGGAGGAACTGACACGATGGGAGCGCGCTCCCATTGGCTGGGAGCGATCGCGGGGGGGGGCGGAAATCACGGACATCCGCCCGCTCGTCGGCGAGCGCTCCCAGAGGCAGGGGGACCCCCGCACGCCCCGTAGGGGGTCCCGATGGGACCCCCGAACCGCACGAAGGCGGGGACGTAAATTTACGCCCTTGTGCCTGTACGAGCCATTCTGTGGCCGTATATGTGCGTGCGGGGGTCCTTAAGTGGTTAAAGGGACAAAATATTGGGAATATTGTATGTATTGCACAGATGTACAGTATATGTTTTCTTTTGCCATGACATACACTTTAAAGAAAACCAGGATTAAGAGATGGGAACAAGTAATGTATGTGTAGAAGTAAAGGAAATATTTTTTTTTTCCCTAAATAGCTTCCTTTACCTTAGTGCAGTCCTCCTTCACTTACCTCATCCTTCGATTTTGCGTTTAAATGTCCTCATTTCTTCTGAGAAATACTTACTTCCTGTTCTTCTGTCTGTAATTACACGCAGTAATGCAAGGCTTTCTCCCTGGTGTAGAGAAAGCCTCTTGAGGGGGCGAGCAGGAGTGTCAGGACGCCCACTAACATACAGCTCCTTTCTCTATCTGCAAATTAGAGAGTGTCCTGACCCTCCTGCTCGCCCCCTCCACACCAGGGAGAAAGCCTTGCATTACTGCGTGTAGTTACAGACATAAGAACAGGAAGTGAGGATTTCTCAGAAGAAATAAGGACATTTAAAAGCAAAATCGAAGGATGAGGTAAGTGAAAGAGGACTGCACTAAGGTAAAGGAAGCTATTTAGGGGAAAAAATGTTTACCTTTACAAGTTTACAACCCCTTTAAGGCATTATTTGATACATACAGCATAATAGTGATGGTAATCATTCTGATTTTTACCTGATTACCTGAGTTCTGGGTAATAGCAGCATGGAGATCACGTATTGCAAGCTAATTGTCAGTCCTTATCTGTATAACTACTAATTGTCATGCACACTATTCTAATTACATTATAATTAGTCAGCATGCAGATTAGTGCTGACTATCCCACTCTGAACTCTGTTCAAAGGAATAATTTAGTTGCATCCTCATCCTACTTTGAAAAATGGCAGCTAAGCAGTGTTAAGTGAAATGTCTGATAACGTTTGTATCAAGGCCATTGACGTGTCATATTCGGCTCCCCCGTCTCAGAATGCTCCGGAAGTGCTGGGCGGCCAACTGCGCATGCGCGATGCGTTCCAAACACATATGCGATGCGTTCCAATGGCTTTACGACACTGCACACCAGCGAAGCCATCATTCAGAGCGACGTGGACTTAGGGGAAAGTGGCCAGTCGGCCTCACGTCCTCGCTTTGCTCGGACGGCTCGCTGCGCTCGCTCGGCCTCCTGGCTCTTTTTTTAACATCCTCCAATCCACGGGGATGTTAAGGAAAGAGCCTGGATACCGAACGGCGGCTTCGCTGGTGTGCACTGTCGTAAATGCTTTGGAACGCATCACAGATGCGTTTGGAACGCATCGCGCATGCGCAGGTTGCCGCCCAGCACTTCCGGAGCATTCTGAGACGGGGAGCAGAAAATGATTCAACACACCATCCCGAAAGGAGGTCAA